>OX421506.1:16605589-17237464 GCA_949126835.1 Anisus vortex | reverse complement strand
AAACACACTAAAATAGACGTAGCCTATGCATTTTCCTTTTAGATCCTTCACTTTGGGTTTTCATAGGGACCATTTTAAAACATTATCCTTAATCTACCGTTTGTCTGTTTAGCACAGATTAAGACATGTAAACCATTAATGTTTTGTACTTGTAAAGATAAAATTCTAAAAAAGTATACTAACCCTATTAACAAAATCAAATGCTGTAAAACTAGTCAATATTTACTTTCAGCGAATTTAGAAAGAAACTACGGCAGTTTAAATTGTCAAAGAACTTGTCAATGTAGTTGTTTCAAACCTTATCACATTATTAGCTTAATACAGCTTGAAAAAAAATATTTGTAAATCAATCTGCTAAATAAAAAGAAAATGGCATTGGACATTCATCATTTATAGTATTTTTGGTTTCTCTTGTTTTTTTTTCCTAGCTGTCGCAAGTCACGTTGCAAATTCAAAAATATTAGAAAATGATGGTGAGACTAATGTGCTCTCTCTTTTTACTAATAAGTTTATTAATTATGAGAATATAAAGCTTAGACCTATTAATAAAGAAAAAAATATATTAGAAGTGTTTTTAGTTTATACAAATAATTTAATAAAGTATCTAATTTGGCTGAGTGTTTTGTTTTTATATTAAATCTAGATTCTGAAAGCTACAGTGGAGATTCATCTTTAGAAGACGAAATAGGTGAGATTTTTCTATTTTTAACCAACTATATTGTTAATAATAATAACACAAATGTACGTAAGCTATGCCGATTATTTTAGAGTTGGTCTGTTCATTCTTATGGAACATCCACTGAGATACATAAAATATTGTTTCAATATTGACTACTATTACGTCATTGTTTCAAAAAATGTAGTATTCTCAAGAAGATTAAAAGCAAAATTTGCTTTTAAATATAATATGTTATTTGATTGTTGGGGTCGTCCATTAATTATGTCACAATTTTTTTTGGCAATTTTGACCTCCCTTATCAGCAATCGTCAAACTCCCCCCCCCCCCCATATAATTATGTAAACAATTTGTTACCCTCCCTCCTTCCCTATATTAACTTTACAAAATTTTATACACTTTTAAGTTTAAAATAGAATTTAGATATTGAAAAGTGTATAATTAACTTTACTAAGTTAATTAGTTTTAAAATGTGTTTATCAGATTTCATATTGACTAAAACTCTCAATGGCGTAGCCAGTAGGGGAGAGTGTATCTAGGTGTCTCCATCCCGAGGATATTAACAATAATTCCTTTTTTCTTTTTTTATTTGAAATTTTTAATCAATCTAATTGTATGCTTTATTATTGATATTTTGAATCCATTTTGATACAATGCTACTTGTTTATTACTTTTGGGCAAAACTGTACACCAGTTGTGGATTAGCCTTCTATTTCCACTGTATGTTCACTGTTACCACTTGCATTATTTCTCGAACTTTATACAAATCGTTGCCTCCCCTTTTTTTCTAGGTCTAAAGATTATGTTTTTTTCTTCTTTTATCTTTTTCAGATGCCATGAGCAGTGGACTTAAGCAATTTGAATTGGAGCTCCGTTTTCCTAAACAAAGTAGGCTATGTAGCATGTTATATGTTTTTGTTTCTTTTCTCATCCACATTCATAGTAAACATGTTCTATGTATAAACAAGTATCCATCGCATCATTAAATTGATATAGGCTAGCCTAGTTATCACATATTATTATTACACGATTTATTGACAGCTAAATTATTGGACGGAATTTTAGAAAAAGGCATTATAATAAAGTAGGCCTACTAATATACAGTTCTCTTAGAATAATAGGTCCAAAGAACGTAAGCCTATATGTTATTTGCACCAGTTTCCGTTATCATAACATACAAGTAAACTGTATGGCTCGCACGATGTTCTAATGCCTTTACTATCCTTGACTAATACCAGGTCTCCGTCACAGTTTGGTGGATCCATAGGGCACTCTACAGATTCCAGAAATAGTTTCAACCTCCATGAAAATAACCGATATCTTAGACTGACTACCTAAGCCAGTAGACATGAGTACCGTATCCAATAAGATTACATTTAGTCTATGTAGGCTATGTAGTTTGTGGGAGACCCTGCTACTCTATACGCATTAGGCCTTTAGGGCTTGAATATAAAGGCCTCTTCGTTTGAGTGTGTTCTGTTGCCAGGGCCGTATTTAGGATTTTGGGGGCCCTGTTCCCAAATTTATGTGGGGGCCCCACGTGGCCTCCTCTGCCTTGCACATACCTCAGAAAAGTGCCGTTAATTCATCTTACATTCTGTAAAATCATAAATACATTTTATGTTGCACATAGCTTGGTTGGACTGGAGCGCTTAAAATTGTAGGGGAATAAATGCATTTTATTTACATTTTCAACGAAATATTGGTGATATCACAAAAAAAATCTTTTTTGAGATGTGTGGGGGCTCTATTTCTGTGGAACATGCCTAAATACGTCACTGTCTGTTGTGCTAAACGTTGTAAGGATTTTAAGTGCCCTTGTTTTAAATTTTAAAATACCAGTTGTGTTATGCTCTTGTGTAATTACCATTTATGATAAAATATTTATTGTTATCAGTTCGATTGAATTATTGGAATACCTAATTGAACTGTATGTATGTATGTATGTATGGTTTTCCCCGGAATATTTTCTTTTATAATTATTCCTTAAAATTAACATTTTTAGTATTGTTAAAATGTAAAAGAAATAATTATAAAACTATTGAAGGGTGGTGGTGTTACGAATATCGGTCATAGAGGAATGACGTAGTAAGGCATTGACCTCTTAACAAGTGCGTATTAGAGTCCAAGGCGACCAAGGTTTGACCTTTGTGCCCCGAGGGCCGTTTAAATAAAATAATTCGTCCAACCGTGGAAATTGGAGGATAATTCTGAATCGCAGTATTCTAAAGAGAAAGAGGTTAAAATGCGTATTAAGACCCTGTAGAATCTTCGATGATAGTTTTCTTTGTAAAGTCCCCACCTCCTTAAAGTTAGTTCAGTTTGAAAGTTTGTAAAGTGAAGTCGCTATATTGATTTGTATATTATATGCCATTTTATTGAAATACTTATGTTGCCATCAGTTGATGCATTTATTGATCGTTTATATTGAGTCTACAATTTAAATAAAATTGTTTATTCAACAACTGGAGTTGTTTGATCTATCATTGTTGAGAAAGGTTTTGAAGATAATTATCACGAATATAACTACATTGCTGCATAGACCTGTCAGTCAAGGAACCCCTAGCTTGGGCTACAGATTAGCAGAATCTAGAGACTTCTAATAAAGATACAACTATATTCATTGAATCCGATTTAACGAGTCATAATAATAGTCATCATAGAGACGTCCATAACAATTTGAGGGCTTTCGTCCGATATAGTTGTATACTGAAGCATATATTCAAGTTGTGTTGTGTTGTGTGTAAAGCCGTGACCTACTGAGCAAGCCTAATAACGCTGAATTCATTCTTCCGATTGGAAAAACGTAAGTTGGAAATTTACTACTTTAAAAATCTCTTAACTAAAGAATGGAATTTATTGAAAATCCAGAAGAAGAAGTTCTGAAAACTTTATCAATAAAGAAGTTAAAAGAGATCGCTGAGATCTTGAAGATAGAAGTTACTGAGACTACACCATCCAGAATTGTGTTGACACAGCAGATAAAAGATGTGTTGATTGCGAGTGGAAAAATGAAAGTAGAATCAAGAGCGGAGGGATATCAAGTTGAAGGTCAGATGTCTGAACAGTTGCGATTTCAGCTAGAAATGAAAAGGATGGAAATGGAAGATAAACGAGAAGAAAAACGGCTTGATGTGGAAGAAAAACGTCTTGATCGTGAGATAGAAGAAAAACGTCTTGATCGTGAAATGGAAGATAAGAAAAGTCAAAGAGAAAGTCAGGAAAGAATAGAACTAGCGAAGATAGGAGCTACTAAAAAAGAATCTCATAATGATGTAGAGATGGCCAGATGGAAAAAGCTAGTCCCTACCTACATTGATAAAGAAAGTGAAATAGCTAATTTCTTCCAAACCTTTGAGATTTCTTGCAGAGATTTTAAGTTCCCAGAAGATAGATGGGGAATATTAGTTAGAACAGCTTTCACTCAAGGGAGGGCAAGAGATTGTGTTCTATTGTTAAAAGATGAGCATTTAAATGATTATGAAATCATAAAAGATTCTGTACTGGAAGCGTACAACCAAATACCGGAAAGTTATCGGAAAAGGTTCCGTCAGTACACAATGTCCCCTTACCAAACACACTTAGACTTCCTTCGAGCAGAAGAAAAGTTAATGGATCAGTGGATAAAATCCAGAAATATCTCCACATTAAAAGAAATGAAATATATCATTCTTTTAGAGGATTTTATTAACAAAGTGAGGCTGGATGTAAGAATGTATTTATCCGAGCGTGACATCACTGACCCACATAATGCTGCTGATTTAGCGGAGCAATACACACTGTGTCATAGAACAGCTTGTGAAAAGAATTTTACTAGGTCACAACGGCCAGCAGAAAACACACCACAACAACATCGTGAAAAAGAGCATTTTGTGAAACAAAATGATGTTAATAAGAAACCTGTCAACAAAAACGTCCAATGTACTTTTTGTAAGAGAACAGGACATAGCATAGAAGACTGTTGGAGCATAAGGAAAGATAAAGGAACTAATAAAGTGGTCATGTGTGCAAGTCATGCACCAATACAGAATGTACAAGGAAGCGAAAATACAAACGAACTGAATTCGAAGAAAGCTTCTTCTAAACCAGAAACACTGAGGATGGATTTGCCTGAGAGCAAAAGTCAGAAGGTAGAGAAATCTACAACTGAAGAAAATAAGGATGAATATCCTGATTATAAATACAGAATGGCTACTATTGGGTTAATTGTCCAGGTCCACAGAGACGAAAAAGTAGACCAAAGTATTTTTGACTCGGAAAAGAGTCTGAAGTCATCGAAAGATGAAAAACCACCCGAAAGTCATGGTCAGGGGAAGAATAAAATTGACACAGAGACCCTGTGCAGTTTTCAACCGTTCATTAGTGAAGGTTGTGTGGCCTTACAAAAGGAAGGACCACTGAAGTCCGTAAAAATATTACGAGACACAGGGGCATCATTAACCCTGCTGCTTAAAGATGTATTACCTATGAATGATAATACATTAACAGGACAGACTGTCCTATTGAGAGGTTTTGAATGGAAAGAAGAAATACCTCTACATAGGATATACCTCTCATCTGGCTTGGTGACAGGATATGTGACAGTTGGAGTAATATCAAAACTTCCTGTTGAGGGCATATCCGTTATCCTAGCAAATGATTTGGCGAAAGGGAGGGTGAGACCTGAACTGATTGTGAAGGAAAATCCAGACCCTAGTCCTATTGTGGAGACAGGAAAAGAAAAAGAACTTTGTCCTGTAGGTGATGTCATAAAGGGTATGACACCACAGAAAAAGAAAGAAGAAATTATCTCACAAGAAAAGAAAAAGAAAGAAGAAATTCTCCCACGAGAGAAGAAAGAGGAAGAAGAAGTGGAACTTGATACTACTATTTTCTCCATGATTGAAGATTGTCCGAAAGGAAATGAACAATCAAAGAAGTCATCGCAAAATGAATTGATTGCTGAACAGAAAGTAGACCCAGAGTTGCTACAGCTACATGAGAAAGCTGTCGACGAAAAAGAAACTCCTACTACTGATGTCTATGAACATATAGACCACAGCATGAACAAACAACAATGCAAACCTGCAGTTGCCGGTACAGATGAAGATTTGAGGAGCATCACTGAAGAAACGAGTGCTGAGAGCTGGACCGAAACTATCAAAAGCTATGGGTTACCACAATCCATACCGACAGATCGAGGGACCAACTTCACCTCGGAACTCTTCAATCCAGTCCTAAAGAACTTATGCCAGGAGCATGAGATGTCAACTGAATCCTATCCGGAAAGTCAAGGAGCCTATGGACCAATCTTTGGACCCACTGTCCGAGGACCACTCAAACTACTTCAAGAGGAATGGCAGACCGAATTGGATCTCCTTGGGCTGATCAAGTACCTAGATAAGTACATAAAATTTTTGTCTGACATAACTGTGTTTGTTAGAAAAAAATTGTACACTGCTCACATGCAGATGCCATTGTTGTGTGATGAAAAAAAGGCAAAAATATTATATCATTTGAAAATGATAAAGCCTTACCTTCTGAAAACAATTGGAATAAGCTTGATGTTGTTAACATTGTTACTCTTATTTGTAAAATTAATGCCTGTAGTACAGGATGAATTGAATGACAAATTCACTGATAGTTAGTTACCAAACTTACTATTTTAAAACTAAATCCCTTGCTTGTGATGAAAAAGGACTGAGTAAAAGTATTGTTAGAGTAAATATCATTATAGTGTGATATTTCTAAACAAACTTGTTAGGTTGAGCATTTAAAATAATTGCTATAAGAGAAAAAGATCAGTTTTATCCGCAGAATTGGTTTCTAAATCAGAGGACATTATAAATGTGGACTGATTATAAGATATGTTTGAGAATCTCTGGAAATGATAATTGAAACATTTGGCAGAGAGGATAATTTGATTGAAAAAGATGTAAATGGTTTTGAGAAAAGAGAATTTTTCTATCACTAAAGTATTGAGAAATGTTTTATGATTGTACTATGGAAATTTATTTTATCATGTACTGTTGTTGAAATATTGAAATATTAAGAATGATTAAGTATTTTTCTTGTGTACGAGATTTGGATAGACATAATTTAATTGTCCATTGTTTTGAATTACAATTGAATGATTAAATGACTGTAGTTAAGCCATTTGATAAGGTTAACTTATATTGCATAGATAAAATGTTATTGTTATCAGTTCGATTGAATTATTGGAATACCTAATTGAACTGTATGTATGTATGTATGGTTTTCCCCGGAATATTTTCTTTTATAATTATTCCTTAAAATTAACATTATTAGTATTGTTAAAATGTAAAAGAAATAATTATAAAACTATTGAAGGGTGGTGGTGTTACGAATATCGGTCATAGAGGAATGACGTAGTAAGGCATTGACCTCTTAACAAGTGCGTATTAGAGTCCAAGGCGACCAAGGTTTGACCTTTGTGCCCCGAGGGCCGTTTAAATAAAATAATTCGTCCAACCGTGGAAATTGGAGGATAATTCTGAATCGCAGTATTCTAAAGAGAAAGAGGTTAAAATGCGTATTAAGACCCTGTAGAATCTTCGATGATAGTTTTCTTTGTAAAGTCCCCACCTCCTTAAAGTTAGTTCAGTTTGAAAGTTTGTAGAGTGAAGTCGCTATATTGATTTGTATATTATATGCCATTTTATTGAAATACTTATGTTGCCATCAGTTGATGCATTTATTGATCGCTTATATTGAGTCTACAATTTAAATAAAATTGTTTATTCAACAACTGGAGTTGTTTGATCTATCATTGTTGAGAAAGGTGTTGAAGATAATTATCACGAATATAACTACATTGCTGCATAGACCTGTCAGTCAAGGAACCCCTAGCTTGGGCTACAGATTAGCAGAATCTAGAGACTTCTAATAAAGATACAACTATATTCATTGAATCCGATTTAACGAGTCATAATAATAGTCATCATAGAGACGTCCATAACAAAAGGTTGATGTAAAATAACCTCCTGCCTTGGATCCTGATCGTAATTTATAAGTTGTGCCTACACAATGTCCAAAGTTTTGTCTTCTACATTGGTCGAAAACCTAGGCCTGGATTTAAAGCTGTTTATTAGAACATAGACCTACTTAGCTACAAATACCTACATAGGCTTATGTTTTATAAACACTCAGTCTCCAAGCACATGCCTAATTGCGCTTAACTCAGCTATATTTTGCAAAAGCTTGAAACATATCCTAAAGTAACTTCGTTCTTCTTTGTACAATATAATACAACGACTGATTTAAAATGTCCGTCCCACTCCCCCCGCGCCATCCTATTTCATTAATCTATCCGCTATTACAACTAAGAATAGTTAATATGATTTAGGCCCACTTGTCGTTCATCACTTAGTAAGCAACTATATAAAATAATCAATAGGCTAAATATAGCATGTTTCATTAAAAAATGTACGTTACATTAATATGCCTATAAAGCATGTTCTTAATTGCCCGAGCTAGTTTCGGTCGAATCAGGTATTGTTCAATTCGCAAGAGGTACTGTTTGCTCTTAAATGGGCTCGTGCACTTTCACCGACATTAGGGCGAGCTCGGAAGCTCATCGAAATGGTGCTCTTGTTTTTAACTGGTCTATTTTTAGCGCTGAGGCGAACTGCCGGATGTTAATATTGCTGCAAAATGGCGTCGCTCACAGACGAAGAAGCTTTGGGTGTTGCGATTACATTGCACACAGATTTTGGGCAATATTGTTCAATGCCTTGGTTTTTTCACCCTTATTTTTATAGTCCCGATAGAATGGGTTCAACAGGCATGGAACATTTTCCCATGCATCTATGAATATTGCTAGACTGTCCTCTGACATCTCTGGCAGCTGACTGTCTTGTGTAGACGCCATTTTTTTCATTAAGACTAGGACATTTTTGTGCCTTTTCGCATAATGAACGTGATCAATTCAACATGTCGACGAAGCAATCGTTCGCCCGAATTTGGCTCGCCGATACCTCGCGAGATGTCGCTTGTCGAGCAATAGATCGCCCGGTTAAGCGCGAAAACGACGAAAAGCGAGCAATTAACGAAGCGAACCCTTGCTCGGGCTGTTCGGCGAAGTACAATTCGGGCAATTAAGAACATGCTTAAAGCGATAATTTACTACAATTAATTGTTTTTGCTTATAGAGTTGTAAAATGATATAGGCCTAAAACACCATCAACACATATAGAGTACGCCTGGACTTAATTTAAAGTATTTCTGTATTTCCAAATGAGAAAAACAACAGCTGATTTTTCTTTTGGCTTTTCGAATTCAATGAATTGTTGCAAAACATACTGAACTCCTTTTATAGACATATCATTTCTAGGTATTTGGTCACGATACAGTTAATGTTAGTAGGCGTATATGCATAGTGTTGCCAGACGTCCGGCAAAAGGAGGACATGTCCTACGTTTTAGCCCTGTGTCCTTCGTCGGCAGGCAAAGCTACAAACCCTTAAAATGTCCGGCTTTTGTACGCCAAAGGTTTTTAAAATCCTTTTTTTCACTTTTTATGTTCTTATTTACTCTCAATAAATGGCTCGATCAGGTAAAGCAAAACACTTGAGTATTTAGAAGAAAATGTAATGAATTAAAATGTGTTATCTAAATTAAATTAAATTGGTTACTTATATAGCGCTTCTATCCATGCTATTTCAGCATGCTCAGTGCGCTCTGCAAACACACTGCTGCCTGCTGGCGGAAATATGTTTACAGGCCCAAAACTCCTGCAGGGCGACAGGGATCCGTCGGTGGCCGGGCTAGAACCCGCGACGTGTCAGATGGTTTTTGGTTGACAGTCCGGTGAACTAACCGCTAGGCCAGCTGGCTTCACTATTGTGTTGTTATGTGAATTGTCCACGAATCTTCTCAATTTCCACACCTTACCTCCCCTTGCACACATAGCCTACATTCAAATTTACCTATGTAACAGCTTTATAGTTGCAAGAGATAGCCGTGGATAGATCCTATGCTAGTGACTCACAAAACTATTAAGACAAACGGTTAGGGCAAAAGATGCAAGTATTGGCGTGAAGGTGAAGATCCTACTTCAATAACTATTCATACATATTGAGAACTGAGAAACTTGTGTCCTAGTTATTAAAAGTAAGATAGTTTAATCAATTAAGAAGGTAATAATAACGCTAATCATTGAGTGGTTTATTCATTTCCTTTAAATATTTGCCGTAATATTGTTTGACTAATATTGCAATCTCAAATCATTTGTACAAGAAAAAAATTAACAGTTTTTTCAAAGACTCTTGCATGAGCAGTGGAGTTTGTTTTTTCAAAGTTCCCCAAATGGAAGTTGCTTTACAGAGTTACTAAACATTTTGAACTTTTTTCTGTATCCCTGGACACAATGGTAATATGGAAAAATTGTTAATTTTCATTGATAAACGCTAAATTATCTTATAATTTTGCAGACGTTCCTTCTAGATAGAAGATTTTTACGTCCACTAGGCCCAAAACTCCTGCAGGGCGACAGGGATCAGTCGGCGTTAGGGATAGAAACCGGGCTGTCATCGTGATTGACAGTCCGGTGAACTAACCGCAGGACCAGCCGGCCTCACAAAGTCGGACTCAATGAAGAAAGTGTAAGGCCGGTCTCAATGGACAAAGAAAAGAAATAGACTCGAAGTTAATTCTGTAATGGGCATCATTCTTACAAAGTACAACTTAAAAAATATCACATTTGAACAGTTTTGTACATTTGTGCTTGCTAACGAGGATCGTCTGCAAAACGTTGGCCCGTCAGAGAAATATATTGAAAAATTAAGAAAGATGATAACGTGTTAACTGTGGAATTGACTGTTTAATTTTCAAAAAATATAGTATTGTTGCAATTGAAAAAAAAAGGCGATTTAATTTTTATTAAATGCATTATTTGTTTTTACAATACTTTTTCTTTGTTAATTTAGGCCTACTAATAGATAATTACTGGCTACCATTGTTTTAAAATTGTAGGTACTTATTGTTGGTTAAATCCGCATTCAATTGAATTTTTTTTAAGGACTTAAATGAAACACTCAATAAGTCTTCCTTTTGGTACCCATGTGTTCTCCTCTGTCTTCCTTTTTGGCTATCTGTGTCCTCCTTTTGGTAGGCCTACCAATGTATCTGGCAACTCTATATATGCACACACAAAAATGTTAACCAAGGAAGCCCTAGGTTAGCAATTTTTGCTGGTGTTTATTATTTAGTAAGTTTCGCACTGTGTAGCCTAAATTGATAATGTATACGTGAAATGTTTTCGTAATAAATAGTTAGTTAATTTAATAATTAATTTCACATTGCTCTCTTAAAATAAAATCGTAGATAATCTAAAAAAATTGGAAAAGTAACTCTCCCCGGCGGGGAATCGAACCCCGGTCTCCCGCGTGACAGGCGGGGATACTTACCACTATACTACCGAGGAGATGTCTACGCAGGCTTTCTATAGTGTGATTATTTCTTTGTAGCTTTTGTAATGATTTTGTAATCTCACAATGTGCATTTCCCTATAGCCTATAGATGTAATTGTTCAAAGATATTTAAATCTAAATTATTGTCTATGCGTTACATTCTAAATTCCTATAAATTCTTCATTCTGTTAAAAACAAACTTTTCTCCTTATTGTTGAATCTGCACGAATACATTTTCTGAACAATTGGACTTATTACTTTTCACTAATAACTAATACAAAAAGAAAGTAGCCTATATGACGATTATAGCCCTTTACTATTTTTTACTTCCACTATCCTGTAACTTCGTGCAAGACCAGGAAGAACATGCAAAATAAGTGACAAAAATTATGCTTTTTCTTTTCCTTTTAGCCTAATATTATTAGGCCTATTTCAAATTTATTTATTTCTAGTTTTTATGCCTATTTAGACTATTTCTAAGCTTAGTTACTTTAGAGGAATTATAGAACTGATATTATTTAAAATGTTTTAGAAAGAAACAAACCTATATTTATATTATTTTAGAATTCAAAAACTATAAAAGATTTAGGCCTACTTTGTCTTGAGTGACGTCAGCTTTACGCAGTGGCGGTACCATAGCCAATGAGGTTCTACCGAGACGTGGTTATTGCTAGTTGAAAACTATTCCCGTTACCCCGCACAGCCTAGACGACCTTAACCGTCCGGCTCGTGCAATTTTTATGGCTCTGTAATAAGGGCAGATCTAGACATCCTATGAATTCCCTACTAGATCTAGACTCTTCAAGCCTACTGCAAAATAGTCTTTTATTCAGTCTGGCGTTCTGCATTGTTTCCCTTTTAATTTTCCGATTGCTGTGTGTGGAAAAAGATAATGGCTGTGCAACTTTAGCAGAAAAGTTTAATTTATGGGCACTGCATAACAGTAGCCCTACGTAGACCTACCTGGCTACCAAGAGTGCGCAGATGCCCTCGGCTTAGAATTAAGACTGTAGCCTACACTGGCGATATGTTTTAATTTGAAATGTGTTATGTTAATTTGCCTACAGATAACACATAGGGACTACTATGTAGGCCTAAAGCATTAACTTATTATATTTTAAAAAAAATCCCACTCCTAAAAAAATATCACGTTTTTTATTTAATTTTTTTGCACTTAATTCGGGGTTCTCGAATCCTAATTAATCCGTAGCTAGCACTTGGTGTTGCCACGTGGTGATGTGTTGTAGGATTACTTATCTCTATACATGGGTTGGCAAAGCTTTCATTAAAGAATAAGCTTAGATTAGAATGTTTATCCACAATACGGTCTTTTACTCAGTATAAGCGTTATGCATTGTTTCCCTTTAATTTTCCGAGTGCTGTGTGCGGAAAAAAGATAATGTCTGTGCAACTTTAGCAGAAAAGTTTAATTTGTAGGCACTGAATAACAGTAGGCCTACGTTAGACTTACCAATGGTGCACACAGGCCCCTTATTGTTGAATCTGCAAGAAGACATTTTCTTAACAATTTTAATAATAGGCCTAGGCCTACTAATAATTTTGCAGGTTCCGGGAAAAAAACAAAACAATTTTAATGCAAAGTCATGTTCTCTGATAGGCCCTAAATGATTTTTTTATAGTAATTGTAGGCCTATAAGTCTTATGCATTAAGAATGAATCCATTTAGTAGGTTAGGCCTAAATAATTTAGCATCAAGGTTTCTAGCTAGGGCTATTTTGAATAAAATATTTTAAATTTTGCAGACAGATGATTTCAAATTGAATCAGAGAACATCATCTGTGGACTACCTGACGATGTCTTTTACTTGGGTGAAGATATAATATGAGATTGAATAGCGAAGTCTTAATAAATGATTTAGTCTAATTTGTTAAATTTTGTTTTTATAATTAAAATGATATAATCCTTGTATGATTTTAATAGTAGGCCTACGTTTTACTGCATAAAACGTCTTGTTTAATTTTTATGTTTAATTGCAAAGAAGTAAGATTAATTATTCATTCAGTTTTTATTTTTTACGGACATAGGCTATTGATTGACACAAGAGTGTGATTCAATTCACGGTGTGAATCGGATTGTAAAATGCATCGTGTGGGACATGTGTTTTATTTTTAGAAGGCCTTGTAGGTTTAGTTAGAAGGCCTGTAGGCCTATTCTATGTTATAGGCCTAGATATTGGTCCTGGAAGTCACACAACCTTCTTTGTTTAACTATTAGATAAATAGGCCTACTGATCATGATATAATATAAATATATTATATATATATTGTTATGTATCCTATGTCTTTGACAGGGTCTCGGTGCCCCCCCCCCCCCCCACACACACACCTGACTCGCCCTTTTTCACGTTACAATCTGGACGTAATAAGAGTAAGAGACGGAAGGCTCATCTGGTTTATTAAAGGGACATAATAAATCAGTTCGGAAACCTTAGCTTTCAAAATAAAAACAAATTAATACAATTTTTTGACGCTTTCAGCAAAATTACTGGTGGCCAGGTAACAATAACCACTGAGGCACATATTCCGAATTATATTATATTTCTTAAGAACACACTAAAGGTAGGCAGGCCCGTACAAAAAAAATAAATATTAAATACAAATTTAAGCAGGTGTTGTTTTTTTCTTTTATGGTGTAGTTCACTTTGAAATGTATGATTGTTATTGATTGTATATATTTATTATACTATAGCTAAGTAGTATATTTGAAATGTTTATATTAATATTTAAAATTGATTTATTTAAAATTGATGTCTTAAACTCTATTTTGCAAAATTGTAAAATAAGGATAATAATGATATTTATTATTATTGATATCAAATGTCAAATTCAAAAAAAAATTTCAATGGATAATACTAATAATAGGCTTTGACAATGTCAAATACTTGGCTATTTAAACAAATGGAAATCATCCATTAAAATAGTATTGGCCTTTGAATCAACAAGAATTTTTGAAGTCTAAGAAAAACTGATCAAACATTAATGTGTATGTTAATAGTTGCTAGACAGAAATTGACTTGCTTAAATTTTACTCTAACAATCACTAGACTGTTGAGATATGAGTTAGTGCAGGGGGTTTAGGTTGTTACTTTTAAAAGTGCTAAAATTTGATTTTAAAATTCCATAAATTAAATGTGTGGGATACATTAACAAGTATGTGTCAAAACTTAAAGTATCATCAGAGAATACATTTTAAACTTTTTTCTATTAACTTTACTGTTGTTGTTAGAATAATCAAAATATGAGTTAATATAAACCTTTTATAAATGTCAAGTTATTAACTACAATTCAGTAAAACACATTTTACACATGAACAAAATTTCCAATGTTTAGTATAAAAATGTATTGTTTTATTTTAATATGCTTAACAATATGCTTAACACAAGCAATATTCATATTTGCAACTTAAATAAACTGCAAAAGGAAAAACTATTACTAGGCCTAATTATACTAAGCATAATGAACAAATATGCTATTTTAAAGTCAATAATAAATACATATATATATGTATATATCTAATTATGACATAAAAATCAAACTTTATTCATGAAAATCAAATTGGTCTCAATACAAAACATTCAATCTATAATAATTAATTAATCTTTCTTAGTTGAGACTTAGAACTTTCCACACTATATATATATATTTTGCAAGTATGTTTTTATGTGAAAATGAACTTCTTAAAGAATTTTTTTTATTTCAGTTCAGTTGAAAAAAAATGTGTTTATACTTTTTTAAAGATTTTCTCGTTTTTACTTTAACCAATTAGCAGCAATACTAGTTTATGTACCAATACTTAGCAGTGGTGAAGCTTACAATTTTTTTCAGGGTGGGATGAACTTTTGCATGACAAATATTTCCAAATTTTCTAGCGAATTTAATACATATTTAAAAACAAATGTTGAAAAAAAGTTATTTTACAAAACTTTCATGGGGGACTAAGCCCCCCTTGTGGCTTTGCCCCTGATACTTAGCATGCAAGAGATTTTTATATCTGTCAGTAACACACACACATGATAAATAGCATTATAAAAAATATTTACATCAATAAATAAATACTAAATACAATAACTTAAAAGGCACATAATAAACATATGATTTTTATTTCTTATTAAAATGTTATTATTTGTATTCAAAGTTTCATCTTTTTTGTGTGGCAGTTATATTATTTTATCTTTTATGTTAGAAGATGTTTCCAAATATTAAACATCAACTTCATTATGCATGCTAAAAAAGTTGTAAGCAACAATGATTTATTTTATTTTAATTTACAAACACATTCAAATGTTCTGTTTGTTTGAGCATTTAAAATCACCACAAGTACATTTATGCATACATATTTGTCATGTCTTTAAAAAAATGTATACAATAATACCCATTTTACCAAAATGCTAATTCGTTAAATGTAAAAAATAAAAAAATATCAACAATATTTACAATAAAAAAGTTTATATTTTATCAGTATTTAAGACAACAATTAAAGCTTTACTTATACTTGACCGCCTACAAAATTTGCATAGATGAGAAAAATATTGAGAAATACTTGCTAATATAACATTCAATTGGTGCTTAAGTCCTTTATTAACATAAATGATCATTTTCAAATGATTCAATTAGATAAAAATAACTGATAGATTGTATAAGTTAAAAGTTAGTGCTTAGTGAATAGGGTCACACTTTTAAAGTTATCAAAACAAAGTATGTGCATCTTATCTGTGTAAATAAATGACTATGTTTCATTTAATTTTGACAAAAATGGGACTTTAGTATTTACAATGATGTAGTTAAATGAGGACTTCTGAGAAAAAAAAGAATATTTGAACAATATAATAATATTGTATTGTGCAATTCATCTATAAATATTAGTACGTTTTGGCTTTAGTAAAACAAGTACAACATAAATAGTAATGAAAAGTAACAAATTGATAGTTAAAAAGTATTTTTTTGCTTACAAAAATGTTTATACTTATGTATTGATTAATGTAACTACAGAAGGAGTGTCAATAACTTATAGTATTTGTGATTGAATGCCGCGTAAAAGTTTACAGCTGTGGTGGCAAACCAGGTTTAGTCCAAGTGTAAAATTCAGCAGTTTATAAAAGTTCAAACTATTGTTAGTTAAATTATCTTTCTCTCTTTATATATTCACTTAATGGAATTTTTTGCATATATTTGCCTCAAGAAAGAAAGAAAGAATAGCTATAAAACAAAATCAGCTGCTTGGAACTCCCAGGACAAAAGGGAAAATAGGCCGCCGGCTGAAAAACACCTTCAGACAAGAAATGGAAGATGACGCCTGAAAATAAATAGAGTGTAACTGGGTTCAGGTAGAGAAAATGGCCCAGAATTGAGATACCTGGAGGATTCTTGATGGTGGTCTATGTCCCTGGCTGGGGCCACAAGCTTAAGTAAGTAACAATAGAAGTATTGGCCTTAAGTGGAGAGTCATAAGAATGCACAAATGAGACCCTTATTCTAGAAAGTTCACATCCAGTATGAAAAGAAAAACTCTCACAAGGAACCCTCTAGAGATATGACATGGAGATGAGAACTGGCAGAATATATTAGCATAATGGGACAGCTAGAAAAACTATAGATGCATGTAAAGGTGTGTTTTTTTGGCCCTGTCACAGGCAGGAAAACAGGCAATTATGTTGAACATTACATGTATTATTTTTATTATCTATTAACAGTGAAATCTATATTTAATGTTCAATGATTTGCAATACACTTGTCATATATACATTATATACAATAAAAGTTGAAATATTTGTTACCCTTAGTCCATTATACTATAACAAGAACACATTTAATTTTAAAATTAAAAACCAATAAAGCTTATATTTTAAAGATTAAAATTGGCACATTGTTTTTTTAAATAAGGAAAAATGTCAAAGAAATATGTCAGCTGCAGTTAAATGCAATAGTTATGTTATTAGAATATTATAGTTCCCTTCTTTGGGAAACATTGTAAACAAATAAAAAGGAAAATACTCAGGAGCAATAACAACAGACACATTTTCTTAAAATCCACATATTGATGAAGCAATAAAAAAATGAAACCAAACTTTAGGCTTTATAAAAAAAAATACTTTTACAAATCTAACAAGAACATAATAACTATAATGCTACCTAACAATAGTTAGACCCATATTAGAATATATATCTTCTTTATAGGATCCATCAACAACAGAATATACATTTGACAAACTAGAAAAAATCCAGAAAAGAGCTGCATGGTTCAATACTAGTGAATGTTCAAAACTGACAAGAGTAACACCAATAGTTAAATCACTAAACCTGAAAAAAAACACTAGAGGAAGACAGGCAAATCAACAAAATTATAATAATACAGAAAGCCTTAAATTTGAACAGAAATACAACAGAATAACAATCTATTACAATACTCAGATAGACTTGGAGTTCAAAATACTTTTTCTTATCTATATATACATATAAATCTCTGTGTGTTTGTTTATTTAATAGTGGTTTATTTAAAGAAATTTATAACTTATTGTCTCATATCTTACCCTTGCAATTTGACTTTGCACGTGTGTCCTCGCTAGCTGAGTAAATTACGCATTGGACTTCCACATATTTCAATAAATATTACTTATAAAAAAAAATCTAGGGATGGACTGGGGATGATTCTTAACAAATTATGAAAACCAAAAACTTAACATCTTTTTAAATTCTAATAAAAATGCATGACTAGACTTTAACTTCAGATAAGCTACTTTAAAGAAGCAGCATCTGTAAATTACATACCCGCCTCCTCCCAGCCATTCAGCATCATTTGTAAGTTTATCTACTAAGTCTAGAGCAGATAGTGACAACTATATCTCTGTATATCTACCTACATTTTAACTAAATACATGTTGGAGCATCAATACAGATGCTTTATTTTTGGTAAAACTGTAAGTTGATCCCTGAGACTAGGACAAAGTCTAATATTCTATGTCTAAGCTTTAGTACATCAATGAATAAACTATAAATGGAAAAGGCAAATTTATTCCATAGCTCAGTACTCTAGTCACATCAGTTTTACTGGCTGATTTTAAACAGTAGGAAAACATAGTGGCACATGTTAGTCACAATAGTCTTTCCGGAAAAAAAATAATTAAGGTCATTTATTTGACAATGTATCATCAAAAAAGCATCTTCAAAATTGATGCAATGACCCTATGCTTCTGCTATTCCCCCCCCCCCCCCCAAAAAAAAAAAGGAAATTAATTGAAATGAGAATGACTTGAAAGAAAAAAGGCAAATGCTTTTATTTTTTTTTGAGTCATTACTTTCTTAATTCAATCTTTGGCATTTTTGGACAAGTCAATTTTGCAGAGCAAACTGGTCAAATAAGGATTGGTGGGTAAATATTAGTCATTTCCCAAAGAATTCTGAAATATGGTAGGCATGTCTGAACATATAAGATAATTTAAGTACAGTAGCGACAATATTATTAATAATAATCTAGCCTAGCTTTTATATTGCATTCCCCCTTCAATATTCAACTTTCGGTTTCAACAGACATATTAAGTCCATTAAGAACAGTTTTTACTGTAGTTTAAAACAGCACAACAAAATTGCCACTGGCCAATAGTTAAACTGCTACAGTATTAACCACAGAGTGCATGTTGTCAACTTCTGGACATGATTATTTAAAATTTCATGCTAGAAAACAAACCGACTACAATAAAATGCACCTCCGATTCCTTTAGATATTATCTGTTAGATATTTCTTCTTGTTACTTTTCAATATTTCCTCTTTTTGAGAATTCTTCATTCAATTAAAACAAAAAAGTTTATTTTCTTTTAAGTTCTTTTAAGTTCTTTTGTAGTTTAAACCCCATGGTCAAGCAGTGATATTTTTTTAAAGGAGCCTTTTTCCAATACCAGATCTTTGTTAGTTCCGGAGTCTGTCAGTTCATTACTAAAGAAAAAAAAAAAAAAAGATATACTGGTTAATATAAAGGATGCATTTAAATTATTTATTTGCATTGTTTTAGCCTTTCAAAAGATTTAGCCCTTCACCTCCCACAAAGTGGGAAAGATACAAATTTGAAGGCTACATTAAGACACATAGCAAGGCTTTTTAAAGAAAATATCAATAAAAATCAAAACAAATGTATTGACTGTATTTAATAAGCCTTCTGAGAATTTCGCCTTTTAATAGAAGGGCATAATGTCTATGTGCCAAGTTTCAGATTAATAGGATGACAGCAAGTGGTCCAATAAGCCTTCCGAAAGTTGGGTCAATCGGTCATGGGAAAGTTTTACAAAGTGAATATAAAGTATTTTTAAAAAATGAAGTCAAATTAACCTTAAAGACCATTGTTGTAAAAATAAAAGTTTGCCTATTTCTTTTAAAGGGATTGTGAGGAGAACCCAATGCCCAAATCTAATTACTCTCTAGTACCTATCACAATTGAATCCAGAACACCCTTTATTTAAAAACTACTAGCTGGCCACACAATGTCCTAGTATGAAGTGACCAACAAGAAAATAAAAGTATTTTTTAGTTCTATTCAACAAGAAGAAATTTTAATTTTACAATACAATTTATTTTTGGGGGGATAAGACTAGCACTTTTTGAAATCTATTTCTAACTATTAATATTACATTTTCACAAAATATACTTTTAATAAGTGTTGTAAATGTACTAGGTAGCCCAATCTGAAAGAAATAAGATAATTATCAAGAATAATACTACAATGATGTTTGCCTACCTGGTAGGATTTAGAAAGGTGTCCGCTGCAATGCCAAAATTTAAAAAAAAAAAGATAATAAATATTTATAAGCATTGTAAATTAAATTAGTAAATTAAAGAACTTAACAAAAACAAAAACTATATTCTAGTCATATTTTTAGGGGAATCAATCTTAATAGTTTCAAAAGAAAACTTACGAAAGAGAAAAATTTTGCCACTTGATACTGAAAAACAATATACATAAAAGTTGTAAAATCTATTTCAAAAATTTATTTTTATTTTTGCTATATCACAATTGATACTAGCAACGTTCTGAGTTACTGTAGGCCTAATCATAAAATTACTTATTAAATGCAGGAGTGCAGTTATAAACAAATATCCCTTTAATTCCTTCTCCCACTATCTTGTTTTGACAAGTTACAGGGGCATTGTACTTAAAATATCATGAAGTCATTCTTTATTTTTACATCATCCCCTATTTTTTTCTCATCCCTTCCGTATGTTTGCATCTGGCGACTACCATATCTATCTGCAGTGCAATAGTAGAATTTGCATAATGCACTTATTTTTTTTTATCAATGAATCTGCTAAATCTACTAAATAAATTACTGAATGCCTTTTAGTTTTATTTTTTTCCTACTTTCTTTAGATCTTTTCTTGGTAGATCTGAAGTTAGGGTTACTTGGGACTCTTTAGTCATATCATCTTTTTTTTTTTTTAGTGTTTACATTTTGCAGAACTAATGTGTTAAAGTATTTTGTTAAACTCTGTATCAAACGCCTGATGAGCTTTTTATAAAACTAACAAATGTCAGAAAACAAGAAAACAGAAGTATTCAGATAAGTTTAGAATAATTGAGAAAAGATAGAATGTAGAAGATGAGAATCTTATCAATAAATAAAAAGATATTTTAATTTTTATCTGTGATAAGCTACTTACAGTTTGACATCTTGCGTGGATAATTCACCTGGAATGTGTATAAAGACAAGGTTATATTGAGAGCACTAGATACATATACAGATATCAAGCTTGTGAATATTTCAATTGCGAACGGCTGAGAGACGGGAGGAATGGAAGAGGCTGACGTATATGTCATCTGTGGCGCCCCAACGGTCCAACAGACTACGGTATATGTAGATGTAGATGAAATATTTCAATAATTAACCTATATTAGGCACTGACCATCAAATTAGTTTACATTTTTTATTTCAATTATTTCAATTGCGAACGGCTGAGAGACGGGAGGAATGGAAGAGGCTGACGTATATGTCATCTGTGGCGCCCCAACGGTCCAACAGACTACGGTATATGTAGATGTAGATGAAATATTTCAATAATTAACCTATATTAGGCACTGACCATCAAATTAGTTTACATTTTTTATTTCAATTATTTCAATTGCGAACGGCTGAGAGACGGGAGGAATGGAAGAGGCTGACGTATATGTCATCTGTGGCGCCCCAACGGTCCAACAGACTACGGTATATATAGATGTAGATGAAATATTTCAATAATTAACCTATGTTAGGCACTGACCATCAAATTAGTTTACATTTTTTAGATAGCTTTGACACAAAAATAAGATATTAACTGACAATGTTGACATAAAAGGAAGTGGACCAGTAATTTATTTTTAAACAATAATTTAGAAGTAATGTCAAACTTACCATCAAATGTCATTGTATTAATTTTTCTTTCTCTACAGTGCTTACACAATTGGTCTTTAATGGAAAAAAAGAAAATTGTATCAAGATTAATGGCCTTGATATATGAATTTAAATTCAACATACATAATAGAGAGTGCAGTAAATTGTTAATTAGAATATTTGAATATCAATGGGACTTGAGAACTTTTTATCTTAAAATTAACACTTCCAATTATGTCACTTTATTGTGGCACTTCACATAGTGCCTACATACACCATTGGTAGACATTTCATGGAAATGAACAAAGACAAATTTGCATGGCTATACTATATTCTGATATAGTCTTATTAAAGAAATAATTTTAATGGTTTAATTATAAATTAGTGACTTCAACCTAAAAATGTTAGAAGTTCTGTGTATGTTTTATTCATTTTATAATAAAATTTTATATTTTTAAAAGAGAGACAGATAAAGAGAAGAAGAGAGAGTCAAAAGCAGCAAAGAGATCTAAAAAGGAATACTTACTCATTGGTAAATATTCAATATCTTCTTCTCGACCTAAGAAAAGATGTATATAATTGAATGAAATATTAAAATATAAAGCAATCATTATTCATATTACAGCAACCAATACATTATAGAAGATCAAAGTTTATAATTAGATTGTTAAATGAAAGAAATATTTACAAGGCACTTAATGTAATAGTAACTACCGGTAGATTATAAAACTGGCTAAGATTAAGATAAAATGTTTTAAAGGGCAGACAATTCACAATTATTTTTTCTTTTTTACACCAAATGAAAGGAAAGTTTGTTGGTTGTACCTCAATGTAGAAAATTCATTATTTTGTTTTAAAAAAAAACAACATATAATTTCTTTTATATATTGATTGAGTTTTACATGGCTTGTGAAGCAGATTTGAATTTTTTTTAAATGTTTAAACAGTTTTTTGTTGCTATGATTTACTATTGCAATGTCTAGTGAGTAGCTTTAATTTGACTAATATCTTGTATCTGTTAGGGTCTATAAGGTAGACTAATACACAGTGACAAAAAGAGGGGAAACTATCCCAACCACTATCAGTACATAAACTCAACATTTTCTGTTACTAGACTGAACTGGAGACAGAAGTGAAGCCTTGCATTCAAGTAGGTTTTGTCCAGGTTTGGAAAATCAGGGGAATTTTAAATCCCTCCTCAGCATTGTAAAAGGCTGACAAGATCAAATTAGGAGATATAAGCTGAAACAATGAGCATAGATGAAAAAAATCATAACCTCCATCTTCAAATAACCTAATTGTGTCATTAGAATTAAAGACTGTGCCAGCATTATTACTATGAAGCTTTTGTTGAGGTGATCTATAGCTGGCAACAAAAGCCCAAGACAGATCAAACTAAAGAATATAGACATCTGTACCAGGGCCTTTATATCCCAAACTCATATACAATCTAGGGCAGGGGTCGGCAACCTTTTGCTAACAGTGAGCCAAACTAGGATTTGTAACTCATTCAGCTTGCCAACAGCCTAAAAGTCAACCTGCTCTATTGTACTTTTTAACAATTATTTTTTATGGGACAATTAATTTAACTCCATAGCAAGACTAAGGCCAAAAACAAAGGAGATTATTTATAGAGAAAATTGTTAAAGAGTTTTATATTTAATACAAAATTAACATGCTAGTGATTATCATCCTCTTATTTTCATTTACATCAAATACAATAATTTATTACTAAACTTTCACATATAAGGTAATTATTGTCTAAATGTTAGTGAAGATGAGGATCTAACACCTTCTCATCATCACCTTTGGCGCTACAGCCCATGGATGGCTCTGGCCTGCATCACCACCTCCTTCCACTTCTTTTTCCAGGCCTGGACCCCAATCTGGCGCAGATCCATCTCAACATCATCCAACCATCTCAATCTGGGTTTGCCATTAGGTCATTTTCCTCTGGGGTTCTGAGTATATATTAATTTTGCTCCTCTACTGTTTGGCATTCCTTCCAGGTGGCCTGGCCAACAGTGGTCTGCCCTTCTTTACCTCTGCCACAATAGTAGGGTCCTTCATATAACTCATGGATCTCTCTATTGGTGCACATCCTCCATCCATTTTCATCTTTGGTTGGGCCAAAAAATCTTATCAACTTATCTTTCCCAGCTATTTAATATATTGTCTGTGCTTTTTTTAAAAGTCCAGATCTTACTGCCATAAGTCACCACTGGCCTTACTGTTTTGTAGATGTTTTTTTTTACCTAACACCTACAAATATTCATTATATTTGATCTCAGTTTAACTGAGATATCCTGTAGTGTATTTCACATAAAATGAATGATGCCTACTATAGTCAAGCAGAATAGATACCTAGTAATCATACAAACTGGGTAGTTAATGTAATGTTTAAAAATATACATATAAATTCTTTAGTCATATAATATTTATATAATTTTCAAATACTTTTTACAGTGTGATCATATCGTTATAAATTGTAAGCCATTTATGTTTTATACAAGAAAAAAAGAAACATTAGAAATATTAGCACAAAAAAAAAACAGGTTAATTAACTCCCTTTAATTAAAAAAAACTTGTACACATTTATATTTTGATTCAATAGTGATGCCAAACAAGTTATGTTTTGTAATATAACAAATATTACTGACTAATTATTATTTCTTTAAATAAGTCCAACATTAAGGTTTTCATTACAAGATTTAATTATTAAAGCATTTAAAAAATTTACGTTAAACAGATGTTAATGAACTTTTCCTGCATTAATTGTTTGTCCATTTAAGTTTAAGGAGTTTATATTTTAAACATTAATAATATTACAGAAATTACATAATATAGTGCTATTAAATAAGTCTCTGATATTTATTAAATTAATAATACAAATAAATTTGTTTTAAAATTACTTATATTTATGTTTAATTCAAGAAGATGAGCATAAAAACTTGTTTAAATGTCATCCGTCTGTACCAAGTGAGTGGTCGAGTGTCTCTTTGTATGCTTAAAACAGCTTTCATTTGCAATAAAATATGTTCACACGTGTAAGTTGAACCAAAAGTTGAAAGTAAAAGAGAGAATGCCTAGCAGTTGAAAATAGCAGATGACTTTCCTAAGAAGCTTCCTTCCAGATTTTTCCCGCAAATGGGCTTATTTCTCCCAGATTTTAAATGTTTAAAACTCAACTTGCTGTATTTAAAAATCACCAATATTCCTCCACTTAAAAAAGATCTACATCTAAGAAGGTTGTAGTAATATCAAACCAGTTAGGCTTGATGTGGTATGAAAAATTGAGTCCATCAATTTGAAAGTCTTGCCTTTGATAAGAAAACTCCGCATTGAGTGCTTCGATGTACTTTTGAAAAAGCCCAACTATCTATCTTAATATATGCCCTAATATAGGGATGTACAAGTAGTTAAATGTTTTGAGTTGATTTTATGGCAAGATATGTCCAGTTTCAATGCAAATCTACTCCAGTGGTCCTTGTAAATGTAAATTCAACTCACTGAAACGTGTCGCTATGTCATTCAGAAACATCAGAAACAGTCTATTTTCCTCTTTCAGAATGTTGTTGTGTTATCATTAAAAAAAACATTTCTTGGAGGTCTCTCGTGTGCCATTGTGAAAATTGCTCTGCATGCCAAGTTTGACACGCGTGCCATAGGTTGCCGACCCCTGATCTAGGGTACTAGGAAGTTCAGCATAAAATAGAACACTTTTGAGCAGAGATTTCAAAAGAGTCTAGAATAACATTGTAAGGAGGGGAGTAAAGGAAGGAGTTCAAAGCAGCTGTACACAATACTACTGGACAGTTTGCCTCAACAATAAGCCTCAGTATATTTTAGACTTGGATTCCACAATGCAAGTAATCAATAATAATGACACATGTTGTCATGGTTGAAATGACAGAAAGGCACACACTAACATATATAGATAAATATACATGCATGTACATAAAATAATAATTTATTTACATAAAGAGAGAAAGAGAGAGAGAGAGAGAGAGAGAGAGAGAGAGAGAGAGAGAGAGAGAGAGATGTGTATGAATTAAGAAAATTACATACCTGCTGTTTGTAATTTAATGATCCTTCTTTTTTGAGAATTACAATTTTCTTTCAATTGATCTAAAAAAAAAAGCACAATGACTATTATTAGACTTTGATGCTATTAAACTTTTTTTTTTTAGATAGTGTCATTCATGACAAGTCATTGAATGAAATTACAGACATTGGTGTCAGTTTGTCTTGGAATGTACACTAATAACACTGATAAAGATTTTTTAATCCCATACATTAACTTTGCTTTTATATATTAGTGGAAAGCTAATTGACATACGTCCAGTCATCCCGTCAAGCTGAAAACTGGCACATAGAAGTGAAGCAGCACATTCAATCAAATTTTAATGTTTAGCCACATCCTTCTGCTTCATCCCCTCAAAATACTTTTAAAATGTGTTTTTTTCATTAAACTTCAAGGTACACATTTTAAAATCTTTATTGAGTGCTCCTGACTGACCTTTAACCCCACTTCCTTTTTTTTAATAAATTAATAGATTTGTTAACTTCCCTTTTTATTTGTTAATTTTTTTTGTGTATGGCAAAAGACTAAATTTTTGGAAGGCTAATGCATAAAAAAAATGAATACAAAAGCATTCTTACGAAAAAACTTTGTATTAAGAGGTTGTTTAATTTAAATAATTTATATAAGACACTCCTAGCACAGTGAAATATTGGAAATCTTTTAGAAGAATGGCCAAGCGACTTTAATGGTTTATGATTATAAAAAGCAAACCTATTTGTCTTGACAGTTGTTCGATCTCTCTCTTTTTTTCTTCCAAACAGTTCTGCACTATTGCTGTGCAATAGAATTAATAAAAATGCATTACTGGAATTTTTATGCCTTTTATTGAAACAAAAATATAATAAGCAAAAGAAAGTACTAGGCTGTACTTATAAGTACACAAATTTAAAATATGTAGGAAACACCTAAATAAAGATTTAATATCAACCCATTGTAGCCCATTCGGGCATGGTTTGCCTGAACAAACCAAAAAAAACCAGTATCTTATAATCATTTAAAATATTAATAAAATTGCAAGACTAGACTCGGACCACTGATGAGCGTAGGACGCAATAATCTTCTTTATAGAAGGGGCGTCTGTAATGTATAGGATAAGATGTTCTTTTCTCACATGGTAATTGTAATTATTTTAGGTAAACTTTTATTAAGAACACTGACAAAATGTTGTAAATTAAAGTTTAATACATACCTAGTTCATCTTTTAGTGGCTTAATCTCATTTGCTGTTAAATATAAATAGTGAATATGCATAAGCACACTCTGTTTAGTCACAGACTATATTACAGTGTATTTAAATACATGAAATCAATACACATGATAAACTAATTATTGCAAATATATATATTTACTTTCTTGTATTAACTGTAATGATTAATGTTAAGATAAAAGACTATCGGACAATCCCCACCTTCTGTTTGAAGTCTCTCAATTTCCACTCTGTCAGCTTCATGTCTTTCATTCAATTTAGCTAAGAGAAAAAATAACGACAGATTTTGCATTTCACTTAAAACAAATTATGGTAAACAAGTTTGTTATAATATTGTCATATTATATTATAGGCCGGCACTGCAAAGCACATTATATTTTCTCTTGCATTTTTTTTTTTTATGCAGCATCAATAAATTGATCTGTTTACATCAGTCGCCTATGTTTTTAAATACAAAAATAAAGCTATATCCTTCAACTAGCAAATATATTTCATGTTTCTGTTATTATGTTGCTCTATTTCCTACATCCTAAATGTCTCTATGTCTTTTAGACCCTTGGGGTCCACTATCCTCTTTCATTTCGCTACTTTTGTGCACTCCAATTAAGGATGTTATCCATCCATCTTTTTCCTGCCTTCCAATTCTTTTCCTTCCTCAAGTTGAGCCATACCTAATTGTCTAAGCAAACCCTGTTCTCTAGTGATGTGATCATACCACTCTCATTTCTGCTTTATTTGCTATTGATAGGAGATGCTTTACTTATTTTTGTTACTATGTAGTTATTTCATTATTATGTTGCTGTCATTACATTGTTGTTTATATTATTGATGTTATACTGTTGCTGGTAAGTCAAAGTTCAAGTGTTCTTGCTGTTGTTTTTTTACACTTAATTATTTTTCATGTGCTTACATTTTAGATATAATTTTAGAGTAAAAAACTATAGATTTCCTAATGTAGAGCTCATAAAGTGTTATTTTTTAATACAAATGAATGGATCTTTTAGTTAACGCAATAAAGCCTATTAGTACTTTACCTATCTGATGTCGAAAACCAAATAGAGTGGGGGACAATTAAGGTACTTTGTTAGGACATTTTACAAAATGAAACCATAATAATAAAGCAGCTTTTATATAAATGATAATAGGTTTTACGGTTTAACAAATTAAATTATTATGCTGCAGAGCTAAATCTATCATGAAATGTAAAATCCTACAAGTATCTGAAAAGAACCATGCAATATGTTGTAGCTTACAGCTAATATTTTCTGCTTATCATCATTATCATCATTACAAGTTGTAACATTCAACACATTTCCTTGTGTGTTTCTCTACTTTAGTTTATCAGGTTATACTTTAGTAATTTATTTATTTAGAATGTTTAAAAAGTTAATATATAAAATAGCAAACCTATTTCATCTGTTAGTCGTTTGATCTCTCTGTTGCTTTCTTCTAAACTATCAAGTGCTTTTGCTGCAAAAAAAAAAAAAAAAAAAAAAAAAAAAGACGAAACACATATATAAATACTTTCTGTTCATTGCTTAACAACCATAATAAAATGCATTAAATTTTGAACAATAACTTTATTTCAATACAATATTGAAAAAAAGAAAGAAAGAAAGAAAGCCTAAAAAGTAAAAATTGTATAAATCAGACAATTAAGTTATCGCTATTATTCTATTACATAATTAACTATCAATCTAAATAACTATCACTCAATCTATCTACTTATTATTCAATCTGTGACTCTTTCTTGGTATCAATATCTCTCTGTTGAATATCAATATCTCTCTGTTGAATATCAATATCTCTCTGTTAAACTATCAATATCTCTCTGTTGGATATCAATATCTCTCTGTTGAATATCAATATCTCTCTGTTGAACAATTAATATCTCTCTGTTGAATATCAATATCTCTCTGTTGAATATCAATATCTCCCTGTTGAATATCAATATCTCTCTGTTGAAATATCAATATCTCTCTGTTGAATATCAATATCTCTCTGTTGAATATCAATATCTCCCTGTTGAATATCAATATCTCTCTGTTGAAATATCAATATCTCTCTGTTGAATATCAATATCTCTCTGTTGAATATCAATATCTCTCTGTTGAATATCAATATCTCTCTGTTGAATATCAATATCTCTCTGTTGAATATCAATATCTCTCTGTTGAACTATCAATATCTCTCTGTTGAACTATCAATATCTCTCTGTTGAATATCAATATCTCTCTGTTGAATATCAATATCTCTCTGTTGAATATCAATATCTCTCTGTTGAACTATCAATATCTCTCTGTTGAATATCAATATCTCTCTGTTGAATATCAATATCTCTCTGTTAAACTATCAATATCTTTCTGTTGAATATCAATATCTCTCTGTTGAATATCAATATCTCTGTTGAATATCAATATCTCTCTGTTGAATATCAATATCTCTCTGTTGAATATCAATATCTCTCTGTTGAATATCAATATCTCTCTGTTGAAATATCAATATCTCTCTGTTGAATATCAATATCTCTCTGTTAAATATCAATATCTCTCTGTTGAATATCAATATCTCTCTGTTGAATATCAATATCTCTCTGTTGAAATATCAATATCACTCTGTTGAATATCAATATCTCTCTGTTGAATATCAATATCTCTCTGTTGAAATATCAATATCTCTCTGTTGAATATCAATATCTCTCTGTTGAATATCAATATCTCTCTGTTGAAATATCAATATCTCTCTGTTAAATATTATTATCTCTCTGTTGAATATCAATATCTCTCTGTTGAAATATCAATATCTCTCCTTTGAATATCAATATCTCTCCGTTGAATATCAATATCTCTCTGTTAAAATATCAATATCTCTCTGTTGAATATCAATATCTCTCTGTTGAATATCAATATCTCTCTGTTGAATATCAATATCTCTCCGTTGAATATCAATATCTCTCTGTTGAATATCAATATCTCTCTGTTGAATATCAATATCTCTCTGTTGAATATCAATATCTCTCTGTTGAATATCAATATCTCTCTGTTGAATATCAATATCTCTCTGTTGAATATCAATATCTCTCTGTTGAATATCAATATCTCTCTGTTGAATATCAATATCTCTCTGTTGAATATCAATATCTCTCTGTTGAATATCAATATCTCTCAGTTGAAATATCAATATCTCTCTGTTGAATATCAATATCTCTCTGTTGAATATCAATATCTCTGTTGAATATCAATATCTCTCTGTTGAAAAGTCAATATCTCTCTGTTGAATATCAATATCTCTCTGTTGAACTATTAATATCTCTCTGTTGAATATCAATATCTCTCTGTTGAATATCAATATCTCCCTGTTGAATATTAATATCTCTCTGTTGAAATATCAATATCTCTCTGTTGAATATCAATATCTCTCTGTTGAATATCAATATCTCTCTGTTGAATATCAATATCTCTCTGTTGAATATCAATATCTCTCTGTTGAACTATCAATATCTCTCTGTTGAATATCAATATCTCTCTGTTGAAATATCAATATCTCTCTGTTGAATATCAATATCTCTCTGTTGAATATCAATATCTCCCTGTTGAATATCAATATCTCTCTGTTGAATATCAATATCTCTCTGTTGAACTATCAATATCTCTCTGTTGAATATCAATATCTCTCTGTTGAATATCAATATCTCTCTGTTGAAATATCAATATCTCTCTGTTGAAATATCAATATCTCTCTGTTGAATATCAATATCTCTCTGTTGAATATCAATATCTCTCTGTTGAATATCAATATCTCTCTGTTGAATATCAATATCTCTCCGTTGAATATCAATATCTCTCTGTTGAATATCAATATCTCTCTGTTGAACTATCAATATCTCTCTGTTGAATATCAATATCTCTCTGTTGAATATCAATATCTCTCTGTTGAATATCAATATCTCTCTGTTGAATATCAATATCTCTCTGTTGAATATCAATATCTCTCTGTTGAATATCAATATCTCTCTGTTGAATATCAATATCTCTCTGTTGAATATCAATATCTCTCTGTTGAATATCAATATCTCTCTGTTGAATATCAATATCTCTCTGTTGAATATCAATATCTCTCTGTTGAATATCAATATCTCTCTGTTGAATATCAATATCTCTCCGTTGAATATCAATATCTCTCCGTTGAATATCAATATCTCTCTGTTGAATATCAATATCTCTCTGTTGAATATCAATATCTCTCTGTTGAATATCAATATCTCTCTGTTAAACTATCAATATCTCTCTGTTGAATATCAATATCTCTCTGTTGCATATCAATATCTCTCTGTTGAATATCAATATCTTTCTGTTGAATATCAATATCTCTCTGTTGAATATAATATATCTCTCTGTTGAATATCAATATCTCTCTGTTGAATATCAATATCTCTCTGTTGAAATATCAATATCTCTCTGTTGAATATCAATATCTCTCTGTTGAATATCAATATCTCTCTGTTGAATATCAATATCTCTCTGTTGAAATATCAATATCTCTCTGTTAAATATTATTATCTCTCTGTTGAATATCAATATCTCTCTGTTGAAATATCAATATCTCTCCTTTGAATATCAATATCTCTCCGTTGAATATCAATATCTCTCTGTTAAAATATCAATATCTCTCTGTTGAATATCAATATCTCTCTGTTGAATATCAATATCTCTCTGTTGAATATCAATATCTCTCTGTTGAATATCAATATCTCTCTGTTGAATATCAATATCTCTCTGTTGAATATCAATATCTCTCTGTTGAATATCAATATCTCTCTGTTGAATATCAATATCTCTCTGTTGAATATCAATATCTCTCTGTTGAATATCAATATCTCTCTGTTGAATATCAATATCTCTCTATTGAAAAGTCAATATCTCTCTGTTGAAAAGTCAATATCTCTCTGTTGAACTATCAATATCTCTCTGTTGAATATCAATATCTCTCTGTTGAATATCAATATCTCCCTGTTGAATATTAATATCTCTCTGTTGAAATATCAATATCTCTCTGTTGAATATCAATATCTCTCTGTTGAATATCAATATCTCTCTGTTGAATATCAATATCTCTCTGTTGAATATCAATATCTCTCTGTTGAATATCAATATCTCTCTGTTGAACTATCAATATCTCTCTGTTGAATATCAATATCTCTCCGTTGAATATCAATATCTCTCTGTTGAAATATCAATATCTCTCTGTTGAATATCAATATCTCTCTGTTGAATATCAATATCTCTCTGTTGAATATCAATATCTCTGTTTAATATCAATATCTCTCTGTTGAATATCAATATCTCTCCGTTGAATATCAATATCTCTCTGTTGAATATCAATATCTCTAAGTTGAACTATCAATATCTCTCTGTTGAATATCAATATCTCTCTGTTGAATATCAATATCTCTCTGTTGAATATCAATATCTCTCTGTTGAATATCAATATCTCTCTGTTGAATATCAATATCTCTCTGTTGAATATCAATATCTCTCTGTTGAATATCAATATCTCTCTGTTGAATATCAATATCTCTCTGTTGAATATCAATATCTCTCTGTTAAACTATCAATATCTCTCTGTTGAATATCAATATCTCTCTGTTGAATATCAATATCTCTCCGTTGAATATCAATATCTCTCTGTTGAATATCAATATCTCTCTGTTGAATATCAATATCTCTCTGTTGAATATCAATATCTCTCTGTTGAATATCAATATCTCTCTGCTGAATATCAATATCTCTCTGTTGAATATCAATATCTCTCTGTTGAATATCAATATCTCTCTGTTGAATATCAATATCTCTCTGTTGAATATCAATATCTCTCTGTTAAACTATCAATATCTCTCTGTTGAATATCAATATCTCTCTGTTGAAATATCAATATCTCTCTGTTGAACTATCAATATCTCTCTGTTGAATATCAATATCTCTGTTAAATATCAATATCTCTCTGTTGAATATCAATATCTCTCTGTTGAATATCAATATCTCTCTGTTGAATATCAATATCTCTCTGTTGAATATCAATATCTCTCTGTTGAACTATCAATATCTCTCTGTTGAATATCAATATCTCTCTGTTGAATATCAATATCTCTCTGTTGAATATCAATATCTCTCCGTTGAATATCAATATCTCTCCGTTGAATATCAATATCTCTGTTGAATATCAATATCTCTCTGTTAAATATCAATATCTCTCTGTTGAATATCAATATCTCTCTGTTGAATATCAATATCTCTCTGTTAAACTATCAATATCTCTCTGTTGAATATCAATATCTCTCTGTTGAATATCAATATCTCTCTGTTGAATATCAATATCTCTCTGTTGAATATCAATATCTCTCTGTTGAATATCAATATCTCTCTGTTGAACTATCAATATCTCTCTGTTGAATATCAATATATCTCTGTTGAATATCAATATCTCTCTGTTGAATATCAATATCTCTCTGTTGAATATCAATATCTCTCTGTTGAATATCAATATCTCTCTGTTAATAATCAATATCTCTCTGTTGAATATCAATATTTCTCTGTTGAACTATCAATATCTCTCTGTTGAATATCAATATCTCTCTGTTGAATATCAATATCTCTCTGTTGAATATCAATATCTCTCTGTTGAATATCAATATCTCTCTGTTGAATATCAATATCTCTCCGTTGAATATCAATATCTCTCTGTTGAATATCAATATCTCTCTGTTGAATATCAATATCTCTCTGTTGAATATCAATATCTCTGTTAAACTATCAATATCTCTCTGTTGAATATCAATATCTCTCTGTTGAATATCAATATCTCTCTGTTGAATATCAATATCTCTCTGTTGAATATCAATATCTCTCTGTTGAATATCAATATCTCTCTGTTGAACTATCAATATCTCTCTGTTGAATATCAATATATCTCTGTTGAATATCAATATCTCTCTGTTGAATATCAATATCTCTCTGTTGAATATCAATATCTCTCTGTTGAATATCAATATCTCTCTGTTAATAATCAATATCTCTCTGTTGAATATTGTTACGTCCACAATCCCCTTGTGGCCAGAGCTGTGTAGATCTTGCTGATAATTCTCGTTAGTCCTAGGGGAGACTTTAATTATTAGTAGTTATGTTTCAGTATTACACGAACTCTTCTTATAGTCCTGGGCTCAAATTCAGTATTTGTATTCCAACATTTCCTTTCTTGTATATTATGGTAGTAGATAAATCTTATAGTAATGTATTCAACACAATAGGATAGTAATTTGACAAGGAAGCTTCAGTGTAACTGTTGTTGATAGTTTATTTCAGGTGGTATGTTCAATATATACAATATATCTATTATGTACAGTTAGAATAAAATAGTGCAAACACAAACGTTCTCAAAAGAACAATATTTTGAAACTCTCTGTCTTTCAGACAAAACAAATCATTAAATACTATCCGAGTGGTGCAAGGGACAGACCCACTACCAGTAGGGGTGAAAATCATGGTAACATTACAAAACTCATAACAAAACGATATGAACTTCCCCTATTAAATAATGAGTCGTTCCCAGACTCTGAGAATTTGAGATCAACACAGAATCCCAGCATTACCTAGAACCTTTCGTTTTCCTACTAAACGTCCTAATATCGCGTGTAGTAAGAAAAGAGAGAGAGAGGAGAATAAACATTGCGTGTTCCAATTCTTGGAAAAACAATATACATGACACGCCCCCACCCAATGAAAGAAATAATGTACCATAATTACCCAAGTAATACTCAACATGGTACATTTTTCGTACTTAACACTATCGTTTTAATAACCAACAATCAATGGAAGATTATTAGACAATTTAAGCAAACATGGCTCACTGGCACAACTAAATTATAAAAAGTGTCACTACCCAATGGTAATTGTGATTATAACGTGATGGACAAATATTTCCCCGTTAGTATTAATATTAACTAATGTCTCAACAAGTACAAATAATTCAAAAATATTCTAGTCATTCTTATTTTAACTATGTACAGTTGTGTGGATTTCCACCAAAATTTGCAAAAAGTTTTAATCTATTAAACAAATATAACATTGCTCAAACTCTGTCAATTTTCAACAGTTTACTTCTAATATACAAACCAAAAGATAAGTAATACATAACTCGAATCAAACTATAGGTTACTTCCCCTTTAAATTACAGTGTCAACTTGACATTAACAGGGTTCATACCTAAGATGATGATACTTCCCCTTTTCTCAAATACGAGGAGAAAATACACTCTAGTTACGATTACTACAGTAATCTAAATATTAAAATGTAATCCACTATTATGCGTTTTTGGCAAATTTAAAAGTTTAATATAAAAGATTGTTCAGGGTTGAATGAGTGCACACCTTTAGGTACCTTTGTTTCCCTCCATTCCCGGATATATGGAATATATAACAACCTATATACAACATAGTGAATATCCACTAGTTTTTCCCATTCTATTACCATGATATAACAATTTAGCAATAGATTTCCAATATTATCTATTAATTTATACCAATTAAGATTACATCTCTTTCTAAGATAAAAATTGTACATATTATTATTTAGTTCCATTCATTAACTAAAATAAAACAAGATAATAAATCAACTATCTCAAAGTTTTCCCACTTAATTGCATGTGATGACAATTACTTTTATCCATCCATATCAGTAAATACGTGCATATTATATATTTATTGCATCATGCATCAACATTTAAATGGAATTTTTTTTCCATAATCAAATGAATTTAAAATATATCAGAACATCAATATTATACATGATCATAAAAATTATTAATACTTTCAAAAGACTTGACTTCTGTATGATACAAGTATTCTATAGGTATTTCATAATCAAAATTCAAACGAATGATAGGTTATCATGACACATTCTTAATGAATAAGTGAGATGATCTGAAAAAGAAGTATAGGGTTATTCAGTCAATCATGTAGCACCCGAGATAGATTATCAGCTATGACCTTGTCTCTATCTTGTCGATGATACGGGAAATGGGATACCAGTCGGTCTCTGTCAAATTACTTAATTTCCCAAAGTCTCTATAAAACTGCAGTGTGTGGTCGGCTTTTGGTACCATCACACAGGGTGTAGACCATTTGCTATCACATTTTCCTCCTATGTCATTTTCTAACATATACTTCACATTTAATTTAATATGCTCAGGTCTGATGGGGTCAAATGGATGCTGTTTAATAGACCTGGCACCCTCGGTTAACACTACATCGTGCTCTATGACATGTGTCCTACTGGGAACATTTGTAAACATTGACTTATTTTCATGCACCAGCTCAATAATCTTCTCCTTATCTTCTACCGGAAGATGTTCTAGCCTTGTATCCAAACTCTTAAGGGCATCTGTATTATTAAGTTTACTTTCTGCAAACTTATATTCTATCCTAGATAAATCCGTCGGGACCCTAGCTAATGAAATCATGGGGACCTCCCGTGGTTTACTCTTTTCCCTGGAAACATAGGGCTTAAGTAAATTAATATGGCATACCCTCTGTTTTTGTCTCCGGTCAGGAGTCTTTATCAAATAATTGACCTCGCCAAGCTTTGACTCTATCTCATAGGGTCCACTAAACTTTGCACTTAAAGGCTGATTTTGCAAAGGTAGAAACACAAGAACTTTGTCACCTGGTGCAAAAGTTCTAGCTGTAGCTTTACGGTCATAGTTCTGTCTCATACGCTCCTGCATCTGTGGAAAATGAATCTTCACATGGTTAAAAGCATGATAAAGCCTATTTTTAAATTTATCTACATATGACAAAAGTCCAATCGGTTCACTGTCCGTTAGCCAAGTTTCATGTAGAAGTTTCAACGGACCTCTGACTGAGTGTCCATACACAAGTTCGAATGGGCTAAACCCCAGGGATTCCTGAGTGGCCTCCCTTGCAGCGAACAGTACATAAGGCACACCCTTATCCCAGTCTTTCTCGTTTTCATAACAGTACTTTTTAAGCATCGATTTTAATGTCTGATGAAACCTTTCCAGAGCTCCCTGGCTCTCAGGATGATAGGCACTTGATAGTCTATGGCTTATCCCTAATTGTTCCATGACTTGTTTGAAAATGTTCGAAGTAAAGTTAGTCCCCTGGTCGGACTGTACTGTCTTCGGTAGGCCATAACGTGTGAAGAAATTTGTCAGGGCGTCTACCACCTTCACTGTTGTTATGTTCCGCAACGGAATGGCTTCCGGGAAGCGAGTGGATGAACACATGACTGTGAGCAGGTATTGAAAACCGGCTTTTGTTTTCGGCAACGGGCCCACGCAATCAATGAGTATATGACTGAATGGTTCGTCGAACGCTGGTATCGGCTGGAGTGGAGCGACAGGAATTCGTTGGTTAGGACGTCCTACCATTTGGCATACGTGGCAAGTCTTGCAGTATTGTTCGACATCTCTTCTCAGTCCTGGCCAGTAGAAGTAAGGGAGGATACGGTGGTGCGTTTTCCGGACTCCCATGTGACCAGCGAAAGGAAGATCATGCGCCATACGCAGTATATCTTGACGATAGCACTTAGGTATTACAATCTGGTGAATACTGTCCCACTCGTTTGTACCTGAGTTGAGCGGTTTCGACTTTCTCATCAATACTTCATCTTTCATGTAGAAACATTCCGCCATTGCATCTGCAGTCTTTTCGTCAACAGCTTTCATTCTGAGTTGCATTATTACTTCGTCATTCAATTGTTCTTTCACCAATTTCTGCTTTGGTGACAAAATGTTATCGTTCTCTGTTGCATCACCAGTTGTTAGTTCAGCAAAGAACGTAGCACTTAAATCGATGTCAGGTGTTTCTGTTATCACTGTTTCATTCGCATGTGTGTCTTCAGAACAGACAAACACATCTTTCGTTGCACTACACGGCGTAGCAGGAGTCTTTACCGACTTCTTTTTCTGCATTGCTCTTGTCAGTGCACATGTTGGGCGTTCATTGGCAGGACGTAGGTTTTTGTCCTCCGCCATCTTTGTCTCCAACACTTTAACCATGGGCTCGACAGTGACTCTGCCGCCCATAATGTCATTTCCTAATATCATGGAAACGCCTTTGACGGGTAGTGCGCGCCACACTCCCACTACGATGTTACCTGTAAAAATATCCGACTCGAGTTTTATTCTGTGCAGTGGAGCTTCCACAGCCTCCATACTAGCACCTCTCAGCACAACAGACTCACCGGTACTGGTGGCATCTGTTAACGGCACACTGCCCTCCAGGATCACGCTGACAGCAGAACCCGTGTCACGTAATATCTGTATTTTCTTCTTGCTGAGTACATCGACTTCTGTCGACACTGTCCCTTCGTAGACAAAGGGTCGAAAATCGGATAGGTCGTCCTCTTCCGGGACTTCAGGAACCATCTGTTCCTCACGGCCTTCCGAAAGCATAATAGATTGAGTACAGCTATTCTCTTTTACCTTAGATAGACTGTTCTCAAAAACCATCGACTCCACAACTATGGGCGATGCCGGCCGCATTTCTTTTGAGTTTCTTGACCCTGTGTTGCACACTTCTTCTGTCTGCTTGCTATCTTTCTGCACTCTGGCACAGTGTAGAATAGCACCTTGCTTCTTGGTAAGGATCCAACAATCTTTCTTCATGTGGCCCTCTTTCTTGCAATTGAAACATACCACCTTTGCTTTATTTACATCTGTCTGCTTCCTGAAATGAACTAAGTTACTATTATTATTTACACCACTGTTCTTATTATTGTTTTCACTTGTCTCTTTTGGTTTACTAGCCTCCTTGGACTCTGGTTTGTGCACTTTGGGTTTGTCAGCATAATATGGCTTTATGCTGGCGTGAATTATGGCATAGTTATCTGCCAATCTAGCAGCTTCATGCACATCTTCAACCCCTCGGTCTGAGATGTGAGTTTTAATATCCACTCGAATACAATCATTGAATTCCTCAAACAATATTAGGTTCTTGAGTTTATCAAACTCACTTACATTCTGTGACCTTAGCCACTGTTCTAACATTTTCTCCTTTTGTCTCAAAAAGTCTACATGAGTTTGATCATATGCCTTCTTTCTGTCTCTAAATAGCTTTCTATATTTTTCTGGTGTCAGGGAATAACTTTTCAGCACCCTATCTTTGATTACTTCATAGTCATTTATTTCCTCGGGTGTTAAACTCAACACTACGTCCAATGCTTTTCCTTTGTTGAGAGTTGACCTTAACAATAAAGCCATCTTATCATCAGGGAACTGATAATCTACAGCTATCCTCTCAAAAAGCAAAAAGAAATCTTGAACATCTTCTTCTCTGAATATAGGCAAGTGTTGCTTCATTGCGCTAATATCCATACCGTTGCTGTCCCTACGATGGTCAGGTCTGTTCATGCGTGCCATCTCTATCCTTTCTCTGCTTTCAATTTCTATCCTAATTCTTTCCAATTCTCTCCTTTCCATACTTTCTAATTCCATTCTCTTCATAGCTAATTGGAATTTTAGGTTTTCACTCAACCCTTCATCTTCATCATTGTTTGATGATCTAGATGACATATTTCTTACCTCGTCTCCGTGGGCAATTACCTCGCCCCCACTGGGAGCTACATAACCTTCATTGATATCGTTCTGTCCCACTTCAACTACACTACCAGTGTTCATGGCATTCTGCCCGTTCAAACATGTCATAATTTCTTTGGTCAAACGATTACGATTAGGTCTTGCCTGTCCTGCCTCAATCCCAAAGGACTCAGCTAATTCTTTTAGTTCAGCAAATGACATGGCATTAAGTTCCTCACTTGATATATTCGAAGCCATAGTATAGCGTTCGAAATATTTGTTATAGTAGAGTAGTATATATTGTATAATAAAATATAAAGTTCCAACTTACGATTTGTCCAGAAATTTGCACAATATAATATTAAACACTTCGTGGAATCTTCACACTTCCCAAGGAATAAAAACGCAAACCAGTTCTCTCCTCTTTTTAAAAAGAATAGTTTCACAGTCCGAACGAGACTACCAAATCTTGTCAATCCTAGGTCAGGAAAAGTAGAACTCAAATATACCGGGCGAGACCACCAAATTTTGTTACGTCCACAATCCCCTTGTGGCCAGAGCTGTGTAGATCTTGCTGATAATTCTCGTTAGTCCTAGGGGAGACTTTAATTATTAGTAGTTATGTTTCAGTATTACACGAACTCTTCTTATAGTCCTGGGCTCAAATTCAGTATTTGTATTCCAACATTTCCTTTCTTGTATATTATGGTAGTAGATAAATCTTATAGTAATGTATTCAACACAATAGGATAGTAATTTGACAAGGAAGCTTCAGTGTAACTGTTGTTGATAGTTTATTTCAGGTGGTATGTTCAATATATACAATATATCTATTATGTACAGTTAGAATAAAATAGTGCAAACACAAACGTTCTCAAAAGAACAATATTTTGAAACTCTCTGTCTTTCAGACAAAACAAATCATTAAATACTATCCGAGTGGTGCAAGGGACAGACCCACTACCAGTAGGGGTGAAAATCATGGTAACATTATAAAAAATTCATAACAAAACGATATGAACTTCCCCTATTAAATAATGAGTCGTTCCCAGACTCTGAGAATTTGAGATCAACACAGAATCCCAGCATTACCTAGAACCTTTCGTTTTCCTACTAAACGTCCTAATATCGCGTGTAGTAAGAAAAGAGAGAGAGAGGAGAATAAACATTGCGTGTTCCAATTCTTGGAAAAACAATATACATGACAATATCAATATCTCTCTGTTGAACTATCAATATCTCTCTGTTGAATATCAATATCTCTCTGTTGAATATCAATATCTCTCTGTTGAATATCAATATCTCTCTGTTGAATATCAATATCTCTCTGTTGGATATCAATATCTCTCTGTTGAATATCAATATCTCTCTGTTGAATATCAATATCTCTCTGTTAATAATCAATATCTCTCTGTTGAATATCAATATCTCTCTGTTGAATATCAATATCTCTCTGTTGGATATCAATATCTCTCTGTTGAATATCAATATCTCTCTGTTGAATATCAATATCTCTCTGTTGAATATCAATATCTCTCTGTTGAATATCAATATCTCTCTGTTGAATATCAATATCTCTCTGTTAAACTATCAATATCTCTCTGTTGAATATCAATATCTCTCTGCTGAATATCAATATCTCTCTGTTGAATATCAATATCTCTCTGTTGAATATCAATATCTCTCTGTTGAATATCAATATCTCTCTGTTGAATATCAATATCTCTCTGTTAAACTATCAATATCTCTCTGTTGAATAGCAATATCTCTCTGTTGAAATATCAATATCTCTCTGTTGAACTATCAATATCTCTCTGTTGAATATCAATATCTCTGTTAAATATCAATATCTCTCTGTTGAATATCAATATCTCTCTGTTGAATATCAATATCTCTCTGTTGAATATCAATATCTCTCTGTTGAATATCAATATCTCTCTGTTGAATATCAATATCTCTCTGTTGAACTATCAATATCTCTCTGTTGAATATCAATATCTCTCTGTTGAATATCAATATCTCTCTGTCGAATATCAATATCTCTCTGTTGAATATCAATATCTCTCTGTTGAATATCAATATCTCTCTGTTGAATATCAATATCTCTCTGTTGAATATCAATATCTCTCTGTTGAATATCAATATCTCTCTGTTGAATATCAATATCTCTCTGTTAATAATCAATATCTCTCTGTTGAATATCAATATCTCTCTGTTGAACTATCAATATCTCTCTGTTGAACTATCAATATCTCTCTGTTGAATATCAATATCTCTCTGTTGAATATCAATATCTCTCTGTTGAATATCAATATCTCTCTGTTGAATATCAATATCTCTCTGTTGAATATCAATATCTCTCTGTTGAATATCAATATCTCTCTGTTGAATATCAATATCTCTCTGTTGAATATCAATATCTCTCTGTTGAATATCAATATCTCTCCGTTGAATATCAATATCTCTCTGTTAAACTATCAATATCTCTCTGTTGAATATCAATATCTCTCTGTTGAAATATCAATATCTCTCTGTTGAACTATCAATATCTCTCTGTTGAATATCAATATCTCTGTTAAATATCAATATCTCTCTGTTGAATATCAATATCTCTCTGTTGAATATCAATATCTCTCTGTTAATAATCAATATCTCTCTGTTGAATATCAATATCTCTCTGTTGAACTATCAATATCTCTCTGTTGAATATCAATATCTCTCTGTTGAATATCAATATCTCTCTGTTGAATATCAATATCTCTCTGTTGAATATCAATATCTCTCTGTTGAATATCAATATCTCTCTGTTGAATATCAATATCTCTCTGTTGAATATCAATATCTCTCTGTTAATAATCAATATCTCTCTGTTGAATATCAATATCTCTCTGTTGAACTATCAATATCTCTCTGTTGAATATCAATATCTCTCTGTTGAATATCAATATCTCTCTGTTGAATATCAATATCTCTCTGTTGAACTATCAATATCTCTCTGTTGAATATCAATATCTCTCTGTTGAATATCAATATCTCTCTGCTGAATATCAATATCTCTCTGTTGAATATCAATATCTCTCTGTTGAATATCAATATCTCTCTGTTGAATATCAATATCTCTCTGTTGAATATCAATATCTCTCTGTTAAACTATCAATATCTCTCTGTTGAACTATCAATATCTCTCTGTTGAAATATCAATATCTCTCTGTTGAACTATCAATATCTCTCTGTTGAATATCAATATCTCTGTTAAATATCAATATCTCTCTGTTGAATATCAATATCTCTCTGTTGAATATCAATATCTCTCTGTTGAATATCAATATCTCTCTGTTGAATATCAATATCTCTCTGTTGAACTATCAATATCTCTCTGTTGAATATCAATATCTCTCTGTTGAATATCAATATCTCTCTGTTGAATATCAATATCTCTCCGTTGAATATCAATATCTCTCCGTTGAATATCAATATCTCTCTGTTGAATATCAATATCTCTCTGTTAAATATCAATATCTCTCTGTTGAATATCAATATCTCTCTGTTGAATATCAATATCTCTCTGTTAAACTATCAATATCTCTCTGTTGAATATCAATATCTCTCTGTTGAATATCAATATCTCTCTGTTGAATATCAATATCTCTCTGTTGAATATCAATATCTCTCTGTTGAATATCAATATCTCTCTGTTGAACTATCAATATCTCTCTGTTGAATATCAATATATCTCTGTTGAATATCAATATCTCTCTGTTGAATATCAATATCTCTCTGTTGAATATCAATATCTCTCTGTTGAATATCAATATCTCTCTGTTAATAATCAATATCTCTCTGTTGAATATCAATATTTCTCTGTTGAACTATCAATATCTCTCTGTTGAATATCAATATCTCTCTGTTGAATATCAATATCTCTCTGTTGAATATCAATATCTCTCTGTTGAATATCAATATCTCTCTGTTGAATATCAATATCTCTCCGTTGAACATCAATATCTCTCTGTTGAATATCAATATCTCTCTGTTGAATATCAATATCTCTCTGTTGAATATCAATATCTCTCTGTTGAATATCAATATCTCTGTTAAACTATCAATATCTCTCTGTTGAATATCAATATCTCTCTGTTGAATATCAATATCTCTCTGTTGAATATCAATATCTCTCTGTTGAATATCAATATCTCTCTGTTGAATATCAATATCTCTCTGTTGAACTATCAATATCTCTCTGTTGAATATCAATATATCTCTGTTGAATATCAATATCTCTCTGTTGAATATCAATATCTCTCTGTTGAATATCAATATCTCTCTGTTGAATATCAATATCTCTCTGTTAATAATCAATATCTCTCTGTTGAATATTGTTACGTCCACAATCCCCTTGTGGCCAGAGCTGTGTAGATCTTGCTGATAATTCTCGTTAGTCCTAGGGGAGACTTTAATTATTAGTAGTTATGTTTCAGTATTACACGAACTCTTCTTATAGTCCTGGGCTCAAATTCAGTATTTGTATTCCAACATTTCCTTTCTTGTATATTATGGTAGTAGATAAATCTTATAGTAATGTATTCAACACAATAGGATAGTAATTTGACAAGGAAGCTTCAGTGTAACTGTTGTTGATAGTTTATTTCAGGTGGTATGTTCAATATATACAATATATCTATTATGTACAGTTAGAATAAAATAGTGCAAACACAAACGTTCTCAAAAGAACAATATTTTGAAACTCTCTGTCTTTCAGACAAAACAAATCATTAAATACTATCCGAGTGGTGCAAGGGACAGACCCACTACCAGTAGGGGTGAAAATCATGGTAACATTACAAAACTCATAACAAAACGATATGAACTTCCCCTATTAAATAATGAGTCGTTCCCAGACTCTGAGAATTTGAGATCAAAACAGAATCCCAGCATTACCTAGAACCTTTCGTTTTCCTACTAAACGTCCTAATATCGCGTGTAGTAAGAAAAGAGAGAGAGAGGAGAATAAACATTGCGTGTTCCAATTCTTGGAAAAACAATATACATGACAATATCAATATCTCTCTGTTGAACTATCAATATCTCTCTGTTGAATATCAATATCTCTCTGTTGAATATCAATATCTCTCTGTTGAATATCAATATCTCTCTGTTGAATATCAATATCTCTCTGTTGGATATCAATATCTCTCTGTTGAATATCAATATCTCTCTGTTGAATATCAATATCTCTCTGTTAATAATCAATATCTCTCTGTTGAATATCAATATCTCTCTGTTGAATATCAATATCTCTCTGTTGGATATCAATATCTCTCTGTTGAATATCAATATCTCTCTGTTGAATATCAATATCTCTCTGTTGAATATCAATATCTCTCTGTTGAATATCAATATCTCTCTGTTGAATATCAATATCTCTCTGTTAACTATCAATATCTCTCTGTTGAATATCAATATCTCTCTGCTGAATATCAATATCTCTCTGTTGAATATCAATATCTCTCTGTTGAATATCAATATCTCTCTGTTGAATATCAATATCTCTCTGTTGAATATCAATATCTCTCTGTTAAACTATCAATATCTCTCTGTTGAATAGCAATATCTCTCTGTTGAAATATCAATATCTCTCTGTTAAACTATCAATATCTCTCTGTTGAATATCAATATCTCTCTGTTGAATATCAATATCTCTCTGTTGAACTATCAATATCTCTCTGTTGAATATCAATATCTCTCTGTTAAATATCAATATCTCTCTGTTGAATATCAATATCTCTCTGTTGAACTATCAATATCTCTCTGTTGAATATCAATATCTCTCTGTTGAATATCAATATCTCTCTGTTGAATATCAATATCTCTCTGTTGAACTATCAATATCTCTCTGTTGAATATCAATATCTCTCTGTTGAATATCAATATCTCTCTGTCGAATATCAATATCTCTCTGTTGAATATCAATATCTCTCTGTTGAATATCAATATCTCTCTGTTGAATATCAATATCTCTCTGTTGAATATCAATATCTCTCTGTTGAATATCAATATCTCTCTGTTGAATATCAATATCTCTCTGTTAATAATCAATATCTCTCTGTTGAATATCAATATCTCTCTGTTGAACTATCAATATCTCTCTGTTGAACTATCAATATCTCTCTGTTGAATATCAATATCTCTCTGTTGAATATCAATATCTCTCTGTTGAATATCAATATCTCTCTGTTGAATATCAATATCTCTCTGTTGAATATCAATATCTCTCTGTTGAATATCAATATCTCTCTGTTGAATATCAATATCTCTCTGTTGAATATCAATATCTCTCCGTTGAATATCAATATCTCTCTGTTAAATATCAATATCTCTCTGTTGAATATCAATATCTCTCTGTTGAATATCAATATCTCTCTGTTGAATATCAATATCTCTCTGTTAAACTATCAATATCTCTCTGTTGAATATCAATATCTCTCTGCTGAATATCAATATCTCTCTGTTGAATATCAATATCTCTCTGTTGAATATCAATATCTCTCTGTTGAATATCAATATCTCTCTGTTAAACTATCAATATCTCTCTGTTGAATATCAATATCTCTCTGTTGAAATATCAATATCTCTCTGTTGAACTATCAATATCTCTCTGTTGAATATCAATATCTCTGTTAAATATCAATATCTCTCTGTTGAATATCAATATCTCTCTGTTGAATATCAATATCTCTCTGTTGAATATCAATATCTCTCTGTTGAATATCAATATCTCTCTGTTGAATATCAATATCTCTCTGTTGAACTATCAATATCTCTCTGTTGAATATCAATATCTCTCTGTTGAATATCAATATCTCTCTGTTGAATATCAATATCTCTCTGTTGAATATCAATATCTCTCCGTTGAATATCAATATCTCTCCGTTGAATATCAATATCTCTCTGTTGAATATCAATATCTCTCTGTTGAATATCAATATCTCTCTGTTGAATATCAATATCTCTCTGTTGAATATCAATATCTCTCTGTTGAATATCAATATTTCTCTGTTGAATATCAATATCTCTCTGTTGAATATCAATATCTCTCTGTTGAACTATCAATATCTCTCTGTTAATAATCAATATCTCTCTGTTGAATATCAATATCTCTCTGTTGAACTATCAATATCTCTCTGTTGAATATCAATATCTCTCTGTTGAATATCAATATCTCTCTGTTGAATATCAATATCTCTCTGTTGAATATCAATATCTCTCTGTTGAATATCAATATCTCTCTGTTGAATATCAATATCTCTCTGTTGAATATCAATATCTCTCTGTTAATAATCAATATCTCTCTGTTGAATATCAATATCTCTCTGTTGAACTATCAATATCTCTCTGTTGAATATCAATATCTCTCTGTTGAATATCAATATCTCTCTGTTGAACTATCAATATCTCTCTGTTGAATATCAATATCTCTCTGTTGAATATCAATATCTCTCTGCTGAATATCAATATCTCTCTGTTGAATATCAATATCTCTCTGTTGAATATCAATATCTCTCTGTTGAATATCAATATCTCTCTGTTAAACTATCAATATCTCTCTGTTGAATATCAATATCTCTCTGTTGAAATATCAATATCTCTCTGTTGAACTATCAATATCTCTCTGTTGAATATCAATATCTCTGTTAAATATCAATATCTCTCTGTTGAATATCAATATCTCTCTGTTGAATATCAATATCTCTCTGTTGAATATCAATATCTCTCTGTTGAATATCAATATCTCTCTGTTGAACTATCAATATCTCTCTGTTGAATATCAATATCTCTCTGTTGAATATCAATATCTCTCTGTTGAATATCAATATCTCTCCGTTGAATATCAATATCTCTCCGTTGAATATCAATATCTCTCTGTTGAATATCAATATCTCACTGCTGAATATCAATATCTCTCTGTTGAATATCAATATCTCTCTGTTGAATATCAATATCTCTCTGTTGAATATCAATATCTCTCTGTTGAATATCAATATCTCTCTGTTAAACTATCAATATCTCTCTGTTGAAAAGCAATATCTCTCTGTTGAAATATCAATATCTCTCTGTTGAACTATCAATATCTCTCTGTTGAATATCAATATCTCTGTTAAATATCAATATCTCTCTGTTGAATATCAATATCTCTCTGTTGAATATCAATATCTCTCTGTTGAATATCAATATCTCTCTGTTGAATATCAATATCTCTCTGTTGAATATCAATATCTCTCTGTTGAACTATCAATATCTCTCTGTTGAATATCAATATCTCTCTGTTGAATATCAATATCTCTCTGTTGAATATCAATATCTCTCTGTCGAATATCAATATCTCTCTGTTGAATATCAATATCTCTCTGTTGAATATCAATATCTCTCTGTTGAATATCAATATCTCTCTGTTGAATATCAATATCTCTCTGTTGAATATCAATATCTCTCTGTTAATAATCAATATCTCTCTGTTGAATATCAATATCTCTCTGTTGAACTATCAATATCTCTCTGTTGAACTATCAATATCTCTCTGTTGAATATCAATATCTCTCTGTTGAATATCAATATCTCTCTGTTGAATATCAATATCTCTCTGTTGAATATCAATATCTCTCTGTTGAATATCAATATCTCTCTGTTGAATATCAATATCTCTCTGTTGAATATCAATATCTCTCTGTTGAATATCAATATCTCTCTGTTAATAATCAATATCTCTCTGTTAAATATCAATATCTCTCTGTTGAATATCAATATCTCTCTGTTGAATATCAATATCTCTCCGTTGAATATCAATATCTCTCTGTTGAATATCAATATCTCTCTGTTGAATATCAATATCTCTCTGTTGAATATCAATATCTCTCTGTTGAATATCAATATCTCTCTGTTAAACTATCAATATCTCTCTGTTGAATATCAATATCTCTCTGCTGAATATCAATATCTCTCTGTTGAATATCAATATCTCTCTGTTGAATATCAATATCTCTCTGTTGAATATCAATATCTCTCTGTTGAATATCAATATCTCTCTGTTAAACTATCAATATCTCTCTGTTGAATATCAATATCTCTCTGTTGAAATATCAATATCTCTCTGTTGAACTATCAATATCTCTCTGTTGAATATCAATATCTCTGTTAAATATCAATATCTCTCTGTTGAATATCAATATCTCTCTGTTGAATATCAATATCTCTCTGTTGAATATCAATATCTCTCTGTTGAATATCAATATCTCTCTGTTGAATATCAATATCTCTCTGTTGAACTATCAATATCTCTCTGTTGAATATCAATATCTCTCTGTTGAATATCAATATCTCTCTGTTGAATATCAATATCTCTCTGTTGAATATCAATATCTCTCCGTTGAATATCAATATCTCTCCGTTGAATATCAATATCTCTCTGTTGAATATCAATATCTCTCTGTTGAATATCAATATCTCTCTGTTGAATATCAATATCTCTCTGTTGAATATCAATATCTCTCTGTTGAATATCAATATTTCTCTGTTGAATATCAATATCTCTCTGTTGAATATCAATATCTCTCTGTTGAACTATCAATATCTCTCTGTTAATAATCAATATCTCTCTGTTGAATATCAATATCTCTCTGTTGAACTATCAATATCTCTCTGTTGAATATCAATATCTCTCTGTTGAATATCAATATCTCTCTGTTGAATATCAATATCTCTCTGTTGAATATCAATATCTCTCTGTTGAATATCAATATCTCTCTGTTGAATATCAATATCTCTCTGTTGAATATCAATATCTCTCTGTTAATAATCAATATCTCTCTGTTGAATATCAATATCTCTCTGTTGAACTATCAATATCTCTCTGTTGAATATCAATATCTCTCTGTTGAATATCAATATCTCTCTGTTGAATATCAATATCTCTCTGTTGAATATCAATATCTCTCTGTTAAACTATCAATATCTCTCTGTTGAATATCAATATCTCTCTGTTGAATATCAATATCTCTCTGTTGAATATCAATATCTCTCTGTTGAATATCAATATCTCTCCGTTGAATATCAATATCTCTCTGTTGAATATCAATATCTCTCTGTTGAATATCAATATCTCTCTGTTAAATATCAATATCTCTCTGTTGAATATCAATATCTCTCTGTTGAATATCAATATCTCTTGTTGAATATCAATATCTCTCTGCTGAATATCAATATCTCTCTGTTGAATATCAATATCTCTCTGTTGAATATCAATATCTCTCTGTTGAATATCAATATCTCTCTGTTGAATATCAATATCTCTCTGTTGAATATCAATATCTCTCTGTTAAACTATCAATATCTCTCTGTTGAATATCAATATCTCTCTGTTGAAATATCAATATCTCTCTGTTGAACTATCAATATCTCTCTGTTGAATATCAATATCTCTGTTAAATATCAATATCTCTCTGTTGAATATCAATATCTCTCTGTTGAATATCAATATCTCTCTGTTGAATATCAATATCTCTCTGTTGAATATCAATATCTCTCTGTTGAATATCAATATCTCTCTGTTGAATATCAATATCTCTCTGTTGAATATCAATATCTCTCTGTTGAATATCAATATCTCTCCGTTGAATATCAATATCTCTCTGTTGAATATCAATATCTCTCTGTTAAATATCAATATCTCTCTGTTGAATATCAATATCTCTCTGTTGAATATCAATATCTCTCTGTTAAACTATCAATATCTCTCTGTTGAATATCAATATCTCTCTGTTGAATATCAATATCTCTCTGTTGAATATCAATATCTCTCTGTTGAATATCAATATCTCTCTGTTGAATATCAATATCTCTCTGTTGAACTATCAATATCTCTCTGTTGAATATCAATATATCTCTGTTGAATATCAATATCTCTCTGTTGAATATCAATATCTCTCTGCTGAATATCAATATCTCTCTGTTGAATATCAATATCTCTCTGTTGAATATCAATATCTCTCTGTTGAATATCAATATCTCTCTGTTAAACTATCAATATCTCTCTGTTGAATATCAATATCTCTCTGTTGAAATATCAATATCTCTCTGTTGAACTATCAATATCTCTCTGTTGAATATCAATATCTCTGTTAAATATCAATATCTCTCTGTTGAATATCAATATCTCTCTGTTGAATATCAATATCTCTCTGTTGAATATCAATATCTCTCTGTTGAATATCAATATCTCTCTGTTGAACTATCAATATCTCTCTGTTGAATATCAATATCTCTCTGTTGAATATCAATATCTCTCTGTTGAATATCAATATCTCTCCGTTGAATATCAATATCTCTCCGTTGAATATCAATATCTCTCTGTTGAATATCAATATCTCACTGCTGAATATCAATATCTCTCTGTTGAATATCAATATCTCTCTGTTGAATATCAATATCTCTCTGTTGAATATCAATATCTCTCTGTTGAATATCAATATCTCTCTGTTAAACTATCAATATCTCTCTGTTGAAAAGCAATATCTCTCTGTTGAAATATCAATATCTCTCTGTTGAACTATCAATATCTCTCTGTTGAATATCAATATCTCTGTTAAATATCAATATCTCTCTGTTGAATATCAATATCTCTCTGTTGAATATCAATATCTCTCTGTTGAATATCAATATCTCTCTGTTGAATATCAATATCTCTCTGTTGAATATCAATATCTCTCTGTTGAACTATCAATATCTCTCTGTTGAATATCAATATCTCTCTGTTGAATATCAATATCTCTCTGTTGATTATCAATATCTCTCTGTTGAATATCAATATCTCTCTGTTAATAATCAATATCTCTCTGTTGAATATCAATATCTCTCTGTTGAACTATCAATATCTCTCTGTTGAACTATCAATATCTCTCTGTTGAATATCAATATCTCTCTGTTGAATATCAATATCTCTCTGTTGAATATCAATATCTCTCTGTTGAATATCAATATCTCTCTGTTGAATATCAATATCTCTCTGTTGAATATCAATATCTCTCTGTTGAATATCAATATCTCTCTGTTAATAATCAATATCTCTCTGTTGAATATCAATATCTCTCTGTTGAATATCAATATCTCTCTGTTGAATATCAATATCTCTCCGTTGAATATCAATATCTCTCTGTTGAATATCAATATCTCTCTGTTGAATATCAATATCTCTCTGTTGAATATCAATATCTCTCTGTTGAATATCAATATCTCTCTGTTAAACTATCAATATCTCTCTGTTGAATATCAATATCTCTCTGCTGAATATCAATATCTCTCTGTTGAATATCAATATCTCTCTGTTGAATATCAATATCTCTCTGTTGAATATCAATATCTCTCTGTTGAATATCAATATCTCTCTGTTAAACTATCAATATCTCTCTGTTGAATATCAATATCTCTCTGTTGAAATATCAATATCTCTCTGTTGAACTATCAATATCTCTCTGTTGAATATCAATATCTCTGTTAAATATCAATATCTCTCTGTTGAATATCAATATCTCTCTGTTGAATATCAATATCTCTCTGTTGAATATCAATATCTCTCTGTTGAATATCAATATCTCTCTGTTGAATATCAATATCTCTCTGTTGAACTATCAATATCTCTCTGTTGAATATCAATATCTCTCTGTTGAATATCAATATCTCTCTGTTGAATATCAATATCTCTCTGTTGAATATCAATATCTCTCCGTTGAATATCAATATCTCTCCGTTGAATATCAATATCTCTCTGTTGAATATCAATATCTCTCTGTTGAATATCAATATCTCTCTGTTGAATATCAATATCTCTCTGTTGAATATCAATATCTCTCTGTTGAATATCAATATTTCTCTGTTGAATATCAATATCTCTCTGTTGAATATCAATATCTCTCTGTTGAACTATCAATATATCTCTGTTAATAATCAATATCTCTCTGTTGAATATCAATATCTCTCTGTTGAACTATCAATATCTCTCTGTTGAATATCAATATCTCTCTGTTGAATATCAATATCTCTCTGTTGAATATCAATATCTCTCTGTTGAATATCAATATCTCTCTGTTGAATATCAATATCTCTCTGTTGAATATCAATATCTCTCTGTTGAATATCAATATCTCTCTGTTAATAATCAATATCTCTCTGTTGAATATCAATATCTCTCTGTTGAACTATCAATATCTCTCTGTTGAATATCAATATCTCTCTGTTGAATATCAATATCTCTCTGTTGAACTATCAATATCTCTCTGTTGAATATCAATATCTCTCTGTTGAATATCAATATCTCTCTGTTGAATATCAATATCTCTCTGTTGAATATCAATATCTCTCTGTTGAATATCAATATCTCTCAGTTGAAATATCAATATCTCTCTGTTGAATATCAATATCTCTCTGTTGAATATCAATATCTCTCTGTTGAATATCAATATCTCCCTGTTGAATATCAATATCTCTCTGTTGAATATCAATATCTCTCTGTTGAATATCAATATCTCCCTGTTGAATATCAATATCTCCCTGTTGAATATCAATATCTCTCTGTTGAATATCAATATCTCTCTGTTGAATATCAATATCTCTCTGTTGAATATCAATATCTCTCTGTTGAATATCAATATCTCCCTGTTGAATATCAATATCTCTCTGTTGAATATCAATATCTCTCTGTTGAATATCAATATCTCCCTGTTGAATATCAATATCTCCCTGTTGAATATCAATATCTCTCTGTTGAATATCAATATCTCTCTGTTGAATATCAATATCTCTCTGTTGAATATCAATATCTCTCAGTTAAAATATCAATATCTCTCTGTTGAATATCAATATCTCTCTGTTGAATATCAATATCTCTCTGTTGAATATCAATATCTCTCTGTTGAATATCAATATCTCTGTTTAATATCAATATCTCTCTGTTGAATATCAATATCTCTCCGTTGAATATCAATATCTCTCTGTTGAATATCAATATCTCTCTGTTGAACTATCAATATCTCTCTGTTGAATATCAATATCTCTCTGTTGAATATCAATATCTCTCTGTTGAATATCAATATCTCTCTGTTGAATATCAATATCTCTCTGTTGAATATCAATATCTCTCTGTTGAATATCAATATCTCTCTGTTGAATATCAATATCTCTCTGTTGAATATCAATATCTCTCTGTTAAACTATCAATATCTCTCTGTTGAATATCAATATCTCTCTGTTGAATATCAATATCTCTCTGTTGAATATCAATATCTCTCTGTTGAATATCAATATCTCTCCGTTGAATATCAATATCTCTCTGTTGAATATCAATATCTCTCTGTTGAATATCAATATCTCTCTGTTAAACTATCAATATCTCTCTGTTGAATATCAATATCTCTCTGTTGAAATATCAATATCTCTCTGTTGAACTATCAATATCTCTCTGTTGAATATCAATATCTCTGTTAAATATCAATATCTCTCTGTTGAATATCAATATCTCTCTGTTGAATATCAATATCTCTCTGTTGAACTATCAATATCTCTCTGTTGAATATCAATATCTCTGTTAAATATCAATATCTCTCTGTTGAATATCAATATCTCTCTGTTGAATATCAATATCTCTCTGTTGAATATCAATATCTCTCTGTTGAATATCAATATCTCTCTGTTGAATATCAATATCTCTCTGTTGAACTATCAATATCTCTCTGTTGAATATCAATATCTCTCTGTTGAATATCAATATCTCTCTGTTGATTATCAATATCTCTCTGTTGAATATCAATATCTCTCTGTTAATAATCAATATCTCTCTGTTGAATATCAATATCTCTCTGTTGAACTATCAATATCTCTCTGTTGAACTATCAATATCTCTCTGTTGAATATCAATATCTCTCTGTTGAATATCAATATCTCTCTGTTGAATATCAATATCTCTCTGTTGAATATCAATATCTCTCTGTTGAATATCAATATCTCTCTGTTGAATATCAATATCTCTCTGTTGAATATCAATATCTCTCTGTTAATAATCAATATCTCTCTGTTGAATATCAATATCTCTCTGTTGAATATCAATATCTCTCTGTTGAATATCAATATCTCTCCGTTGAATATCAATATCTCTCTGTTGAATATCAATATCTCTCTGTTGAATATCAATATCTCTCTGTTGAATATCAATATCTCTCTGTTGAATATCAATATCTCTCTGTTAAACTATCAATATCTCTCTGTTGAATATCAATATCTCTCTGCTGAATATCAATATCTCTCTGTTGAATATCAATATCTCTCTGTTGAATATCAATATCTCTCTGTTGAATATCAATATCTCTCTGTTGAATATCAATATCTCTCTGTTAAACTATCAATATCTCTCTGTTGAATATCAATATCTCTCTGTTGAAATATCAATATCTCTCTGTTGAACTATCAATATCTCTCTGTTGAATATCAATATCTCTGTTAAATATCAATATCTCTCTGTTGAATATCAATATCTCTCTGTTGAATATCAATATCTCTCTGTTGAATATCAATATCTCTCTGTTGAATATCAATATCTCTCTGTTGAATATCAATATCTCTCTGTTGAACTATCAATATCTCTCTGTTGAATATCAATATCTCTCTGTTGAATATCAATATCTCTCTGTTGAATATCAATATCTCTCTGTTGAATATCAATATCTCTCCGTTGAATATCAATATCTCTCCGTTGAATATCAATATCTCTCTGTTGAATATCAATATCTCTCTGTTGAATATCAATATCTCTCTGTTGAATATCAATATCTCTCTGTTGAATATCAATATCTCTCTGTTGAATATCAATATTTCTCTGTTGAATATCAATATCTCTCTGTTGAATATCAATATCTCTCTGTTGAACTATCAATATATCTCTGTTAATAATCAATATCTCTCTGTTGAATATCAATATCTCTCTGTTGAACTATCAATATCTCTCTGTTGAATATCAATATCTCTCTGTTGAATATCAATATCTCTCTGTTGAATATCAATATCTCTCTGTTGAATATCAATATCTCTCTGTTGAATATCAATATCTCTCTGTTGAATATCAATATCTCTCTGTTGAATATCAATATCTCTCTGTTAATAATCAATATCTCTCTGTTGAATATCAATATCTCTCTGTTGAACTATCAATATCTCTCTGTTGAATATCAATATCTCTCTGTTGAATATCAATATCTCTCTGTTGAACTATCAATATCTCTCTGTTGAATATCAATATCTCTCTGTTGAATATCAATATCTCTCTGTTGAATATCAATATCTCTCTGTTGAATATCAATATCTCTCTGTTGAATATCAATATCTCTCAGTTGAAATATCAATATCTCTCTGTTGAATATCAATATCTCTCTGTTGAATATCAATATCTCTCTGTTGAATATCAATATCTCTCTGTTGAATATCAATATCTCCCTGTTGAATATCAATATCTCCCTGTTGAATATCAATATCTCTCTGTTGAATATCAATATCTCTCTGTTGAATATCAATATCTCTCTGTTGAATATCAATATCTCTCTGTTGAATATCAATATCTCCCTGTTGAATATCAATATCTCTCTGTTGAATATCAATATCTCTCTGTTGAATATCAATATCTCCCTGTTGAATATCAATATCTCCCTGTTGAATATCAATATCTCTCTGTTGAATATCAATATCTCTCTGTTGAATATCAATATCTCTCTGTTGAATATCAATATCTCTCAGTTAAAATATCAATATCTCTCTGTTGAATATCAATATCTCTCTGTTGAATATCAATATCTCTCTGTTGAATATCAATATCTCTCTGTTGAATATCAATATCTCTGTTTAATATCAATATCTCTCTGTTGAATATCAATATCTCTCCGTTGAATATCAATATCTCTCTGTTGAATATCAATATCTCTCTGTTGAACTATCAATATCTCTCTGTTGAATATCAATATCTCTCTGTTGAATATCAATATCTCTCTGTTGAATATCAATATCTCTCTGTTGAATATCAATATCTCTCTGTTGAATATCAATATCTCTCTGTTGAATATCAATATCTCTCTGTTGAATATCAATATCTCTCTGTTGAATATCAATATCTCTCTGTTAAACTATCAATATCTCTCTGTTGAATATCAATATCTCTCTGTTGAATATCAATATCTCTCTGTTGAATATCAATATCTCTCTGTTGAATATCAATATCTCTCCGTTGAATATCAATATCTCTCTGTTGAATATCAATATCTCTCTGTTGAATATCAATATCTCTCTGTTAAATATCAATATCTCTCTGTTGAATATCAATATCTCTCTGTTGAATATCAATATCTCTCTGCTGAATATCAATATCTCTCTGTTGAATATCAATATCTCTCTGTTGAATATCAATATCTCTCTGTTGAATATCAATATCTCTCTGTTGAATATCAATATCTCTCTGTTGAATATCAATATCTCTCTGTTAAACTATCAATATCTCTCTGTTGAATATCAATATCTCTCTGTTGAAATATCAATATCTCTCTGTTGAACTATCAATATCTCTCTGTTGAATATCAATATCTCTGTTAAATATCAATATCTCTCTGTTGAATATCAATATCTCTCTGTTGAATATCAATATCTCTCTGTTGAATATCAATATCTCTCTGTTGAATATCAATATCTCTCTGTTGAATATCAATATCTCTCTGTTGAATATCAATATCTCTCTGTTGAATATCAATATCTCTCCGTTGAATATCAATATCTCTCCGTTGAATATCAATATCTCTCTGTTGAATATCAATATCTCTCTGTTAAATATCAATATCTCTCTGTTGAATATCAATATCTCTCTGTTGAATATCAATATCTCTCTGTTAAACTATCAATATCTCTCTGTTGAATATCAATATCTCTCTGTTGAATATCAATATCTCTCTGTTGAATATCAATATCTCTCTGTTGAATATCAATATCTCTCTGTTGAATATCAATATCTCTCTGTTGAACTATCAATATCTCTCTGTTGAATATCAATATATCTCTGTTGAATATCAATATCTCTCTGTTGAATATCAATATCTCTCTGTTGAATATCAATATCTCTCTGTTGAATATCAATATCTCTCTGTTAATAATCAATATCTCTCTGTTGAATATCAATATTTCTCTGTTGAACTATCAATATCTCTCTGTTGAATATCAATATCTCTCTGTTGAATATCAATATCTCTCTGTTGAATATCAATATCTCTCTGTTGAATATCAATATCTCTCTGTTGAATATCAATATCTCTCCGTTGAATATCAATATCTCTCTGTTGAATATCAATATCTCTCTGTTGAATATCAATATCTCTCTGTTGAATATCAATATCTCTCTGTTGAATATCAATATCTCTCTGTTAAACTATCAATATCTCTCTGTTGAATATCAATATCTCTCTGTTGAATATCAATATCTCTCTGTTGAATATCAATATCTCTCTGTTGAATATCAATATCTCTCTGTTGAATATCAATATCTCTCTGTTGAACTATCAATATCTCTCTGTTGAATATCAATATATCTCTGTTGAATATCAATATCTCTCTGTTGAATATCAATATCTCTCTGTTGAATATCAATATCTCTCTGTTGAATATCAATATCTCTCTGTTAATAATCAATATCTCTCTGTTGAATATCAATATCTCTCTGTTGAACTATCAATATCTCTCTGTTGAATATCAATATCTCTCTGTTGAATATCAATATCTCTCTGTTGAATATCAATATCTCTCTGTTGAATATCAATATCTCTCTGTTGAATATCAATATCTCTCTGTTGGATATCAATATCTCTCTGTTGAATATCAATATCTCTCTGTTGAATATCAATATCTCTCTGTTAATAATCAATATCTCTCTGTTGAATATCAATATCTCTCTGTTGAATATCAATATCTCTCTGTTGAATATCAATATCTCTCCGTTGAATATCAATATCTCTCTGTTGAATATCAATATCTCTCTGTTGAATATCAATATCTCTCTGTTGAATATCAATATCTCTCTGTTGAATATCAATATCTCTCTGTTAAACTATCAATATCTCTCTGTTGAATATCAATATCTCTCTGCTGAATATCAATATCTCTCTGTTGAATATCAATATCTCTCTGTTGAATATCAATATCTCTCTGTTGAATATCAATATCTCTCTGTTGAATATCAATATCTCTCTGTTAAACTATCAATATCTCTCTGTTGAATATCAATATCTCTCTGTTGAAATATCAATATCTCTCTGTTGAACTATCAATATCTCTCTGTTGAATATCAATATCTCTGTTAAATATCAATATCTCTCTGTTGAATATCAATATCTCTCTGTTGAATATCAATATCTCTCTGTTGAATATCAATATCTCTCTGTTGAATATCAATATCTCTCTGTTGAATATCAATATCTCTCTGTTGAACTATCAATATCTCTCTGTTGAATATCAATATCTCTCTGTTGAATATCAATATCTCTCTGTCGAATATCAATATCTCTCTGTTGAATATCAATATCTCTCTGTTGAATATCAATATCTCTCTGTTGAATATCAATATCTCTCTGTTGAATATCAATATCTCTCTGTTGAATATCAATATCTCTCTGTTGAATATCAATATCTCTCTGTTAATAATCAATATCTCTCTGTTGAATATCAATATCTCTCTGTTGAACTATCAATATCTCTCTGTTGAACTATCAATATCTCTCTGTTGAATATCAATATCTCTCTGTTGAATATCAATATCTCTCTGTTGAATATCAATATCTCTCTGTTGAATATCAATATCTCTCTGTTGAATATCAATATCTCTCTGTTGAATATCAATATCTCTCTGTTGAATATCAATATCTCTCTGTTAATAATCAATATCTCTCTGTTGAATATCAATATCTCTCTGTTGAATATCAATATCTCTCTGTTGAATATCAATATCTCTCCATTGAATATCAATATCTCTCTGTTGAATATCAATATCTCTCTGTTGAATATCAATATCTCTCTGTTGAATATCAATATCTCTCTGTTGAATATCAATATCTCTCTGTTAAACTATCAATATCTCTCTGTTGAATATCAATATCTCTCTGCTGAATATCAATATCTCTCTGTTGAATATCAATATCTCTCTGTTGAATATCAATATCTCTCTGTTGAATATCAATATCTCTCTGTTGAATATCAATATCTCTCTGTTAAACTATCAATATCTCTCTGTTGAATATCAATATCTCTCTGTTGAAATATCAATATCTCTCTGTTGAACTATCAATATCTCTCTGTTGAATATCAATATCTCTGTTAAATATCAATATCTCTCTGTTGAATATCAATATCTCTCTGTTGAATATCAATATCTCTCTGTTGAATATCAATATCTCTCTGTTGAATATCAATATCTCTCTGTTGAATATCAATATCTCTCTGTTGAACTATCAATATCTCTCTGTTGAATATCAATATCTCTCTGTTGAATATCAATATCTCTCTGTTGAATATCAATATCTCTCCGTTGAATATCAATATCTCTCCGTTGAATATCAATATCTCTCTGTTGAATATCAATATCTCTCTGTTGAATATCAATATCTCTCTGTTGAATATCAATATCTCTCTGTTGAATATCAATATCTCTCTGTTGAATATCAATATTTCTCTGTTGAATATCAATATCTCTCTGTTGAATATCAATATCTCTCTGTTGAACTATCAATATCTCTCTGTTGAATATCAATATATCTCTGTTGAATATCAATATCTCTCTGTTGAATATGAATATCTCTCTGTTGAATATCAATATCTCTCTGTTGAATATCAATATCTCTCTGTTAATAATCAATATCTCTCTGTTGAATATCAATATCTCTCTGTTGAACTATCAATATCTCTCTGTTGAATATCAATATCTCTCTGTTGAATATCAATATCTCTCTGTTGAATATCAATATCTCTCTGTTGAATATCAATATCTCTCTGTTGAATATCAATATCTCTCTGTTGAATATCAATATCTCTCTGTTGAATATCAATATCTCTCTGTTAATAATCAATATCTCTCTGTTGAATATCAATATCTCTCTGTTGAACTATCAATATCTCTCTGTTGAATATCAATATCTCTCTGTTGAATATCAATATCTCTCTGTTGAACTATCAATATCTCTCTGTTGAATATCAATATCTCTCTGTTGAATATCAATATCTCTCTGTTGAATATCAATATCTCTCTGTTGAATATCAATATCTCTCTGTTGAATATCAATATCTCTCTGTTAAACTATCAATATCTCTCTGTTGAATATCAATATCTCTCTGTTGAATATCAATATCTCTCTGTTGAATATCAATATCTCTCAGTTGAAATATCAATATCTCTCTGTTGAATATCAATATCTCTCTGTTGAATATCAATATCTCTCTGTTGAATATCAATATCTCCCTGTTGAATATCAATATCTTTCTGTTGAATATCAATATCTCTCTGTTGAATATCAATATCTCCCTGTTGAATATCAATATCTCCCTGTTGAATATCAATATCTCTCTGTTGAATATCAATATCTCTCTGTTGAATATCAATATCTCTCTGTTGAATATCAATATCTCTCAGTTAAAATATCAATATCTCTCTGTTGAATATCAATATCTCTCTGTTGAATATCAATATCTCTCTGTTGAATATCAATATCTCCCTGTTGAATATCAATATCTCTCTGTTGAATATCAATATCTCTCTGTTGAATATCAATATCTCTCTGTTGAATATCAATATCTCTCTGTTGAATATCAATATCTCTCTGTTGAATATCAATATATCTCTGTTGAATATCAATATCTCTCGAATATCAATATCTCTCTGTTGAACTATCAATATCTCTCTGTTGAATATCAATATCTCTCTGTTGAATATCAATATCTCTCTGTTGAATATCAATATCTCTCTGTTGAACTATCAATATCTCTCTGTTGAATATCAATATCTCTCTGTTGAATTTCAATATCTCTCTGTTGAATATCAATCTCTCTTTGTTCAACTATCTATTTATCTATCTTTCTCTCTGTATTTATATATATTTATTTTTAGCTTTTGTATCTCTAAAACTAACAATTCATTTATCTAAGGAACTTTTTGCAAATCTTTTTCTTTTTTGTAAAACTATTTGTCAATTCTTCTATTTACCTAGTAGGCATTTACCTTTACTGTTTTTTAAAAGAAAAACATAAATTAAATTTTCAATTACAAACATCATATACTTACATTTGTCCTCATTCAGGCTCAAAAAATCATTAATAACAGTCACTAAAATACAGAAATAGAATCTATTAACAGATTATGAATAACAATATTCAGTTTGTCACACTATTATAATAAGATAATAAGCAAAATGAATCTTTCAGATCTAGAATTTACAGCACATTGCACTATGTTTACATAATGATGTCAGTATATTAGTTTTAACAAAAGATTTTAAGAATACATATAGATAAGTTTCCATATCCTTTTGGATTTTTAGCTGTTGCTTTATTGAAGATTTAGAGGATTAAATACTCTATCACTAGTGAACTTTTCTATATAAAATCCCTTATTTAGGTAAAATGTGAATTTAATAATAATAATAGTACAATTGAAAATAATAATAAAAATTTATAAATAAATAAATAAAACAATTTGAATAAAACTAACCATTTTCATAATTCTTCTGGCTCAATATCTTTCTGTAGAACTCCAAAACTGCCAATGTTTCATCTGGCAGACAGAACGAGAGAAATGGGGATAAAAAGAAATAAATTGTATTATAAAATTAGTTGAAATTCTAAATGATAGAATGATATACATTTGTATTTAACTAATGGGAAGATAATGCACCATTTGACAATGTTACATAGAACATTTGCAGATGTCAATCAGATCATTAAATTACATTATTAATATTCCATTAATATATTAATTGCAAAGGCCTCTAAGTGTGTGTGTGTAAGAGTGAGTTCTTTCTCTATAAATGCATCAATATGTAAAAAGACATTGTTAAATTAATGTTAATGGGATACAGGAATAACTAACTATACAAGTAAGGAGCAAAGTGAGACATATGATTTACATCTTTTCCTGTATATTTCCATATAGTTTATGTTCTAGAAAAACAACAACCAACCTTGCTCTTTTTTGCACCTTTGTATTTCCTCATTTAAAATTTTTATTTCTTCCAAGCCCCTAGCTATAGTAAAATAAGAAAAAGATAAACTATATGATTAAAAGATTGTCCAATTTATTCATCTGTGAGTTGTTCCCCTTGGGTTTCAGGTTAACTCTTAAAAATGGTTGAAACCTTTTGTATTGTTAAGAATTTCTTTTAAAGATTCTTATGACTATTGGTGACAAGAAATTTGTCTTTTATTTTTTAAGAATTAATCTACCCCAAAGAATAAGTAAGGGTGAACTCTTGTTTATGATCTCTGATTTATTCTTTAAATACTACAGTAAACAAAGAACACATTTATTAAAAACACATGGCGATTAATCACAATACTCAGATAGAAATAGTCATAAAAGAAATGTTTGTTCCATATAAAAGCACAAATCACATAGATTTTCTTTCTTCCCAAGAGGCATTCGAAGGCCTGGAATGGTTTGCCTGAATAAATGAGGAAAACTAACAACTTAACTTTATTTACAAACCCTTGCCTGAATAAATGAGGAAAACTAACAACTTAACTTTATTTAAAAACCCCTAACAAAATGTAAAATTAGATTTAAAAAATGGATAAAGGTAAAAGGTAATAATCTTACATATAGAAAACTAGCATCTATAACATATAACTTAAGAATTTGGTTGTTAACTTCATTAAGGTCAATGTTAAATTTTATAATTTAAAATAAAAAGTGATAATAAAAATACTCAGTTCACTTACCTTGCTCTCTTTTAAGTCTAAATATTTCTTTATTCTGGGCCTCAGTTTCAGATATAGCTTTTGCTAAAACAGAAGAAGTCCACACATTACTAAACACTATCAAATGGTACTATTAAATCAATATCTAATACAGTCATCCCACGCTACTTCATGCTTTGACTATTGGGGGTTTCACTCTATCATTGTTTTTGTTAAATATATTATATAATAATAACTTTGTTATGTTTAAAAATATTATTTTCTATTCTTTTGTCAATATAATATTGGGTGATACAAGTGTAACTGTGACTAAAGGGGTATTAGTAAGCAGTGCCGTTGCTAGGGATTTGGGGGCCCGGGGGGCTTGGCCTCGTTAGGAGCCCCTGCATTTTGACATTCGACATTATGATATGAGAAAAAACAATTCGGACACTCTTTTGGGGGCCCCACTCAAGTAGGAGCCCTAGGGGGACTTTCAAATTTGGACCCCCCCTCCCCTAAGTACGCCACTGTTAGTAAGTATTACTTTATGTTCAGAGGGCTCTGATGTTGAAGATCTCATTACTTAATAACTTACTCAACTTTAAAGTAATCAAAACATATTTATGTTGAACTATATTCTATTTCCCTCTGTATGATATGCCAACAACAACAGACCCAGTGTTACAGTATCCGTCGTGGGGATGTACATATAATATACTATTAAATGAATTTAACATTAAACTAATAAGCATGTTAAAATTATCCTAAGTATCTAGACTCTGTTTCACCTATTTCCTCATTTAGTGACCTGATTTCATTGATCAGAATCTCATTTCCTCTATTAGCTGTATCTGGAAAATAAATTAACATATTTCAAATGTTTAGTAAAAAGTGCATTACATTACCAAAGTTTATTAACCCTTCCTGTACCGACCTACTTCCCCATGCATACCTTCAGTCCCGCTATATACGAGCCTGGGACTGTAAGGGTTAAGAGGCACTGTGGTAGCAAGTTTGACTAGCGCACTGGGTTCTAATCCTGGTGAAGGCTTGGATTTTTTTCAGGTCTGAGTCCCTGAGTCTACCCAGCTCTGATGGGCACATAAGCTTAGTTGGGGTAAAGTTAAGGTGGCTGTGCATTGTGCTGGCCACACAATCACCTAGTATGCCATGGCCACAGAAACTGGTGAACGCTACTTCACCGGCCCAATGATCAATTTGGTTCGAAGGGTACTTTACTTTACTTACCATAGTTTATTAGTTTTAGTTATTTACTAAACATATTCTTGTCATCTCATTAGTTCCTATCAATTCAAATAAAATGTTTAAAAAAAAACTTCAAAAACACAATAAATTATTAACCATATTTCTAGGCATTAGATTCATAAAGGCATTTAATAATCGTTTACTATTAACCTTTTATATGACTTAAAACTTAGTGCTTCTATTTACTATTATATACAGATTTTTTTTTATTTTATGCTACTGAATATTTTAAATGTATACAATTGATTTAAAAACACAAAATAAATGTTAAATATAATTTATTGATGTTAAACAAACCAAGTTCATCGCTACATTGACTGAGATCCTTCTGAGACTTTTCCTTGGCTGTAAGAAAAGTGAGAAAGAATATAAAGTTACAATATACTTTCAAAATTGTTAGACTTTAAAAAAAAACACACAATTAATTGGTGATCATTAGGGCCTAAAAAAGTTTGTTTTAATTGTTGTTGAATTAATTTGTACATATTAACTTTTGTGTGCAACTAACCTATTTTTTCTTTCAATGCAACAACTTGCTTCCGTAGTGTCTCCGCTGACTTGTGTTCTTTTGCTGGCAAAGTAAATGGAAATAATTTAAGTATTTTACTTTTAGCTCAACAAGGCAAGAATATTTGTGACAGGTTTTGGCAATTGTAATCATAATACCTGGTTTATTAAAATACTTCATTTCCACCTATATGGCAAGTCACAATGAAATAACATTTAAGTAAGCTGTATTTGAAATGAATAAAACAGATCAATTAAAAATATAAAAATACTCTAAAGTGAAAAGTAGTCCATGTTGCATTTATTAACAGCACACAAGTTTAGTCAATGGCATGATAACAAAATAAAAACATCTAAATCAGCCTTTAGAGAAATATGAAACAACTCTAAAAGATATATTGGTTTATATAACTGTACATAGCTCTAACAAGTTTATAAAAAATTGATCACTTATTGCCAATCAATAATTTAATATGGGAAGAAAAAAGGTGTTATAATAAAAAAAATTACGGTAACTCTATTTGATCTTAAAAGAAAGGAAATACTAACCATTTCTACATTTCAGGCTCTTATTTTCCGTTTTCAAAGCACCTGGCAATATAAAAAAAAGACACAAAGATATTAGAGCCCTAAAACTGTTTCGCCAACAGATTTCAAGAAAACCTAACAATTTGGATAAATTTAAAATAGTTTTGCAAGGGTAGTCCATGCACCCGCATTTCCAAGTTCTAAGGTTTAAAGCAGTTTTTTACTTCAGAGGCTTAGTAAGAAATCAAAATATTTATCAGCATTTTTAACACAATAATTATGTACGTAGAAAAGTAAATTTGGTCTATTGGTCCTGTAAAGCAGTGTTTACAAGTGGCCTCAGCATACTAGGGAATTGTGTGGCCACAGCGATGCACAGCCACCATTACTTCTCCCCAGCTAGTGTCAGGTAACTATCAGAGCTGGGTATACTCATGGACAACCTCCAGAGCTGGGTTAACTCATGGACACCCTCCAGAGCTGGGCATACTCATGGACACCCTACAGACCCAAAAACAAATCTTAGCCTTCACTAAAATTCAAACCAAGGTCATTTGGTACACTAGCTGAGCATGCTGCCACTATACTACAGTGTTCACACTAATTTATAATTAACAAGCTACATTGCAGCAACCCATTGATACCCCTTCCTCTGCACCACTCTTCTTGATTCCTTTTGCACTCTCACTCTCATTGATATCCATACTCTATATCATTATTTATATAAAGTTGTACTCTCACTCTCATTGATATCCATAGACTCTATTTCATTATTTATATAAAGTTGTACAGGTAGATTTTGTTATGTCACTTTCATTTAGTTTTAGATAAAAATATTTGTAAGTCAAAAAACTTCTTACCATTTTCTGATTTTAGTCTCCTATTTTCTTTTTTTAAAGCATCTGACACTGAAATACATATGATAATATGATATCAAGATTTTTTCATGAATAGTTAATGTGTAATTAAAGTAGACAATTAATTTTGTTATGTCTATAGTAGGGTGTAATGCCTTTCTTTTTGGATGGTTTTTAGGTAAAATTAAAATATTTGAAAAAAAAAAAACAGCGACTTTTTTCCATACGAAAATATTTTTTTAAATTTATAATGAATGAAATTGTAGAAAAAAACTGCTTTATATTCTCTAGGGCCTAACCATAAATTAACTTTCATGTTCCCCTAGGTGGAATTTTATTTTATGCACTATGTGCGTATGCATACAATACACTAAAAAATTAAAATATAGGAACAAATGTAATATATACATTTCAATAAATTTAATTGGTAATCCTGAGTTTTTAATAATTATTGCCTAAGTCTTAACTCAACACGTCATGTTAGTTTAATCAGTACAGTAATTATAAAGATGACATGGGTAGGGCAGTAAAAGGGAGATTATCGAGAATACATTTTGCATACATGATAACAGAATGCCTAAATAGTCAGATTATGTACTTTTGTAAAAATCATCTACTCTGTTAGACCTTCTGATGTTAAACTGATGTTGCAATATTTTGTAATTAGTGTTTGTATAATAATATTTTTTTATATACTCTATTTTCATATTCTTTTAAAATTTAAGCAAAGGGAAAAAACTCCAACTACCTTTTAAAGACTTTAAATCTTCTGCTTTTCTTTCCACAGAATCTATTTAGCAAAAAAATGTATATATATAAAAATTACCAATTATAGTTAAACACAGCTAGCATAATAAGGTGAATTGTATTGAATATATATATATATTGGTACAATTGGTACAAAGTATATATATATATATATATATATATATATATATATATACCGGTATGTGTGTGTGTATATATATATATATATTATATATACAGTGCTTTTTTTGTGACGGTACGCACTGGTAAGGCGTACCGGCACCTTTTTCAATGTGGGGAAAAAATTATTACTTCTCTTGTATTTTAACGTTTATTATTAATTTATTATATTATTAATTTTTTTTCATTGAATTATTTTAAAATTGCGCGCAATAAGACTTAAAATATAAAATGCGAAACTGCTTTAAAAGTTAGGCAATCCATCACTGAGTACCGGCACCTATTTTTTTAGTATATACATATATATATATATATAGAGAGAGAGAGAGAGATACATGTATGTATGTATGTACAAACATGCTAATATTATTAAAATGGGATTATAACCCAAAAGCATCACATCTTTTCTTCTTGTTTTGTTTTTTAAACTTTGAGCTATATATCCAAAAAAAATTCATGTCTTAATTAGGAGACTAGTGTCCTAGTGTACCACAAAAAAATTCATCATTACATGCTTTATAAACTGGTAATTATATTACATATGCCTTTTATTAATGTATATTGTTTCATTTTATACAATTATTTGAGATGTCTTTCCAGTGAGACTCTACATCAACAATTGGTACAAAGTACATATAGTATAGTAAATTTTCCAAATCAGCCCATAATGGTCCATGCAATAGTAAAACAGCATTCACTAACTTTTTAATGTTATCTCATACAATGACAATGGCACATTGATCATAAATCGTGGGAGGGCCTTACTAAGGAACAAACCTACTGGCGGTCAATTGTGTGTGAAGGCACTCAAGTCGCATAAGCCACACTCACATAAAGGAGCGAAGAAAAGCAAGCCAGGAGAAAGTTGTGGTGGGGGGGGGGGGGGGGAGAGTAAAAGAAGATTACACTATCATCCCTTGAGGACAGACGGATGCCATTTATCATCTTATGTACCATCTGACAGTTACTATTTACATTTAATTATTTCAATAAGATTCCTATAATTTTAAAATTCATGTAATGCATATGTTTGTTGCCCTCTTTCCTAAAATTCAAATATACAAAATGGCTACTTTGTTGGACTTAACCGAGTCACGATTAAGAAGTGTTTAAGAAACCCTGACCTACAGTATATGTTGATATAAAGTGTCAGAAATAACCATTATTTTGTTATTATTATTTTATTTAAAAAAAAACCATTCATAAAAATAGGTTTATTATGACATTTGATAACATTTAAATTTTTTTTTGTTTTATTATTTACTAGTCTAGTCTTACAAAACTGCTTGTGGTAGCCTATATGCCAATTAAGTTGATATCTGAACCTAAGAAAGAAAAATGTATTTTTTTTACACGTATTTAAGCTAAACCCCTTTCAGAACCAAAAAATTTGGTAAAGAAAGTGCGGCTTAAACACAATATTTTAAGATAATTTTAATAATAATTTTAAGTAAAATTAAAAAAAAACAACAACAAACAATCTTTATTGCTTTTTTTAACCCTACATTTTAACAGCATTTAAGACACTAGTATAGTGCATGCTGTGAAGGGGCAGATGAATAACTAGAGAGAGCAAGGGGAAGTACATCAGATGCCAAAGTTTGCAAAGCACTATAAAAAAAAAAAAAATGACAATATAAAAAATGTTATTGGATAATTTGATATAAATAAAAAATTATCACACATCTTGCTGGGGTTTTTTTTTAGAAGAAAAAATAAATAATTTCAGCTCACTTTTAATGGTCCAAATGATAAGTAAGATATATTAAACCTCAAATTAGGAATCATCTTTCTCAATTTAATATTTGCAAAGAATATAATAGAAATTATGTGTAGCCTATATAATATCATGATTGCTGGCGATGAGGCCTATGTACTATATATTTTTTATATATATAGATCCTTACAGCATTAAAATTGTATTTAATATATATATATATTAAACTGCAAGCATTTTAAAAAGAGATTGCACTTTTGAAGTCATTACAATATAATAAGTATGATGCATGTGCTCTATGATGATATAGTGCGGCAGTCACTAACTAATAGTAAATTGCTTCAAATATGACAATAAATAAAAAGGAATAATAATAATAACTAATGTTTATTTATTTTTTTTAAATGGCTTAGTGCTTGTAGAGTAGGCCTATTAAAAATACCTACCCATAGCCTATAAAGTTCCCATAACTCTAAAACTTTATAAATAATAGTAATGATATAGTAAATAGGCTAATTAGTATAAGATATATCCCCCATTATGGCAGTATAATGAGTAGGCTATATAACTGATCATTTTATGTGACAAAATGAGTGAATCTGTAAATAAACTTTGAAAAGTTAATTAACATTTGGTCTACATTTATACAAATTAAAGATTTTCATATAAATATATTAAATATATGCCTAGTCTATTCTAAATACCTATATTAATTTTTCAATAATTATATAGGCCTACTTTATATTAACTATATCAGGGGTCGGCAGCCTTTTGATAATAGTGTGCCAAAGTAAGATTTCTAATTCATTCAGCATTCCAACATCCTACCAGTCATCCTGCTCTACCACTTAATTTATATTATTGTAGGCCTAGAGGCCTAGAAGAAACTTTTATTGCCTTTTTAAGGGTCTTCTCAGTCTTCTGTGTGCCATTGGAAATCACTCTGCATGCCATAGGTTGCCGAAAACCAATATAGATTATAGATCATAGAGAATTATAGGCCCTATAATTCTCATAATTTTTTAATAAATAATATTAGATCTAGACTAGACTATATCTAATAATTGGCCTACTTTTTTTTTTCATTTTACCTGCAATTCCTAAATGTTCCAAAACACATTTATATTTGTTCTCTAAAGACTTTAAAAAGTAACGAAATGCTTCCCCTGGTCCAGCATCAAGTAATGTTGTGAAAAAGAGTTCATTCCTTTCCGATTTAGTTCTGCCTCCAAATATTTTCTCTTTGTCATCTGGTGAAATTACATCCTTTTGGAATAAATAGTCAAGGAGGTCTTTAGCGTCAATATTTTCTTTTAGGAAACAATAGTTAGATTGAATACACTTATAATCTTCAGGCTTGAGTCTTCCTTTTGACATTGTAAACAGATGTCCTGTGATGTATATTAATTCTAAACATAGGTTACAATAAAATGGGATATTTAATAAAACAAAAACATGCAAGGAATTCACTCAATATCAATATGGTGACTACGCCATTTTGTTTTTCCGCGGAACTTTTTTAACAAAAATATCGGGTTTTACCGGTATCTTTATCCGACCTATTTATAGTTATTTATAGCTATTTATAGCTCAATGGTATGGAACTCAATTTTGTTTTTCTTTTTGTGAACAGTACCAGACAGGGCAGGCCACAGAATAAATGTATTCTATACCTATTCTGTGGGGCAGGCATGGGGCGAAATTTTCGGACCGCGTTAAAAGAAAGTTTAATATGTAGCCTATCTAGGCCTACGGAGTAAAGTAGGCCTAGATCTATTTAATATCACGTTTCGGAAACAATGTTGGTGTAGGCAGCTAGATCTAGAGTAATATTAAGTAGCAGTAGTAGTAGTAGGCCTAAATAACTAACAAAATAGTAGGCCTAATAGCCGATAGCCACTTGTCATATTGCAAGGTAGGGGAAAGGAGGAACGGGGGCGGCAAGTAATTTAAATATTTAAGTAATGGTAACCTAGACAAGTAGGCCTAGCGGGTGGAAAGAGGATTCTCGAGGGGGCGGGGCATTAAGTTTAACAAGAAATATCAGGTGGCCTATGTCTATCTGTATCCGAAACGCTTGGCGACTAGGTTTTGAGAGTAGGCCTATATATTCCCCCAGATGACGTAATATCTTTGGAATAGGCCCTAACATAGCTACACTTTTTTTTTACAGACAATTAAGTCTTAGAAATTAAAACTTAAAAATTACAATATAGACCTAGATCTAGACTATATATAAGGGCCTAATAGGTCTATGCAATTTACCTAATTTAAACGTTTCACCTATTATTATGTTGTTAGCAAAAATATATTAGTTTAGGCCTATATATATATCAGAATTAGGGATGTTAAGCGGGGAAAGTAGGCTTATTACATTGGCCTTCTTGTGGTGGGCAATGATCTCGAATTATTTTTATGTAGGAAATATTTTAAAAGAACCATGTTGGATTCGCACTATATAATGCACTTCATTTAATGCTTTGCAAACATTAATGATAATCCCAAAGAGGGGCTATTGTTTTTTGTTTTTTTTTTGCAAATTATAGGACGCAATAATCTTCTTTATAGTAGGAGCGTCTGTAATGTATAAGATAAGATATAGGCCTATCGCTTAATAATTTTAATAGCGCCAGTCTCCGGTGCGTCCTTTTGATGTAAGCATCCTTTTGATGTTCTTGGCAGCTTAGTGTGTTGGTGTGTGTGTGTGTCTTGTGGTTCCAGTCACCATGTCTCGCTATCTTATCTTATCTTATACATTACAGACGCTCCTTCTATAAAGAAGATTATTGCGTCCTAAACGCTCATCCGTGGTCCGAGTCTAGTCTTGCATTTTTATTAATGTTTTAAATGATGTTAGGTTATTGGTTTTCCTGGTTTGTTCAGGCAACCCATTCCATGCCCGAATGCCACTCGGGAAGAAAGAGTACTTATATGCATTTGTTCTCGCATAAGGGACAACATATAGCCTAGTCGGTCGGTCCATAAAAAAACATCATACATAGATCTATATAAGACCTATTAGTAGGTCTATATATGCTTACTATCAAAACGAACACACAAAGACGTGTCAAATGTAGTATTCCATAATTAATATATTAATTTGTATTTAACTGAAATTCACGTTTTTACATGTTTAGGCTACCAGTCTATCATAGTCTATGTAATTGGAAAAGAACAAATGTAGAATTTTGTATTAAATTTGTAGGCCTATTATTATTATTATTAGCCTATGTATTAAATTTATTATAAAAAGTAACATAGTTGACGTCAACTTTTCTTGACCCCCCTTCCCACTTGTCAACTGTCAATCTTTGTCCATCCCTCCCCCCCTTTCCTTTGTTGACGTAATTAATAGACGTAGCATATGCCAATGTCTCTTTCTTTCTCTCTCTCCTCAATCTCTCTATCTGTCTCTAAAAAACACATTGTTGTTTTTATGCTGTTTTTGATGTTGAAAATTAAAAATTGTGTAAATATAAGCATATAAGGTGGCTTATAGTCGCAGCGGGTTGGATCTTCAGATGCGGTCTCCTGTTGAAATCTAATCTTAGTTAATGAACATGTTGGAATTGGCATGTGTTCCTATAAATTCATTCTTAAAGCCATCTTTTAATAGGCCTCTGTCTACAGTCTACAGGCATGCGAATAGGCTAAAACTAAAACTATGTGTCATAGCCTACACATAAGATCCAAATGATGCAGCAAGCTATCCAGTCTAATTTTACAACTATCAGACTGATTCAGAAATGCCTCGGATCGTCATAGTCTCATACTAAAGATATGTGTAATTAGGCTAATCATTGTGCTTCTGAGAAATATCAAACCAAAGAAATGATTGATAATACAAAATTATTGTAAGTGACCTTCAGCACAACTGTATTACTGAAGAAATTATAACAGAGTGCAATCGTGATGTTTTTTTTTCCATACCAGGAATTGATTCTGCGCCATGCGAAACTACTATAGCCTACCATTTATTCTACGACCGTGACAATTTACAGATCATAAAAATATGTATTTGTAATAACTATTAACGAATCTCGGGAACAGATATTTGATAATGACGAAGTTGATATTTTAAATTTAACCCCCATTTTTTCCCCACATGTACAACCTGATATTGCTTTGTTAAGATAAGTGCACGCATTCAAAATTGTAATACTAGGGGATGAGTGGCCAGCACAATGCCGAGCCGCCTTTACTTTACCCTAATTAATGTCAGGTATCCATCAGAGTTGGGTAGACTCAGGCTAAGTTAACTAAGTAGTAGTAAGAGTCCAGGAAAAAATTATTGCCTTCAACTTCAACTAGATTTGGATCCAGGACCTTCGTTTCCGTACTTATAGAAACACATTTGTTTTGTAAAATCTTGTATAGGCATTTTGGTGTGTATTTATGTAATTGTTGGTAAAGAAACTGATTTTGGGTATAATCATGTTTTTATCAAACTTAGTCACACGTAGTGCATGTAAAACTTGATGGACCGAAAAAACGCGGAAAAATCACATTGACAGGATTACAGAACGGTACCGGTAGTTAAACCTCTAATCAAAATTTAAGACTAGACTCGACTAGAAGTGCCATAATCTTTCTACACACAAGGAAAGATCAAATATATTATATAGATCTATATTTGAAATATTTTCCCTTTAAAGTAATGACGTACTTTCTTGAGACGAAACAATATAACATTGATAATTAGCAACACATATCTTACCGGTAATAATAGTAGGCCTACATGGGTGCAAGCGCTAGACCCCGAGTTGGTGCAAGCAAGAGTTTCGGCCTAAAATTATATACTTAGTATTCGTATTCATATATATAATATATATATAAATATATATAAATGTGTGTGATTTGGAAAAGTTAGCCTGTGTGTGCTGAATGTTTAAAATGATTTAGTTTAGTCCTAAAATATAGCCTATAATTTTAGGCATATAAGCCCGAAAATAAACAATGATCTGAAACTTAGTAAAACAAATAAAGATATTATTTGTAACTGATTTAAAACTAATGAGATTAAGCCTATTCAAATTATGATATGTTGGGCCTACAGCGAGCCCAGTGTTCTAAAAAAATAAAAACTTAAACGTGACGATTTTACATAATTGATAGCGTCGAGATCAAGTATATTATAGTTGATTTCGTTTTAGAAGGCTGATAAAAGTTGTATTGTGACGAAAACAGGGAGTTTTAAATTAATCTCTCCATTAGTAAAAATAAAACGTCAAGAATTTAAAAGAAAGCCACGAACACGCGTGACGCATAGACCTAAAACTCAATTCGCGTGAATCGTATTATTGCCGTGTCAGAACATAAAAACGTTGGCGTTTTGGAGATTTTTATATGTGACACTACCGGGTCCAAAATAAGCTAAATTACGGGATTGCCAAAAAAAAAAGTTGTTAAAAGTAATAAAAGACAGGAGGCACGGGCGTCACATGTATAAAAATGACCGGGCAATGAAAAAAGCTAGGGAAACCCTGACCTAAAAATAAATATAGAATCACGCATGCGCGGACACTTTGGTATTTTCCTGTTGCTCTTTTATATTATTATTATTATTTCGCCTTCTAAGCTTTTATGAAAGAAAAGTCGATTATTTAGTTTGTTACGGACAAAAAAGTCAGATTTCGGTGCAACGAGATCTCCTCGATATTACGATCTAAGCTTGCTGGCGATTGGCCGGCGGGCTATTTTCCAAAATTTGATTGGCCGGCACTCTTGCACCCATGTAATAGCGAACAAGGTTGCCAGATGGCCACGTACGTGGCCAAAATTTGGCCACAAAGAAAGTTGCTTGGCCACGGCACAGAGAACTTGGCCACGAGTCCAGAATTGGCCACCATTCGATCCAGTTTTGGCCACAGATCATAAAATAATAAAAAAAAAATAAAGTTCTTTTTTTGGTTACCTTATTGTAATGCTGTATGAGTATGATGTTATTCTGCCCCATCACCTGTAATCATTGTAGGCCATTCCTATTAACCCATATCTATTGTGTATTGTCCCCTTTCACCCACACATACGGTCACATTTACTCGCCTTTTGTTGTTTCAAAGATAAGTGCTTGGCGAAGTCCAACCTCACCATGTATTTTCAGGATGTATTTACTAGAAATTACAACGATAAGGTGGCCTTGAATGCCCATCCTATGGGGATGATACTAGTAACCCAATTTCTCTGTTGTAATCAGGAGTGTTAGCCCTGTGATAATTAACCCCCTCCCCTTACTCTTCCATTGCATGCTACACCCACCCCTGGATATGGAAATGGACACAGTAGGCGTCATATTTTATATTAATTATTTTATTCATTTAACTTTTTTATTAATTTTTGCCGGAAAATATTTTTTTTTTTTAACAAAACTGCAGAGTTTTTCATGGGGTGTAAAGATAATTTGTAGGTTGGCCACACAAAGCATAATTTGGCCACTTTTGCAGTCGGTTTTGGTCACAAGGCCGTTAGACCATCTGGCAACCCTGATAGCGAAGTTAATTATTGTAATATAAAAGGATTTAGGTGGTTTAGTAAAATGTGATGCAAAGGCAATGAGTTTTCTTGCCATGTTTTTAATCAATAGGAAGCTGATGAATACAGAAAATGTATTAAGAGTGCAATTTGTGTGATATTCTTTGCAGCTCAAGAGTTGAAGGGGATCCTAAAAAAACTATTATATGATTATATTATCCTTTATTCTACAACACTATTCCCAACTTTGATGAAATGCTTACCAACTAGGGAAAAAAATATATAATTATTTATCCCTGTGGCCTGGTTAGGGCTAATTCTAGATTTAGTTTCAACACATTTACAGTAATACATGTAAAAACAAACACATTTACTAATTAAACAAATACTGATGGAATGAGCATCAATTTATTACTTGGATAAAATAAAGTATAGGCCTAAAAACAGTATGACCAAGTCTGAGAATAATGCATTTAACCATCAGAAAAATTAACCAAATACACATCAAATAGAAAACACACAATAATTGAATAAGATCAGTTCAACAAGATAAATACATTTCTTGTTACGGTAACTAAAGACCAACCCTAAATTTCTAAAAAAAGTATTGTTGCTACCTGGTACCAATATTACTGTAGACTTCTAAATACTGTGCTTATATTCTCTCAATACAATTAGGAACATTGGGAAGAACTGGTCTAAGAATGAATATCATTATCATACATGAGAAAATCTTCAAAAAATTTACTTTTGGTCAATGTTAAGTACAGGGATTAAACTTTACACAAGACCATTTTTTTCTCTTTAAAATGATATGACGTGCTAAGTGTAAAAGAACATTTAAAGAAAAAAGAAAAAACAGTTTTCTGACCATGATATTGACAAACTGAGGCATATAGTACAAACAAAACAATATTATTAAGAATAATTCTCACATCTTAGAAAAGCAAAATGTTTACACAATTTAAATTTGTTTTATACAAGTAACAAAGCCTATTTAGTTTTAATTTTTAAATATGTTTGGAAAATCCTTGGATTTGTCAATAAACAAAGCCAATAAATGTTTTACATTGCCAGAGACCTGCATTAAAAAAGGATTTAAAAAATAAACCAAACCTATCTGTGGAGCAATAAATGTGAAGATAATTTCATAAAATATTGCCTCATTAATTATTAAACATCAGAAGACAAAATAGTTGATCTCCTTACTCTTTCTATATGAAAAAAATATTTATACTTATACACAATTAAAATGAGTTATTGCACATTACATGAAATGATAAAATACACATTTGTTTATTAAGCTTATACACAAAAAATGCAATCATACATGTAAATATTAATATTTCAAAATTAACATTTACGAAAACAAAGAATGTGAATAATAACTTTCTTAATACTAATACCTAAAACAATTATGTCCATTATAGATTTCACAGAAATTCTACAAATATTTAATTTGACTGATGTGAATGGAACAAGAATGTGTTTGAGTTTGTGAGTGTTGCAAGAATATTATTTGGCTACATTTAATTAAACCCATCAAAGCACCTTTAATATGTGACAAATATTTTCTTTGTCATCAAATGCAAATAATCAACAAGGGCATTTGGAAAAATACACATTTGCACATTTCTTTAAAAAATATGTTGGATCTGCTCCTGGATGTCAAGAACATTATTTTGCCTGGATTGTCAATGTAACTACATGATTGTTCATCTAAACAATTTTTTTGAGAATAAGTACTTTTCACATATTTGCCCAAAACTTTATTTTCCCAAGCCTTCCCAAACCATATGATTCCTTCAATTGAATGGTTTACCTGGTACCATTAGCGTGTGTAAAGCATTTTTTGGACTTTAAATTTTATCCAATGAGATTAGTGAGAGAAACTGGACGTAGGCCTAAAGAGCAAGGCATACAATCATTATCAAAAGTCGACTGCCTTATATACTGGAATAGTAAAGAAACAGATGGACGAAGAAGGGGACTTTGAGGTTGAATACCTTAAAAGAAGTGAAAAGGTGAAAACAAATTTCGTAATCTTCAGAACTGATGAAGTATGGTCTGTGAATAAAAAAGATATTACTTTGCTGACAAAGGCTGACATTTCTGGGACAAAACGCACCAGAGTGGCCATGTGTTCATTGAAGACATCGTCAAATATGCAGCCTAAATATTCTTTAACTGTTAACTGAAAGACAGCCTTACATTTTTTTTCCCTTTTAGTACAGTCCTGTATTAATATCTTTGGCCCTGTGTTTCGTCTGCGGCTCTTCCTGTGTTTACAATAAAATATGTTTAAAATTTTTTATCTCTTACTGTTTCAATTCAATCTTATGTAAATTTTGTAATAATTACAAATCTGGTCCTCATTTACATATATATATATATATCATCTAAACATTCATTAATATTCATGATTGTTAAACAAATTATTTTCAATAGCAAAAAACTGTTTTTAGGATCAAATAGATTCAACCATATAACATTTGAAAAAGTGTGACTTTTCACCCCAAGCATGTGACTTTTGGGGTAAAATGTCACAATTCTAAATCACCATTTTGCAAGTCTGTCATGGGTATACCGTGACCAGCTAGTCCAAACGGCTCTGCATACAGTTATATGAAGTGTGGTGCATTGGCTTTGTTAAAGGTTCACAATTCTTGTCACTAGATCCTAAAAAGTGACTTTTCACCCCCTCCTCCCCATCAATTTAAAATGAAAAGAAATCCACAAAATTTTGGTGTTTTTGACAAGGAAAGAGTTGGTAAAATGATACAAGAATTCCAATAATCCAGTAATGGATTTGTGTCAATGATATTGCAAACTAATTTATTGCTGTCATAAATGTGCCTGTAAATGGTTTGTTGTTGCCTACTTAAATCTAAGTTGATATTTTTAAAGTTACCAGTTGGCAGCAGTACTATTTTTTAATTTTTAAATTAGAAACCATAATTTTGAAAAAGTAAATAACTTTAAGTATTTAGGATCTACAATGCAATGAAAGCAATGCAATTTTAGCAGCAATAAAAGAAAGAATAGCAGCAGGCTACAAAATTACTACAGTAGCTACAACATGCTTGCAAATAAAAACATTTCAAGAAAAAAAAAACTCTACAAAACAATAAAAAGGCTGGTTTATATTGTTAATGAGCGTAAAATTATATTTTTTAAAAACTATATTTTAAATGGTTTGTTTGGTTTTATTTTGTTAGACGTGTGTTTCATTATAACTACAACCATGATAGGTTGTTGTGAGTGGAGGGGTCAGCTGTAGGTAAAGACGCCAAAGTTTATTTAACTAACTATAGTTCTAAAGCTTTCATTGGCGCGTTATTAATTATTAGTTCACCCCATAAAGGTAATGTATATTACTGCTTTTTCATAAATTAAGGTGCCTTTTATGTGTTTGGCATGGCATCGTTCTTATAATGAAAGTTACAACTTGTTTATTATATCATATGTACTTTGATTATATTATGTGTATTTAATATTATATGTATTTACAACATTTTTTGCACTCAACAAGGTCGGGCTTGCTATTAACGTCCTGTGCCCCATGTGTAACTCTAGCGCGCTGCCCCTGGCCTTAAGATCAAAATCATAATATTCAATACAAAGGTAAAGCAGTTCTGCTGTATGGCTCTCTATTGTGCATGGCCTTTAAAGACAAGAAAGCCTGTCATTGTTGTATCCAGCATACAACAGCAGAAAATGTTTTGGTCAAACCCACCATGAAACCAAAAGTGGCCAATGAGTACAACCAATTTATAAATGGTTATTATGGCCATCAGACAAGAAAGTCAAACAAATGGTGGAAAATAATCTTTTTCTGGAGCATTGATATTTGTACCGTTAATGCTTTTATCTTTTATTCTACATGTAAAAAAAGAATACCGGTACAGAAAAAACTGACAAAATGTAAGAATCAGTGCTATTATATAGTAGGTAAGTTCCATGCCACGAGGCCAACCAAATTGTCGTATATATTTACTTATAAACATATAGTGGCTAGTTAGGCCTGGCCTTACTATAACAACTTAAAGACTTGAGGTGCCTTTATTCATATATATATAGAGAGAGAGAAAGAGAATATATAGCATTATAGGTTAATTTATTTAAAAATGTTACCATCTATTTCAGGCTTAAATTAAATTGTAAACCTTAATATTAATTAATCAATATAGGCTATATTATATCTTTTTTAATATAATTATATAGGCCTATTACTATTATAATTATAATTTACATTATTCGATTATTGTCATCATTTTCATATTTTGTTTATAATCACTATAATTATATAATATTTATATATTATATTATAGTAGTAATATAAAATTTAAAAAAACAACAACATAAACATGGATAATTCTAGAAATGGTCATTCATATTGAAAAATACTTTCAGAAGTTGATTATTTATTAAATCAGTCTGATTCAGCCGCTGCATTTTAACAAATGCTAGTCCTGTAAATACTAATATATATACCAATAGTAGTAGAAAGGTCTAATCCTAATTCTTTTACTTTTATCAACAACCAAAGTCATGAAACTGTTCAATGAGATCAAATTTTCCTTTATTGCATTTATTGGATTTACTGCATCTATTGCATTACCATTACTGATAACTCATTCAATTTAACTGAATACTCAGGTTTGCCCCAAGACTTCTGTGATGGTGGCACAGATGATGGAAATGGTAGCAGGCCTATGACAGAGTCAGATGATGTTTTAATTATTTCTTATTTAGATCTTAAAGATCTAGGCTACTTAAAAAGTGGGCTTTAGACCATCTAACTACACACACCACTCTTAAAGAGCTCCTTATTCATATTTTGAATTTTATCAATAATATGGATATATCTTCTCAATCATTTTGTACTTTATCATTTTTTTTTGGTGGGGGGAGGGGGGGGCAGCTTAGACAGTTTCTGTGTGTACTTTTTACTATTTTTATTTTTCTATTAGTTTAAAATATATATTGGCCTATGGCTATATACTTTTTATATAAAAATTTAAATTATTAAGAAAAATCTGTTTAAAATGATGTATGTAATTTAAAGGAAATATGTAGGCCTTTTACTATTAGTATATGTGTCGCTATCTCGAATGGTAATAACAATAACTTAAAACTTCTTGTAGGCAGCTTAGATTATGTTAATGATTATGATAATTTTCAGCAAAAACAAAAAACGCTGCTTTATGGAAGTGAATCATGGACAACCTATGCGTCCCATGAGCGCAAGCTAAATAGCTTCCACCTGAGGTGTCTGAGTCGCGTCCTTGGCATTAAATGGCAGGACAAAGTCCCTAATAGTGAGGTACTGACGCGCGCCAGCACCCATCGCATGTTCGAGTCCAGGCAGAATCCCTGGACCTCCTATATGGAGAATTTGCATCTGGAAAGAGGAAAACAGGTCGCCCACGCCTCCGCTACAAAGATGTCTGCATGAGGGACATGAGAGCAGCCAGAATAAGCACAAGTGACTGGGAGGAGAAGGCAGAGGATTGGTCCACTTGGCGCACTGCTGTCAGAAAGGGGTTAAAATAGCAGAGAAAAGTAGAATGGAGGAGACCATAGGTAAAAGGGCTAGAAGAAAGGCGAAGAAAATATAACAGAAAGAAAAGCCTGGAAATAATCAAGAATCAGGCGGAGAAGTTGAATCATAATGAAATGCACCATCGTCTTGCGAGAAGGAAGGATGCCATTGCATTGCAAACAAAATATTGTATTTTAAAAACACGGCTTATTATTGCCATTCATGGCAATTATAAAGTGAACCTTTACTTTCAAAAAAATATTTAAAATTTAACATCTTCTCAGTTTAAGTTATTTTTAAAAGTGTTTATTTACATGGAAGCCATTAATTAATGTACCAGTAGGCAGATTGATAAAAACTAATTATCTATGTAATTTTATTTATCGGAACTTTACAGAACCCTGGTATCTTCTGTTGTGGAGCTGAGGCACATGGTTTTAGAAATGTCTAAGCCAAGGGTAAATATTGAAGAGCATTCGAGATAGGCTGCCAGATCAGAGTGGCATCATAGAAAAGGAGCCACATTTTGATTTTAACTTCCTGCTGACTAGGTTGGAAGATTTTATGGTCCAGGAAGAAAAACTTAGTTCTCTGGACTATAAAAGATATTTAGTAAGTGTTGTCTCTCTATGCATTTGCATCATGTTATGATGTAACTTATTAATTTTTATGGGCAATGTATATTTTCAACAATCTTGGCTGAATGTATATTTTTGACATTAGGAAATTGATTCAATTTATACTTTTTTTTTTCAGGTCAACCTTCTGTCTACTTTGGGGAAAAGGGGGGGGGGGTAACTTGAAACTCCAAGCTTAGACAGTTTCTGTGTGTACTTTTTACCAATTTAATTTTTCTATTAGTTTAAAATATATATTGGCCTATGGCTATATACTTTTTATATAAAAATTTAAATTATTACAAAAAATCTGTTTAAGATGATGTATGTAATTTAAAGGAAATATGTAGGCCTTTTACTATTAGTATATGAAGATCACAATGGAAAAAACGGCAGTGTCACATTTTTATAATTTAGCAGTTATGGCCCATGGGTAATAAAGCATTGAAAGATGCTTCTTTTAAGTCAAGTTTCAAATGAAAAAAACGGCATAGTCTATGGTATTAACATTGGCTTTGGGTACCCAAGAACCGACACTTGCTCAGCCTGCGACCAGTTCTTGGCAAAAATAGAAATTGCTACAAAGACTCTTGAATCAGACCCAACAAGTGAAGTCCTCATAAGGGACCTGGAGCAGTTAAAAATTCAAAAAGATCTCCACCAGCGAAAGGCTGACACATTCTACCGGAGAAAAAGAGACGCTAAGCGAAGGGCCAAGATTACACCTCATGTTGAGGCCTTTACGTTTGACTACCAAAAAAATCTCAACCTACCCAACAAGTCCACCAATGACTTTTACTACAACAGAAAGCTCACATACCAATCATTTAACATTCACCAACTATCAACTGATGATGTTTGACTACAACAGAAAGCTCACATACCAATCATTTAACATTCACCAACTATCAACTGATGATGTTTGACTACAACAGAAAGCTCACATACCAATCATTTAACATTCACCAACTATCAACTGATGATGCTTGACTACAACAGAAAGCTCACATACCAATCATTTAACATTCACCAACTATCAACTGATGATGTTTGACTACAACAGAAAGCTCACATACCAATCATTTAACATTCACCAACTATCAACTGATGATGTTTGACTACAACAGAAAGCTCACATACCAATCATTTAACATTCACCAACTATCAACTGATGATGTTTGACTACAACAGAAAGCTCACATACCAATCATTTAACATTCACCAACTATCAACTGATGATGTTTGACTACAACAGAAAGCTCACATACCAATCATTTAACATTCACCAACTATCAACTGATGATGTTTGACTACAACAGAAAGCTCACATACCAATCATTTAACATTCACCAACTATCAACTGATGATGTTTGACTACAACAGAAAGCTCACATACCAATCATTTAACATTCACCAACTATCAGCTGATGATGTTTTTCTTGACTGCTATGATGAGACTGTCGCTAGGAAAGGTTCAGATGAGGTGGCTTCTTTCCTGTATGACCACATCACAACCAAGGTCAGCGAAGAGGTTATTGGATTTACTGCATCTATTGCATTACCATTACTGATGACTCATTCAATTTAACTGAATACTCAGGTTTGGCCCAAGATTTCTGTGATGGTGGCACAGATGATGGAAATGGTAGCAGGCCTATGACAGAGTCAGAAGATGTTTTAATTATTTCTTAATTAGATTTTAAAGATCTAGGCTACTTAAAAAGTGGGCTTTAGACCACCTAACTACACACAATTGAACTATTCTGCGATTCCTGCGCAGGACAGAATAAGAACTTTACCCTGATTCGGTTTTTAGATTATATGGTGCACCATAGAAAAAGGTTTACCTCAGTGACAGTGACATTACCTGAGCGCGGACATTCTTATATGGAGTGTGACAGTGACATTACCTGAGCGCGGACATTCTTATATGGAGTGTGACAGTGACATTACCTGAGCGCGGACATTCTTATATGGAGTGTGACAGTGACATTACCTGAGCGCAGACATTCTTATATGGAGTGTGACAGTGACATTACCTGAGCGCAGACATTCTTATATGGAGTGTGACAGTGACATTACCTGAGCGCGGACATTCTTATATGGAGTGTGACAGTGACATTACCTGAGCGCGGACATTCTTATATGGAGTGTGACAGTGACATTACCTGAGCGCGGACATTCTTATATGGAGTGTGACAGTGACATTACCTGAGCGCGGACATTCTTATATGGAGTGTGACAGGGACATGGGTCCAGTAAATACAAAGTCTAGTGCTAGTGTTCCAGAAGACTGGATACAAATATTTAGTGAAGCACGAAAACATCCTACACCCTTTAACGTGACTGATGTTAAACAGGATCTGGTCAAAAACTTCTCCGGCTTTCTAAGGCCATTGTATAAGAAAGGCTGCCCGTTCCCCACGCGCCCCATTCGGGAAATGGTTTTTAACAAGGATGAAGGTCCAGGGACCGTTTGTCACAGAGACTCATGGAACGGTATTTTCTTGAAAACAAACATTGTTCCAACGAGAAAAAACAATTTTTCAGTATGCACAGCAGTGCCAGTAGCTTTGTATGGAGACAGACTGGCTATATCAGCTGCAAAGTACAAAGACCTCCAAGACCTCAAAAAATTTACCACCAATGAGGCATTCTATGATGCTCTGCCGTATGACGATAAAGTCGAAGATGAGGGTCAAGACCAGTGAATGTTCATGCATTTGTTTTTTTTTATTTGTTCAATTTGCCTTTTTCATTCTATAAACAGTTTAAAAATTCAATGGTTTTATATAGTTATTTCTTATGTGTTACAATGGAAAAACAGGCAAAGTCCTAATCATCGGAAAAAACAGCAGAGTCCAATCTGAACACATTTTGAAAAAACAAAATTTTCCATGAGCTAACATGATTTTCAGAATATTTATCTGTAAAAATTTGATGCTTAAATGGATGACCTTCCCTTAAACATTAAAAGAATTGACAGTTTCTCACATAATTTGTAATAAAAAGGTTTCAAACCTTTAATTTAGGTTTTCTCAAAATGTGGAAAATGTGACTCTGCTGTTTTTTCCATTGTGCTCTTCATATGTGTCACTATCTCAAATGGTAATAACAATAACTTAAAACTTCTTGTAGGCAGCTTAGATTATGTTAATGATTATGATAATTTTCAGCAAAAACAAAAAACGCTGCTTTATGGAAGTGAATCATGGACAACCTATACGTCCCATGAGCGCAAGCTAAATAGCTTCCACCTGAGGTGTCTGAGTCGCGTCCTTGGCATTAAATGGCAGGACAAAGTCCCTAATAGTGAGGTACTGACGCGCGCCAGCGCCCATCGCATGTTCTAGTCCAGGCAGAATTCCTGGACCTCCTATATGGAGAATTGGCATCTGGAAAGAGGAAAACAGGTCGCCCACGCCTCCGCTACAAAGATGTCTGCATGAGGGACATGAGAGCAGCCAGAATAAGCACAAGTGACTGGGAGGAGAAGGCAGAGGATTGGTCCACTTGGCGCACTGCTGTCAGAAAGGGGTTAAAATAGCAGAGAAAAGTAGAATGGAGGAGACCATAGGTAAAAGGGCTAGAAGAAAGGCGAAGAAAATATAACAGAAAGAAAAGCCTGGAAATAATCAAGAATCAGGCGGAGAAGTTGAATCATAATGAAATGCACCATCGTCTCGCGAGAAGGAAGGATGCCATTGCATTGCAAACAAAATATTGTATTTTAAAAACACGGCTTATTATTGCCATTCATGGCAATTATAAAGTGAACCTTTACTTTCAAAAAAATATTTAAAATTTAACATCTTCTCAGTTTAAGTTATTTTTAAAAGTGTTTATTTACATGGAAGCCATTAATTAATGTACCGGTAGGCAGATTGATAAAAACTAATTATCTATGTAATTTTATTTATCGGAACTTTACAGAACCCTGGTATCTTCTGTTGTGGAGCTGAGGCACATGGTTTTAGAAATGTCTAAGCCAAGGGTAAATATTGAAGAGCATTCGAGATAGGCTGCCAGATCAGAGTGGCATCATAGAAAAGGAGCCACATTTTGATTTTAACTTCCTGCTGACTAGGTTGGAAGATTTTATGGTCCAGGAAGAAAAACTTAGTTCTCTGGACTATAAAAGATATTTAGTAAGTGTTGTCTCTCTATGCATTTGCATCATGTTATGATGTAACTTATTAATTTTTATGGGCAATGTATATTTTCAACAATCTTGGCTGAATGTATATTTTTGACATTAGGAAATTGATTCAATGTATACTTTTTTTTTTCAGGTCAACCTTCTGTCTACTTTGGGGAAAAGGGGGGGGGGGGTAACTTGAAACTCCAAGCTTAGACAGTTTCTGTGTGTACTTTTTACCAATTTAATTTTTCTATTAGTTTAAAATATATATTGGCCTATGGCTATATACTTTTTATATAAAAATTTAAATTATTACAAAAAATCTGTTTAAAATGATGTATGTAATTTAAAGGAAATATGTAGGCCTTTTACTATTAGTATATGAAGATCACAATGGAAAAAACGGCAGAGTCACATTTTTATAATTTAGCAGTTATGGCCCATGGGTAATAAAGCATTGAAAGATGCTTCTTTTAAGTCAAGTTTCAAATGAAAAAAACGGCATAGTCTATGGTATTAACATTGGCTTTGGGTACCCAAGAACCGACACTTGCTCAGCCTGCGACCAGTTCTTGGCAAAAATAGAAATTGCTACAAAGACTCTTGAATCAGACCCAACAAGTGAAGTCCTCATAAGGGACCTGGAGCAGTTAAAAATTCAAAAAGATCTCCACCAGCGAAAGGCTGACACATTCTACCGGAGAAAAAGAGACGCTAAGCGAAGGGCCAAGCTTACACCTCATCTTGAGGCCTTTACGTTTGACTACCAAAAAAATCTCAACCTACCCAACAAGTCCACCAATGACTTTTACTACAACAGAAAGCTCACATACCAATCATTTAACATTCACCAACTATCAACTGATGATGTTTGACTACAACAGAAAGCTCACATACCAATCATTTAACATTCACCAACTATCAACTGATGATGTTTGACTACAACAGAAAGCTCACATACCAATCATTTAACATTCACCAACTATCAACTGATGATGTTTGACTACAACAGAAAGCTCACATACCAATCATTTAACATTCACCAACTATCAACTGATGATGTTTGACTACAACAGAAAGCTCACATACCAATCATTTAACATTCACCAACTATCAACTGATGATGTTTGACTACAACAGAAAGCTCACATACCAATCATTTAACATTCACCAACTATCAACTGATGATGTTTGACTACAACAGAAAGCTCACATACCAATCATTTAACATTCACCAACTATCAACTGATGATGTTTGACTACAACAGAAAGCTCACATACCAATCATTTAACATTCACCAACTATCAACTGATGATGTTTTACTACAACAGAAAGCTCACATACCAATCATTTAACATTCACCAACTATCAACTGATGATGTTTGACTACAACAGAAAGCTCACATACCAATCATTTAACATTCACCAACTATCAACTGATGATGTTTGACTACAACAGAAAGCTCACATACCAATCATTTAACATTCACCAACTATCAACTGATGATGTTTGACTACAACAGAAAGCTCACATACCAATCATTTAACATTCACCAACTATCAACTGATGATGTTTGACTACAACAGAAAGCTCACATACCAATCATTTAACATTCACCAACTATCAACTGATGATGTTTGACTACAACAGAAAGCTCACATACCAATCATTTAACATTCACCAACTATCAGCTGATGATGTTTTTCTTGACTGCTATGATGAGACTGTCGCTAGGAAAGGTTCAGATGAGGTGGCTTCTTTCCTGTATGACCACATCACAACCAAGGTCAGCGAAGAGGTTATTGGATTTACTGCATCTATTGCATTACCATTACTGATGACTCATTCAATTTAACTGAATACTCAGGTTTGGCCCAAGATTTCTGTGATGGTGGCACAGATGATGGAAATGGTAGCAGGCCTATGACAGAGTCAGAAGATGTTTTAATTATTTCTTAATTAGATTTTAAAGATCTAGGCTACTTAAAAAGTGGGCTTTAGACCACCTAACTACACACAATTGAACTATTCTGCGATTCCTGCGCAGGACAGAATAAGAACTTTACCCTGATTCGGTTTTTAGATTATATGGTGCACCATAGAAAAAGGTTTACCTCAGTGACAGTGACATTACCTGAGCGCGGACATTCTTATATGGAGTGTGACAGTGACATTACCTGAGCGCGGACATTCTTATATGGAGTGTGACAGTGACATTACCTGAGCGCGGACATTCTTATATGGAGTGTGACAGTGACATTACCTGAGCGCAGACATTCTTATATGGAGTGTGACAGTGACATTACCTGAGCGCGGACATTCTTATATGGAGTGTGACAGTGACATTACCTGAGCGCGGACATTCTTATATGGAGTGTGACAGGGACATGGGTCCAGTAAATACAAAGTCTAGTGCTAGTGTTCCAGAAGACTGGATACAAATATTTAGTGAAGCACGAAAACATCCTACACCCTTTAACGTGACTGATGTTAAACAGGATCTGGTCAAAAACTTCTCCGGCTTTCTAAGGCCATTGTATAAGAAAGGCTGCCCGTTCCCCACGCGCCCCATTCGGGAAATGGTTTTTAACAAGGATGAAGGTCCAGGGACCGTTTGTCACAGAGACTCATGGAACGGTATTTTCTTGAAAACAAACATTGTTCCAACGAGAAAAAACAATTTTTCAGTATGCACAGCAGTGCCAGTAGCTTTGTATGGAGACAGACTGGCTATATCAGCTGCAAAGTACAAAGACCTCCAAGACCTCAAAAAATTTACCACCAATGAGGCATTCTATGATGCTCTGCCGTATGACGATAAAGTCGAAGATGAGGGTCAAGACCAGTGAATGTTCATGCATTTGTTTTTTTTTATTTGTTCAATTTGCCTTTTTCATTCTATAAACAGTTTAAAAATTCAATGGTTTTATATAGTTATTTCTTATGTGTTACAATGGAAAAACAGGCAAAGTCCTAATCATCGGAAAAAACAGCAGAGTCCAATCTGAACACATTTTGAAAAAACAAAATTTTCCATGAGCTAACATGATTTTCAGAATATTTATCTGTAAAAATTTGATGCTTAAATGGATGACCTTCCCTTAAACATTAAAAGAATTGACAGTTTCTCACATAATTTGTAATAAAAAGGTTTCAAACCTTTAATTTAGGTTTTCTCAAAATGTGGAAAATGTGACTCTGCTGTTTTTTCCATTGTGCTCTTCATATGTGTCACTATCTCAAATGGTAATAACAATAACTTAAAACTTCTTGTAGGCAGCTTAGATTATGTTAATGATTATGATAATTTTCAGCAAAAACAAAAAACGCTGCTTTATGGAAGTGAATCATGGACAACCTATACGTCCCATGAGCGCAAGCTAAATAGCTTCCACCTGAGGTGTCTGAGTCGCGTCCTTGGCATTAAATGGCAGGACAAAGTCCCTAATAGTGAGGTACTGACGCGCGCCAGCGCCCATCGCATGTTCGAGTCCAGGCAGAATTCCTGGACCTCCTATATGGAGAATTGGCATCTGGAAAGAGGAAAACAGGTCGCCCACGCCTCCGCTACAAAGATGTCTGCATGAGGGACATGAGAGCAGCCAGAATAAGCACAAGTGACTGGGAGGAGAAGGCAGAGGATTGGTCCACTTGGCGCACTGCTGTCAGAAAGGGGTTAAAATAGCAGAGAAAAGTAGAATGGAGGAGACCATAGGTAAAAGGGCTAGAAGAAAGGCGAAGAAAATATAACAGAAAGAAAAGCCTGGAAATAATCAAGAATCAGGCGGAGAAGTTGAATCATAATGAAATGCACCATCGTCTCGCGAGAAGGAAGGATGCCATTGCATTGCAAACAAAATATTGTATTTTAAAAACACGGCTTATTATTGCCATTCATGGCAATTATAAAGTGAACCTTTACTTTCAAAAAAATATTTAAAATTTAACATCTTCTCAGTTTAAGTTATTTTTAAAAGTGTTTATTTACATGGAAGCCATTAATTAATGTACCGGTAGGCAGATTGATAAAAACTAATTATCTATGTAATTTTATTTATCGGAACTTTACAGAACCCTGGTATCTTCTGTTGTGGAGCTGAGGCACATGGTTTTAGAAATGTCTAAGCCAAGGGTAAATATTGAAGAGCATTCGAGATAGGCTGCCAGATCAGAGTGGCATCATAGAAAAGGAGCCACATTTTGATTTTAACTTCCTGCTGACTAGGTTGGAAGATTTTATGGTCCAGGAAGAAAAACTTAGTTCTCTGGACTATAAAAGATATTTAGTAAGTGTTGTCTCTCTATGCATTTGCATCATGTTATGATGTAACTTATTAATTTTTATGGGCAATGTATATTTTCAACAATCTTGGCTGAATGTATATTTTTGACATTAGGAAATTGATTCAATGTATACTTTTTTTTTTCAGGTCAACCTTCTGTCTACTTTGGGGAAAAGGGGGGGGGGGGGTAACTTGAAACTCCAAGCTTAGACAGTTTCTGTGTGTACTTTTTACCAATTTAATTTTTCTATTAGTTTAAAATATATATTGGCCTATGGCTATATACTTTTTATATAAAAATTTAAATTATTACAAAAAATCTGTTTAAAATGATGTATGTAATTTAAAGGAAATATGTAGGCCTTTTACTATTAGTATATGAAGATCACAATGGAAAAAACGGCAGAGTCACATTTTTATAATTTAGCAGTTATGGCCCATGGGTAATAAAGCATTGAAAGATGCTTCTTTTAAGTCAAGTTTCAAATGAAAAAAACGGCATAGTCTATGGTATTAACATTGGCTTTGGGTACCCAAGAACCGACACTTGCTCAGCCTGCGACCAGTTCTTGGCAAAAATAGAAATTGCTACAAAGACTCTTGAATCAGACCCAACAAGTGAAGTCCTCATAAGGGACCTGGAGCAGTTAAAAATTCAAAAAGATCTCCACCAGCGAAAGGCTGACACATTCTACCGGAGAAAAAGAGACGCTAAGCGAAGGGCCAAGCTTACACCTCATCTTGAGGCCTTTACGTTTGACTACCAAAAAAATCTCAACCTACCCAACAAGTCCACCAATGACTTTTACTACAACAGAAAGCTCACATACCAATCATTTAACATTCACCAACTATCAACTGATGATGTTTGACTACAACAGAAAGCTCACATACCAATCATTTAACATTCACCAACTATCAACTGATGATGTTTGACTACAACAGAAAGCTCACATACCAATCATTTAACATTCACCAACTATCAACTGATGATGTTTGACTACAACAGAAAGCTCACATACCAATCATTTAACATTCACCAACTATCAACTGATGATGTTTGACTACAACAGAAAGCTCACATACCAATCATTTAACATTCACCAACTATCAACTGATGATGTTTGACTACAACAGAAAGCTCACATACCAATCATTTAACATTCACCAACTATCAACTGATGATGTTTGACTACAACAGAAAGCTCACATACCAATCATTTAACATTCACCAACTATCAACTGATGATGTTTGACTACAACAGAAAGCTCACATACCAATCATTTAACATTCACCAACTATCAACTGATGATGTTTTACTACAACAGAAAGCTCACATACCAATCATTTAACATTCACCAACTATCAACTGATGATGTTTGACTACAACAGAAAGCTCACATACCAATCATTTAACATTCACCAACTATCAACTGATGATGTTTGACTACAACAGAAAGCTCACATACCAATCATTTAACATTCACCAACTATCAACTGATGATGTTTGACTACAACAGAAAGCTCACATACCAATCATTTAACATTCACCAACTATCAACTGATGATGTTTGACTACAACAGAAAGCTCACATACCAATCATTTAACATTCACCAACTATCAACTGATGATGTTTGACTACAACAGAAAGCTCACATACCAATCATTTAACATTCACCAACTATCAGCTGATGATGTTTTTCTTGACTGCTATGATGAGACTGTCGCTAGGAAAGGTTCAGATGAGGTGGCTTCTTTCCTGTATGACCACATCACAACCAAGGTCAGCGAAGAGGTTATTGGATTTACTGCATCTATTGCATTACCATTACTGATGACTCATTCAATTTAACTGAATACTCAGGTTTGGCCCAAGATTTCTGTGATGGTGGCACAGATGATGGAAATGGTAGCAGGCCTATGACAGAGTCAGAAGATGTTTTAATTATTTCTTAATTAGATTTTAAAGATCTAGGCTACTTAAAAAGTGGGCTTTAGACCACCTAACTACACACAATTGAACTATTCTGCGATTCCTGCGCAGGACAGAATAAGAACTTTACCCTGATTCGGTTTTTAGATTATATGGTGCACCATAGAAAAAGGTTTACCTCAGTGACAGTGACATTACCTGAGCGCGGACATTCTTATATGGAGTGTGACAGTGACATTACCTGAGCGCGGACATTCTTATATGGAGTGTGACAGTGACATTACCTGAGCGCGGACATTCTTATATGGAGTGTGACAGTGACATTACCTGAGCGCAGACATTCTTATATGGAGTGTGACAGTGACATTACCTGAGCGCGGACATTCTTATATGGAGTGTGACAGTGACATTACCTGAGCGCGGACATTCTTATATGGAGTGTGACAGGGACATGGGTCCAGTAAATACAAAGTCTAGTGCTAGTGTTCCAGAAGACTGGATACAAATATTTAGTGAAGCACGAAAACATCCTACACCCTTTAACGTGACTGATGTTAAACAGGATCTGGTCAAAAACTTCTCCGGCTTTCTAAGGCCATTGTATAAGAAAGGCTGCCCGTTCCCCACGCGCCCCATTCGGGAAATGGTTTTTAACAAGGATGAAGGTCCAGGGACCGTTTGTCACAGAGACTCATGGAACGGTATTTTCTTGAAAACAAACATTGTTCCAACGAGAAAAAACAATTTTTCAGTATGCACAGCAGTGCCAGTAGCTTTGTATGGAGACAGACTGGCTATATCAGCTGCAAAGTACAAAGACCTCCAAGACCTCAAAAAATTTACCACCAATGAGGCATTCTATGATGCTCTGCCGTATGACGATAAAGTCGAAGATGAGGGTCAAGACCAGTGAATGTTCATGCATTTGTTTTTTTTTATTTGTTCAATTTGCCTTTTTCATTCTATAAACAGTTTAAAAATTCAATGGTTTTATATAGTTATTTCTTATGTGTTACAATGGAAAAACAGGCAAAGTCCTAATCATCGGAAAAAACAGCAGAGTCCAATCTGAACACATTTTGAAAAAACAAAATTTTCCATGAGCTAACATGATTTTCAGAATATTTATCTGTAAAAATTTGATGCTTAAATGGATGACCTTCCCTTAAACATTAAAAGAATTGACAGTTTCTCACATAATTTGTAATAAAAAGGTTTCAAACCTTTAATTTAGGTTTTCTCAAAATGTGGAAAATGTGACTCTGCTGTTTTTTCCATTGTGCTCTTCATATGTGTCACTATCTCAAATGGTAATAACAATAACTTAAAACTTCTTGTAGGCAGCTTAGATTATGTTAATGATTATGATAATTTTCAGCAAAAACAAAAAACGCTGCTTTATGGAAGTGAATCATGGACAACCTATACGTCCCATGAGCGCAAGCTAAATAGCTTCCACCTGAGGTGTCTGAGTCGCGTCCATGGCATTAAATGGCAGGACAAAGTCCCTAATAGTGAGGTACTGACGCGCGCCAGCGCCCAAAGCATGTTCTAGTCCAGGCAGAATCCCTGGACCTCCTATATGGAGAATTGGCATCTGGAAAGAGGAAAACAGGTCGCCCACGCCTCCGCTACAAAGATGTCTGCATGAGGGACATGAGAGCAGCCAGAATAAGCACAAGTGACTGGGAGGAGAAGGCAGAGGATTGGTCCACTTGGCGCACAGCTGTCAGAAAGGGGTTAAAATAGCTGAGAAAAGTAGAATGGAGGAGACCATAGGTAAAAGGGCTAGAAGAAAGGCGAAGAAAATAGAACAGAAAGAAAAGCCTGGATCTAATCAACAATCAGGCGGAGAAGTTGAATCATAATGAAATGCACCATTGTCTCGCGAGAAGGAAGGATGCCATTGCATTGCAATGCAAACAAAATATTGTATTTTAAAAACACGGCTTATTATTGCCATTCATGACAATTATAAAGTGAACCTTTACTTTCAAAAAAATATTTAAAATTTAACTTCTCAGTTTAAGTTATTTTCAAAAGTGTTTATTTACATGGAAGCCATTAATTAATGTACCGGTAGGCAGATTGATAAAAACTAATTATCTTTACAGAACCCTGGTATCTTCTGTTGTGGAGCTGAGGCACATGGTTTTAGAAATGTCTAAGCTTCTGAACAGCCAAGGGTAAATATTGAAGAGCATTCGAGATAGGCTGCCAGATCAGAGTGGCATCATAGAAAAAAAGCCACATTTTGATTTTAACTTCCTACTGACTAGGCTGGAAGATTTTATGGTCCAGGAAGACAAACTTAGTTCTCTGGACTATAAAAGATATTTAGTAAGTGTTGTCTCTCTATGCATTTGCATCATGTTACGATGTAACTTATTAATTTTTATGGGCAATGTATATTTTCAACAATCTTGGCTGGATGTATATTTTTGACATTAGAAAATTGATTCAATTTATACTTTTTTTTTTCAGGTCAACCTTCTGTCTACTTTGGGGAAAAAGGGGGGGGGGTAACTTGAAACTCCTGGTAAAGAGAATAGTTGATCATACTATGAATAATGTCCTCCAGAGGCAGTTCAACTGGCTGGGGAAATCATTTTGGAATACCTCTGGTGAGGCAAGAAGGAAATCCTTCAAGGCAACACATCTGTGTTGTGTAATAACCAGTTAGTTTGAACTTTTTTTTTTTTACATTTCTTTTCTGTGTTGCGTTGGTGAATACAATTATAAAATTTATTGTTAGAGCTTCATAACTGATTTCTGGTTCTTGATTCTATTTTTTAAATGTTTAATAAGGACAAGTTAATTATTTGCCAATTTTAAAAAGTCCACAGATATCTGCACATTGTTTTGTTGTTTGAAACTCTGCCCACCTTGGAATAGTTACTTAGAGCTTATAATAGTTTCAAATGAAACAGATAAGCTAATAAATATTTAAATCTAGTGTGGTATTGAGCCCCAGAAAATTGCCTAGTGTAGCAACACAGTTGGCAGCCAATTGAATGGTTTCCCCATGTGCGCCCCCCCCTATGCGCAGAAGTCGTACAAAATAAAAGCTAGGCGCAATTTTCGATCAGACCTAAACCAGACCTCATTAAAAGTCCACGCTGTGTTTACTACAAGCTAGCCAGTGCGTTTGCCGTTTGTTATTCTGAACTCCATCTCTAAGTATAAGGTATGTCTCAATTATTGCTAGTATCTTATTATGTTAAGGGTATTCCGTCTGTCCCTGCTGTTTGCTTAGTAATACACAGCTTAAGAGTGAACAATGATTAATGTATTCATTAGGTAGGCCTATGGTTTATGGTTGTTTTTATTTGCTTGGCCTAGACTTTATAGTTATGCTATGTATTTCCTTTTTTCTATATTGTAAGTCCCACCAGTTCCTTTGTTTCTATTTGACCATGCGATTGGCCTATTTACTATTTTATTCATTGGGTCTATGTCATTTATATTGAATTCATTATGTTTATAATTCCTTGTGTATATTTATTGAATTTATAGGCTATTGGTTTGTTAACCAGTACCATGTTATTCATTGTGTCTGTCATTTTACTTAAGTACCGGTACCACATGGTTTAACCTATTTGGATTCATTTTATTTGTATCTCCTCACATAAATATCCATGCTATTTGCCTATTTACCATTCTATTTATTGTGTTAATGTCTTGTCTTAACCACAGGATTTGCCTGTTTGGATTTAATATATTTATATTTTCTTCTGTCATATGTCATTATGTAATATTAACGTGTATTTGTTATAACAGATATCCATACCCATGCTGTGCTTACTCGACACTGGGTACCTGTTTCTGACACTGTGAAATAAACTATCGAAATTGAATATAGTCTTTTGTCAGTGTTTTCCATAAGACCAACATCCACACACCACCACACTAGTCATTAAAGTTTTTGTTATGATTAAATTGGTACATTTTTTGGGTCTTTCCTGACATCTCTTTAACACGAGAGGGGAGATTTTTTTGGTTTATTTGAATATTACTCAACATATGATGATTGGTTTACTTTGAAAGTCAAAGGATGTAAACATTAATGTTTGTGAAATTCATTTTAAAAACGTATACTTTAAGTAATCATTTGTTTGTTTTTCAGCCTCTATATTAGGCAGAAAAAGGATTTCAAAATTGCACTGATGAGGAGATTCACAGTGTAATAAAGGTTTACTTCAGGAATGCTAAAGACCGTCAACGTGGACGATCCATTAAACTAATAAGCCTTTTAAAGTCATACATTCAGAAACTGTGGAATGCTTGGATGATATCTGGTGAAAAGGAATTTACCCAAGGGTAGCTCAATTGATTGACTAGAAGGATATGCATTTGTCTACATTTTTACATGAAAATCTTTAAGTAAAACTTCTGACTTAATTTTTAGATATAGCCTGTAAATTCTGTAAAGGCTATTCTAAAGGAATATTGAACAAGGCAAGCGGTTATTCCTGGTGGTTGCACTTCTCTTTTGAAGCCGCTGGACATGTCCATTAATAAGCATTTTAAGGCATAAATTCGGAAACTGTGGAATGCTTGGATGATATCTGGTGAGAAGGAATTTACCAAGGGCGCTCAATGAAGGCACGGCTCAATGACACCTGGATTGAGCTTAGTTGTACAATAGGTTAAAGAATCCTAGGACAACAACACAAAAATAATTATCAAATCTTTCAAAAAATGTAGGGATTTCAAATGCCATGTATGGCACAGAAGATGATTTGTTATATGAGGATTTAATAGCTTCAAGATCAAGCACTAGCAGGGATGTTGGTGAGGAAGAATATGAAAATGAAGATGACCATACAATTAATATTAGTGATGAGACAAATTACGACCTTTACACAATATTTGATGGAAAAACTGTGTGCCTACACAAATGAAAATGTTACAGGAACATCAAAGCCGGCCATGTTTAGACATTGGATAGACATAGACGAAGTAGAATTCTATACATTACCTTTTTGTTTTTCCTTTTTCTCTTTCTTCTTTTTGCAGAAGCAATTATTAAAAGAAAAAAAGAAAAACAGAACTCTTAAGAGTGAAGTTAGAGAAACAGATAAACTGAAGGTAAATGCTTGAAAGCTTTAGTAAGTTTTAGTAAGTTTTAGTTTGAAACAATATAATCCAAAAAAGCCAAAGAAGTTGGGCTACAAAGTGTTTGTGTGTTCAGGCAACACTGGCCTCATACATGATTTTGAGTTTTATATTGGCCAGATATACCCATGCCCTGGACAATCTGATCTGGGTGCCTCAGGAAATATAGTTCTTAGACTAATTCAGGATGTTCCTAGATACTGATGGTATCAAATATTTTTTGATAACTGGTTTAATTCTATTGCGCTTCAAGTGTTACTATGGAAAGTAGAGATTGCTAGTGTGGGAACTGTCCGTCCAAATCATTTGAAAGGGTGCACATTTCCTCCACATAAGGAGCTTTTGAAAAAAGGAATAGGTTCAGTTGTCATGAAGACTAGAGTGTGTAATGGTGTCCAGCTGAATGCAGTCAGGTTGATAACAAAGCTGTCATTCTGCTTAGCTTCGCTGCTTTTGAACCCATGAACAAAGTTTGAATATGTGACAAAAAGGCAAAGAAAGATATTGAGGTTGGCATGCCCTTCCTTTCTTTTTTTTTCTTTCTCTTTCTTCTTTTTGCAGAAGCAATTAACTGAAGAAAAAACAACAACATAACCCTTAGGATTGAAGTCAGACAAAAAGATGAGCTGAAGGTAAATGCTTGAAAGTTTTAGTCTGTACTGGTAGATACATGAGATGTGCACCATGAGAGGCCCAGTCATAGGATGGGAAAGGAAGCATGTGCCCACTAACTCGACTTCCTCCAAATCTAACCTTCCTCCTTTTTTTCTCCAAAATCTTAAAATTTTTTAAATAAATATATATACCTATGAGAAAAATGGTCATGCCAGACGTTGTCAGAAACAGAACTGAAAAACTATGACACTCTAAAAAGGACATTACTAGAATTTTATGACCATACGGAGGACGGTTATAGAAGTCGGTACTATGATATGAAGCCTAAGATAGGAGAAGACTTTAAGGTTTTCATTAGTAATCTTAAGTCTAGGTTTGATAGATGGTTTGACACTACACTAACGCACAACCCTCCTAGCCCCTACTCTCAGTCATCACAGGTGTCCAGAATGATAAAAGAGGAAAAGGATTATAGTTTGTGTTTGAAAAAAATCGAGTTCAATGTTTTTGCAAGGAATATACTGAAGAATGTAACTTATTCATCCAGGAAAAAATGCGGGATACTAGTGCTTCTGTTCTATTTGTAAGTTTGAATTTTCAATTCAGTCAACAAGATTGTATAATTGTATGAGAACAGCGAGGTCTATGCTAGCCATACAGCCTTGTAAGAAACAAGTTATTTGGATCCTATATTAGATACCATTTTTATGTAATGAATATCATTAATTACTTCAGCATTCATATGAGTAGAGATTTTAAGCTAATATTAATACAATATGCAATTAAAGTATAACTAAACTGATTTATTTATGTTTTCTTTATGATTATTTTAATTAGATTATAAATAGCTTTAAATATAATTATTAATTTTGAATATTTAAATATACATTATAAATATTCAACACAGGAGGCAGGAAGGGGGGGGTCGTTAACATTACTGAGTATTCTGTTATTTGAATAACTTTTAACATTTGTGTGCTTATTGCACAAAGCAACAGGTGAATTTGAATTAAATTTGGCTGCTTTATGGTGTGAAAGACAACACAATTTTAAAGCATGTCTCCACTAGATGACCTTCAAGACTAGTTGACAACTGGGTGCCTCTCCACAAACTTTTTTAAAGAGACGGAAAAAATTGCAACTTCAAAAGAAGATAAAGACAAGAGTTACCAACCAAACTCAGAAAAATATTATCATCACCAACTAATTGGCTTAGATGTAATTTCTTGCTTGATGCAATCAAGCCATTTAATGAAATTTACACAATATTACAGACAGTTGCTCCATTGATTCATACATTAAAACTTCAACTCGTGAAGCCATTTACAATGCTGCAACAAACAGCAAACAGAAATTCTGTTTGAGTTAGACTATGTAATCACTTTTTAACACTAAATCCCATAAAACCCCAAATCAGCATAACCTTAAATTTCTAAACAATAAACTTCCAAAGCATTAAAAATAAAACAGCTGATTTGGAACTTTCAATAAAGAAAGAAGAACCAGACATTATTTCAGGTTCCAAAACATGGCTAAATCCAGATGTATACAACAAAGAGATATTCAAAAATAATTATGAAATTTTTAGGAAAGATAGGTCAGACAGTCATGGAGGAGTCTTACTAGCCATAAAATCTACCCTAATAGCTGAAGAAATTAAAATAGAATCTAATAATAACATAGAGTCAGTGTTTTGTAAAATAAGTAGACCTAATTCAAAACCACTAATTGTAGGCAGTGTATATAGACCACCAAACTCAACAACAGAATACATGACTGATCTGTGTAATCAGCTCACAAGCATTGAAACAAAACATAAAAATGCTCTAATTTGGATAATGGGGGACTTCAACCTCCCCGACATTAATTGGAATAGCTACTCGATAGAAAAACACCAAAACATAAAAGAAATAAATGAACTTTTTATCATACCATACAAAATCTAAACGTAGAACAAATTAATAAACAAAACAACAAGAAACCATAATATACTAGATTTATTCTTAAGAAACAAACCAGGACTAGTAATAGATTATGAAATAATCCCTGGTCTTTCAGATCATGACATTGTCAGAGTTAATAACAGAATCCAAACCAAAATATGCAAGAAACCCAAAAGCATTATAATTTATCTCTGGAATAAATGCAATACAACATTCAGATTGCTTTCCTTAATAAATACAATATAAACAGTCCAGTTGAAGATATTTGGCAATTCATAAAAACAAACTTAAAAGCAATAATGGCTGATATTGTGCCAACAAAACAAACATCAAATAGTTAAGAGAATAGACTGCTCCAGACTTCATCTCTAAGAAAGATTTAAAAAAATTTAAGAGATGATTAAATTGAGTAGTTCTATTCTGGGGGTCAAGTTGTTCTTTATCACATCCGCAAAATATACAAAGGATAAATTACCACTTTAAGTTGAACTACTCAAACATGTTGAAAAAGTTGATCTCACTTTGCATGTTACAGCAAAGGTTTCATCTTGATACAAGTTTTATTAATACACCACTTGTTTCTCCAGAGTTACTGTGGCTGATTGCAAACTTGAGTTTGCTAAATATCAAGCACTGACATACAGTAACAGTCAGCTTAAAGAAGAAGAAGGTGGTAAAGAAGTGTAACATTTAGATAAGCATGTTTTAGATTTCAAATAGGCATGTTTTAGATTTCAAATTGGCATGTTTTAGATTTCAAATTGGCTACAGTCTCCAAAGTCGAATGTACAACACATTTATTCTATTAAAATTTTCATACAAGAAGTGATGACGTCAAATGCAAGAAAAAATGATTGAATTAAAGGGAAACCACTAAAAATTAAATTTAAAGAGTTTCAAATCGATAGCAGCTATCTGTTCATTACTAGAGCAATGCCATTTGGCTACATTGTACCATATAGGGTTATAAATATAAATTATTTGTTTCAAATTGTTTGTTGATTAAAAATAATACCCTTCAAGGGTAAATTGTGTTTGAAACAATATAATCCAAAAAAGCCAAATAAGTGGGGCTACAAAGTGTTTGTGTGTTCAGGCAACACTGGCATGATTTTGAATTTTTTATTGGCCAGATAAACCTATGCCCTGGACAACCTGATCTGGGTGCCTCAGGAAGTATAGTTCTTAGACTAATTCAGGATGTTCCTAGAGACTGATGGTATCAAATATTTTTTGATAACTGGTTTAATTGCGCTTCAAGTGTTACTATATGGAAAGTAAGGATTGCTAGTGTGGGAACTGTCCGTCCAAATCATTTGAAAGGCTGCACATTTCCTCCAGATAAGGAGCTTTTGAAAAAAGGAAGAGGTTCAGTTGTCATGAAGACTGGAATGTGTAATGGTGTCCAGCTGAATGCAGTCAGGTGGATGGACAACAAAGCGGTCACCCTGCTTAGCACTTTCGCTGCTGTTGAACCCATGAAAAAAGATGGTACAAAAAGGCAAAGAAAGATATTGAGGTTGACTGCCCTTCCATAATAATTATGCTCTACATTGCATTTATGGGTGGTGTAGACTTGTTAGATTCACTGGTTGCATTATACAGAAACCATATCAGATCTAAAAAGTGGTACCACTGCATCACTTTTCACATCTTTGACTTGGCTGTTATCCAAGGGTGGCTTCTTTATGTTTTTAATCACTCACATTCAGGCCTGCCCTCATAAACTAAACTGACACTGCTGCAATTCAAAATAAACATTGCCACGTGTATGATGAAACAAAATAAAATTCTGACCAAAAAAAAGGGGTTGACCATCTTTGGAGGTTGAAGCACAGCTACAATAAAAAAAAAAGCTAAGGGGTCCTGCAGCTGTTGTCCCCAACGTATCCATTCAGACAGACAATGTTAGAGTGGATATTTTCCACTATAAGTTGCAGAAAAAGGACGGTGTAAATTGCCTGGGTGTAAAACATTTTCACGCACAAAATGTGAAAAGTGTAATGAGCATTTGTGCCTGACCCTAAAGTCCAATTGTTATGAACAGTTTCATCAGCCATAAAATATTCATGAACTTGTAGGCATATATATATATATATATTGTTGTTTTTCTTTATAAGAAAATTAAATTTAGTTTTCTAAAATCTAAGTACCACTTAGTACTAAGATGGCTGGCAAAGATTGGTTAATAGGATTTATACTTGGATGAGACTGGCTTGACAACAATCCAGAAAACACCACAAGTCTTTAGAGGTATGAAACAAGTTGGACATGTGTCCCGAGAGAGATGGGTGAGCTGGTGACTATGTGTGCCATTGTGTCAGCATCTGGTCAGTGCTTGCCGCCTGCTTTCATTTTTCCAAGGAAAAAATTTAAGGATTATTTTTTAAATGGTGCCCTGGAAAGTTCTGTAGGATTTGCCAGTGCATCAGGTTGGATGACCTCTGAAAATTTAATTCACGTTTTAAGACATTTTGTCGCTCATGTGCGTCTTTCACCAGAACATCAAGTTGTATTAATCATGGAAAATCATGAAAGCCATTTGGCACTTGATGCTATATTGTTTGCTAAAGAAAATTATGTCCATGTTCTTACCTTACCACCTCACAAGCTCTAACAAATTACAGCGCTTGACAGATCTGTGTTTGGTCCACTGAAAGTGGCATACAAATGCCTTAGCCAATTCATGGATGCTGACCAACGTTGGAAGACTGATAACAATTTATCAAATCGCTGAAATTGGAGGTGGAGCCCTTCTTAAAGCTGCTACGTCCTCAAATACTATTTCAGGCTTTAAAACCAGTGGCATGTGGCCTCACTATGGTGATATTTTTAATGAATATGATTTTTTTCTAAAGATGGTTTTGTTGACTTTTTTCAAAATTAATTGCCCATCTCTTAACATACTGGCACCTGTAAAACTTGTAAAAGTGTTTTATTGCTGAAGTTTTGTTACTTCATTATGGGCCAGGCAATTTCAGATGAATATTTCATAATCAGCCGAAAAAATAAATTTACTGAGAAATCCGGATATCAGACAAAAAATTATGTCAGGCAGCCCAAATTTAAAAACAAAATTCAACTGGCAGGTCTAGCTGTATGCAGCATTACAGAAAGGCCTAGTCCTTGCCTGCAAGATGACCTATTCCCTGCACCTACTGCATTGTCAGTCAATAATGAAACACCAGTGTCCTCAACTCACATACTCACTCAATCATATGTGGTGGCCAGGGGTTGAGGCACATGTTAGCAATCTTGACTTACTTCTGTTTACTGCAGCTTGAGAAGTTAATTCTGGGTTCACGCATTATGTAGGGTCTTCAAAGGATTCAACATTTTGTGACATGCCATCAGACGGACTGATGCTAGAATATCCAGGCCCGTAAAACGTCCCAGCTGCATTTGACAACTTGTCAGCGGCATACAAAATACCATATACCTTTGTGTACCATGCAGTTTTCTCTCCCCTCAAATCTTTTGAGGCTACCCAAAAGCTGACATTGCTGTAACTAAAAAGGTTGTCAGAAAAAAATGACATTCAATAATGGCAACGTCTAGCCCGGAAATAAAACAAATCAAAGATAAGAGGGATCTCAACCATTTCGCCACTACAGTCGCCGCGGGTCGCCTCTACTGGCTGACAACTATAGTCGCCGCGCGTCGCCGATTTCGGGTTGTTTCGTTGCCGACAGTACTGCTAGTTTTTAATTGCTTAATAAACCCTTTTTAAACACTGACCTAGAATAGCGATAGTGACGCTATTTTTATGTCTTTGTTCGATATTTTTATCTCGCACGATAAATTTTTTGTGATTTTTCAAAAAAAAGGTATTTTTTCGTCTTTGTCTGTGAAAATGGATGACATTTTGCAAATGTTTAGGGATGCAACTGGCTATGACTATGATGGAAATGTAGATATTTTGGGGGATAATGAAGAAAATAATGATGCTGAGAGTGATGTAGAATTACCGATAGAGGCTTTTGAGTCCGATAGTGATAATGATAGTGACATTGAGGATGATAATACTACTCCTAGGGCTAGTACTAAAGCTACGCCAGGCACTACTGAGGTTACCCGACATGCTCCTGGGGGTAGTTTCCAAGCCACCGTCCCATCACCAGTTGACACTTACAACAAGTCAATGGGTGGTGTTGACAGATTTGACCAGCTCTCTTCCTACTACCCAGTAGGGAGAAAATCTGTCAAATTTTGGCGATACATTTTTCGCTTTCTTCTCCAGACTGCGGTGATCAACAGCTGGATTATTTACTCTAAGTCCCAATGGCCCCAACCCAAAAAGCAGTATTTGGGACATCTTGACTTTCGTCTAGAAATAAGCTCTGCCCTTCTAAAGGGAAACATTGTACGCAAAAGAAGATCCTGTGATCAGCCATCTTCATTGGGAGTGGGCAGCAGTAATCACCTTGACCATAGACTGATTAGAATGGTAGGAAATAAACGTGCCTGCCATTGGTGCTCAAAAAATAAAAATTATGGGAAAAGAAAGAGAGCACATGAAACTGTTTTTGGCTGCAATTTGTGCCAAGTTAGACTGTGCAGGGGGGATTGTTTTGCAGAATTCCACGAAAAGTTGTCCCAATCCAGTGATGCTTCTACGTCAAGTGCTCAGTGACTTAACATTTTTGTGCTTTAATTTTTTTTTTACTGCCATTTTTTCTCTTCTTTAATAAACCTTATCCATTTATCTTTAAACTGTAAAAATTTGAGTTCATTTGCTTTGTTAGTTTTTTTACTGTGAATTTTTTTGTAAAGTGTGTAGTTAATTATACGGAGTTATGCCCCTTTGCTTAGGGAATGGGGAATTATTTTCTGACAACTGCTTAGGGCTGAAATGGTTAAATTGGGGGTTAAGACGAAACAAAGTCTGTTTAAACCTAATAATAATAGCGCATTGACTGTGGCGTTGTAGAGGACAATTTCGATATGTCCATTGACCTAGACTTATTAATCCCTGATTTGGGAAATGAATGGAGTTGAAAATGTGATGAAAGATGATTGTGTGCTATGTGAGTATGGTGTGAAAAAGCCTTTTTTTTACGTTATATGTTTTGAGAAATGAAATTGATGAAGATGGTGATGTAGAAGTTGAATTTTTAAGAAAGAGTGACAAAGTGAGAGGCAAGTTTGTGAAACCACCTGTGCTTGACATTGCGTGGGTGCCCCTTAGTGACATTAAATGTAAATTGATGCAACTAGACAAGACTAGGACGAAAAGGACTAGGCACTGTTTTTTCTTTAAAGAAAATTTAGTAAGGGTAAATGTTAGATACGGGTCATTCCAGAGGAATGTCAACCAAAGCAGAATTTTAGAGAACTGATTTTTGGGGATAATTTTGATATTAAGTTGAAGATAACTATATCATCATAAAATATGTGAGTTATTTCTTTTTGTGCATATGTCTAGTCAGGCGGCCATTTTGAAGTTGAGAAAACACATGCAGTGTAATTTTCTTACAAGAATTATATCGGTACTTTAATAAAATAAATTTGCATTTTGCTTCGATAAACCTTGTTTTTATTTTATTGTCATTTACAGTAGGCCTTGTTTGTATTTGTGAAGTTGGTATTAACAACTACATATTTAGTTAACTTAAATTTATTTTTCCTTTGAAAATGTGAAAAGGTTAACACAATATAATCATTGATTATAAACTTAATCTAAACTTAAGAAAACAAGTTGAAAAAGCATTCTTGGCCGTTTCTCCCCACACTATGGCCATTGTGATGGTAACTGCAAAACCTACAATTAATTACTGGCTCCTTACAATGTACCTATAAAGAAAGAGGAGTGCACAAATCATGTGGCCAAAAGACTGGGTACGGTACAGCTCTATAACAAGCCACCGCCTTCTCATAGAAGTAATTCCCCATGTTTTAATTCAGCAGCTGTTGCTGATAAGGTAAAAAAAGATATGATCATCTGATACCCTTTTGGAAAGGTGCCTTTTGGGCATGACCCAAAATACCAGTGAAAGCATACATGCCAAAATTTGGGCCTTTTGTCCAAAACATGTACCGATAAAGAAAGAGGAGTGCACAAATCATGTGGCCAAAAGACTGGGTATAGCTCTATGAAACTTAGTGACTAATGAATCAAAGCTCGGCAGGACATTGGGCTGTAGCAAAACTGGAAGTTTGACAAAGGTGAATACATCTTTTAGTTACGCAATAGCCATTCTAACCACTGACTCACTGTAATTGTGTTCTTTTCACAGCTATTGAGACTCATGAGACAGATCCGTTTGGTCTAAAAGGGATAATTTATTATCTAACATTATTAGCACTTATACTATATTGAAGATATTTTTTTTGATGACCATATATTTTCTTCAATATTTTAAACAATTTATAATAAATTTTTGATAGTTTTTACAGACAAAAATAAATCTGCTACAACAGTATTACAAAAAGGCTGTTGCCAGTAAAAATTCAAGCACAGCTGAGCTGAGGGAGAAAACTCTAACATTTTTTCATGTGTCTTCGACAGATGTGACTCCAAAACACCACACTTGCCCTAAAGGAAGAATATCTTTGTGTTTTTGGCAGAGGGCTATGGCTTATAACAAGCCACTGCCTTCTCATAGAAGGTAATTCAGCAGCTGTTGCTGATAAGGTAAAAAAAAATATATGATCATCTGATGCCCTTTTGGAAAGGTGCCTTTTGGGCATGACCCAAAATGCCAATGAAAGCATACATGCCAAAATTTGGGCCTTTTGTCCAAAACATATTTTTGTTTGCAGAGGCCGCATAGAGATTGCCGTCAAATTCAAACTTCTATATGTGCTACATTTCAAGAAAAAGAGTTGTCAAAAAAACATCATTTATGGCCAGCCTAAAATTTGAGCCAAAATTAAATTATTTTTAATGGCAAACTTTTATTGTTGGAAAGTAAAACATTTAGTTTTGAATCTCTTTTTTGAAATTTAAATTATTTTTCTTGTTCCCTCCACATTTACACATTGCAATTGTTTTTAAATGTATGCCTATGCTATTGTTCATTTATTGTGATATATTTAATTTTATAGTTTTATACAAAAAAATATTGTTGCAGACTGTTTTTTTATATTACTTTAATACTATAGCTCTCTCTAAATCCAGATATTTTGCTTGTTTATAGTATACAATATATGTATGTAATGTTTATATTATAATTTATAAATTTGAAATGGCTTATCGTTATCCAGCTCCAGAATTTATTGTAAATAATTTTGTGGATAACGATTTTATTATACATTACCGATATAGCAATCCAGATTTTGCTATTATGTATTATACTGATAAATTTTTAGTTTTACAATGGCTCGCTCAAAGAAGGCTAATACGGAATAGCTGCCTCTGTCCTACCTGTGCCATTCCTTGTAGACTATGGCGTTATAACCAAGACAGGGATGGTTACAGGTGGGCATGCAGAAAGTGTACCTTTGTAAAATCTATCCGTATTGGATCCTTCTTCGAGAAGAGCCATTCAAATTTATTATCAATTATTACAGTTATGTATTTCTGGGCATTGAATCGTCCCCAAATTGTTATGACTAATGAATGAAGGGTGCAAAAAGATACTGCTTCTGCATTATGTAATTTGTTTAGGCAAGAATGTCAAAACTACCCCCAAAGGCATACTCTTACCGAAATTGGTGGTCTTGATAACTGTGTGCCTTTGGAGGTAGAAATTACCTATCATAGCTGAGTAGACTTGGGAAAAAATTGTAGTCTGTGACAGAATCGGAGGCCCGGACCACAATAAAATAAAGGTCATTATCATATATTTAAAATATATCTTACTATCAGTTATATTATTTATTTATTATCTTAAGGAGGGGGATGCTATATTTATTCGACTATTATCACTAAAAAAAAACAACACTTTTTTGTTGTTGCTTGATTTGTATAATTTATTTTTTTGTTTTGTTGGATCGAGTGATCGTTTTTCCAAAATCAAATTGTTTTATCCTAAAAATCTAGTCTTAGTGAGGTGTGTATGTGTCTAAAACTAATAAAATCTCGAAAATTGACAATTTTTATCGATTGGTAACTTATTGAAACCAAGCTGTATGATAATAGTGTAATACGTCATTAGAAAGTGCGTTCTTTACTCTCTACGTTTTATGTTTTTTAATTTTATTTTCAAAAAGACTTGAAAGCCTTTCACTAGCTCGTCAACTTCGTTGGAGTAAAAATAATGAATTATCTCTAGAGGAATCGAACAGTTTACCAGCCAATAATGATAATCATAATGCAGCCCAAACAACGCGTGCAATTGTAACACGAGATGATTCTCTAGAATTAATTAATAGTCCTACTATTGCAGACGTCGACGCCACTCACATAAAACATGAACGAACCATCATTGATATAAGTCTCTTAATTCATTAATTGACTTCATATCGAAATTTAAATGTCAGAATTGTAGGGGTGAGATAGATGTTAGCATCAATAAAACTAAAAGTAAAGGCTTTGCTAAATGCACCGATGTTTAATGTGTCATTTGTTATGAAGTGGTAAATACTTTATTTACATCACACATAGTGGAAAAGGACATTAAAAACAAATGAAAATCACCTTTTCAGGTAAATAAGGAAATTGCAGTTGCATCAGTGATGTGTGACTTAGGACCATATAAACTGAACAAATTCAGTGAAGTGCTTAACTTTCCAAGTCTACATCAGTCAACATTTACAAAATAAGCAAGACTTTTTTATGACAACATTAATGTTCTGAGAGATGTTGTACTTGGAAAAGCATCCCTTGCCGTCCGAGAAGCCTATCAACAACAGTAAATGAATTCACCTTTAGACGTTGCAATTGCATTTGATGGCACTTGGCTCACCCGCGGTCATTCGTCATTAATAGGTGTAGGCGTTGACGTCATTACTGGTTTGACATTGGACTTTCATGCTGTCAGCCTCCATTGTCAAGTGTGTGCTACTACAGGAGAATCCGTGAAGAAGAAATGCTCTGTCGGATATGCGGCTTGGCTCAAAGGCCTTAAAGAAAAAGATTGCAGCATTAATTTTTCTGGTAAGTACCTGCAACACATGATAACACAAACAGACCATGCGCAGCACGGCAACAAAAACGTCTTAGGAAAAGTGCTGATGTTGGGAGCCAGAAAGCAAAGAAACGAACCAGTGATAAAAAACTAGCAATTCATAAAGCGGACAAAGAGTTCTTTAAAGTTCATGGAACATATGGATATCAAGCAAGACTTTTTTGAAAACTTAAACATTTTACATGTGAGAATGCTTTATTCTTTTTCTTTCACAGTGTGGCCTCATAAGTGATTTAACAGGTGTATATTTTTCAATGTGTTGAATGTATTAAAAGTTATTTAGTTTACAGTTTTTAGGTTTAGTTGTCTTGAGTTTGTAACTTTTGAGCACAATATTCAAATAATATTCATATATAATATAGCACCAAGAAATAATAAAAGATTTATGCCTAAACTAAAAACAGTTACAGCAAGTTTAAATTAATATTCATTTTTGTTCTCTAACAGTATGAACAATGCCTCGTCACCGAGTCAACAATCACCAGACCAAGAAGAGGTTGCTGAACTTGATTGCTGCCAGGAGGGCAAAGGTCCAAGAATCTAGTCAGGCTATCCCTATCATCCCACCAGCTTTACCCGAACTGCCTTTGGATCCTCCTTTGGAGTTGCCTTCATCAGCCTCCAAGTCAAAGCTTGAACAGTTTAGCAGGGAGACCTGCACCGACTTCACCACACAGGCGGTACTATTGGACATTGATGCCCTATATCCTTTGTTTAAAATTTTTACTTGCCAGGAGTGTGACAAGGGCCACTACACAGTGGAAGTGGACCCAGCAAAGAGTGCTGGTCTTGTTTTATTTTTAAATGTAATTTGTACTAATTGTAAATTTATTATTGTAGGCTCATACACATCCAATAAATGTGAATCTGGATGCTTTGATATCAACAGACAAGCTGTGTCGGCCTCATTGGTGACCGGGATGGGACATAATAACTCGGAATCAAACGGCAAAAACGGTTGCTAAGGTCATACTCAAGGAATGGATTGTACATTATGGTATCCCGAAGCAACTGCATTCAGACCAGGGCAGGCCTTTTGAGGCACCGGCCATAAAAGAGCTGTGCCACCATTACGGCATTGAGAGGTCAAGAACCTTTATCGTTCTTTTTTTATTTTTCAGAACATTTAAGACTGACTGACCAGCTTTTGTGAATGTACATCTGGTAGAAGATGCAGATACTGCTAAACTTCAGATAACCACTTGTAACCTGGTTCATATATAAATTTAAATATATTTTCTTAAGTCCTGTCTGACAATCTATGTATGAAAAAAGCAAAGCATATGCTAGCCCTCAAGTGCAACAAATTTAGCATTTAAGTAAATGTTTTATTTTAATATGTTTCAGTTTGCACGACCGTATCCTGAAAACAGGAAGCCAGCCCTAACTAGCCCCCTCAAGACTCTTCTGTCCATCAAGTCTGTTACAGTTCAGACAATAAAGGAGATTGTTGGACGAGAAGGAAAAGTTATATTTAGCCAAGATGTGCGCAACATGAAACACCAAGTGTATGACCAAGGAAGCTCAAAGGAAAGTGAAAATGTAGCTGAAGTGCTGGAGTCATTGCAGGCTGGGGGGAGGGGGGGGGATGTTTAAGTATGAATGGAACTAATGAGGGTAAAGAGTTTAGGTTTTTTAGCTTTTATGACAAAGGATATGCTTTGTAGCCTGCGTCAATATCCTGAAATCCTTATAATGGACACAACCCACAAGGTCAACAAACAAATAATGACCCGTTATTAAATATGCTTATTGTGGTGTGCAACGGCCAACGTTTCATGCTTTTCTGGCATCAGAGGACACACTGATTCTATCGTCTTGTATTTTGTCAGTGCTTTTAATTCTAGTCTTACTAAGACTATATTTGTTGACAAAGACATGGCAGAGATATATGCCATTCGGTCATGTCTTCCGTTATTACGACGGGATAGGGTTTGGGGTGGTTTTTGCTCCCCGCCTAGTCCGACCATATAAAAAGCTACTCATTTTTTTTTAACCTATTTTTGGGCTTCAGCTGAGTTTGTAAGTATGTGGTGTTTTTTTTTAATATTAATTGTATGGCTACAATTGTGGTTGATGTTCAAGGTGGGAGCCCTTGCTGTATTGAAAACTTAGTGCTAGGGTCAATAAATATTTTGTTTTTGAAATGTCAGCTGATATTATTAAGCACAGTTAATGTGCATCCTGCTGCAGACAGCACAAGCCGCCAGAGAAACCGTCAGGGCATATTCCCACAGGGCTCATGCGGCATACAGGGCCCTTACATCTCGTCGACGGGAACTCAGCTCACAGTCACCGATGACCTGTTACCTTTGGGAAAGCTTCCTAGAAAATCTGCAAGATCCTTGGGTCCGACCCCAACTAGAGAAAACTTTGTTCCGTGACCCGACTGTCTCTTTCCTGACAATTAGAGATGCGCAATTTGTTGGACTGGGGATGAGGATCTTGTGTTCAGGGATGTAACTGACTTTACCCTAAAAAGTATGAAAAATATTTTCCTGTCGATGACGGCGCAAAATGAATCGTCGCCGCACATTAATTTAATATATGAATACAAACATAATATGTATAATTATAATTCATTATTATAATTTACTCATATTAAAATTTGAGTAATAAACATTTTATTGATATCTGTTGTTTAGTTTTAATTGGAAATTAATTTTAAAAAAAAACAACCATTCATTAGAAGTTCAAAGGCTCAAAGGACAAAACGAGAGTGGCGGAAACTCTTGGACACTTACAAACTAAAACATCCAAGTTTCACTTCTTTGGACAAAAAGGTATTTCCTTCCTTATTAAGGAAACTGATTGAAAGTATGCAAATGAGGATTCCAGGCAATTTAATTTCTGGCATCCGGGCATGTGGAATATATCCAATAAACCCAAACGAGGTACTAAAGATACTTGAGGTACTCAAGCAACAAATAACGTTGCCAGTAGTGCTATGGTATCTGATGCCATTTTAAATAACCTTCAAATGTACAGGTATTCACCTGTTTCAAAGGACAACACAGCTAGTCAGAAAAAAACTGTTACTGGTAAAAGAAAAAAACTGCCAGTACCACCAGGGAAATCAATGTGTGCTGAGGACCTTTAGAACAGTATCAGTACCGGTACAACAACCAACAGCTGAACCAATATTGCAGGTGCAACCTTTGGTACCCATACCATCAACATCTCAGCCACCACCACCAGATACCGATACCAATTCAATATCAGTAATGAAGAAGCTGACCTATAGTTCTCTGACTCTGATGCAGAATGGCTGCCACTTAAAAAGAATATTTTTGACATAAGCAGTAACTGGTGATACATTTGGTAGCTATTTTTAAACAATTACAGTGTGTTACTTATACCGGTACTCTAGTACCATATTTGTAAAAAATCACATGATTGTTACAGTTTCAAATGTGTCATAGCGCAAAACGCAATTCACCAGAATCAGTTTCAGCAGTTCATTCAATCTGTGTCAGCCAATGGGAAGCGCAAACTAGATTATGTGATCAGTAGTTAAAAAACAAACAAACATGGCAGCGATTAAATCTACAGGTGTGTTTTGGGCAACATTGCAATTTTGATAGAGCTCCACCAAACAATACGATACCGCGCTACCAAAATCTGATGATGAAGAAAGCTGCTTGGACAAGTGTCAGAATGAATTTCACGGAATGGACTGGGATTGAGTGCACCGGTAATTATTAGCCTTCGTTATTTATTCTCTGTAGAAGTGTAGTGTGGGCTACTAGTATTATTAATAGTGTATAATAATATTATAGTGTTATGAATCTAGCATGAGTATGTTCTATTTCGGCTGAGAATCAATCGAACAACTGCAGTCTACTGAAGTGAATGACCCAGTCAATCCTTGAAGCTTGAAATTGAATTTGAAAGATCTTCAAAAGGAAGCAATTCTCATCTTTTCAGAAAGTGGCCAGATACATTATTGTACAAGGTGGGCCTTTCAGCCATGTGGTGACACTTATTTCTGCCAACAACATAGCAGAAGAAGTACAACAAATGCAGGAGTTTCAGTGCCATTGACAATTGACAGAAATGAGGTCAGACTGACATTTATTTTACAACTTGTTCAAACATTCTAGCCTTATTTGGGCAAAATATGTGCTATAAGTAATAAGCAGCTAATATTTTTATGCTATTCCATGTTTATTTAAATAATATATAGTTGAATTTTAAGACAATTCATAACAGTTTAATTTTCTTATTTTGGCCATTTATTTTTGTAGTTAGTGAATGTTTTTAAAAAGTAAACAAGTGATTGTGAAGACTGTTCATAAAAATCAGAGAATGATTGAAATGAGAAGAAAGCATGATTTTGTGAGTGAACTGATAGTTGGCAAGGGGAGTAAGAAAAGGTAAGAAAGCTCAGTGAGGAGATATTATATAACCTGTAAGGTTGTGGTATTATGAGCTCTGTTGAGCCGAAGTAAAAATATATTTTTATTGAAGTCTTGATGTAAGACTAAGAATTTGAGGAATTAGTAGAAGCAATGTTTTATGAATGTCTTGTGATTCTTGAATGCGCAAGTCAATGTTACTTCACATATTTATAATGGATTATTGTGAATTTGTGCTATGAATTGTTTGTCATGTGAATATAGAAAAAATTCAACTCAAAATATGGAATAATATTTCTTTACTCATTTTAAAGTATGAGTACCAGTAGCTGTTACTCAAGATAATATTCATTTGGCTGGTAACATATGTTTTAAGGTCGCAGCGGCAACTCCTTGTACATAATAACAAGAGCTTCAAAAAAGAAGTGATGCAAACCAATGAAAAAAGTAATTATAGTAATCACATTAAAATTTGTAAAGCCATAGTGCCTGACTTTGATGAAAACAATGAACAGTCTTTAAGACTCAGATTAAATTATTAAATATTCCTGAGGAAAACTGGGCTGGTCACCTCATACAGAGCTTAAATAAAAAGAGTAGAGAGGCTATTGCCCGATTGTCCACAGAGGATAGTAAGTGCTTTAGCAAGATAAAGAAGCATTTACTGACAAACTATATCATAAGTCCAGATCACTATAGAAATAAATTTCCTTCAGCCACACTTACAGACAAGACTACCCAAAAACTGTTATAGATAATAATATTAAAAGTTACTTGATAACATGGCTGGAGTTATCTGAAGTTGATATTAATAATCCTAATGCTATTATTGAGATGATGATAGTCGACAAAGTGCTTGAAAGGTCCTCTAAAGAGCTATTTGCTCAAATCAAAGAAAAACAAGTTTTAAGACTACAAAACATTTGGTAGAAGTAATCAATAATTTTGAAGATAGTTATGCTTAAACTGGTTTAAGTAAAAAAAAAGAAATTTTCACATTTAAGAAGGGTTGACCTCTTAAGTTTCAGTAGATAGCTTCCCTGTATCCTTACGCCATGATGTATTTGGTTTTATAACTATTTACCCAGATAATTCTATTTTTTTTATTAATTCTTTAGTTTAGTTTATTAGAGTAGAATAGGAAATGATACCCCATTTGATGTAATTTTAGCTGCTAGAGACCTTAGCCTGTTTCGGAAGGTGTAGGAATGGAGTAGTTCGGCTCGACACTGTCCGCGCCCCCATTACCCAATAAAAGGCGAGGGCTCGGCCTTCGAATTTCGGTTTTTGACTAAAGCTACAGTCAATGAAAGGGACCAGACCTTGGTGGTCAAGCATTTGTTTAAACTAGTAGATATTGTGTACCTGTTGTTGCTTTTCATCGCTTAGCTGTGGCCCTAAGGTAACCATAATTTTTAAACTTATTTCTTTAGTATGCCTTGTATTGTATCTTGTATACACACGCTAGGCTAGTATTTAGTCTGGGGGTATGTTTACTATTCACTATTGGATGGGATATTTTAATTTATGTTTTATATTTTCTAATTGTATGTGGTGCACTTAATTTAGTGCACCAGTTGTAAATTGCTGTGCTGTTGCTTGAGAGTGCCTATTTTTTCCTTTTCCTATGCGTGGCGCATTTATTTGCCCACAACGTGGTATTCCTATTTGAATGTTTACAATGTGTTGACTTCATTGTTAACGCAGTGTGACATTGGGTTCATACAGAAGAGCTATTACATGTGTCGGCTTCATTGCCTAACATTGTAATATTATTTGGGTATTTCGTGATTTTGTTAAGTTTAACCTGCCATATATATTTTCAAAATAATAACAGCCATTTTATTTACGGTATCTTATAGAAAATTTACTATAGACCTACTAATACTATTATGTTAACATTGTAATTTCAGTATTTAGGGCTTTTGAACAACAAATTATCGAGATTAAGATATCGTATTAGGGGCAACTCCTGCTAGTCTAATACCGGTACTAGACTAGTTCTAGACTAGCTAGGCCTAGCCTAATGCAGGCAAAGCTTCGGACCTTAGGCTAAACTAATGTTCTTGCATGTGTAGTTGCAAAATCAACTTCTAAATCATATATCATGCCTTAAAAATATTCCTAACTGATTTATTACGTAAGCCAGATGGTTAAGCTATGGCTTCTTTCATTTCAATAAAAATATATAATTAGTTCGACAACCAACGCTGTACAAATGAATTCAAATTTTTAAAAAATAGCACAGGGGAGCAAAAAACGGAATGTTTATTTATTAGTAAAAGAAGTGGCTACCGTATATATTTATTCTAAGGTATTGGATTGGAAGTCAATATTTTATTGTAGTTTTTATTGGCCGAAATTTTCGGTCGGCACAGAACACGAAACTGAAAGCAGACCCATTTTTGGGGGGTAAAAGAAAGGAAGAATCTATACAGCGCATGTCCATAATATATTTCAGTTCCGACTTCCGATTTCCGACAGAAAAAGATTAGCATTTTTCAAAAGTGTAGAAAGAAAATCGGCCGGAAAAAAATGTTAAACATTTTCGTAAAAAAATATCTCGGTGGAAAAATTTCAGAAAACGCGTCGGAAAATCGAGTTGAAACGGAATATTCGGAATTCCGCCAAAAGTCGGAAAAGTTACATCCCCGATTCATTATGCCTGGCTCTCCATGCAGAGCCTATTGCTTCTGTGACTGAGGTTCCAGATCAGTGCAAAAGAAGGGATCTGCCATCCCCGCCAACAGGTCGGAATCCATGGCCACCTATGTATGTCAGATCCAAAAGGCGAAGGTAAATAACTCTGCTACAATTGCAGGAAGGCTAGCCATCTGGCTAGATATTGTCCAAGTGAAAGCTGATCACTGGCCCTAAGGTTGCCCCCTGAGCTACAGTCCTTAGAAGGACCAAGGAATTGGCACAACACAAAAAGCCTGGCTTTTTTTAAGACCAAGCTTGAGGAATTAAGTGTGACATTGGTTTATTTGTTGAAAGGCAAATTAATTATTATCGGTATAAGAGACATAGGTCCATGGACAGCTATTATTCGATGTCGAGCCCCACCTATCAATTGATGTGTTCTTGGGCAGGGGTAAGCAGAAGACTACTTGAAGCAACACAGAGAGACTTGCCGCTCTACATGAACACAGAACATGCGGCCCAGCGACGCCGAGAGGAAGCAGACCAGCTAACACGGGCAGGAACGGTTGAGTTGGCAGTTGGGGATCTCGTCCTCATCAAGCAGCACCCATAAGTAGAACCCCCACGGTCTCCACGAGCCGCATTACCCGACGTATTTCATCCTCTGAAAAATGAACGAGTTGCTGTAACGTTTTTGCTTTTTTAAATTTCATGGTGTTCCGTTTTAAGATCGACTGCATCTTTAGATTACGGTAACAGTCGCCGGAAGTTTGAAAAAAAATGTTATTTATACATTTCTTGCAAGTTACCTTTATCTTACAATCTTAATTAATTAAATACTAATTAAAATATAAATAAATAAAATTAATAAATATAAGTTATCGTTAACCTTTGTCGTCAATATACGATTTATTATTACTCAATTATAGCTCAGCAATCTTCTACCAGTAGAAAGGTAAGCCTAAATTAATTGTTTCAATTAACTAGATACTAGTTAGATGACTTTTGTTGTATCATTTCTAATGTAATAATTCTATATGATGATTTTAGGTGAACTCAAATGTCAGCAAATGTCATCTAAACCGGGAAGAGATGCAGTTCATTACAAAACTACATGTAAAACCTAAACCGCAAGGCCAACATGGAAATTCAGAAGTACAATGCTGGAGATACTTTGGTGGCCTGTTCTCTGCTGATGGGAGAAATGTTGACGAAGATCGAGTTTGTCAGCTGTGTCTCAGTGCTCAAGGGTCACATTTCAAAAGTAACAAATTTTGCAGCAACAACATAAAGTGGCGATATGAATCTTCACTTAAATGTCAAGCACGATGTGTCAGTACAAAGTGAAGAAAAGTCAAATAAGATTTTGGGATATTTCAGTAAGTATGGAGAAGGCAACAGTCAATGTCAGGCAACATCAAGTCATGAACTGACAAGATATATTAGCTGGTTCTGTAGAGACTTGCTTGCCTTTGAAAATGTGGCTAAAGATGGTTTTGTTGACTTTTTCAAAATTAACTGCCCATCTCTAAACATGGGCCATAAGGTCGCTGCAAAAAAGTGGACAAACATGGCCCTGAAATTTATACCATCACCTCAGTGCCCTCAGACAGTGGTGGATGTTTTGCAGTAGTGTCAATAGACAAGAAAACGGTGTGTAGAGTCTCAGGTACTTAAATTAAAAAAATTAAATTAGTCTGTGTAAATTATGTACCTGATTAATGGGATTATGTTAATTCTGTTCCGAAAGAACCCCAAAAACTTAGTAGAGTCCCAAAGACTCAAATTAGAAAGTTTGCCCAGGGAACACCCAATTGTGTAAATTCTGTACCAGATGAATTGGATTTGGATGTTAATTCTGTTCTCTCGTGTGGAGTTTCTGAACTCCCATTGAGCGCCTCGCCTGGTGGTGGATAGGGGAATGCCCACCAGATATGGTAGGTACTGGGGAAATCAAATACCCGGGGCAGACCAAAATCAGAAACTACTGCCTTGCAGGAAGTGGAGGGATCCCTCAAAGTCTAGGGAACCTAACCCGATAACATAGGCAGCAATCCGGAAGGCTGAGGGGGCATTCCCCTAGATGGTTCTGCGCAGGGCTAACAACCCAGCCATGTTAAAAGAACAAAAACATGTTACGAAAGCAAAACTATTATTAAGAAACCAGACTGACCCTAACGGAAACCGACCTACAGCACCCACCAGGAGCTACCCCGACAACACACAACAGTAGCAGAGGGGTAAGTCTGTTCTACGTTGTTTTTCCCTGTGTGTGTAAAGTCAACCGACAGAAACTCGCCCATTATTTTTCATTACTGCTATGGAGCAAGTAAATAATATATAGGTAGTGACTAAAGTAAGAATTAAAAAGTCGAAATAAAACCCATTGTAGGATATTAAGAAAACCTATACAGGAAGTATATAGTCAAGTGACTGTCCATGCTCTCGAGCAGACTCACTGATAAGCTTGTAATGGAACGCACGTATAATTAGACTCAGAGACTATTAGTAAAAATGTATATTATGTTGCTACTATAATTTGTAATTGTTTTCATTGGATGTGAAGTGAATAGTTAATAATATTAATAAATTACATATGCTGCAACAAGGAGTTCCTTTATTAATTTACAAGTTCAAATATATATTGTGAAGTCGTCTGTTTCAATGTTTGATATCAAGTAATTCAGCAACTGTAGCAGAAACACTCTGAAGAGACTAATAATATAAATTGATGGTCCAACAATAATTTAGGACATCAACAGATTTGGTGGCAGCGGTGGGAGTCCACCCTAGTGTGGTTCCTCAAGACCACACCGGAAGTGAGAAACCAACTTATCAACAAAACCTACGGAACCGATGGAGATATAAGACTGACAATAATAATTAAAAATGCCCATACAGAAACAACCAAAATAACTCTCCACTGGTTCACAGCCAGCATCAAAAGCTGTTTTGTAGAATGACTCTTTAAAGACTTGGCCAAGCCCGGATCAGAGGTCAAAGTAGAGAGGCCCCCAGGGCCAGCAGACAAGCCACATTAAACTTAAAAAAGATATAGAAACCCCACACTACACAACAGTGTAACAAAAGTAAGGTTTCCCTTTGATTATGTTCGTAGAAAATGCATGAAGCTTTATCAGTTATCACAAAACCTTTCTATTGATGAAAGAATGGTGAAAAACTAGGGAAGATATGCTTTTTGTCAATACATTAGAGATAAACTGACTAAATGGGGAATGAAATTGTGGGTATTACCTTTTTCAATTTCTGGATATGCATATAATTTTGATATTTTTGTGGGTAAAACTGGTAATACAACTTTTGGATTAGCTTATGGGGTTGTTATGGATTTAGTATCTTCCCTTGTCAAACAAGGCTATCAGTAATTTTTTTTATAACTTTTATACCAGTATGTTATTACTAAAAGACCTCTTAGAAAAGGGTATAGCTGCCCTGTGGCACTATCATTACCTCTAGAAAAGGTTTTCCAAATGATTTAACAAAATGTGAAACAGTGGAAAAAAACAAGCAAAAGGGGAAACATGAGGTGGATTAGAGAGGATGAAATTACAACTGTGCAGTGGAGGGAAAATAAAACTGTGTCACTAGTTTCAACAATACACAAGGCGCTAGAATATAATGTTTTCACATTTTTTGTTTTGTTTCATACTGTTTGTGAAACTTTTATATCTTTCATTGAAAAATTTTGCTAATTTTAAAATTAATGTCACAACGTATAATTTAAATTTGCATAACCATATAGAGTATTTATTTCTGAATCTAATGACATATGACATCTCATATCATATATAATCTTATAGATAAAAAAATTCTACTCAACCTGCAGGTACATTTTTTTTCCCATTGTCGCCCCGTGTCTCCCTGATAAGAAAGAAAGACGGAGAAAGGAAAAAGAAAAAATGTCAAAAGTAAAAGACTTAGCACATTTTATCAAGTTAGGAAGGGATTTAGAATTAACTGGCCAAGAATTGCGCAACTTTTCTGAACAAATAAGAAATGATGACATTACTTCAGAGGACAAATGTAGACAAGAAGATTTGGATAAAAGAAAACGCCTTGAAGAATTACAAAATAGAAGAACGATAGTTTCAATGAGATAAATTAAAACTTGAGCTGAAACGAACAGACAAAGAACCACATTAGTTCTACACCAACAAGAAATAAGGAACATCTGGATAAAACCTTAAAAATCTGTTAGAAACAGATGATATAGGAATATGGTTTACACTTTTTGAATAAACAGCCACTACGAACGACACACACACGATAAAGCATACTAGCTAAGATGTGTGACTGAGATTTCGTATTATCCTTAGTACTGTGTTTATAGTATCTGTGTACATTTTATTTCTTCATATTCATTTTCACTCTGTGGATATTTGTACCTGTGCTTGGACTCTTGTTACGAAACGACGTATTAATACAGATGTGAGGTGTTATATTGGTGTATTATATGTAACGCCGTAGGATTCAATCGTTAGACGCAATCGTTTGGTTGACCTAGATAAATAGATGTCACCGTTCTAGCTGAGTGTAATTTGACACTTGACCTCGTGTCGCTTCTCTAGAGAAGGAGTGTTAGCCGAGATAATTAACCCCCTTCCCTCCATTTCCGCTATCATTTACAAACATTTACAACTCTTCCACTAGGGTGGTTAAGTTACTTGGCCTGCCATCTACAAGTCGTGACACTGAATTGTAATCAGTAACTACAATTGCCCCCCCCCCACCTACACCCCTTTTACAATTACCTCTCTCTCCTCCTATCCCGCATTTTTCCCTGAAGAAAACACATATACGCTCACCCACTTGCATAGATACTTTCATTGAAAGCGTCTCCAATAGCGCCTTAATGTCTATTTTGCTAAGGTTTAAGGGCACCCTGAGGTCTGGCATGATTGTTATATTGTGGGAAGTTTAATCAATGTACTGTAATTAAGTAAGATTAATGTTTTCAAGCTAAACCCTGACCTCGCCCTATCCGCCCAGTTTCGAACAAAGAGAAATTGACTCTGTTGTTCAATTAATTAAACGACTTTCTAACCAGACTTGTGTCTGTGTTTTTTAGAGTGAAAGTTTTTCCCCTAGTTACGATTGGCTGTACCTTATGCTATAAAAGAGCCCGCACGAGGTTGGACTTCAGTCGAGGGTCTAATATTTTGTAAGGAGTAGAACATGTTAATTAAAGTACTTATTTTTCTCTATTAAATAGTCATTCAGTTTAACTTGGAACTTAGTCGCTATTATCTACATTATTTTTATACTTATATTTGGAACTGTGTTCATCATGGCTATTCTTACTTTATTATAAGAAAGATTTATGTTATGAATTCACCACGGATTTGACTGTTATTATTATTTGCATTGTGGAACTATTACATCATAACTATAGTCAAGAACTTTCTTATTCCACTAAGAATCTACACTATTTATTTTACAACTGAGCCAACTGCAAGGAAGTAGACTGTTGCATTCGTATGGAGTAGAATCCGATTGATAGGTCTTCACCATCAATACTATCCTGGACTAATAAATAAATAATATATATATATATATAATATTCAAATCAACAAGGTTCTAATAACCTGGAGGCCGCTCCGGCTTCGTAATACTCTCCAGTATACAGATGTCGGTCTGATAGATGTGTCTGAAGATTGGTATGTTAATATACACATGTGATTACGCATTAAACATATAGTATTATCACTTTAACACTGATAGTCTGTTCACTTACTTTGCGTGTCAATTCGAATAAATAGGTGAAGAGCAAGACTGTATCGGCTTGAAGATTAATACGCAAATAGAAATATCGGGCCTTGTCAACGGTCTGGTCTAAAGCAGTGCCATCGACCTCGAGACCAGCGAAGCAAGTGAGGTGGGAATACAACATGTGAGCATTGCACGGGAGCATTGTACTGGCCGCACAATCCCGCATCATCACACCACCCTCACAGTAAAGTTGATCAGAAGTCCATAGGTAAATTACACACCCAATTAGGACTTAATGGTAAAGAGGCATTAATTCTTCAAGATACAGGCTGTTGTATAGAATAGAAGGAGTCAGAGCAAGTTTAGTAGGTTTCTTAACCCCTTAAATACCACAGACGTAACATCAAAGTCATTAGTTCTGTACACTTAATTACATCACTACAACATCATAACAAAAACTGGCATTTCTTTAGTACCGTAGACATTACATCGACGTTTTAAAGCTATTAACTTGATGCAAAAGTTAAGTGGAACGAATAGAGAAAGGAGAAATACTTGCAGTTACAAGCGCTTGCCATATCACAAATTACAATCAGCCAGTTGTTTACAATTTTTACACTATGGCATCGATGAAAACAAGCAATCCTCTCTTTTCCCAGGGGAAATGCAAACAACAGCTAGTATGTGATGCAACCCTTTGGAATGGTACTGAAGTTGGCAAAAAAATATTTGTAGTTTTATGTTTTTAATAAAAGCATACAAAGCAACAGATATTACTAAATCTCTGTATAAAATATTTGTGACACATTTCATGTTTTGAATATTTTTATCTACAGTTTAATGATATCCTCAAGGCCTCACAGACTGACTGCACATGACGTTATAACTTTGATCAATGCGGATGATAGTGATGTGAAGTCCCCACCTGGTACAGATAGTGAAGATGAGCTGTATTATTATATTATATGAGTCATCAGAAGAAGACGACAGTAGTGCTGAAATTCAGCCATCAGCATGCTACTAATGAAAAAAGTGTTCGAAAAAAAAAAAAAAAAAGCCCATATATGAATGGATGAATTCTGACTACGGGGCTCCAGATTCAGAATTTCTTGGTGACCCTGTCTCACATCCGAATGAAGTATCTTCACCGTATGAATATTTCACCAAGCTGATTACAAAGATAAATGCTTGACTTAGTTGTCAATGAAACCAATTTGTATTCAACACAGAAGAAAGGTGTGTGCCTTAACATTTGTAAAAAAGAATTGGAAATGGCCTTTGGCATGTTTTTCCGAATGGGGTTAAAAAAAAGGCAGTGTCTATACGTCCGGCGACCGGACAAAATATTGCAGGAGATATTCTTCCGGCGAGCACGTCACGTGACCGCCGGACACATTCGGAATTTGGAAGATATTATTCCAGCGGGCTTGTTATTTGACCACCCAACTATAAGTACAAACGAGAGGCGTAGAGCATATTGATATTAACATATTTATAAAGAAACGGGCATTATGCCTAATTAATAGTCTAATTATTCATTTAATACTTTGAATGGATACATTGAATGAGTTTGTTATGTCTACCCACATGCATAGGCTAAATGAATGGCTCATCGTAATTGTAGCGCAAGTCAAGATGTTTACTAATGACTTTATTAAACTACTTTATAAATTGTTTGGTAATGACATTTAACACGTTTTCTAAAGAAATAAACATTAGGCCTAACAGTCGAATTTTTATTTCTTTGATACTTTGAATGAAATTATGTCCACCCACATGAATAAATGAAGGATATTCTCATATTGAACTAAAAAAAATATCTCGATTTACGGTATTTGAATTTATAATTTTTTTAAAATGGTGTAAGCTGGAGTCGAACATGCGACACTCCGGTTGCCAGAAAACGCTACTGACCACTAGGCCACGATGCATTGATTACAACACACAATAAATAGTAATTAAGCTACTTGAACAAGAATAAACAATTATGCGCATGCGCCAGTAGCCGTGTGGTCACGTTACTTGGGTCGCCGGACGTATATCTCCCGCGCTATACGGCTGGTCGCCAGGAGCGCAGACACTCCGTAAAAAAATGCTCGGTCTTCGGTGCTACTATGAGAATGAAAATTGCTACAGTCCTATTGCTGATGTGATGGCTCGTAACAAACTTTTAGAAATACTGTGGGCCTTTTATTTCATAAACAATGAGGAGGTTACCCCTGACCAAAGAAAAGACAAGCTTTGGAAAATAAGAACATTGTTAGATTTATTTAAACACCAATAGCATCGATAAAATGATGATTCCGCTTCGTGGGAAGTTTAGTCGGATAAAACAATATATAAAAGGAAAGCCTCATCCCTGGGGATTCAAAGTCTGGTGTCGTACCACTTCTACTGGTATCCTTTGTGACTTTGAAGTATACCAGGGTGATGTGACCATAAATGAAGAACTTGGTGTTGGAGGTAGTGTCGTGAGTCGTTTGTGTGAAACACTGCCACACAAAAAGGACTTTAGTGATAAAGGAATTCTGTATGCTGGAACAGTTCGTCCAAACAGATTATTCGGCTGCACACCTCCTAGTAATAAGGAAATGGAAAAGAAAGGTCGTGGTACTAACGAACAAAGAGTTGAAAGAATTACAACATTGTTGTTGTCGAATGGTTTGATACTAGCCCTGTAAACATGGCATCGTCCTATTTAGGTGCAAACACATACAGATGCAACAAGAAGGTGGAACAAGGTATTAAAGGCATTTCAGTTAGTTCCTAGACCATTGACAGTCAAAGTCTACAATGAGAAAATGGGCGGTGTGGACTCTGGAATCTCTTTGTAGCAAAAGCAACTTTACCTTTTGAGCTAAGCGATTGTACACCTACATTTTCTGACACAGTCAAAATAGCTTGTGTGAATGCCTGGATAATGTACAAGAGGGACTGTTTATTGCTGGAAGTGCCAACAAAGGAAGTCCGTAAGGCGTAAACAAAGGCAATTTCAGGTTATCTTGGGTACTTCACTATTCAAGTGAAATCAAGTACGAGAAAGGCAACAGACAGGCTCCTAGATGAGTTCTCTCCAAAGCGTCTGGCAGTTCTAAATAATCCACCTCCTTGCGATATGCAATACGACCAAGTGTCACACTGGCCTGTGATGGTTGATAAAAGAGGACAATGCAAACAGTGTAAAGTGAACAACATCAGATACTCTTTGCAATAAATGTATTGTTTTACTGTGCTACAACCATAGATGAATTTGTTTTATGGCATTTCATAACAAATAAATATACCCGATAGAAGTTTTTTTCTATATAAACATCCCTTTGATGTGAAAGAAATAATAAATTTTGCAAGTTTTTCTCAAAGTTTGTCATTGCTATTTCTTAATATTAACATATTTTCTTGATTCAAGTACCCACTATAATACCTAATAGTATATGCCTAAATTTGTTTAATATGCACAAATAACTTTAAAAAAATCAATAGGAATTAAAATTAAAAATTAAAACCATTTTATATTTTTCTAACTATTTTAACATATAATTATATCAATATAAAACAGTACCAGTGTGGTGACTGGGAGTAGGGTCTAAGAGGGTATGTGGGTTATGTGTTAGTGTAGCGGGGATGTATTGTAAAGTTGTGGCAGACTGTTAGAAACCAGATAGTGTGTACATTGACAACTGGCTGGAAAGAGACTGCAGGCTGGGGGCACAGTAAAGATTATTATATTTTCGTTACTTCGACTTGAGTTTGTTTTATTGACTAAATGATTACACAAGATCCCATAGTCACCACATCTCTTTTATTTTCTACCTTGGGCTATACAGTTAAGTGAGTTCATATTTGATTGCATAATATCAAAGTGCTCTGACAGAATGTCATCATTTTTTTGAATATTTTATTGACAAATGAATGAGCTTTGAAATAAAATAATCATTGTGTGTTTTTCAATAGTATTATGATTTTCTTTGTGTTATTGATGTTTGTGTTTTTTTTACATAATAATTTGACTACTAAAATCCTACAATATATCTGAAAATGTTCTATATACTGTGATTAAATGATGTATAATAAACAATATTTAAAAGTTTCTTTAACACATGTTACACAATTATGAAAATCCAGCAAAAAGTCAGAATTTAAAAAGAGTTAAGATCTTGTTTCCTAGCAATTGATTTAAAAATAGTAGACACAGCATTGCAAAAAATATTAGCAAAAGTCTTTGTCATTTGTTAAGTATTACTTATTCTTATAAAAGTAACACTAAAAATAAAATGACAAAACTTGTTTCTCTTTATCATCGATGTACAGGACAATGAATTAGGCCTTTTTTTTTTTAATCAAAAGTAATTTGATACTTGATCACAAAATTAATATGACACAGCCAGATTAGAATATTAAAATATTATTTAGAAACAAAGCAAACCTATAATCTTGTCTGTTAAATCTTGCCTTGATTAGGGTCACTCTCATTATTGTCCACACTTCCATCAATTGAATCATGATGTTTTCTCCGTTTTAGTTTGAGCTAAGTAGAAATCGACATACTTGAATTTGGCTTCACCAAATGTGTAGATTTTCATGACAGTCTGCTTTATGCTTCAAGGTAAGATAATGCTGTTGCCAAAGGAGTGCAAGATTCTAAGCAACTCAGGTGCAGTGAGCCAGCTTCTCATTTCACAAACATCTTTAAGAATGCATAACCTTAAGAAAAATATAAATTCAATAAATGTCAAATAATTTATATTTAAAAAAAAAAAAAATTCTGAGAGAAAATATAATAAGTTAAAATCATATAATATTAAAAAATAGATAATATAGGAAAAGAAAACATTATAAAACTACTCAAATCTTACCTTAACAGTATTCTTACAGTTAACAGAACTGTATGTCAGACCTTCTGCACACATCAATAACACATTTGTTGTAAGCAGATAACACACAAGATAAGCCTAAAAAAAAATTGTTATACAGGTTTATTCAGATTTGAAATCTAAACTACCCATAGATTTTGTTTAATGAATATCAAAGTACTGGTACTTTTAATCACAGTATAGTTGAATTAATAAAGCCTTTTAAAATATTTAAAGTATACTGACCTTGACATGAATATATGTATTTTTGGAAAATCTACTTCTAAATCAGTATAAAAATAGAACTACATACACATTTCTATTCATACAAAAAAAAAAATGTCTCACCATGAATTGCTCAAGGATTATATATATACAAATGCAAACATTATCAAGACAAAGCAAGTGTAGACATCAGGTCATCAGGACTACATTACAGGAAAAGTTCTCCTCCTATTAAAATAAAAGTAAAAGAAATACATTTAGCCCTTTTTATACAAAAGAACAAATAGTTATTACTATAGACAAAATCAGACTATATTTCATAAAGCTGTTATTACAATTAGGTTCACTTAAAAATTAAAGCTTTATTTCTGTACTTTATTTCATTTGCAAGTCCAAAGCTAATGGACCCAAACATGAAGGCTAGAAAGTTGTATTTTCAAAACTTAAGAGTTATTTAAAAATTGGGAATTTACGACTGAATTATTCAGATTAAACAACAGCAAAATATAAGAACACAAACATAGGCTAAACTTTGGTTTAACTGCCTCACGGAATTTTTCTAAGTATGGGACTTTAAAGATCTTTTTATCCTGAATACGAAAATCGAGGTCTTATTGAGCAACTCCATTTTAGTAATGTAAAAAAAAAAATCAAATGTTGAAAATTTAGATTTTTTAATTAAAAAATATTACCTCCCTTTGAAATTGTGTGTTGTTAATTTAACATGAGTTACCTCCTTTGGAAATAGTGTTACGCCCCTTTGGTTTGTTTTTTTTTCTTTTTTTTTCACACTGCATGTACTGCACGCTTCTCGGAACAAATTTTTTTGCCAGTATCAGTTAGTTTCTAAGTATTTGTTAATGATTAGTATCGGTTAGGTTAATAGGATAGGGAGAGATTTGTAGTTCTTTTATTTGGCTGTAGATAGCCAAACGGGCCATATCTTGGGACAGGAAGTAGAATAGAATAGCACATGGTAATGACATGGTGAAGAGACAGGGTGTTCTCAACAAGTAGGAAGAAAGAACAATAGGATTTTGTGTCTTTTTGTGTTATTTCATATGAAATACGGTAAGAATAATTTTATTTTTGTATTCATTTCGCCCCTTTTCCCTTTTCGGTTCTAAGAAATTCCGACGGAAAATTTTTGTATTAGGAGCTATTGATGAGTGTCTTAGGAATCGCTGCAGACTTGATTCATTTCTCGTGTTTCATGGCTATGTGATGTCACAAGCCTTTGGTAAACACAATTGAAATGAATTTTTTTTCCATGAAACAAATTTTTTTTTTCATTTTTAATAGTCTGCTGCTCTTCCTAAGACACTTATCAATAGCTCCACGCAAAAAAAATTTCAGTTGGAATTTTTTAGAACCCTACTTTTCGTGAGGCAGCTAAACCAAAGTATTACCCAAATATAATTGTATAATTGTCTATAAATGCACAGTGGCACAGTGTAAATAGTAAAGTATCCCGCCTGACAAAATTGATCTAGGCTATAGTCTATAAGGCCAGTGAGGCAGAGAAGAATCTTTCTACAATGCATTTTGTTATTATTTTTACAACAAAACAAAAAATGTTGCATCCAAGGTCATTAGGCCTAGAGGACTAGAAGTTACGTTTGCCAATAAAATGGTCATTGATCTGATTTAAAATGTAATAGGCCTTAAATGCCTTAAAGGTTATTCCTATCTGTTATAATATTGTAGATAACAAACAAGAGGTTTGGAAAAAAGGTTCAAAACCAGACACCAAATGAGTAAAAGTAAACTATTTTAAAAATATTATATCAATAATTCAATAACTAACTTCATGCTATTGCAACTGACTAACTGACAGATACAGATGTATTTGTTAATATAAAAGTTATTAAAGAAAAAAACTTGAGACAATATCAAGACATATGTATCCTATAGACATTTAATCACGCGACAGTTAATGAGTTAATGCCGCACACTTAATGATTTTAGTCCAATTGACGCATAATCCCTACCGCGGACATGGAAACTAAGACTAAGAAGAAATAAAACAAATGTATTTGGAGAACTATCCATCACAAAGTGCTCACTAATTGGTAGGAATAATAATTAATAACAAAATTAGTTTCCTAAAATTTTGGCTACATCTGGGAAACCTTTCAAAAGTCCTTTGCCCTTAATTGCTATAAATGCCTAATGTTCAAGTGACCATGATTTGTCCCACCAATAGCTGCCCCTACTTCTCCTTCCCCGCTTAATTCGGGTGCCACATGGCTCTTTATCTCCGCGTATAGTGGGACCAAATGGAATTTTTTTTAAACATACCTTGACTAGAGTTAAGCCCTGTGACTTGGTTTGATCACCTCTTTGTTACCTGCAGACAATTCGCACCCAGATGGTTGTCAAAGTAGGACCTGCACGTGTTGGTCTGTCGAGCGAGACTTGCTTTGATTGGTATAAAAGAGATTGTTCCAGCTGCAGATGTCGTAGACGCTTTTCTCATATTAGTTATTAGCCAATTTTAGCATGCCAGGTGATGAAAAGATGTCTGAACTCTTAAAATATAGTCTTATCTTATTTTGAACATAGGCCTACATATATAGTGGTAGACGGAGACCTGGACAACAATACAGGCCAGGAATCTTTCCAATCGAAACTGGGAATCACTTTGAAACGGTGTCAGAAGGTGTTGCCAGAACAGCAAATGCTATGGAATCATCCTACTTTATGGACTTTCTTTAAAGAAATTGAGAGAGACATTCAGATGCAAAGAACGTCTTTTCTTTTTTTGGTTCTTATAGTAAACTACAAACTGAAAAGAAATTAGAATGAAAAGGTAAAAATAATTAAATAAGTAGGGAAAAAATGCAGCATGTTTAGTTGAAAAATATTTCATTAGGCTAGCCTAGACTATATTTATTTCGAAAAAAAATCTCACTCACAAACTGGGCCTACCTTTAACTTGTACCCGTATTAGCTATTACTATAATGATAAGATAAAGTATTGTCTAATTTAATGTGTTGCGTACAGTGTTAGTGAAATCATATTTGATGTCTCCAGTATTAACTGTAGGCCTATCCTATAACTTATAACTATAGTGGCTATAACTATAGCCCTAGGCCTACATAGAACTATCTACAATACAAGTGGAAAGTCACGGGAAAACGTAGAATTTTATTGTGATTTAAATGTGGCCAGTCATGCCAGATTTTAAGTAAGCTAGGCGTTTGCTTTTTCCTGGTGTGTAATAAATATTTTTAAAAAAAGATAAGAGAATGTTTATAGTTGTTAACTTGCTAAAGAAATGATTTAATGATGACTTAAACATTCTTGCAAATCGATCATGCATAGCTTATTTAATTAATTTGTTATTCTTCAATAATAATTTAAATATTAACAATAATTAGAATGCACAAATGTAAATTATATTCTTGAATGTATTACAATTCATTTTAGAAAGAAGCAGCATTGTATACACGATTATTCAGTTTAATTAATATAATTTATTATAATTCGTTTTGCAGACTAGATTATAATATTAGTTAGCTATTATGTTATGTGAAACAAAATATAATGTTGTTGTTTTTTTCATTTCTTAGACCTCATATGCTAATCTGGCAATACTACTTTAAAGCTATAGTATGACCTATATATTCCCCGGTTTTACAATAATTTATTGTCCAGTGTGATTGGATTTATGTTTTCCACATAGATCTGTGTTTAACTTTTTGTTGATGTTGCGTCAACGTTGGTATTAGACTTATAATTAGTAATTAGGCCTACCCTATATCCTATATCAAACGTCATTACTCCTTTCCAGACTCTATGACTAAACAGGATCGAACAATTTTTTTTCACAAATAAATAGAATTTTAAAAATTATTTTTTTTTATTAAAAAAAAAATATTTTGTTTTATTGTTTATTACAAGCTAAATTCTCCGGCGTTCCTCTGGTCCGGGGTGTGGGGTATGGGGGGGGGGGGGGGGAAACAGGCTTGCAAAAGCTAAAGATAAAAATTTCATCAACTACAATGAACAGAAAGCTACATATAGACTCTAGATTCTAGAACGAAAAAAAATATTTTAAAATGTTGTGTTTTTACTGAAGACATTTAGAAATTGTTATTGGGTAACAAATGGGCAAGTCTTTTTATTGAACAAAAATCTAAAATGCCCGGTGTTGCTTAACAATTAAAAAAAAAGTTAAATTAATTGAAAAATTTTTAAAAAATTGTAGAAAACAAAGGTAACGTAGGCTTAGGCCTAAAGACTAATGGAGAATCGAATCCGGGCCGCCCTCATGACAGTTTGATACTTTATCCACTCGGCTACCGATGATACATGACCAAAGTGAAAAATAGGCCTATTGGTTGAACACAAACACATATAGCTTTAACTTATATAGGCCTATACAGAGAGATATTATTTATGGGTAGCCTATAGGCCTATAGCTAAGCTTTATTTGAATGGCTTATAAGTGAGTGTAGTGTTTGAGTACAACTCTTAAAGAATCGGATTTCCGGTTTTGTTGGAAGTTGACAGGAAATCATGAATATATGCCTATTAAATAGTGTCCCACGCTTTTTTTTAAATGTTGTCGAAGAAATAAAAATTTTAAAATAATTTTTGATTCACACTCAAACAATTCCTTAACATTAAAGGCCTTGCAAATGTCGACTCTAACATAGCCTATTCCTCCTTGATAACAGGGTTGTCATATCTAGCTGGGACCTCGTTGGGACACTCAGAGATGGGGGAGTAGAAATGAAGTAAAAATGTATTTAATATAATTACTTATATAATTAGAACACAATAATTACATGGATGGTCCATAGCCTACCGATGACGGTCGCGATATATTGGGACGGATGGCAAGCCTACCTTGATAGGATGAGAGACATCGTTGATCCCAAGCTACCGAGAGACCAGACCGCAGGCTACCGACAAAACAGATCCTGCACGGATCAGATTGCGACGCTCTGTATTATAGCCTAGTCGGGCAGTTTTGTATTCAGTATGAATGGACATAAAGACACTCTGAAAGTTGTTTTCATATAGCCTATCTTATTAGTTTACAGACTTCTAGATAGAAGATTATTAGGCTACGTCCACTAGGCCCAAAAATCTGCAAGGGCGGCAGGGATCGGTCGACGGCAGGGCTAGAACCCGGGCTGTCGTGTTTGACATTCTGGTGAACTAACCGTAAATGGTAGTACGCATACCGGGAAGTCTAGAGTGAGATAATTTCAATTGTGACACCGATAGGACATAATTTAAGCCAATAAGCTGATTCGTCAATTTTCACTAAAACGGGGTAGTTGTATATTTTCTTCTATATGTTCAAATTCGAAAAAGCGAAGAAGCTGTTTGTATCCAGTTATATAAAAATAGGCTATCGTGCCCAGCCGCCGACGACTATTTCTTCCCCAGTGGCATTCGGGCATGGAATGGGTTGCCTCAACAAACCAGGAAAACCAGTAACTTAACATCATTTAAAACATTAATAAGAATGCAAGACTAGACTCGGACTACGGATGAGCGAAGGGCGCAATAATCTTCTTTATAGAAGGAGCGTCTGTAATAATATATAAGATAAGATTACCAAGGTAAACGTTCCAGCCATCATATCCTTACATTGGACGAGACAAAGAGAGTGCCCGGGGGGGGGGGGGGGGGGAAGGGGGTGAGAGTTTCTACATCACACACGGAGCAGGCATAATCCAAGTGTAAGTACAGGGAATAGTGCACCCTACATGCCAATATTTCCCTTATCATCTTTCCCATATAAATTCCTTTTGACAACTTTGCTTTCAGCTTTGCTAGAAGCTTCAATATTGCAAGCCGCTGAAATTAAGTAGGCCTAGATCTATAGTTGGACAAAATGGAAAAATATAACAGTTCAAAAAAAAAAAAAAAAAAACTTCTGCTTTAGACAGCTACAAAAATATTTGTTAATACTAAGATGACATATGCATCGAAGGCTATGCATTGGAAGCAGTCAACATTGCCCATGTGGGATGTCTCTTGAGAACACAAAACATGTTCTCCAAGCTTAACTTAGACTTTTAGATAACCAACACAAAACTGTGTATAGGCCTACGAGACACACATGGAATTCACCTTGCAATTCAGCACAGCTATGATAATATAGATAGGCTATATAATAGGCCTACATATTTATTAACTAGATTGTTGTAAACTGAAAGTAAATGGTAAATCTATAATATAGGAAATAGGTCTATTGCGGCTAAGTATGAAAGGTATGGGGCACGGTAGCCGAGCGGCAGCGCGTTCGACTGACGACCCGAAGGTCCTGGGTACGAATCCTGGTGAAGCCGGGATTTTTTCCCAGGACTTGAGGGTGTCCCTGAGTCTACCCTGATGGGTACCTGACATTAGTTGAGGTAAAGTAAAGGCGGCTGAGCATTGTGCTGGCCACACATCCACTTGTATGCCGTGGCCACAGACGCTGCTTCACCAGCCCTATGATCACTTTGGTCCGAAGGTATAATTTGTCTATTCAAGTGTTTTCCTTTGCTTGTTTAAAACATTTGGTTTAATCGAGATTGAACTTTGGCTTAATTAAAAGATGCATAAATGTTACCCCTGTAAGCGTAAAAGAAAAAAAGTTATAGATCTAGATGTAATTATAACGAACTCGTCTGTTTTTCAAAACTAAGTTTTTAAGTTATACCAAAATATAGGTCATTTAGAAAATAAATTGCACAAAAGTCCTGCTGGGGAATACCCCGAAAAATCACAAGGTTTTTGAGGAGCCCATATTGTATTCACACGAAACAAACAAGGTTTTGGTGAAATGTTTTTGCTACATTATTTAAAATTGTAACGATTAAGTATTGTGATAGTTAATGCATGGAATAATTAAATGGCATGTACATCTAGAATCTAGACTATGCGGCTGTGTGTTCGTTCAAATTGTAATTACAATGTTTTATGTTAGATCTAGTTTATGTCTATGTGGATTTTGGATCAACTAGGCATACATTATATAATTATATGATAACGTAAGTTGAGCTGGGTAGACCTATTCAAGGCAGATACAATCAACAAAGAAATACCATTTTTATATATATAGCTTACAATTTTTTGCTTATATTTGACGCATTCACTAAACGTTCTAAACTTTGACATCTGAATAGACCTAATAAATTAAGAAATGTGGTTGTGACGACATAACGTCAATTATTATCGACTTTCTTAGAAAAGGAAGAATGGGGAAAACCCTAATACAGTTTTAATAGATGTTAGCTAAGACAGTTTACAGCTATCTTTTGGTCTCTCTCTCTTCACCTTCTCCCCCTTCTCTCTCTCTCTTTCTATATATATATATATATATATAGGCTATATAAGCTTATATAATATGTATACAGTATACATTGATATAATATGTGTAGGCTATTACATGTTCAAAAAGTTTTTAATATTGATATATGTAAATAGCATGTTTAAATAGTTTTTGCAGTGAGCTAAAGAAGTTAATTATTATGATGATTATAATTATCTACCAGTGTTTTTTGAAGTGTAGGCCTACTTATTTAAATTGTTAAAATGTTCAGAAAAATATGAAAATTAAAGGTCGATAATAAATAAAAAGCTTCTTTGACACTCTGCAAAATAACAACCAACTACATTTCAAAGTGCCTCAATTTATTTAGTTTCAATTTCGAAATAAAATTATATTGGCAGAAATGGACAAGAAAGAAAAACGTTAAGCATGTTAAAACATTATTGGATATTATTATTTACTTGTGTCACCAGTAAAACTTTTTGTGCTGTTTTTATTGATTTATTTTTTTATAAACTATTCCTCCTAATTATTGGGATATTGTAGGCCTAATCGCATAATCAATATAATATATAATTACCGTATGTTAACATTTAGCGACTTATTAGGTCTCTACCTAAATTTGTGTGGGTGAAGTTTATAGATCCTCTCACTCCCTATCAGTCTGCGCCTCTAACACACACACAAACACACGCAAATATACACACATCTATGCAAGATTAAAACAAAACATACTTTTTAGAAATTTTAAAATGTCTTATTGATATCTGTGTGTAGACCAATTTGATCTATAGGGACCGTATAATAGCGTTCACAGGTTTCTGTGGCCACGGCATACAAGGAGATTGCATGGCCAGCACAAGGCTCACAATGCCCAGGCGTCTTTACTTTTCCCTAACGAATGCCATGTATCCCTCAGAGCAGGATAGGCCCAGAGACGCCCTCCAGACCCAGGAAAATACCCTAGCCGTCATCAGGATTCATACCCAGAACCTTCGGTACGCCAGCCAAACACTCGGTCTCACAAACAGTTTTGATAACAACAGTCTGGTATCACACTAATTGTGATAAAATATGACACCAATGGTAAAAAAGATTTATTTAGGCCTATTGATAAAAAAAAAATGGAAATTCGTCTTCAGCAATATTTTAAAGAATATAAAATAACTAATTGTACACTAGCACATAAATATAGCCTACTTATACAAATATACATGCACGCACTCTATCACTCAGTGTATCATACAAGAAAAAGTTCATTAGTAGCCTAGTCGGCTATTGTATTCTGTCTGACTGAAGTCTTGACAAAATATTTCTTGTTACGTATTTTTGTGTAAATTCTCATGGTAGGCCTACATAGTATGGCATGACGCACAATAAATTTATGTTTGGTGTGCATATCCTTATTTTTGTTGTAATGATGTTGTTATTGCAATATTGTTTGTTTATATCACTGATCTATAAAAAGAATGGATTGCGCCTTCTTAATAAATTGGTTTGAAAAAAGTGAAGAAAGGCACTGATCTATAGAAGAAAGGTAAAACTAAACATTTCCACTGCACTTACATATATAAACAAAATTGTGTCTAAAAACTTATTGCGCGCTACTGATTTATAAATTGATCATTGATATACAGTGCCTTAGTGTAGAACGGAACCTATATATACACAATCTACGATCATAATAATGACATCTAGTTGAGAATTGTCAATGCTGTATAATAAGAAATGCCAACATGTTCTATTTTGCGTTGCAAAAGAATGGACTGTCCAAAGGAAAGAAAAATGGGATATACATTTCATGTGTAAGTATTAATAATGAATCCTTTTATACAAATATTTATCATTTAATTACGTATAGCCTCTAGAATACATTATCTACATCTAATCAAAGTCCTACAAGGTCTACTATTGAAAAGTCTTAATTAGGTGTGACCTTTTGAACTGGGATGAGCGTGAACTTCCGGTGAAATTTACCGCCATTTTCGAAACAAAAACAACATGCTTTTGGTGCTGTTTGACAATTGATTTCAACATCGACAGCCAAATCTGGTCTTTTAGAAATATACAACGGCTACAAGATTAGTTATGAGGAATCCGTTTTTAACATCAAAAGTGAGTAGGCGATAATTAATACTCATTGTTATAGTCGCGTTTGGATAAATTTAGCTTTTGTTTATAAAATAAGTTAGTCAAGAGTTGCGTCCTTGGTAATTAAAAAAACACAATGCGGAAATTTATAAAAAACAACAACACGAAAATTCTTTTGCATCAAGCAATTAGTTTGGGATTATAAATATGTGATTCTTCAAATCTGACATTCACAATCCATTGTTTTCTTTTGGCGCCATCGTTTTGGAAATGAAATAAATTTAATTATTTACATATTTTCGTAGCCTACAACCAGTAACATAGCACACATGGCAGACATGTTTTTTTTTATAATGTGATCGAATTCGACCGGAAATGTTCTTTCTTGTGAACTTTTATGCATGCATGCACGTTAAGACTTGTCAATAGGCTGCTCGTCACGTAGCATATTGCCAACTTATGCGACGCAACTGCTGTCACGCTCTATTGGCTATGCCTTTCTCTTTTATACACTGCGCATCATCCTGGAGCAGTCGCTCGAGTGGAATTCCCCCCTATATGTCAAACTTATAGACTATGAAAAGGCATTTGACAGCGTAGACAGGGCATCACTTTGGAGGCTGTTAAGACACTATGGACTATGGGGTCCTTGAGAAAATTCCCTCTATAATTAAGAATGCTTCTGAAGGAATGAAATGCATAGTGTTCAATAGAGGCCAACCAACAGAGTCATTCCAAGTACGGACATGAGTGAGACAAGGGTGTTTACTGTCGCCATTTTCGTTTTTACTATCACTAGACTGGTTCAGGAAGACATCCACAGCAGATAAGCGTAATGATCTAGATTTTTGGGATGACCTGGCACTACTCGCACATACTCAGCAGCAGATGCAGGAAAAGACTAACACCGTGCCAGAAAACTCCACTCGCCTTGGCCTCAACGTCCACAAAGGGCAGACCAAGTTCCTTAAGGTCAACGCAGAAAACACATCGCCTATCACTTTTAATGGTGAAGCGCTGTAAAAAATAGAAGAGTTCACCTATCTAGACAGCATCGTCAATAAGAAGGGTGGAACCGACGCCGATGTGAGGACAAGAGTTGGCAAGGCCAGGACAGTCTTCCTCCAACTTAAGAATATCTGGAGCTCAAGAGTTATATCCCTGAGCTAATTTTTTTTGTCTGTTATGTACATCAAAAAATGACACCTCCATTCAGTATATGCCTATATATTAAACTGCATTTCGTTTGGGAGCTCTCATTGATAGAATGTAAAAATAAAGCAATTATACATAAATATTGAGAATACTATTATACCATAAAATATCGAAACAAAATAATGTACACTTATTATCGCTTCAATTCCTTTTTTTATCCTTCAGATTTCCTCACAAAAGTCCTGATTTATTAAAAGAATGGATACTCCGCACAGGAAGAAAAGACTATACTCCCCGTCCTAAGGTTATAGTATGTTCAGAACATTTTAGTAAAGAAGATTTTTACACAACAGAACAAACTAGACGTCTGAGATCACAAGCAGTGCCTTCGCTCTTTAGGTATTCTACACAATGTTTACAGGTACAAATTAATGATATAAATGTTGTGAATAAGGGACACTATTTTGTTTTTTACGTGCACGTCATTACCTATACCAATCTACAGGTCTAGTTGTTCAGACCACGGGCGAGTTAGGTACAGTTGCTTCTATTACATTCTCCCTACCATGTTATCTTAGGATCTCGACCAAGCAATGATCCCTTAGTGGGGAAACAGAAGACACTCCTATTCGTTAGCCCACCGGTGCTCTATTAATCAGAGCTTATCGGTGCTTGGTTAGCTTGGAGGTGCATGGTTACAGAAGCTGGTTAATCGCACATGAACATGGGTGGGTCAAATTCTCAACATAGACAAAAAACTGCGTAGGAAAACATAAACATAAGGACATCAACAACTTCCTTGTCTCTTATGTGAGAATAAATGCATATATGTACTCTTTCCGAGTGGCATCCGGATATGAAATGTGTCGTCTGAACAAACCAGGAAAACCAGTAAACTAACATCATTCAAAACACTAATAGAAATTCAGGACTAGACTCAAGCCTCAGATGTGCTTAGGACACAGAGCCTACAGAGTATAATACTAATTATATACTAATTATATAGAATAAGAAAGTATTGTTGTATGATTTAATATTTTATTCGTATAATAATGATATTTCATTTTTTATTACAGGAAGCACCAGAGCCATGTCAAAGTATGTCCCTCACAGATGAGTCTTTTCTATCACCCATAATGCTCCCATCTTCCATAGAATCTCCTCAGCAGAGCAAAAATATAGAAAACATGAACGAAAATCACAAGACTCAGGATGGTACTAATATAAATAATATTTCTGTAGATCACCCATATGCAGTTAAAGAATCACCAAAAGAATTAAAAAGAAAACTAGTAAAATGCTTTGAGCACTCGCAAGTCCTTGCTAAAAAAAATAAAATAGCTAATCAAAGAAATGTAAGACTTAAAAATAAAGTTTCTTCTTTGCGTGAAATAATTAAAATAAAAAAAAAAAGAAAATCTTGTTTCCAGTAATTGTGTGGCCATTTTAGAATCCCCGCCAGATTTAGAAAACTAAATATTTAAAAGAAGCGTGAAACACGCAGAAGGAGAATACTCTGATGAATTAAAAGTTTTTGCTGCAACACTGCAGTTCTATTCAACAAAAGCTTACAACTATGTGAGGAAACGTTTAAATTTATGTCTTCCTCATCCTTCAACTGTACGTAAATGGTACCGAAATGTCAATGCAGAGCCAGGATTTACTGATTGTGCATTTGATTCTATTTCACTAAGAGTACAAGAGGCGCAGAAAGGGACCATAAAGTTGGTTGCTCAATAATGATGGACGAAATATCTATTAGACGACATATTCAGTGGAATGGATCACGCTATATAGGATATGTCGATATTGGGACTGGAAATATAGATGACTCTTCTCCTGTGGCCAAAGAGGTTTTGGTAATTATGGCAGTAGCCATTAATGATAACTGGAAAGTACCATGTGGGTATTTTTTAGTCGATGGTTTGTCTGGAGAAGAAAGGTGCAATGTTATAAATGAATGTATTGTCCGACTCCATAAGACTGGTGTTATCGTGGCATCCCTTACTTGTGATGGACCTACATGTAACTTGGCTATGATTCGTACTCTTGGTTGTAATATTGACCCATTTTCCCCCAATTTCCGACCATCATTTCGACATCCTTGTGTGTATTCGGAACAAACTAATATTATTTTGGATCCATGCCATATGCTTAAATTAGTCAGAAATTGTCTCTGTGATCTTAAAACATTGTATGATAGCTCTACGATTCCAATTTGTTGGTCACAATTTAAAGCACTACATGATCTACAACAAACAGAAGGTCTTCGTCTGGGAAACAAACTGAAATCAGCACATATTGAATGGCCTAAGCAGAAAATGAAAGTTAACCTAGCTGCCCAAACACTTAGTTCCAGTGTGGCTGATGCACTTTTTTTTACTGCAGCAATAAGCTAAAATTAAATTGTTTTACAGACTTTTCTTCTTTAATCAAATTTATTACAGTTTTTGATAGCCTGTTTGATGTACTAAATTCAAGAAACATGTTTGCGAAAGGACAGACGGCTGCTATTCGAAAATCTAATGTGTATATTTGGTAAACCTATTTTAGATGAAGCACGCCATTACATATTTAGCCTGAAAGATAACAAGGTTATTTCAATTTTAAAATCGAAAAGGAAAACTGGATTTATTGGTTTTCTTTGTTGTATTGACAGTGTCATTGCACTATTTGAAAAGTTTATTGCTCCTGAAAATTCTCCACTTTAAAACCTTCTGACATACAAATTTAGCCAAGACCATCGAGAGCTTTTTTTTTTGCTGCAATAAGGAGCTACGGGAAATGGAACAATAACCCAACAACTGCCCAATTCACTGCAGCATACAAGCGTCTTTTGATGAGACATGTTGAGGCTACTGGAAATTGTAGTTAACAAGATCGAACACAATGCTTGCCTACAGATGTACAAAATGTTAGATTTAGTAAAACACCCTCAAATATACTTGATGTCATCAGGGATGTAGTTAAGATCATTGATAAAATCATCACTGCATTTGATGTTGATGTTGCTCGACAATATGATCAGTTGCCATCACCACTTCAAGTGCAGGTCAATGAAAATGTACCAATGCCTAGTGAAAATAATTTTAATTTGTATAAGGATGCATAAGTGGCTTACATAACTGGTTATGTGTGTAAAATGGCCACTAAACTTTTGTCATGTAACAAATGTAGAAATGCATTATGCACTTATGACTTGCCACCACATCCATTCATTACTTTGAAAGACAGAGGAGGTCTATGCAAACCATCGGACAGTGTTATCAAAATGTGCATGGTGACTGAAAAATATTTTTATAGATTGATGAAAGCAACAGATGGCAAATTACCACAACAAGGTGGTCTTTCAGAAATTATTTCCACATCTGTTATGGTGGATACACACAACACTGTTTTCGAGGATCTATTGAACCATATGTTGGACACTTCCGTTGAAGAAAACCATATCCATGCATTGATAAAATTGATTTCAACTTGTTACTCCAAAGTACGTTTCTTTCATCTTGGTAAACAATTTACTGAGAAATTAACAGGAACTAAAATAAGAAAGGATCTTTCTACATTAATCCTTTTTAAACATCAGTAAAAGAAAAAAAACATTTACACCCAGGAGGTATAAAAACTAAAACTGGACTACCGATTTTTTTATAGATTTATGTTAGTTGTGAGTATAAATGTTCATGTTTGCTTTTTTACATTGTAATTTTTATTGGGGAGCATTTCTAAATTAAAATGTTTTTTAATTATAAAGGATGACAGTTGACATAATTCTCTTATTCTACATTAGTATGTACTATTAACCTATAATTAACATTAATGTATGAACAATTAAATTAAAGATCGTTACTGGGCAAGGCAGTCGGATTGTTTTGTTAACATTGGTATGACCAGTTTTGTTTGGGCACGGGCTATGTGAAGGGGAGAGTTAGGTGGTCAAAGAAAATATTGTGTAATATCCAGAGTACAAGGGAAGTCGTGTCCAGTGTCGAGAGGAGACAGTTGAACAATGCGTGTAGAGAGATATTTATATTTTATGGTTCATTTTTTGGATATATAATACTAGTGATGACTTGGATTTATTGGCTTATGGACTGTTAATGTACCGTATACATTTAATGAAATAATTGTAACGCAGTTGAATAATTATTCTTTGTATTGTGTCGATGGATTGCATCACAATATATTCACAATATGAGAATATGACACTTACCATATTAGTTTGCTTCTGTGTATTGTTTTTTTCATAATGTACATAATTGGATTCTTTTTAATAAGGAAAGTCCTAAATATTAATTATTAATAAATAATGTTTTAACCAAAAATCCAGTTGATTTATTTATTTTAAATACATGAATTTACTTTTATTTCATGTTAAAATTGATTTCACAAACAGGGCTAATTCACCCTGCTGAAGGGGATGGTCACTTTATATGTTGGATTACTTCAGTACGAATTTTACGAATGATTATAAACTTTTATTTTTATATTTCAATTAACTTTTGATGTATGTATGTCAAATATAAATTGTCTTATTGATCAATGAAAAAAGATAATTCTAATTCATAATAATAGTATTTCAATGGCGCTACCGTCAGACATAATGTAAGCCTAGAGCGCATTTGACAAACGACCGATAACACAAAAGTTTAATAATTTTAATAATTAGTATCAACATTAATAGTGTTTAATACATAAGTATGTAAAGAACATAGGCTGCCCCTGACCGACTCAAACTGTCCCACTTTCAAGTGCCAGAGGTGCGACAGAGCCTAGCTCTCAAGGATAGGTCTCCAGAGACATAGCCAATGCTGAAACGCTGGTGAAATCACACAAATGGGAATCTAATCGTCTTCCGAGACTGTAGAGAATTTGATGATATATAGCCTATCTATCTATCAATATATATATATATCAGTGGAAGTGGAAACAAAATGTCGGAAATTTCTTCAAAAATGTCACTTCCGAGCCTAATTCAGTCTTTTTATAGATCAGTGGTTTATATAGATAGCCTGTCTTCCACCTTTACTTTTGCCACTGTTGATGGATCTGTATGAGCGAAGCAGATAAAATGCTTCTAGGTCCACAGAAGTATTCCTCTTTTATGAACACATTTATTTCGCCTTGTTCGTGTAAAGACATGTTTATAAATTTTATGTTGTCATTAAAATTGTATGCAAGATGGCAGTTCGTTCATTAGTATAGACACTCATCATCATTGGTTTGGCCAGCCCTGCAAAATTGCCTGTGCCTGTGGAGACCTATCCTTGTGAGACAGGCTCTATCGCATCTCTGGCACTTGAAAGCTGGACCGTTGGAGAGTGTTAGGGGCAGCCTACTTTTCTTCGCTGCTCGTTTAGCCTCCGCCATAAGGCGAAGTTTGCCCTCTGCCGCATTTATACCGGTGTGTAAGGTGCCTCTCCAACTATTTCTGTGCTGAGCAATAAGGCGAAGTTTGCCCTCTGCCGCATTTATACCGGTGTGTAAGGTGCCTCTCCAACTATTTCTGTGCTGAGCAAGGTTCTCCCAGTTCCCGATCTCTACATCTATAGCCTTTAGGTCACGTTTGCAGACGTCCTTGAACCTGAGTTGGGGGGCGGCCGGTAGCTCTCTTGCCTTCCGCGAGCTCAGCATATGGCAGGTCTTTTGGGATTCGCCCATCCTCCATCCTGGAAACATGGCCAAGCCACCGAAGACGTCGTTGGCGAAGGAGAGTGATCATGCTAGACATGTTAGCCCGTTGCAAGACCTCGTTGTTTGACACTAATGGTGTAGTATGGTTTCAGATTGGCGGTTCTTCACATAAAAAGCATAGAAACAACAGGTTCAATTATACCAAAGACTAAGACTATAATAAGATGGACCGATTGCTCAATTTTTAGAGCTTATATGTACTTTTTTTTTTCCGTGCGCAACCAATAAGGCTGTCTTAAATTACTTCTACGCACCTCCTTGTTTCTTAAATGTTTCCGCTGTATAGAACTTACGATTTTAATTTTAATTTTTCATTGAGAAAATCAAAGCGATTCAATAAAACGGAAGTGCAAAGTATTATACGAATCGGGAATTCCGAAAAGCAGTCTTTCGAGTCATCATATAGCAGAAATACTAAAGCAGGCGGTCCATGTGTATTATAGTCTATGATTATACATACCATTAGCATACTTCAAGAATATAAAATGAATAAATCCTGGCTTGAAAAGATGGTAGAAAAGCTGAAAAAACGGCACAGCGTAATCAGGTCGCCTGCAATGCAGCGCCCCGGAAGTGCAAAAAAACAAAACAAAAAAAAAAACACGAAATATTGTCTGATAGTAATGCTGTTAATGTAATCATTATGTTTTTGAGTAATCTCAAATACAAATATTGTCTTTGCAACGGCAATTGATTCGTTGCAAGGGAAATGCATCGCAATTTTTAAACTTCAGAAATCATAACAGAATGCAATAGAGCGTTCTCAGTAGGCGGAGCTTGTTTTTTTGTGTAAATTTAGTGACGTATTTGTGTAAATATAGAACCCACTTGAGGTACAAACATAACGTGGTGAAAGTGAAGTACTTCTTTATCATGCAAAATTCACATCTGAATATTGGCTATCCTACTCAAAAATAATGAGGTAAATAGTAGTACTGTAGATTAATTGATTAATGTGATTAGGCTAGGGCCGGCTAGACCTATTTACACTTTCAATTTCACTTTATAGGCCTACACTTTTAATGTTTCGTAGGCTAGGCTACGATGTCAAGCGATATTGTTGGTGAATAGGCTATCTAGTCAAGTAACTATTAGGCTCACATCGTCTATGATCTATGTCTATGATAATAATAAAATAGCCTATTTTATTTAACATACATAATACAGCTTAAATCTTAATAAGACTTAAAACACAACACAACATTTAAAAAAAGCTCGAGCCTATATGAAACTTTATTAATACAGCGGCCATATTTAATTGTACACCATTACTCAAAGTAAACACAAATCACGTGCTTTTTGTCACGGGATTGCAAACGCCCTATAAAGCTGCTAGTCTTTTAATCCACGTAGCATCATCATCATTTGCTCCATAGTCTCGGATCCACGTATAGATCTAGGCTTTTAACTCGGTTCATCAAACTATATACTTCCTTTTTTTCTATGACGTTTACAATTTCCATTTTTTTCTGGCGTATGTGATAACAATTAAAAATCTTAAGTCATTCGATCATGTCGAAGTATACTCATATGGACAACTTTTGTCCCCTTTTTTAAGGTCAAAAAGTCCCAAGCGTTTATAAAATAAACACTAAAAAAACAACTACTTCATGGTGAACAAGAAATTACACTCAATATTTCTTTTAAGGTAATGTTTCATCTTTGAATGTAGTAGGCCTACACTGATTTCCCGACTTTTGAAAAAGCATGCCATTTAAATAAATACAATTCTAAAAATAATATTTAAAAAAAACAACATTAAACAAAATTCTTTAGGCCTACTACGTGGCTTTCCGACGGACTATTTCTAGTTTCTAGTGGCTAGATAATGTTGAATGCTCGGGTGAAGGTATCCAGTATCCGTTCCAAGATCTCTCCGGAAAATATTTTGAAACGAAAGGACTGACTGACTGACAAGAAAATTGAGAAATCGAATAATATTTTATAGCGATTAGGCCTCCCCATTTTTTTTTCGTTCAAGGACTTTTTCACCAAATAGTTTAATCATCTGTTAGAAATATAATTAAAGAATGAGAGAATGTTGAAGTAAATTAATAATAGCTTGATGTACGATCCAGTTCAAAATTTAATGATTATGCTTAAGATGAAAATTTCTTTTTAATAAAGGAAAATAAAAAAAACATAGTTTTAAGAAATAAATAGGCCGTAGTCTATTTACTGGATGCGGCAAGATACATAGGCCTACAGATATCGCCTGTCTCCATGCTAGGGTTTTAAAAATTATCTTTCAAGAATCTATTGTAAAGCGTATGTACACATTTATACACAACAAAAGTTTACAAAGCCAAAAAGCTTTACGATTATTATTATAAATTTGACAATTTGAAGAAACGACTTGTCGCAAATATTGAAATGTTTGTATTACTATTATAATTTTAATTAAGTAGCCCACATGTTAGAAATGTAGATCTAATTATTTTAAAATTTTGCAATCAGTTTTATCAACTATATAAAGTATATATATATATATAGGCCTAGCTTGTTCTTAGTAAAGTTAATATCTTAATATCTTGTTTACTTTCAGATATGGTTAAGGAATCTTGGGATACAGAAAAACAGAAAGCCTTAACGATACAGATGGAGCCGGGTAATTTTGAGAGGGGACTTAGGCCTATTTATAAAAAATTAAAATAATTATAAGCCTAAATTTCATGCATGACTTACTTGACTTAATCCTGTATATCCACAGGGCCGTATTTAGGATTTCGGGGGCCTGTGGATTCCAGTCAAGTGCTAGTCTTGCCACACTGTCTTCTGGTCTTTTCAAAGTGTGTCCAATTCACTTCCATCTAAACTTTCTAAAGCTTTTTATGCTGTTGTCGATAATTTTTGTTTGTTTTGTTTTTATGCCTGGTCTTTTCCCATTGGATGACATGACGGTGTTTCTAGCCATCGAATTTTCAGTAAGCTCTCAGGCAACTGTTTACACATTTTTGGAGCCTGATTGTATTTATATTGGTAACTCCACAGGTCTGAGAACCATATAGCAGAACTGCCTTTACATTTGTATTAAATATTCTGGTTTTGATATTTAAGGACAGCGCGATTGAGTTCCACATGGGGCGTTGGGCGTTAAAAGCAAGCCTGGCCTTATTGATTCTGCACTTTATGTCTTCATCTGTTCCTCCGTCTATACCCACCACACTTCCCTAGTAAACACATTTGTCCATGTTTATTATTTCCTCCTAATCTAGTTAAATTGACCTGTCCTGTTCTTTATTTATCCTAATGACCTCTACTTTCCCTTTGTTTACTTTTAGGCCTACTTTTCTGGCCTCTGCTGATAGTTGGTTTAGCTTAAATTATGCTTCTTGCTGTCTATGTGAGAGGAGGGCAACATCGTCTGCAAAGTCCAAGTCTACTAGCTTCTTGGTAAAGGTCCTTTGGATGCCTGTGCTGTTTGCCGAGGTTGTCTTATTTATGATCCAGTCTATTAGAATAAAATATAGCATCAGTGACAGCATGCAGTCTTGATGCACCCATGTCTTCACAGCAAACGGACTGGTTAGCTTTCCTATATGGATGACTTCCCAAATTTTGTGGAGTAGCGGCTGGAGCATCTCTGCGAATATTTCTTGGTCTACTTTTAAAGTCTCTGTCGGAGTGCCATCTGTTCCACTCGCCTTGCCGTTTATGATAGACTTGATAGCTTTGATAATTGTTGCCTTAGTAGGAGGACCTTTGTTTACGTTTAGTGGCTCTTTTTTTCTGGTGGTATTTCCAAAGGAAATGGTGGAGAGGGCGGTTATGTACATCCTTAAAGTGTTGGACCCACCTATCTATTTGTCGTTCAGCGCTTGTTATGACCTTGCCATTACTGTCCTTGACTGTATTGTTGGGTTTGGGATACTTGCAAGACAGAGTTCTCGTTATTGTTTTTTACAATCTTTTCATGTTTCCTGGTCCAGCTGCTGTTTTTGCCTCTTCTGTCATTTCATGAATGAAAAGCCCTTTGTCTTCTTATGCACTCAAGTTTTCTTTGTCTTGTTCACTTTGGCATTGGTTTATTTTCTGTTTAATCTATCTCCGAGTCTCTATCTTGCTCCTTGTCTCTGGTATTATCCATGCTTTTTGCTATCGTTTCCTCTTCCCTAATATCTCAATGCATGTTGTTTTCCAGATTGTTTTTCTGCCTTTTGTCATGAATCGCATGGTTATCACCTACGAGGGTAACCTGCCGGCCCCAAGCCGGGGTAAAGGAGGATGTTTGGTCGTGGGGCTAGCAACCTTACACCTTAGAAAAAACCAATGCTACAGAAACTAAAACTACACCAAACCAACGCAAGCTTAGTCAGATAGGTTCTTATTCTCCCAAAGAACACATGACGCAATCTAGTGAAAGCCCTCGGAAAGCTAGCTTGCAGACTAACCTCATCACTCGGAAAGCAAAATCCAGAGTAGGGACCTGGAATATAAGAGCCCTATATGAATCCAGCTGCTCGGCCCAGGTAGCTAATGAAATGAGAAAATATGTCATTATGGTCCTTAGACTATGTGAGACTCAGTGGAATAATAGTGGCCAATCTAGACAAGACACATGAGAGACAATCATCTTCTCTGGCCATAAGGATCTAAACCAGGATTACTTACAAGGAGTAACATTGATGTTATCACCATTAATATCATGGGAACCAGTCTCTCCAAGACTAACCTCTGAACGATTAAAAAACCATGCATGATAAAACAATATGATATATATATACATATATATATATTTATTGTTATCTTATCATTATAGATATGAATCATCATGTAGAGTCACTAAAGAAAGAAGTGAGACAGCTAAAGAGTGAACTAGGTAGGTTTACTTTTGCGAAAATGTTTTAAAAGTTGTGTGTCGCTTATACTTTGTATATTATACAAGCTAAATTGTCTGGCGTAGCGTGGGAAAAAAATTACATAGACTATAGATAATGAGTTTTGTTTTAATAAACTACATTGAACAGAAAGATTTGATAATTTTATAAATAGGCTATAGATAATTAATTAACTTTTTACTGAAAATATTTAGAAATGTAATTTAAAATAAATATTGCAAGCGGATTAAAAAAAGGCATGACTTTTTATTTAACACATTTTTTTAAAAAGTAGCCTACCTATTGCTATTAAAGAAAAAAAACCAGTGGGGAATAGAACCCAGGTCCCCCGCAAGGCAGTCCGGGACACTAACCACTCAGCTAGGGAGGACACATTGAGAAAGCGAGATCGCAAAAGTAAAATGATTTTTGATGCAGTAAGGTCACGTGTCTTCCAATAAACCAATGAGAATCGGAATTCACACATGCATCCTATTCTATATATAGATCTATAGATTATAATAACCTCGCAGCCAGTGGCGTAGCCAGGTTTTGACCCTAGGAGGAGCGAACTTTTAGGAAAAAGGCCCCACTTTTAGCCTTTTTTTCAGATTAATAGAAGAACTAAGAATTTGCACATATCAAGTCTACAATAATACACTGTGCTTCAGGATACACAGTATAATACTGCAGTTTTTATTTCACTATCCACGATTCTTTTCCTAACAACTATTAAACTATTAACTATTGAAAATTTCTGCTAAATTGATTGCATCTACTGCTCATTTTCGGGATGAACTTCTAGTATCGGAAGGTATTTATAGAATCAACGCGAACACTTCAATAGGTCTGCATTCTTCTTCTTTTAATATTGAAAGACGAGATAAATCGTCAGTTTAGACATTTTTTAAGAGATACAAAAAAATTGAGTTTCAACATTTTGATTTACTGTGTCTATGTTGTCCCAATTAGAAAACACTGATTCTATAATCCGACGGTTATATAATTAACAAACGTAATTGTGTAAGAAAAAGCTATTTCTCATCTTTTCTTCTTTCTTTTCAATTGTGTGGGTATCATTAGTAGCGAAGTTCATGTAACCAAGTTTTGGATCACTACAATTACAGGACCCAGAAGCAGTAATCCAGCGCGCTTTAAGTCATATTATAACTTATCGGTGAGTAAACCAGACTTGAGCTCCACTTCTTTTTGAGAATGCGAGCGAGATTACTAGACTTTTGGGAGAATGAGCTCTGCTGTATCACGCACCACTGTTATATTCCTGTAAAAGTTCGCACAAACGGTTGGCTGTTCCTGTCCCCTCTAAGATCCTGCTATACAGGGCAGTCGATTAGCACATGCTCGACCATCTTTTCTGCGTCCCTACAGTTTCAACACCGCGAATTAATGTGGTGCCTAAACCTACTAAAGTAGGCCCCTATACCACAATGCCCAGTTCGAAATTTTGCCATCCTGAACTCTTCCATTCTGCCGAGCCTCCAAAACGGGTCAGTTAGATTTGGTCGTTTGTAATGCTGCCCTTGTCAGATTCGTTCTGCCCGTGTACCATCGTTCAGTCAACCACTCACGGATCGTTTTCCGGTCACTCTCAAATAAGCGCAGCTCCTAGAGAGCGTGTGACACCTTTCTTGGCTATAATGAGTTCGCTATTTCGTTTCCAGAGACAAATGAATGACTCTGTATCCACTGGACGGTGGCCTTCACTTCGTACCTAGAGATCATATCTGAAATAGCCGATAGCTTACGAGAGAGTCGCTCAGGCGATGTCCTGAGGCTGTCGATGGTCCGTGGCATTGAAAGCGCATCATTGACGACGGCTATATCACCTATCACTTCCATACCATCTACAAATCTTTCACCGATTGCCTCGATGGTATGTCTGATGCTTCTGTATCGTAACTGTTGAATGCACCACAAGGCACGAACAACTATTTTCTTCAGGTATCCGCCCTTAGATACAGCACAACACAGAGCGCTTCTCAACATCTTTCCTGGCACTGCCATCAGTAAACGCCTTGATGCACGCGAGATTGGAGTGTACACCAGGGGTCGGCAACCTTTTGCTAACAGTGTGCCAAACTAGGATTGTTAAATCATTCAGCGTGCCAACAGCATAAAAGTCAACCTGCCATATTATATATACATGTATTTTAGTTGTTTTTATATGATAATTAATTTAACTCCGTAGCAAGACCAAGGCCATAAGCAAAGGAGATTATTTATAGAGAAAATCGTTAAAGCGCCTTATATTTAATACAAAATTAACGAGTTTGTGATTATCATCTTTTTTATTTGCATTTACATTAAATACAATAATTTATTACTAAACTTTCACATTCAATGGTAATTAATGTCTAAACATTAACATTTGTTAATGAAGATGGGGATCTAACACATGCAAATAATTTTTATATTTTGATCTCGGTTTAACAGGGAAGTACTTAATGTGATTAAAATATGGAAAATGGAGAACAGAACATCGTTAAGTGGAATAGATAAGTTGCAATCATACAAACTGGGTACCGGTAGTTAATGAAAAGTTTTAAAATATACATATACATTCTTCAGTTATATAAAACTTATATAATTTCAAATATTTTTTTTACAGTTTAATCATTTCAAAGTTATAACTGTATTGTTTTTAAAAAAAAATATTAGCTGAAATAAAACAGGCTACTTATCTCCCTTTATTTAAAAAAAAAACGTTTCCACATTCGATTCATTAGTGATGCCAAACAAGTGATGTTTTGTAGCATAACAAATATTAATGACTAAATATTAAACCTATTTCTTTATATAAATCCAACTTTATGGTATACTTTACAAAGTTTAATTATTAGAGGATTAAAATAGTTTACGTCAAACAATTGTAAATAAATAAACATTTCCTGCATTAATTGTCTGTCCATTTAAGGAGTTTGTATTTTAAACATTAATAATTACAGAAATTACATAATATAGTGATTTTAAACAAGTCTCTTATATTTAATAAATTAACTATCTATCTTAAAATATATGCCTTAATATAGGGATGTACATGTAGTTAAATGTTTTGAAATTTCACGGCACGATATGTCCAGTTTCAATGCAAATCCATTCCAGTGGTCTTTGTAAATGTAAGTTCAACTGACTTAAAATTGTTGCTGTCTTATTCAGAAACATCGGCTTCAACAGCCCGTTTTCCTCATTCAGAACCAGAAAATATTAATATTTTTTATCAATAAAAAAACACCTCTTGAGGTGTATCGCGTGAATTGAAAATCACTCTGCGTGCCTAGGTTGCCGACACCTGGTGTACAGTTTTGAGAGCGGTAGCAAGCTTTTATGCGCAGCTACTGTGTTTTCGGACTGTGGGATCAATCAAGCGCATTCGTAACCCCGGTAGTTAGGGAGAAATATGTGGACGAGGCTCCACTATCGTCCATAGGGTCATGGGGTCCATTGAGATTTCGATCTCTCTGCTCATGCTGATCGCGTGAGTAGATCATAAGTGATCAGAGCATAACTGATAGTATAGATATCTGCCCTCTACCCTCCCATAAATGTATCTTCTTCTTGAGAGGCAATCTCTCCTTCAACCGCGTTTGCATCTCAAATGCAGTCGTAACGGCGGTGAGTAAACCATCCAGTGTTAAGCGATTTCTCTAACAATTTCACTATTTAAAAAAAAATAAATACATAATTGCACTGAAATGACTCCCGGTATCATCTTTTGAGAAAGACTAGTTCGTGTGAATTTTTGGGGTATTGCATAATTGTGTCCATGATTGTGTGAAGTCTTACTCTGTGTCCCATTTTTTCTCTCTATGTGATTGTAACAGATTTTCTGTGAAAGCAGTCTCCTATTCCTGAACAGTCCATTCAGTCGGAGCTGGGGTGTTGTTATTAGCTCCTAGGTTCATAAAGCGTTTTTTGTCGTGACGTCTTATTAAAGAAAACCATGCATTCCTTTTTCACACATTTGATGAGTCTTGCACGCTGTTCAACTTCTTTTTTTCTTCTTTTCGTCCCATCCAGACACTTGGGACCATTTATTATTTGTAGTATTTTCCTTTATTAATTTTTGTCTGTATCTTATGTAGCTATTTTAATATTAAGACAGCAGAATAGTCAGTTTAAGGACTTTCGCGATTATGTGTTAAGAGTCCAACAACTTAGCCAGCCAGTCTATGAAATGTAGTTCTCTCCATTCTGTCAGTGGCACGAACAGAGATATCAGGCAGCCTCTGGATCAACCACAAACAGAGCTTTGAGAGACAGAGATTGTAAGCTAAAAAAGTCACCAGCTCAATAGAGAGTAGAACTGGATTGGTGAAACGTGACATGTTTTCCATTTTGCTCTCAAGATGGTCCCAGTCTCCTCCGAGAAGTCCAGCTATTTCGCTTGGCATTCGGTCGCACCAGAATGGATCTGTTGAAAAATGGAAACCAGAACCATGAAATATAATATAATATAAGTGAAGGTGCCAACTCAGACACGTTTAGGTTGGAGTGGCAATATTTCAGAAGTATCCAGGAGTATTATAGATACGGCAGCACTTGGCACATGAGGTCTGTAACTACATAAAAAAGCAAGAGAGGCTTTATTTTGCGCATTACTGTTACTCATTCCCCTACCTAGTATTTTGTCTTGAATAGTATCCATTTTCTTTCTAGGAAGGACCACACTTTTCAGTTTTTTAAAATGTTTCACTCTTTTAAAATTCTTAAACTCTTAAATAGTTCACTTTTTATTCATTAAAAAGCTTAATTTTTGTGCTTGCAAAGGTATTTAGTCATTCTTGAATTTGAATCCGAAAGATGTAATTAATGTACCAGGGATGACTTAATCTCTTGATTTAGGAAAATGGTCACATGACCCACATTGGCCACACACCCAAAATTGTAGCGATACACATTTTTCGGCCACGGAATTTAATATTTCGGCCGATGATTCTGTTGAGTAAATTTGAGTTCTAAAGAGACAGGCTGTGTGGAAAATAGTCAGCTTAGATTTAAAGACAGTCAATTTATGTCTTCGATAGTAACATAGTGTAATAGTATATGAATCAGAACTTCATAAGACATGTTAGACCCACATAATTAAAAATAAAAAACCAACCAATGTTTACAAATGACACAAATATATTGGATCTATAAGTCAAGTTTATTGAAAACATAAAGCGTCATCTATATTTTTTATTAAACAAAATATTACGATCGAAGCATACCCACCTTCCACAATGTTTGCCGATCCACGGAACAGTTTTTATGACCAAAATAATATACATCCTATACTATTATAATACGAGTTAAAATTGTATGTATATTTATAATATTATATAGTACCAGGTGACCGATCATTCTATCGATAATAAAGAGCAGTCGCTTGTACCTTAACATCATGTGTATGTAAAACAACAGTGCATAAATTTTAAAAATACGTCTTTACCAGACCAATAAATTGTATTTGTTTTTTTCTTTTTTCTACTATGATTAACATAGGCTTTAAATTCTAACAGTCGAAGCAGATTTTTATTTGTGCAGTCTAATATCTAGATTTAGCCCGATAAACTAGGATCAACATACACACAGCCAAATCGACCATCTGTGCATCAAACAGAAATTCAGGCGCTCAATGCAAAACTAAGTTTTCACAAGTGCTGACGTAGCATCGGACCATCAATTATTAGTGGGCCAAAGACTGCCAATAAAAAAAAGACATCACCTTTTTAAATTAAAGGACATGAACACAAACATGAATTTAGAATTGAACTAAGAAATATATGCAAGGCCCTAGAAGACCTGGAAGGAAATGATGACAGAGACAAATATGTGAATCAATAAAGGAAGCATAGAACACAACATCTAAGCAAGTGCTAGGGATAAAAACACACGAAATTAAACCAAGGCTTTCAGACAGCACTCTTTAAAAAGTTAAGCAAATGTAAGAAAAAAAAGTTGTTTTGCTAAGCAGCCAAACCAGGGCCTTGAAAAAGATGCTCAAGAGTAATATGCAGAAGCCAATAAGGAAGTTAAAAAAAAAGCATAAATAGGATAACAATTAAAACATCAACATCTTGGCAGTGGAGGCAGAAACAGTAGCAACTAAAGGACATATTAAGGCGTTGTACAATTTAACAAAGAAATTAGCAGGCAAATTCCAGCAACAAAATAAACCAATTTAAGACAAAGTAGGTAAAAAGCTATCAAATGCTGAAAAACACGAAGAGAGATGGTTATACTATTCAAGGTACTCTTAAACAGGCCTGTTTCCCTTAATTAACCAGATATTCAACCAACTCAGAGAGACCCAGAGATTAATAAAGGAGAAATACAAAATGTAATAGAAATGCTAAAGAATGGGAAGGCTGCTGAGTAGTATAGTGTGTAGTTTTCGATTATTATTTGAGGCGCGCGCCTATGCGCCTCAGTTGACCTTTGACCTTTGACCCGGAAGTGCCCTTTGACCCCGTCACCGGAAGTGACCCCAATCGGAAGTGACGTCATCCAAGATGGCGTCTTGTCGTGTCGTTACACGACCGACCGTGACCTAGTGACCCCGTCACTGGAAGTGACGTCATCCAAGATGGCGTCTTGTCGTGTTGTTATACTAGGATGTTTTTCAAGAGGGCGGAAACAAGATGGCGTCTTGTCGTGTTGTTACACAAGGGTTTTTAATTAAGGGTAATACATTTTGTCAGCGGTTCTAAAATTATTTTTTTACCATTGTCTTACAATGATTGACACATGTCATATTATTTCTCCCATTGTTTTATAACGGTCTTTATAAGGTTCAGCGGTTCTAAAATTTTATAATTAATTAATAATATTAAATAATTAATTGATCACTTGTATAGTGTTCTTAATAATTTTCAATAGTAAAAGGCTTTTTTCAATAAGTTTATTGTGTATTTTGCCCTAATTAGCATCTTTTAATCGATAATTGTCTTGCAAGGGTCATTTTTACTTACTTGGAGGCAGTATTCGTCTTAATTTTATACTTAACTAATTAACGAATTTTCATTTTTATAGCTATAATTAACTTGTAAACAGGTGTTTTTAATGACTAAGGGCCGTAATTATCACTAAATAGACAACATTTTAATACGTTTTTGCCTTATTAATTACATGGATACATTAATTGTCTCTATTTTATACTTAATTAACATATTATAATTTTTATAGTTATAATTAACTTGTAAACAGGTGTTTTTAATGACTAAGCGCCGTAATTATCACTAAATAGACAACATTTTAATACGTTTTTACCTTATTAATTACATAGATACAGTAATTTTCTTAATTTATTCTTAACTAATAAACTAATTATAATTTTTATAGCCATAATTATCTCGTAAAGGGACGATTTTAATTCCTAAGGGCCATAATTATCACATTTTAAGCTACAAGTCTCATGTAAGGAACGCACATTTACTTACTTCGATACGGTAATTATCTTAATTTTATTCTTAACTAATTAACTGATTATAATTTGTGTAGCCATAATTATCTCGTAAAGGGACGATTTTAATTACTAAGGGCCGTAATTATCACATTTTAAGCTACAATTCGCATGTAAGGAACGCACATTTACTTACTTCGTTACGCTAATTATCTTAATTTTATTCTGAACTAATTAACTGATTATAATTTGTATAGCCATAATGATCTCGTAAAGGGACGATTTTAATTCCTAAGGGCCGTAATTATCACATTTCAAGCAAAAATTCTCATGTAAGGAATGCACATGTACTTACTTCGATACAGTAATTATATTAATTTTATTCTTAACTAATTAACTAATTATAATTTGTATAGCCATAATTATCTCGTAAAGGGACGATTTTAATTCCTAAGGGCCGTAATTATCACATTTTAAGCTACAATTCTCATGTAAGGAACGCACATTTACTTACTTCGTTACGGTAATTATCTTAATTTTATTCTTAACTAATTAACTGATTATAATTTGTATAGCCATAATTAAAAATTTAAATTGGTTACTTATATAGCGCTTCTATCCATGCTATTTTAGCATGCTCAGTGCGCTCTGTAGACACAATGCTGCCTGCTGGCGCAAATATGTTTACAGGCCCAAAACTCCTGCAGGGCGACAGGGATCCGCCGATGGCCGGGCTAGAACCCGCGACGTGTCAGTTGGTTTTTGGTTGACAGTCCGGTGAACTAACCGCTGGACCAGCCGGCTTCTCGTAAAGGGACGATTTTAATTCCTAAGGGCCGTAATTATCACATTTCAAGCAACAATTCTCATGTAAGGAATGCACATGTACTTACTTCGATACAGTAATTATCTTAATTTTATTATTAACTAATTAACTAATTATAATTTGTATAGCCATAATTATCTCGTAAAGGCACGATTTTAATTCCTAAGGGCCGTAATTATCACATTTTAAGCTACAATTCTCATGTAAGGAACGCACATTTACTTACTTCGTTACGGTAATTATCTTAATTTTATTCTTAACTAACTAAGTAATTATAATTTTAATAACCATAATTAGCTTGTAAACGGGTCGGTTTTTAATTACAAAGGGCTGCAATTTTCCCTAAATAGACCACATTCTATATAATTTTTACCTTTTTACTTATTGGGATAGAGTAATTATCTTAATTTTATTCTTAACTAATTAAATAATTGAAATTTTTTTTATAGCCATAATTATCTTGTAAAGGGGTGTTTATTAATTACCAAAGGCCGTAATTAACACTAAATAGGCCACATTTTTTTTACTTTTTTAACTTTTTACTTACTTGAATATAGTAATTGTCTTTATTGTATACTTAATTAACTAACTAATTATAATTTTAAGAACCATAATTATCGTGTAAAGAGGTGTTTTTTAATTACTAAGGCCACAAAATTAGCACTAAATAGGCCACCTTTTATATACCTTTTACATTTTTACTTACTTGGATATAGTAATTATCTCTATTTTATACCTAATTAAATAACTAATTTGTATTTTTTATAGCCATAATTATACTGTAAAGGTTTTTTTAAATAAGATGACGTCTATTTTGTTCGTACACATGATTTTTTTAATTTAAGAATGTTTAATAATAATATTTCGGTTTGATTAAGCCTTTTCCTTATTTATTGACAATAAACAAAAGTACGACATAAAGTACAACAGGACAACACTACAACAGTACAACAGTACAACATATAGAAAAAAAAAAAAAAAATAGGTTTAAGTTATTATGTGATTTTATTCATAGTATTATATAGACATAGTATGTACATCAAACAAAAAGTTTATTTATAGCAATACATATATACATACAATAGCAACCAAAAAGCTTTATTTAGATCAATTCATATATACAGTATAATGTATTTATAGCAATCAAACAAGTTTATTTATAGCAATGCGTATATACAATATAGTGTATTTATAGCAATTCATATATACAGTATAGTGTATTTATAGCAATCAAACAAGTTTATTTATATCAATTGATTTATACAGTATAGTTTATTTACAGCAGTAAACAGGAAGCGTTGACAAGATCTGAAATAAATAAATGCTTGTCTTATAAAATTTTTAATAATAGTACTATGTATATATTGTAAGCAGGTTAAAAATAAAGCCACCACCTATCTATATAACGATACAAGCTAAATTAACATATTGTGATATAAAGGCAAAAAATAACTTACCTTTTTTCTGTATATAACAGCGACCTAGACACAAAAACTGGAACAAGGGTAGATTTACGATGCTAGAACAAGTGAAATTTAGCAATCTGCCTCGGACTATATATAGCGTATTTTGACCACACCTGTATTTATCAGTATCATCTTAAAAGCCAACACTGTCTAAACCCATTTAAACATTACGTCTGGTTACGTATATTAAGCATAGGCTGAGAGTTTCGGTGTACAGGTAATTGGATTTGACTGGCCCTATGGTCAGTTTCCATTAGTTGCACTTGGCTAAGTGCATTTTACGCATTGCTGACCGAAACAGACCTGGTCAAAAATTTACTTATCTACCAACCTGAATCTCGGCTACGGCATCTGGCTCGTCACGATGATGTAACAATTCAGACATTTTTAGTTCGCCAGCTGTTGCACTAAGGCACTTGGTACAGAGCTAAAGGTCAACTTTTTGCACTAATGGGTTTTGCTTATCAATCAAATCTTTTTTTTCATCCATGTGGTCAGGTTTTTACATTTTTGCACTAAGGCACTTAGTACAGTAAGGTCAATCCTTTTACTTATATACTTTATAATTACATAAGTCTACATTTGTATTTTGTACATTTTCTTTAAGTTTTTATTGATAATACATGTAAATACAGTTTACTTAACTCGTTTAAATTTAAATTAAAATAAAATTAAATTGGTTATTTATATAGCACTTCTATCTATGCTATTTTAGCATGCTCAGTGCGCTCTGTAAACACTTTTAAACATAAATGTTGCATATTTTAACTATTCTCTCGTCCAGATGGTCTTTAACTATTAAAAATCAGTTTGATATACGTAAATGGTTGTATCTTTTCATTTTTGTCGTGTAATTTTTTACTTACTAGGGTTGAACGTTTTAAAATTTAAGTAAATTAAGTCTTTCAAGTGGTATCCAGAATGACGGGTCAGAAGGAGGCGGATCCAAGAGGACCGATTCGAGTGTTCCACACACCGGTCAACTGGAAAACAAGATAACGTCTAATCCAAGTAATATACAAGGGCAGTTACCGTGTAATAATTTCTTAAACAGTAAACATAAAGAGATTTCATTTTTTTAATTTTTATTTGCGCGCAATTACATCAAACAAGGAATAAAACAACAACATGACTGGTAGTTTTTTATTATTTTCTTTTTTATTTTACATTTAACTAAAGGTATATTTACAATACGAACAGGATCATTTATAATATAATAAATACGATCATGGTTAATTTCTTATGTACAAGAAACAAATAATTAATCGACAATTATTAATATGTACGTGTAGTCTGTATTTGACTGTGTGTGTGCGTGTGTGTAGCACATAGGTCCTAGGGGGTTCCTAAAGTAAATTATACTAGTAATGGTATTGTCTTAACATTGTCTGAGTACAGCTGTCAAGTAGTAGTCTATACCCAACATACTTGTTTCTGTGACAGGGAAGTTATTTTTAAAACAACTAGGCGTAGCATCTTACATGTTTATAGAACGCCTCTTGGTACATTACAGTGATGTTAATTTTTTATACAACTAAGACAGGTCAAACAAGCCCAACATTTTTTGTTGTTTCCACAACTAGAAATATTTTCAGTTTGACAAACATTTTTAGAGACCCTTCCGTGTTTGACAGGCAATAATGTTAACTTTTACAACAAGAACGACTAGTTTCTTTTTATGCCTTGCGCAATCTTTGTATCGCTTACTGCTTTCTTCTCTCGATCTTTCTCTCTCTCGACAAACTTGTTAGGGCAACTTTTTCAAAATCTTTTACACACGCGACAAACTTGTTAGGACAACTTTTTCTAAATCTTTTACACACGCGACAAACTTTGTAGGCAACTTTTTCAAAATCTTTTACACACGCGACAAACTTTGTAGGGCAACTTTTAAAAATCTTTCATACTATATAAAGCGTAGTAGGGCAAATTTTTCAACAACTTTCACACTATGGAAAGTGTTGTAGGGCAACTTTTTAAAAAGCTTTCACACTATGGAAAGCGTTGTAAGGCAACTTTAAAAAAAATCTTTCACACTATGGAAAGCTTTGTAGGACAACTTTTTAAAACTTTTTTAACACTCTCCATGTTATCCGAAACCTAACCATTTCTCTTTCAACAACATTCTCTTTTTTTTTTTTTACTTGTTCAATATCGCTCCCCTTTAATACATTCACCTCTCTTTCAGACAATAAAACATTTTAGGACACCTCTCTATGGACTTCTTTCTAACAGTATTCATCTCTCTGTCTCCAACTATTTCTCTCTCTCCGTCTCTTTCTCTAACAAAACGTTAGGTCACTCCAACCTAACCATTACGCGTGCTCTTTTTTCTGCATTGTTCATTATCTGTATCTCTTACTACATGCTTCTATCTTTCTCCCGCTCTCTAGAAAAACTTTATGGTCAGCAAAACCTAACACATAATTTGCTACACAGCTTTCATTATGTCTTTCGTTTTCTTTTTTTTCCGCGTGCCATCGTTTACATTCTTAGTCTCTGTGACTCTCTTTCCTTACTCTTGTCTCGAGAGCTTTCTCTCACGAAACGTTTAGTTACTCTAAGCAGCACTCTTTCAACAGCGTTCCCTCTTTCTGTCTTGTTCAATCTCTACCTTCTTACTTACTTCTTCTCTATTTCTAAAATTGTCTTTAATTTTATGTTTTATAACGTGCAAATCGTTAAGCATGGTCACTCCTAATGCTAAAACGGTGTGTACTTTACACGTAAACAAGGTTTTACAAGTAAGAGATATATAGCAAAGCCAAGGTCAACTGACACTAGTGTAAATTTGGGAAAAGTGTGGTAGAAGAAAAAATGTATTTCTTTGTACTAGTTTGGGGTTGATAGTCAATATTGTAAAGAGTTTTGTAAATCACTAGAATTAGTTTAAAGGAATTGTGATAAGTTTTAGGATGTGTATTTATTATTTTTAGCAATTACTACTATAAGTTGGATAGGGTAGTGAAAAAGTAATACTTTAAACTGAAGGTGTAGTGTTTTGTAAAGTTAGTGTTTTGGACAGGACTAACAATAGAAGTATTATAAAAGTTTGAGTCAAGCAAGATTGCCTAAGTGGGAAGGTATAATTGGGTGTTGTAGATATATGTTTTGGGTTGTGTTTTGGACAGGGATATCTATAAAGTTTTTTTTTTTTAAGATTAGTGTTTTGGACAGGGCTATCAATAAAAGTATTAGAAGGTTTGGGTCAAGCAAGATTTCCTAAGTGGGAAAATTCACTTTGGGGTTGTAGATATGTGTTTTGTAAAGTCTGTGGTAGGACGGGGATATTGATAAAGATAGACTATCAGAAATCTTCCATGACAGCAGTCAAGCAAGATTTCCTAAGTGGGGAAATTCACTTGGGGGTTATAGATATGTGTTTTGTAAAGTCTGTGGGAGGACGGGGATATCGATAAAGATAGACTATCAGAAATCTTCCATGACATCAGTCAAGCAAGATTTCCTAAGTGGGAAAATTCACTTGGGGGTTGTAGATATGTGCTTTGTAAAGTCTGTGGTAGGACGGGGATATCGATAAAGATGGACTATCAGAAATCTTCCAGGACATCAGTCAAGCAAGATTTCCTAAGTAGGGAAATTCACTTGGGGCTTGTAGATATGTGTTTTGTAAAGTCTGTGGTAGGACGGCGATATCGATAAAGATAGACTATCAGAAATCTTCCATGACATCAGTCAAGCAAGATTTCCTAAGTGGGGAAATTCACTTGGGGGTTGTAGATATGTGTTTTGTAAAGTCTGTGGTAGGACGGGGATATCTTTAAAGATAGACTATCAGAAATCTTCCATGACATCAGTCAAGCAAGATTTTCTAAGTGGGGAAATTTACTTGGGGGTTGTAGATATGTGTTTTGTAAAGTTGGTGTTAGGACAGGGCTATCTATAAAAATATTCTAAGGATTTAAGTCGAGCAAGATTGTCTTAAGTTGGAAGATATATTTGGGTGGTGATGGAATGACAAGAGTTGTATAGTTGGTGAGTGGTATGCGTTACAAAGGTTCTGCCCACTACTATTAGTAAATGTTGGTTTGATAATTAAAAGGTTTACGTAACTAATTTGGTAATATTTGGTAAGTTTTAGACAGTGATAGTTAGGTAGAGCGAGGAGGGGCTTTTCCCAAATTTACACTAGTGTCAGTTGACCTTGGCTTTGCTATATATCTCTTACTTGTAAAACCTTGTTTACGTGTAAAGTACACACCGTTTTAGCATTAGGAGTGACCATGCTTAACGATTTGCACGTTATAAAACATAAAATTAAAGACAATTTTAGAAATAGAGAAGAAGTAAGTAAGAAGGTAGAGATTGAACAAGACAGAAAGAGGGAACGCTGTTGAAAGAGTGCTGCTTAGAGTAACTAAACGTTTCGTGAGAGAAAGCTCTCGAGACAAGAGTAAGGAAAGAGAGTCACAGAGACTAAGAATGTAAACGATGGCACGCGGAAAAAAAAGAAAACGAAAGACATAATGAAAGCTGTGTAGCAAATTATGTGTTAGGTTTTGCTGACCATAAAGTTTTTCTAGAGAGCGGGAGAAAGATAGAAGCATGTAGTAAGAGATACAGATAATGAACAATGCAGAAAAAAGAGCACGCGTAATGGTTAGGTTGGAGTGACCTAACGTTTTGTTAGAGAAAGAGACGGAGAGAGAGAAATAGTTGGAGACAGAGAGATGAATACTGTTAGAAAGAAGTCCATAGAGAGGTGTCCTAAAATGTTTTATTGTCTGAAAGAGAGGTGAATGTATTAAAGGGGAGCGATATTGAACAAGTAAAAAAAAAAAAAGAGAATGTTGTTGAAAGAGAAATGGTTAGGTTTCGGATAACATGGAGAGTGTTAAAAAAGTTTTAAAAAGTTGTCCTACAAAGCTTTCCATAGTGTGAAAGATTTTTTTTAAAGTTGCCTTACAACGCTTTCCATAGTGTGAAAGCTTTTTAAAAAGTTGCCCTACAACACTTTCCATAGTGTGAAAGTTGTTGAAAAATTTGCCCTACTACGCTTTATATAGTATGAAAGATTTTTAAAAGTTGCCCTACAAAGTTTGTCGCGTGTGTAAAAGATTTTGAAAAAGTTGCCTACAAAGTTTGTCGCGTGTGTAAAAGATTTAGAAAAAGTTGTCCTAACAAGTTTGTCGCGTGTGTAAAAGATTTTGAAAAAGTTGCCCTAACAAGTTTGTCGAGAGAGAGAAAGATCGAGAGAAGAAAGCAGTAAGCGATACAAAGATTGCGCAAGGCATAAAAAGAAACTAGTCGTTCTTGTTGTAAAAGTTAACATTATTGCCTGTCAAACACGGAAGGGTCTCTAAAAATGTTTGTCAAACTGAAAATATTTCTAGTTGTGGAAACAACAAAAAATGTTGGGCTTGTTTGACCTGTCTTAGTTGTATAAAAAATTAACATCACTGTAATGTACCAAGAGGCGTTCTATAAACATGTAAGATGCTACGCCTAGTTGTTTTAAAAATAACTTCCCTGTCACAGAAACAAGTATGTTGGGTATAGACTACTACTTGACAGCTGTACTCAGACAATGTTAAGACAATACCATTACTAGTATAATTTACTTTAGGAACCCCCTAGGACCTATGTGCTACACACACGCACACACACAGTCAAATACAGACTACACGTACATATTAATAATTGTCGATTAATTATTTGTTTCTTGTACATAAGAAATTAACCATGATCGTATTTATTATATTATAAATGATCCTGTTCGTATTGTAAATATACCTTTAGTTAAATGTAAAATAAAAAAGAAAATAATAAAAAACTACCAGTCATGTTGTTGTTTTATTCCTTGTTTGATGTAATTGCGCGCAAATAAAAATTAAAAAAATGAAATCTCTTTATGTTTACTGTTTAAGAAATTATTACACGGTAACTGCCCTTGTATATTACTTGGATTAGACGTTATCTTGTTTTCCAGTTGACCGGTGTGTGGAACACTCGAATCGGTCCTCTTGGATCCGCCTCCTTCTGACCCGTCATTCTGGATACCACTTGAAAGACTTAATTTACTTAAATTTTAAAACGTTCAACCCTAGTAAGTAAAAAATTACACGACAAAAATGAAAAGATACAACCATTTACGTATATCAAACTGATTTTTAATAGTTAAAGACCATCTGGACGAGAGAATAGTTAAAATATGCAACATTTATGTTTAAAAGTGTTTACAGAGCGCACTGAGCATGCTAAAATAGCATAGATAGAAGTGCTATATAAATAACCAATTTAATTTTATTTTAATTTAAATTTAAACGAGTTAAGTAAACTGTATTTACATGTATTATCAATAAAAACTTAAAGAAAATGTACAAAATACAAATGTAGACTTATGTAATTATAAAGTATATAAGTAAAAGGATTGACCTTACTGTACTAAGTGCCTTAGTGCAAAAATGTAAAAACCTGACCACATGGATGAAAAAAAAGATTTGATTGATAAGCAAAACCCATTAGTGCAAAAAGTTGACCTTTAGCTCTGTACCAAGTGCCTTAGTGCAACAGCTGGCGAACTAAAAATGTCTGAATTGTTACATCATCGTGACGAGCCAGATGCCGTAGCCGAGATTCAGGTTGGTAGATAAGTAAATTTTTGACCAGGTCTGTTTCGGTCAGCAATGCGTAAAATGCACTTAGCCAAGTGCAACTAATGGAAACTGACCATAGGGCCAGTCAAATCCAATTACCTGTACACCGAAACTCTCAGCCTATGCTTAATATACGTAACCAGACGTAATGTTTAAATGGGTTTAGACAGTGTTGGCTTTTAAGATGATACTGATAAATACAGGTGTGGTCAAAATACGCTATATATAGTCCGAGGCAGATTGCTAAATTTCACTTGTTCTAGCATCGTAAATCTACCCTTGTTCCAGTTTTTGTGTCTAGGTCGCTGTTATATACAGAAAAAAGGTAAGTTATTTTTTGCCTTTATATCACAATATGTTAATTTAGCTTGTATCGTTATATAGATAGGTGGTGGCTTTATTTTTAACCTGCTTACAATATATACATAGTACTATTATTAAAAATTTTATAAGACAAGCATTTATTTATTTCAGATCTTGTCAACGCTTCCTGTTTACTGCTGTAAATAAACTATACTGTATAAATCAATTGATATAAATAAACTTGTTTGATTGCTATAAATACACTATACTGTATATATGAATTGCTATAAATACACTATATTGTATATACGCATTGCTATAAATAAACTTGTTTGATTGCTATAAATACATTATACTGTATATATGAATTGATCTAAATAAAGCTTTTTGGTTGCTATTGTATGTATATATGTATTGCTATAAATAAACTTTTTGTTTGATGTACATACTATGTCTATATAATACTATGAATAAAATCACATAATAACTTAAACCTATTTTTTTTTTTTTTTTCTATATGTTGTACTGTTGTACTGTTGTAGTGTTGTCCTGTTGTACTTTATGTCGTACTTTTGTTTATTGTCAATAAATAAGGAAAAGGCTTAATCAAACCGAAATATTATTATTAAACATTCTTAAATTAAAAAAATCATGTGTACGAACAAAATAGACGTCATCTTATTTAAAAAAACCTTTACAGTATAATTATGGCTATAAAAAATACAAATTAGTTATTTAATTAGGTATAAAATAGAGATAATTACTATATCCAAGTAAGTAAAAATGTAAAAGGTATATAAAAGGTGGCCTATTTAGTGCTAATTTTGTGGCCTTAGTAATTAAAAAACACCTCTTTACACGATAATTATGGTTCTTAAAATTATAATTAGTTAGTTAATTAAGTATACAATAAAGACAATTACTATATTCAAGTAAGTAAAAAGTTAAAAAAGTAAAAAAAATGTGGCCTATTTAGTGTTAATTACGGCCTTTGGTAATTAATAAACACCCCTTTACAAGATAATTATGGCTATAAAAAAAATTTCAATTATTTAATTAGTTAAGAATAAAATTAAGATAATTACTCTATCCCAATAAGTAAAAAGGTAAAAATTATATAGAATGTGGTCTATTTAGGGAAAATTGCAGCCCTTTGTAATTAAAAACCGACCCGTTTACAAGCTAATTATGGTTATTAAAATTATAATTACTTAGTTAGTTAAGAATAAAATTAAGATAATTACCGTAACGAAGTAAGTAAATGTGCGTTCCTTACATGAGAATTGTAGCTTAAAATGTGATAATTACGGCCCTTAGGAATTAAAATCGTGCCTTTACGAGATAATTATGGCTATACAAATTATAATTAGTTAATTAGTTAATAATAAAATTAAGATAATTACTGTATCGAAGTAAGTACATGTGCATTCCTTACATGAGAATTGTTGCTTGAAATGTGATAATTACGGCCCTTAGGAATTAAAATCGTCCCTTTACGAGAAGCCGGCTGGTCCAGCGGTTAGTTCACCGGACTGTCAACCAAAAACCAACTGACACGTCGCGGGTTCTAGCCCGGCCATCGGCGGATCCCTGTCGCCCTGCAGGAGTTTTGGGCCTGTAAACATATTTGCGCCAGCAGGCAGCATTGTGTCTACAGAGCGCACTGAGCATGCTAAAATAGCATGGATAGAAGCGCTATATAAGTAACCAATTTAAATTTTTAATTATGGCTATACAAATTATAATCAGTTAATTAGTTAAGAATAAAATTAAGATAATTACCGTAACGAAGTAAGTAAATGTGCGTTCCTTACATGAGAATTGTAGCTTAAAATGTGATAATTACGGCCCTTAGGAATTAAAATCGTCCCTTTACGAGATAATTATGGCTATACAAATTATAATTAGTTAATTAGTTAAGAATAAAATTAATATAATTACTGTATCGAAGTAAGTACATGTGCATTCCTTACATGAGAATTTTTGCTTGAAATGTGATAATTACGGCCCTTAGGAATTAAAATCGTCCCTTTACGAGATCATTATGGCTATACAAATTATAATCAGTTAATTAGTTCAGAATAAAATTAAGATAATTAGCGTAACGAAGTAAGTAAATGTGCGTTCCTTACATGCGAATTGTAGCTTAAAATGTGATAATTACGGCCCTTAGTAATTAAAATCGTCCCTTTACGAGATAATTATGGCTACACAAATTATAATCAGTTAATTAGTTAAGAATAAAATTAAGATAATTACCGTATCGAAGTAAGTAAATGTGCGTTCCTTACATGAGACTTGTAGCTTAAAATGTGATAATTATGGCCCTTAGGAATTAAAATCGTCCCTTTACGAGATAATTATGGCTATAAAAATTATAATTAGTTTATTAGTTAAGAATAAATTAAGAAAATTACTGTATCTATGTAATTAATAAGGTAAAAACGTATTAAAATGTTGTCTATTTAGTGATAATTACGGCGCTTAGTCATTAAAAACACCTGTTTACAAGTTAATTATAACTATAAAAATTATAATATGTTAATTAAGTATAAAATAGAGACAATTAATGTATCCATGTAATTAATAAGGCAAAAACGTATTAAAATGTTGTCTATTTAGTGATAATTACGGCCCTTAGTCATTAAAAACACCTGTTTACAAGTTAATTATAGCTATAAAAATGAAAATTCGTTAATTAGTTAAGTATAAAATTAAGACGAATACTGCCTCCAAGTAAGTAAAAATGACCCTTGCAAGACAATTATCGATTAAAAGATGCTAATTAGGGCAAAATACACAATAAACTTATTGAAAAAAGCCTTTTACTATTGAAAATTATTAAGAACACTATACAAGTGATCAATTAATTATTTAATATTATTAATTAATTATAAAATTTTAGAACCGCTGAACCTTATAAAGACCGTTATAAAACAATGGGAGAAATAATATGACATGTGTCAATCATTGTAAGACAATGGTAAAAAAATAATTTTAGAACCGCTGACAAAATGTATTACCCTTAATTAAAAACCCTTGTGTAACAACACGACAAGACGCCATCTTGTTTCCGCCCTCTTGAAAAACATCCTAGTATAACAACACGACAAGACGCCATCTTGGATGACGTCACTTCCAGTGACGGGGTCACTAGGTCACGGTCGGTCGTGTAACGACACGACAAGACGCCATCTTGGATGACGTCACTTCCGATTGGGGTCACTTCCGGTGACGGGGTCAAAGGGCACTTCCGGGTCAAAGGTCAAAGGTCAACTGAGGCGCATAGGCGCGCGCCTCAAATAATAATCGAAAACTACACACTATACTACTCTGCTGGACCTGATGAAATGCCAGCGGAGGTAACTAAAGCAGAAATTGAGTTATCAACTAACGTACTATACAACATTATTGGAAACGTAATATGGGAAAAGGGAGAACTACCAAAAGGCTGGAGAGTAAAGCTTCTAAGGAAAGGGGATCTTACAGACTGCTCTAACTATAGAGGGATTATGCTGCTATTACCAGGAAAAGTTTTAAATAGAATAATACTAGAAGGAATAAAGATAGTAGTTCACGGCATTCTACGAGACGAGCGAGCAGGCTTTAGACAAAATAAATCGTGTTTGGACCAAATAGCTGCTCTTCGTATTATCATTGAACAATGCAAAGAATGGAATGCTAACCTATATTATATTAATTTTATAGATTTAAAAAAAAAGCTTTTGATAGTGTTGATAGAGAAAATCTATGGAAACTGCTACGCCACTAAGGTATTCCTTCGAAACTAACTGACCCATTAAAAATATCTATAAGAATATGGGTTGTCGAATCGTTGGTCACAGTCAAAGTCAGATCCCCAAAGTCCAAGTGTTAAACACCTGCTTGTTGCCTTCGGGGAACTTACCCGGCTAAGCACGGTGCCTGCCTTAGCGATGTTGATCACTCAGTGTTTCCGTGCTACACAACTAAATATAGCCATACATACAAGCAAAATAACAACAACAACGTAAATTATCACAGCAATCATAAGCGTGAAACCACGACACATATTGAGATTCACACAATTACAAAGAAAAACACAGGATAGTTAGCACATAATAGCATTAATGAACATTCTTTTATTTTCTTATAAATGACCAACGCTCCTTCAATTCAGAAGATCAGTGCGTCCATAGCTGTCCGTGGAATATGAATCACCTTGCATTTTGATGCGGGGTTTTAAAGGACGTCAACTCGTTGGTTCTCCTGGTTGTTTAGGTAATCACCCCTAATCCTTAATCCATTCCATGTCTGAATATAATTTGGGAAAAAGGGAACATAAAATGTTTATTCTTGCCTATGACATCAGAAAAGTGTTGTTATCCCTATGGCTATCGGAGTAGGCCTATCGTAATAAAGTTTTGTCTTAATATTTCTAAGTTCGAATGTTATGCCTTTGGAAGGTTGGGATTAGGCCTATTACTGCTTTGCTTTTAGTCTTTTCCTTCCTTTTTGAGTTTAGGTAGCATTTTAGTTTGTATTTTGTTACATTAATTTAGTTTCTAAGGGCTAATTAAGCTTATGTGTTTACAAATTTAAATCACTTTATCACTTGTGCATTTAATCATGAATCGTCATTTATTATTACTTTTAAGTGTATTCTACTTCTTTTTTAATCACTAACATGGACACATAAACATACAGAAAATAAACTTTACACCTAGTAATATTTTAATATTTTTAAAATTTGGACTTAGCCTAGTTGTCAATTATCGTTTTCTTTTTCTTAAATTGTTTCTTTTTTGTTACAATTTCTTTTAAGAAAGCACCAAGTCAAACCTGAATTATTATAAACAAAAAAGCAAGGAGTTGGAAGAAAAATGTAGTAAGTATTGTTAACCAGGCACTTTATACACGCCCTTCCTGTGAAAAACAATAATTATTTTGTGCATTCTTATTTATTCGAAAACTTTCTAAGTATGTCGGTAAAAGATATGAATTGTTATTATTTATGGATGTCTGAAGAAAGACAAGAAATCATTGTTAACGAGGCATTTATCATGTAGAGAAAATCGGTGAAGTTAAATGATGATTATGAAGATTGGACTCCTATTTACTTTTTTTTGTGAGGTGTAAATATATTATATACATTTTTTTTAGAGAAGAAGAGTGCCATCCTGGAAGATCTGAACTATAAAAAAGGTTAGTTCTCAGTCACTATATTGTTTTGTACAAACATAATTATAAAATGTGAATTTGAAGTAGGTCTTGAATAGGAAGTGATTGATGATAGTTTGTTTTTGTTATAGATTGTAGTAAATAGTATACTTTGTGTGAATATGTCTCTGCGTGTATTCAATAATCAATTCAAATCAATTCAATATGTCACAAATAGTCATTGCGTTAATTAAAGAAAATGTAGGAGATATGCACAGACTGTCCTCAAAAAAAGAGAATTAAGTCATCCAAAATCTAAATACGTTGCACATATGATCTAGGGCTTTTGACGCCCTAGGCGAAAACTAATTCTGCGCCCTCATTAAAGTGCCTTTGGGGGGTCAGCCGGGTACGGAACTTCGAAAATGTGTTTTTGTTAATAAATTTTATTTTATAAACTTTGATTGATGACAGTGAAATGTAAATAAAACAGTTGAATGAAAAGTAACAATGGCTTTGCATTATAAATTAATAATTAGAAATCTAAATTATTATTAGAAAAGTTATACAACACACAGTCTACATTAGATATATGGGTTTATAGGTTTTATACCTGCATTATGTACAGTTCTCATAACAAACCGAAACTCACAGTTAGATTAAATATATTTTTTTTCCTTTTTTATAACACTTAAATAAATACACAAAGACTACTTGATATTGTTTGATATTGGATTATTGTTTTCTTAACTACGGTCCAAAAGTCACTTTTAAATACTGATTACAACTATTTATACTTCTATAGACTAAAACCTTAATGGTGCTTTTCTTGCTTTCTGCTTAGCAAATTCTTGTATGGGGGCTTTTGAGTCTGTCTTGCTATCTCACTTTCAATAGAAATTGTCGCCAGACCCGCAAGTCTCTCCTGCCACATTGTACTACGCAGATAGGTTTTAATTAGCCAGTGGCGTAGCTAGGGTCATCTGCGCCCGGGGACATGACACAAAGTCTTCGCCCCTTCTTAGACCGACAGAGTCTGGGGGGGCTCATCGAGCCCCCAAGAACATTTTGAAATTTTACTGTTTATATGGTTCATTTTTGAAGCATCTGGTATTTTAATAAAATATAATACAGACTAAAATTCTCTATACGATTGTAAATAATTAAAATTTATTTGAACAAAAATAAAATATAGGCCCTACTCTACTAATTATGCATGACTTGAATAGATATAGTCTACAACAAATTGATCCTCCTTGATTTGACTGTCGCAAACTCGTCAATCACGTTGTCAAAATTAATATTATTACATTACCACCTGACCATTAATGATGTGATAAGAATGTGTTATATGGTATTGCATCGACGATATACTGGTGGTCATCTACACCTTTGTACATGCCGAAAGTTAGTTTGATATTAGTATACTGGTCAATATTATTATATATTTATGACAACCAGTTACTTTAATATTATAATTCTTTCCGTAGACTCGCAGGTGCCTGAATTAATATAGGTATGATGTATTTTCGGCTTGAGCCCCCATTATGAAAGATTATTGATTTTATTATTCATAAGTGTTAGTAAACAGTTCAATGATTATTATTCAGCACAGCAAATGTATATTGTATGAGTTTAGTATTTACTCATTTTAATTATTTTGTAAACGTGTCTAAAGGTAGGTCCTGGTTTATTCTCCCTGAGCGCTTCGACTTTGTATAGCATTGAGTTCACCATTCATACAGTGTCAATTTATATATAAGCTCGTAGTTAGTTGTAAATTGTAGTAAATGATTCATTTAATTCAGTTGATGAATAAACAGTTGTAAACTACACCACAAACAATTGAACGAGAATAAGTAAAGTAATCCTTCGTCAAAAGTCAAACAACGAATTTAATTGGGTATATTACAGAGGGGTTTCCCATTTGGATGTGATTGTTGGGCTGACAAGTTAATATTCCAAGGTAAAAAGAAGATAAATTATGCAAGCGTATCAGCTAGGCACATGGAATACGTGTAAACACATATAGTAGTTTAAAAGTTATAATTCATTAGAATGATATCAGAAAACACAATAATCCGTAAGAATAAAGCATTGTAGTATTCAGTTAATATCAGAGTATAATAGCATAGCTTCCTCTAGTAATGTACAAAAGAAAAGAGAGAGCGGGCAATGGTTAAATTGCCTTTTTATAGACAGTCAGTTTGGGCGTTTAATCGGATCTATCAGATTCGAAACCACTCCAAGAGACAATAACTCTGCATGATGCAATTGAAGTTTGATAGAAAATACTTTCTAAGACAACTAAAATAAACTGCCTTTCGCCTTTCATTACCTAGAAATTCATCTGCCTATGCTAGGAGCGCGGAGAAGTACTAAACTTTAATATAGTTTATATTTTTAATCCCCAAATTTAAAAAAATCCTCAATTTTGCGCCCCCAAAAATTTTGCGCCCTAGGCAGCCGCCTAGTTCGCTTATATGGACGAGCCGGCCCTGCATATGAATATGATATGTATTTATGTATGTATATAAAATGGTGTTAATAAAAGTTAGTTGGTTCCTTACAAAGGTAAACTGTGTTCGGCATGTCAAGATCACGTGGAACAAAGCATATGTAAGTAAATTGTTTCATAAAAATCACATAAAACTGTTTTATCATAAACAGTTTTAATGTTTTGTAATTTAAATCAAAATGTTGTATCCTTTGGCTCATTTACAGAACAGTTAAATAAAGGGCCTTCCATAAATGACGTGTAAACAGATTTATTTTCAACTTTCTCTCTCCCTTCGTAGCAAATCGTAAAAAAATCGCCTAAATAAATTTAATATGACAAAAAAATTCTGCAACATTCTCATAATTACGTAGATCTACACTTTTCAAATTTGAAAATTATTACACAAGGGTCATTGTCGGAGTCGTTTATAGGTCCAGGTTTGGTCTAGTACCTATATTATATAGTTAGGATATTGAACATGAAGTAATAAATTAAGAAGCGAAATGGATTTCGAATTTTTAATTAGTCTTTATTACAAAGTTAAATATATTTAAAAAGTACAAAAAAATGACTGGCACTTACCTGCCCAAGAAAAATTACTTTTTGAAGACTTTTAATTAGATCTACGGTAAGTGTTAAAAAAACAACTAGATCTAACATTTTAAACATAACATCTTACTTTTCTTTGCGGCCTTTTCAATAATGACATAATTTGGAAACACATAGTGATTATTCTGCTTTTTTTTTGCAAATGATTTAAGGTTAAAATGCAACAAATAAAAGCTATAATTCCGATTAAGAAATTTCTTGTGAAAAATTAAAAAGCATTGTGTAATTTGTAATAAAAAAATAAATCATAAATATAATTAAACTAAATGTATTTAACCCCAAAATATTGCCCCAAAACGTAATTAATTTATGATAACTTCAAAGCAGATCTAAAGGAAAGCTTATATATTTACTGTTGGCCGCTATGCTGTTTTATTACCCATCTGTTCTATTATTTTAATTATTATGCCAGTAAGTAGGCAAAATGTAGGCCTACAATGTATTGAAACCGAAGACAAACTCACTGAAGGCTGGCATTGACGTGATCAGACGTTTCTAGTAATACTTTTATATCCAAGTGTATAGCAAATGAATTGCGTTTTAGAGAAATGAAATATATATATATATATATATATATATATATATATATATATATATATATATATATATATATATATATATATATATATATATATATATATATATATATATATATATATATATATAAACAACATCGAAAAATTTCACAACACAAAATAATTTTTTTCCCATCTTTTAGACAAAGACGAGGGCGTAAGCTGGTAAAACATGTTTTTTTTTTAAATTTATTTGGTTCCCTTTTGATTAAATAAAAACCTGTTAAATAAAAAAAAAGAGATACATATTTTATATTTTTTCGATACTTATCTTAACTTAGATCTATATATATTACAGACGCTCCTTTATATAAAGTATATAGTTGCGTCTGACAAAAGGTTAAGTAAACTTATGTGCTATAATGTAAATAACATATTTTGAAATATTTTCAGGGGGATAATGAATATCTGGCCCTTCAAGTAAGTGTAAAAGAAATTTAACAAATTTATTGTGACGAACTTAAAGACCAAGTGATTAACTTTTTATCAAAATTGAGTTAACATTTGGTTTTGATAGTAAATAGTGTATTCAGTATATGAATGGTAATAAAAATCATTTATACAAAATATCAAAGAAAACTTTTAAGTAATTAGTTGAATATTTGCTCTTAAATGTGTGTTTTTCGAAGGAAAAATCCAAATCTCGTAGCCATTTGAGATGCTTAATTTCCGGCACATTGGAAAGTGACGCAAGAGAAAGGATTTCGACTAGGAAAAATGAATATTTTCACGTGTTTTGAATCTTTGCCAGGTTTTTATTTTTAACAAAAAGCTTAAATATAGATTTTGTTTATTTATTTCCTTTCTCAAACGTCAATTCCGTTTGAGGATATTCCAAATCTCGTCCCTTTTTACTTTTAGAAAGACCTTTTCAGTTGGTCTTTAACTTGCGTTGGGCATGAGTAGAATCGCTATATAAAAAAAACAACATTATTATTATATTATTTTATATATTACAGACGCTCTTTTCTATAAAGAAGATTATTGCGTCCTACGTTCATCCCTGGTCCCTAGTCTTGCATCTTTATTAATGTTTTAAATGATGTTAAGTTAGTGGTTTTCCTGATTTCCTGATATTATAATTATATACTAGTGATTCAAACTCCGTAAATAAACAATGTCCAAGTGAAATGGATACACATAAAAGTCACTTGCTTTAAACTCTATCATATTATGCGAATGTTTTTAAAATTGAGTTTAGCTAATAGATTCGTTAACTTTGATGTTGAATAAAAAAGCGAACATACACATGACACTTTTTTTTTCTTTTAACTTTTCATGCCATTTTTTAGAATTCATTTGAAACCTCTGGTCTGGGTAGATGAGACTCTCAAACCGAGATGCCTAGATGTCTCGTTTTTTAAATGGCCCAGATCAGGACTCTGAATGCCTTTCTTCACTGGCTTGTTAGATTAGATATTACGGCTATTTTCAAAACTAGGCTATGTTGAGTTGGCATTTTATTAATTTAGATAGGGTTCTCAAGCAGATTACATTCTAGTGCCTCACATAATAATATTACAGATCAATGACAGACTAAAATAAATGTAAATTAATCGGCTTCACGGTCATATAAAATGCAATAACGTGTCCTGCATTGTACATCCTACATATCCTGTAGTCTGTTGGACCGTTGGGGCGCAACAGATGACATGTACACAATCCTCCTACATTCCTCCCGTCTCTCAGTCCTTCACACTGCGTCGCACAGTTTTACGTCTGTCCACTTACTGATGTTATCCTCCCATCGTTTCCGTTGCCTTCCTCTCTTTCTCCCTCCTCTGGTAGTACCTTGCAGAATAGAGATTCGGCAAGCCCGTTGGCTCTAGCTATGTGGCCATACTATTCTAGTTTCATCCTAAACATTTCATATAGAGAGAAATAAAACAACACGTTTTAAATTGTGTTTTATTTTTCAACTTCAACATTATTTACCAGTGGCGTGTGTGGAGGGGTGGAGGGGGGAGGGGGGGGAGCAAGTAATGCAAAATGAGGTGGGAGGAAAAGTGGTCGGTAAGAAAAAGGGAAAGGCTGACAGTAGCAAGCTCACTTTGAACTAGCGAAAGATTCCTCACTAAACTAATGAAAAATTAATATTTAATCTTAATAATAAATAGTTGAACCGTAATATATTCATCACACTTTAAACTTTAAACCAAATATTTCGTGATTATGCCAAAAACAACTTATAAACGGGTATAATCTATACTAGAACAACATATTGCGTCGTTGGCTAAGTAAATTATTACCAACTTTTATTGAATTATTATAGGCCTTATAAAGACTATATTTATTATTTCATACGTAAACTACATGACGCTTAATATGTACTATGCTTGTTTTCAGGAAACTCAATCGACGTATAGAGCAATGGTAAGTAATTTATAGAGAATGTTCTTTGTTAAAAGAAATTACGAAAATTAATTGCAAAGATCAAGGGTCGACAGCCTACGGCACGCATGCCACACTCAGCACGCAGGGCGTTTTCAATGGAATGATGAAGATATTTAAATTGACAATTCAAGCACTATCTACAAGAAGTTAAGTGCTAGGGCTAGATGACTTTTAATTTGTTGGCACACTATTATCAAACGGGTTCCGACCCCTGATGTAAATTATTTATCTAAATTATGTAGATTTTGTATGTTGGCTATTATACATCAGTGGCAATTGGTTACAAGTTCCACCGTGTAAATAGAATAAAATATTAGACTCACCAGAAAGTTGTGATCGCTGTTTCACCGTCCCTATGATTAGTTTGGTCCGAAAGGTACTTTACTTACACAAATGATAGCTTTATCATCTAATTTAACAATCTTCGACAATATTTTTTCTATAAAATGTTTTCTTTTTTTTTTCAGGAAATTTCGGTAAGTAAACATTTTTATTTAAACGGGACCTTCGTTGTAATTAAACTAAAATATATATAACTTAAACTTAAACTGTATTTTGTTTATTTTTTTTTAGTTAGAGGTTGCTGTAAAAATGTTTTAAAATGAAAAGTAAATGAACTAGTCAAAATCAAAGCGTCATTTATGTTACATTACATAGCAGACATTTTAATTTCGAAGCATCTATTTTAAAAAAGAATAATTTTTAAAGGTGCAGGTCATATGCCTATTTTAATTTTATTGCATATTTTCGTTTCTGATTTTAGTTGTCAATTCATATGTAAAGGCCTGTTTTTGTGAGTATATTACCTTTGCATCAAATTTCTATTATAATAACTTTTCTGATGTAACTATTATAGATCACTGAACAAAGATATATATTAGATATGTAAGATATAATACATTAGATCCTGTAGTTATATTGCGCCACCAATGTAGTAATTAAACACCCCTTATTACTTATAGGCCTTATTATTGCCTCTGTATTTATTAGAATGTCTATCTATAATTACCTGCACAATAAATTGTAATATTATGCATATATGACATGTATAAACTTTGTTCAATATACAATATTTCATACAGTATTTAGCTTTCATTTTACTTATTTTCAGCGTCATTGTCTTACTTTTCATATTCATGTGAGTACAGCAATTTGGAAATTAATTTGCATTATAAATACAAATACATTTTGGCAATAACTTAAAAATTTAATTAGAAAAAGTGATTTGACCATGCAACACAAGTCCATTTTATTAATATCTTTGTTTCTATTTATTTGTCAGTCTGTCTTTATACCTCTTGGTTTCTCTCCCTTTCTCCATATATATAATCACTCTATCTATCTATCTATCTATCTATCTATCTATCTATCTATCTATCTATCTATCTATCTATCTATCTATCTATCTATTTATCTATCCATCTATCTATCTATCTATATATCTATCTATATATCTATACATATATATATATATATATATATATATTGTTACGACCACAATCCCCTTGTGGTCAGAGCCGTGTAAATGTTGTTGATAATTCTCGTTCGTCCTAGGGTAGACTTTGGTTATTATTACTTATATTTCAGTATTCCACGAACTCTCCTTATTGTCCTGGGCACAAACTCAGGATTCGCGTTCTAACAGTTTTTTTTCCTTGACGTTGTAGTTGTAAATAAATATATATATATTATAATATTGTAAACAATGAAACAAAAATAGTAACTTGACGAGGAAACTTCAGTGTAAATGTTGTTGATAATTTAATTCAGGTGATATGTGCAAATATATACAATATGAAGATTATAGACAGTTAGAATAAAATAGTGTCAACACAAGCGTCCACTCTGTACAAAACTCTGCAAAACACTGCAGAAACTCCGCACAAAATCTAGCTGCCTAGCCTTAAATACTAGCGGAGGAGAGCGGGGAACAGACCTATTACTAGAAGGGGTGAAAATAATGGTATCATTACAAACCTCATAATAAAAATGATAGTTTTAACATAAACTCCCCTGTACGAGAAATAATAGAACATTCCTAGCCATTCCTAGAATTTCAGGTTGGCACGAGAATGGATTCTTAGATCAGTCCAGGTTCAGCACAGCCCAAAAACTCGTATTAGAGAGAGAGAGAGGAAATAAGTAATGTGTGTTCTAGCATTTGGAACCACCAATATGTGACATATATATATATATATGTATATATATATATATATATATATATATATATATATATATATATATATATATATATATATATATATATATATATATTGTCATGTATATTGTTTTTCCAAGAATTGGAACACGCAATGTTTATTCCTCTCTCTCTCTCTTTTCTTACTACACACCATATTAGGACGTTTAGTAGGAAAATAAAAGGTTCTAGGTAATGTTGGGATTCTGTGTTGATCTCAAATTCTCAGAGTCTGGGAACGACTCATTATTTAATAGGGGAAGTTCCTATCGTTTTTGTTATGAGTTTTGTAATGATACCATGATTTTCACCCCTACTGGTAATGGGTCTATCCCTTGCACCACTCGGATAGTATTTAATGATTTGTTTTGTCTGAAAGACAGAGAGTTTAAAAATATGTTCCTTTGAGAACGTTTGTGTTTGCACTATTTTATTCTAACTGTACATAATAGATATATTGTATATATTGAACATACCACCTGAAATAAACTATCAACAACAGTTACACTGAAGCTTCCTTGTCAAGTTACTATTCTATTATGTTGTATACATTACTACAAGATTTATCTACTACCCTAATGTACAAGAAAGGAAATGTTGGAATACAAATACTGAATTTGTGCCCAGGACTATAAGAAGAGTTCGTGTAATACTGAAACATAAATACTAATAATTAAAGTCTCCCCTAGGACTAACGAGAATTATCAGCAAGATCTACACAGCTCTGGCCACAAGGGGATTGTGGACGTAACAAAATTTGGTGGTCTCGCCCGGTATATTTGAGTTCTACTTTTCCTGACCTAGGATTAACAAAATTTAGTGGTCTCGTTCGATATGAGTTCTACTTTTCCTGATCTAGGATTGGAAAAAAAATTGTTGATCTCGTCTGGAAAATTTGAGTTATATTTTTCCTGACCTAGAAATATTTTGTGACATTAGTAGTACTGAGAGCGGCATATTTGTGTTTCGTTTTCTAGGACTGTGAAACTATTTTTTTTTTTAAAAAGAGGAGAGAACTGGTTTGCGCATTTATTCCTTGGGAAGTGTGAAGATTCCACGAAGTGTTTAATATTATATTGTGCAAATTTCTGGACAAATCGTAAGTTGGAACTTTATATTTTATTATACAATATATACTACTCTACTATCACAAATATTTCGAACGCTATACTATGGCTTCGAATATATCAAGTGAGGAACTTAATGCCATGTCATTTGCTGAACTAAAAGAATTAGCTGAGTCCTTTGGGATTGAGGCAGGACAGGCAAGACCTAATCGTAATAGTTTGACCAAAGAAATTATGACATGTTTGAACGGGCAGAATGCCATGAACACTGTTAATGTAGTTGAAGTGGGACAGAACGATATCAATGAAGGTTATGTAGCTCCCAGTGGGGGCGAGGTAATTGCCCACGGAGACGAGGTAAGAAATATGTCATATAGATCATCAAACAATGGGTTGAGTGAAAACCTAAAATTCCAATTAGCTATGAAGAGAATGGAATTGGAAAGAATTAGGATAGAAAATGAAAGAATTAGTATTGAAGCAGAGAAAGGATAGAGATGGCACGCATGAACAGACCTGACCATCGTAGGGACAGCAATGGTATGGATATTAGCGCAATGAAGCAACACTTGCCTATATTCAGAGAAGAAGATGTTCAAGATTTCTTTTTGCTTTTTGAGAGGATAGCTGTAGATTATCAGTTCCCTGATGATAAGATGGCCTTATTGTTACGGTCAACTCTCAACAAAGGAAAAGCATTGGACGTAGTGTTGAGTTTAACACCCGAGGAAATAAATGACTATGAAGTGATCAAAGATAGGGTGCTAAAAAGTTATTCCCTGACACCAGAAAAATATAGAAAGCTATTTAGAGACAGAAAGAAGGCATATGATCAAACTCATGTAGACTTTTTGAGACAAAAGGAGAAAATGTTAGAACAGTGGCTAAGGTCACAGAATGTAAGTGAGTTTGATAAACTCAAGAACCTAATATTGTTTGAGGAATTCAATGATTGTATTCGAGTGGATATTAAAACCCACATCTCAGACCGAGGGGTTGAAGATGTGCATGAAGCTGCTAGATTGGCAGATAACTATGCCATAATTCACGCCAGCATAAAGCCATATTATGCTGACAAACCCAAAGAGCACAAACCAGAGCCCAAGGAGGCTAGTAAACCAAAAGAGACAAGTGAAAAAAATAATAAGAACAGTGGTGGAAATAATAATAGTAACTTAGTTCATTTCAGGAAGCAGACAGATGTAAATAAAGCAAAGGTGGTATGTTTCAATTGCAAGAAAGAGGGCCACATGAAGAAAGATTGTTGGATCCTTACCAAGATAGCAAGCAGACAGAAGAAGTGTGCAACACAGGGTCAAGAAACTCAAAAGAAATGCGGCCGGCATCGCCCATGGTTGTGGAGTCGATGGTTTTTGAGAACAGTCTATCTAAGGTAAAAGAGAATAGCTGTACTCAATCTATTATGCTTTCAGAAGGCCGTGAGGAACAGATGGTTCCTGAAGTCCCGGAAGAGGACGACCTATCCGATTTTCGACCCTTTGTCTACGAGGGGACAGTGTCGACAGAAGTCGATGTACTCAGCAAGAAGAAAATACAGATATTACGTGACACGGGTTCTGCTGTCAGCGTGATCCTGGAGGGCAGTGTGCCGTTAACGGATGCCACCAGTACCGGTGAGTCTGTTGTGCTGAGAGGTGCTAGTATGGAGGCTGTGGAAGCTCCACTGCACAGAATAAAACTCAAGTCGGATATTTTTACAGGTAACATCGTAGTGGGAGTGTGGCGCGCACTACCCGTCAAAGGCGTTTCCATGATATTAGGAAATGACATTATGGGCGGCAGAGTCACTGTCGAGCCCATGGTTAAAGTGTTGGAGACAAAGATGGCGGAGGACAAAAACCTACGTCCTGCCAATGAACGCCCAACATGTGCACTGACAAGAGCAATGCAGAAAAAGAAGTCGGTAAAGACTCCTGCTACGCCGTGTAGGGCAACGAAAGATGTGTTTGTCTGTTCTGAAGACACACATGCGAATGAAACAGTGATAACTGAAACACCTGACATCGATTTAAGTGCTACGTTCTTAGCTGAACTAACAACTGGTGATGCAACAGAGAACGATAACATTTTGTCACCAAAGCAGAAATTGGTGAAAGAACAATTGAATGACGAAGTAATAATGCAACTCAGAATGAAAGCTGTTGATGAAAAGACTGCAGATGCAATGGCGGAATGTTTTTACATGAAAGATGAAGTGTTGATGAGTAAGTCGAAACCGCTCAAATCAGGTACAAACGAGTGGGACAGTATTCACCAGATTGTAATACCTAAGTGCTATCGTCAAGATATACTGCGTATGGCGCATTATCTTCCTTTCGCTGGTCACATGGGAGTCCGAAAAACGCACCACCGTATCCTCCCTTACTTCTACTGGCCAGGACTGAGAAGAGATGTCGAACAATACTGCATGACTTGCCACGTATGCCAAATGGTAGGACGTCCTAACCAACGAATTCCTGTCGCTCCACTCCAGCCGATACCAGCGTTCGACGAACCATTCAGTCATATACTCATTGATTGCGTGGGCCCGTTACCGAAAACAAAAGCCGGTTTTCAATACCTGCTCACAGTCATGTGTTCATCCACTCGCTTCCCGGAAGCCATTCCGTTGCGGAACATAACAACAGTGAAGGTGGTAGACGCCCTGACAAATTTCTTCACACGTTATGGCCTACCGAAGACAGTACAGTCCGACCAGGGGACTAACTTTACTTCGAACATTTTCAAACAAGTCATGGAACAATTAGGAATAAGCCATAGGCTATCAAGTGCCTATCATCCTGAGAGCCAGGGAGCTCTGGAAAGGTTTCATTAGACATTAAAATCGATGCTTAAAAAGTACTGTTATGAAAACGAGAAAGACTGGGATAAGGGTGTGCCTTATGTACTGTTCGCTGCAAGGGAGGCCACTCAGGAATCCCTGGGGTTTAGCCCATTCGAACTTGTGTATGGACACTCAGTCAGAGGTCCGTTGAAACTTCTACATGAAACTTGGCTAACGGACAGTGAACCGATTGGACTTTTGTCATATGTAGATAAATTTAAAAATAGGCTTTATCATGCTTTTAACCATGTGAAGATTCATTTTCCACAGATGCAGGAGCGTATGAGACAGAACTATGACCGTAAAGCTACAGCTAGAACTTTTGCACCAGGTGACAAAGTTCTTGTGTTTCTACCTTTGCAAAATCAGCCTTTAAGTGCAAAGTTTAGTGGACCCTATGAGATAGAGTCAAAGCTTGGCGAGGTCAATTATTTGATAAAGACTCCTGACCGGAGACAAAAACAGAGGGTATGCCATATTAATTTACTTAAGCTCTATGTTTCCAGGGAAAAGAGTAAACCACGGGAGGTCCCCATGATTTCATTAGCTAGAGTCCCGACGGACTTATCTAGGATAGAATATAAGTTTGCAGAAAGTAAACTTAATAATACAGATGCCCTTAAGAGTTTAGATACAAGGCTAGAACATCTTCCGGTAGAAGATAAGGAGAAGATTATTGAGCTAGTACATGAAAATAAGTCAATGTTTACAAATGTTCCCAGTAGGACACATGTCATAGAGCACGATGTAGTGTTAACCAATAGTGCCAGGTCTATTAAACAGCATCCATTTGACCCCATCAGACTTGAGCATATTAAATTAGATGTAAAGTATATGTTAGAAGATGACATAGGAGAAAAATGTGATAGCAAATGGTCTACACCCTGTGTGATGGTACCAAAAGCCGACCACACACTGCAGTTTTATAGAGACCTTGGGAAATTAAGTAATTTGACAAAGACCGACTGGTATCCCATTCCCCGTATCATCGACAAGATAGAGACAAGGTCATAGCTGATACTCTATCTCGGGTGCTACATGATTGACTGAATAACCCCATACTTCTTTTTCAGATCATCTCACTTATTCATTAAGAATGTGTCATGATAACCTATCATTCGTTTGAATTTTGATTATGGAATACCTATAGAATACTTGTATCATACAGAAGTCAAGTCTTTTGAAAGTATTAATAATTCTTATAATCATGTATAATATTGATGTTCTGATATATTTTAAATTCATTTGATTATGGAAAAGAAATTACATTTAAATGTTGATGCATGATGCAATAAATATATAATATGCACGTATTTACTTGATATGGATGGATAAAAGTAATTGTCATCACATGCAATTAGGTGGGAAAACTTTGAGCTAGTTGATTTATTATCTTGTTTTATTTTAGTTAATGAATGGAACTAAATAATAATATGTACAATTTTTATCTTAGAAAGAGATGTAATATCAATTGGTATAAATTAATAGATAATATTGGAAATCTATTGCTAAATTGTTATATCATGGTAATAGAAGGGGAAAAAAACTAGTGGATATTCACTATGTTGTATATAGGTTGTTATATATTCCATATATCCGGGAATGGAGGGAAACAAAGGTACCTAAAGGTGGGCACTCATTCAACCCTGAACAATCTTTTATATTAAACTTTCAAATTTGCCAAAAACGCATAATAGTGGATTACATTTTAATATTGAGATTACTGTAGTAATCGTAACTAGAGCGTATTTTCTCCTCATATTTGAGAAAAGGGGAAGTATCATCATCTTAGGTATGAACCCTGTTAATGTCAAGTTGACACTGTAATTTAAAGGGGAAGTAACCTATAGTTTGATTCGAGTTACGTATTACTTATATTTTGGTTTGTATATTAGAAGTAAACTGTTGAAAATTGACAGAGCTTGAGCAATGTTATATTTGTTTAAATAGATTAAGACTTTTTGCAAATTTTTGGTGGAAATCCACACAACTGTACATAGTTAAAATAAGAATGACTAGAATATTTTTGAATTATTTGTACTTGTTGAGACATTAGTTAATATTAATATTAACGGGGAAATATTTGTCCATCACGTTATAATCACAATTACCATTGGGTAGTGATACTTTTTATAATTTAGTTGTGCCAGTGAGCCATGTTTGCTTAAATTGTCTTATAATCTTCCATTGATTGATGGTTGTTAAAACGATAGTGTTAAGTACGAAAAATGTACCATGTTGAGTATTACTTGGGTAATTATGATACATTATTTCTTTCATTGGGTGGGGGCGTGTCATGTATATTGTTTTTCCAAGAATTGGAACACGCAATGTTTATTCCTCTCTCTCTCTCTTTTCTTACTACACACCATATTAGGACGTTTAGTAGGAAAATAAAAGGTTCTAGGTAATGTTGGGATTCTGTGTTGATCTCAAATTCTCAGAGTCTGGGAACGACTCATTATTTAATAGGGGAAGTTCCTATCGTTTTTGTTATGAGTTTTGTAATGATACCATGATTTTCACCCCTACTGGTAATGGGTCTATCCCTTGCACCACTCGGATAGTATTTAATGATTTGTTTTGTCTGAAAGACAGAGAGTTTCAAAATATGTTCCTTTGAGAACGTTTGTGTTTGCACTATTTTATTCTAACTGTACATAATAGATATATTGTATATATTGAACATACCACCTGAAATAAACTATCAACAACAGTTACACTGAAGCTTCCTTGTCAAGTTACTATTCTATTATGTTGTATACATTACTACAAGATTTATTTACTACCCTAATGTACAAGAAAGGAAATGTTGGAATACAAATACTGAATTTGTGCCCAGGACTATAAGAAGAATTCGTGTAATACTGAAACATAAATACTAATAATTAAAGTCTCCCCTAGGACTAACGAGAATTATCAGCAAGATCTACACAGCTCTGGCCACAAGGGGACTGTGGACGTAACAATATATATATATGTATATATAAATATAATAAACCCAACACATTCACTTAACTGCAGATATCGTCCAACACAATCACATATTACTTGAATGTAGCACACAATCAATTCAAACCATATTGATATATTATTATTAGTGCAGCATGTACACAAAAGAACATACTTTTTACATCACAGATTAGCTAAAATTGCATATCAATAACTTAGACTAGATTTGACTGCATGCAGGATAGTATAGCGAACATCTAAGTATCCTGTATTACAGATTAATATTATTGGCGTTTATATAATTATATTGTAATTATTACGTTTTATCTTATAGATGGATAAGCGAGAAGCGTTAGAAGATCATTACTCCATTGACCCAAAACTGCAGTGATGGAACGAAGGAAAGGTCACCATGTTGAGTTAACCACAGGATCAGCCGCCAGCTACATTATTTTTGAACACAAAACAGTTTTATGTTTTGTTTTGCTTTCAGTTTCTTATATGTTAAGGTCGCTCCTTCTATACAGAGGATTATTGCGTTCTACGCTTATTCATTATAGTCTTGCAAGTTGATATGTTAATTTCCCCGGATTGTTCAGGCAACCCATTGCATGCAACCGGATTTCACACGATAAAAAAGAGAGATTATTTGCATTTGTACTTGCATATGGAATAAGAAAAAAGTTTTTGCCCTTATGTTTATCTAAGCTTTGTATTATATTTGTTTTGTGATGTATTTCTCAGTTAAAATTTAATGTTTTATGTATTATTAATACTGTTATTTTTACTTCTCTTCACTTGTATCTCTAACACTATGTACATTATTTCTTTGTTGAAAACACTCTTAAAATTCAGGTTATTTTTTTCCGATCTTTCTAAAATTAAAAATTAATAATAAAGCGTTTACTAATTTTTCTTGTCATTATTTTTCCTTTTGTTGATCGTATATACTGGCATAATATATAAACCCACGATTATGGATTGTTAATCTTTCAGATTGGCATACGCCACGAAAACAGAGTTTTAATGCCAAGAAACAGTTTTTAAAATGCAAATTAAAACAACATACGTTTAACATAATTTAATGGCTGCTGTGTGGCAAATGACATAAAAACCCAACTACATGTGGAGTGTTAAGTTCATGAAAGCATGTGTGGAAAGATTTCATCAGCGGACTTACGATCTGAAATGGGATATATTTTTAACATCGTTAATTGTATAGTTTCTTATCATTTTAGATTTACCGAGAAATCCAAGTCTCAATAATAGTCTAGGTACCGGTAAATCTTGGAAAGAAAATGTCCGATAATGACTTAGGAGAACTGACTGTTGAAGCCAATGTTTCTGAATGACTTAACGACATATTTCAAAGATATAAGAAGTACATCGAATAATCACTCAAAGCATAGATTTAGTTTTCTTAACATTAGGGCTAGATTTTCAAATTCAGACCGCATCAACCTTACTGTCTTGATCCTACTACAACCTTCTTAGATCTGGATCTTTTTGTTTTAGTCAGTCTAGCGATATTGGCAATTTTTTAATCTGAACATACGAAAAATGGGCATCAAAATGTTCCAATTTGCGTAATACCCTCCAAAGGAATAAATTATATCCCTTTGATGAAGAATTACTAAATTACAAAAATTGTCAGAACCCATGAAAGAGACGATGCATGGATATCTACAAAAACACAATTCTAGTGAATAATCTAGACGCCACACGATTGTGGTTATAACAAGAATTGTGGTCTCGACCAAGATATTATTGTAAATTCTAGATGCTCCTTCTATAACGAGGTTGGCGAGACGCAACAGTTTGCACTGTAAGCGATCGGTTGTCTTCAGTGTTAACCCTTCCTATCAGTCTCTTGCTTTCGTTCGTAACCATAGACACTGTTTGTTACACGATGTACCGCTATATATTGTTTTGTATTATATTCATAAGCTATTGAAATTCAGGCTGTTGATTTCTACATGAACCATAGAATGTTAACAAAAAAATAAAGTGTTAAGAAACATTTGCTGCTGTCAGTCACGAGTCAAATAGTGAAAGGGCTGGTTTGTAATTTACTTAAGTGTGAAGTTTGCTACACACAATATATAACATAAAGGATTACCTTTTAATGCAATGTTTTATTCAATAATAAATTGAATGTTTTTACAAACTGTTTAGAGCTAAATACTTTGGTATTGGTATATGTAGATCTAACTCTAGTCAACAATCAAATATTTTGCTTTATAACAATTTTTGAGATGAATATGATAGAAGTGAGAAGTTTATATATATTATATAAGGGGTGCGATGGCCAAGCGGCGTACCAAAGGTCCTGGGTTCGAATCGTGGTGGAGGCTAGGATTTTTTCCCACGTCTCGAGGTACCTGACCTTAGTTGCGGTATTGTTATGTAGGATGTGCCTTTTGCTGGATACGAAATCCCCTAACTGAAACTGGTGAGCGCTGCATCATTGGTTCTTTGAATCGTTTCTCTCCGACAGGATATTTTTTTTTTAGTTATAAAAATTATAAAGTAAGTGATTGATATATATTGATAAAGCTCCTAGAAAATTGCACATTTCTTTAATTTATCTTGTTTACCATACCTTTTAAAAATGAATATCTAATCGTATTTTAGGGGTCCATTCAGTTTGTTTTGTTCAAATAATATTTACAAAAACAACATTTTACATATCAGTATTTAGAAATATGACTTTAATATGGGCCAAATTAAACTGTAAAAAAATTAAAGCAAAAATAAACGTGGAAATAAATATAAACAAATGCCATAATAAATTTTGATGATGGATAAACATAAGAGATACGAGCATGACACTTGTTTATTTTAGAATAGAATTGTCTTCATCCTACTAAAACAAAATGGCTATAAAGTATATTTTCATACTATAAATTACAGCATCAGAGAGTATAGTCTCTGTTATACCTAGTTGTCAATTATTTATCAGTGGTGTAACAAGTGTTAATGGCACTTGTAACAGGTGTGGGAGAGGTGAAATTTGTGCCGCTACGTTTCCATTTCATTTTTATAGAACATAAGAAAATGTGGTTCTCTGTGGTTAGTTGTATACTTTACTCTTATAGTCAATAAAATATTAACTAATTCAGCTAATCTTTTAGAATTTAAATGTCGTTTTGGTAAGTGTCCGTTTAACGCTTGTCAGCTCTTAAGATGTATAAAGGAAACCCAGAGCACTAAGGTTGAATTTTGCGTTATTGTTGTACTTATTTGGTACATGATTTTAGTTACTGTAATAACTAGTTTGACATCATGAAGACATCTTGAAGACGTTTTTAGTCACAATACTTTCTAGGAGGATTATTTTTGTTACATTAAAAGTGTTAACTTGTTTAAATTTTAATCAATTTCAGCTTATGAAAGACCTTGACGAAATTAGTTTGCTAGCTGAACCTGTCTAGCCAGAAAAAGAAAGCTAGAAATAAAATATAAAAATAAAAATATATAATAAATAGTATATTAGGTAAGATGAAATCTAGATGGATTAAAAAATAGGACTCGTGGAAATATATTACACTTAGACCTATAAAATGACATAAATACACATATTTATATATAATGTTTATTTATATATAGACTTTTTATTTAATATAATAAGAGCAAAATATAAGTTTTAAAAATTAATCAACATTATACCCGTTTAAAATAGACGATTGAATTTTGACAAGGACAAAAGATTATAAGACTAATAAATAGCCCTAAAAATTATTATAAAGTCATTCATTCATTATAATAACAAACAAAGTAATGTTTTCTATGTATATTTATTAAATGTAACAATATTGTAGAAAATTATTCATTGATCCATTCAAAAAGAAAACTGGGCTGCTAAAATGTCCATAAGAATACGGACGATTTGTAAACATGTCCTTAGCTTTTATGACGCTCTTATGTAAATTTAAGCATTGTCAATACTGAAGGACACAATGATGAATTTTGGCATTTTATTTGAACCAATTACTAGGCTACACACGACGAAAAAGACAGATTTTAGCCATGTAAGGAAATATTTTTAGCAAACTTAGCACGAAACAGCAGAAGTGCAATGCTTATCTCAGCTGTTAGCATACTGAAAACTGATTTGAGAACAAAGATTGTCTACTCCATAGTTTGCAAATTTACTGACCATGCACCATGAAAAAAATTATTGTATACAGTTTTCTTTTGAACTACTGATTTCAAGCTACTGAAAAATAAACACGTGTAGGGGCCTAAAAATCTTTTTTAAAATGGTCGCTTTATAATTTGAATAAAAGTTTTAATGCCACAAAAGAATGCGTGTATATTTTAATGGTGCAATGAAAAGTCTATCAACTTACTGAGAAAAATAATCGTAAAATGCAAAGAGCAATTTAGAAGTCTACTAATAATAACTCCGATAACATTAGTATGTTTTATTGTCAGAAACAACTACGTTAGCAGTTTGGCTTTATGTACTTAGAATCTTTAATAGCTTTATAAGCGAATACTTATTTATTCTATAAACATTTCGAAGATTTCCCAGTTGATAAAAGCGGCTCAACAATGACCATAGAATACCTAGACATGTCAAACACCTAGACATGTCAAACACCTAGACATGTCAAACACCTAGACATGTCAAACACCTAGACATGTCAAACACCTAGACATGTCAAACACCTAGACATGTCAAACACCTAGACATGTCAAACACCTAGACATGTCAAACACCTAGACATGTCAAACACCTAGACATGTCAAACACCTAGATATGTCAAACACCTAGACATGTCAAACACCTAGACATGTCAAACACCTAGACATGTCAAACACCTAGACATGTCAAACACCTAGACATGTCAAACACCTAGACATGTCAAACACCTAGACATGTCAAACACCTAGACATGTCAAACACCTAGACATGTCAAACACCTAGACATGTCAAACACCTAGACATGTCAAACACCTAGACATGTCAAACACCTAGACATGTCAAACACCTAGACATGTCAAACACCTAGACATGTCAAACACCTAGACATGTCAAACACCTAGACACGTCAAACACCTAGACATGTCAAACACCTAGACATGTCAAACACCTAGACATGTCAAACACCTAGACATGTCAAACACCTAGACATGTCAAACACCTAGACATGTCAATCACCTAGACATGTCAAACACCTAGACATGTCAAACACCTAGACATGTCAAACACCTAGACATGTCAAACACCTAGACATGTCAAACACCTAGACATGTCAAACACCTAGACATGTCAAACACCTAGACATGTCAATCACCTAGACATGTCAAACACCTAGACATGTCAAACACCTAGACATGTCAAACACCTAGACATGTCAAACACCTAGACATGTCAAACACCTAGACATGTCAAACACCTAGACATGTCAAACACCTAGACATGTCAAACACCTAGACATGTCAAACCCCTAGACATGTCAAACACCTAGACATGTCAAACACCTAGACATGTCAAACACCTAGACATGTCAAACACCTAGACATGTCAAACACCTAGACATGTCAAACACCTAGACATTTCAAACACCTAGACATGTCAAACACCTAGACATGTCAAACACCTAGACATGTCAAACACCTAGACATGTCAAACACCTAGACATGTCAAACACCTAGACATGTCAATCACCTAGACATGTCAAACACCTAGACATGTCAAACACCTAGACATGTCAAACACCTAGACATGTCAAACACCTAGACATGTCAATCACCTAGACATGTCAAACACCTAGACATGTCAAACACCTAGACATGTCAAACACCTAGACATGTCAAACACCTAGACATGTCAAACACCTAGACATGTCAAACACCTAGACATGTCAAACACCTAGACATGTCAAACACCTAGACATGTCAAACACCTAGACATGTCTTACTAATGCGTTCTCATTCAACTATTTCCGGTATATAACTCAGAAAAGTCTGTCGCCAGCAGTCTAAACCTGAAATATATTGAAGAACAGTTAATGAACATAAAAGAGTTTATACAATTATTTTTTTTATGTTGTCTGTTTGTGTGATAAAATAATACCAATGGTGATGTTGTGCCCACGGCCTTATAGACCAAATGTATTCAGTTTGCCTCTAGCATAATTCATTTTACGTTCAACAGCCTTACTTTACAACAAGTTTATTGTATTTCATATAATATAATAATAGTGTATTTTTTTCTTTCGGCGAGCAATATCAAAGACCCAAGATTATTTTATGTTATAATTTAGTTATGATTTTAAATAAACTCAAAATATATCAATGAGGAAAATGGCGAAATAGTGAATTGAAGAACATGAAACGATTTCTTAAGAAATAGACACTATGAAAATGTATAATAATGTATATGGTATGATAACAACAACAATTAAGTATTGAAAATGCAACATAATCAAAATTTAAGAATTCTATTCCAATTAAGATTAATAGGTCTACTTACATATACAGTTTTGTTGCTGACAAATATACACTATAAAAGATAAATTTAAATTTTGTGAAACTCTCTATATAATTAAAGAAGAGACGTACTGGTTTGATAAACATCAATATATAGACCTAAGCTTAAGCTTATACCGTAATTACCGTGAGTTGTTTATAAATATGTTCTTATATATAGGATAATATAGGCCCTATTTGTAATCTACAGATGACTAGGCCGTAAAACGTATTAGGGCAAAGGGTAAAAACTTAGGCTAGTTTAGAAACGGCCTCCAAAAGAATTTTTATTACATAAACTATATTGCTTTACTTGCTTTAATTCAACTATTCTTGTAATAATCGTATTAATAATTATGTATAGACTATAAACTGGAGCGCCGTTAAAAATAGTTCAGATTTATGTCCCTTTGAATTAAAAAAAAAAAAAACTAGGTTTTCCCACTCTGTGAAAGTTTGTATTTTTTATTGTTTCTTTTTTTTTCTTAGTTTTCTTTTATCTTTTGATTGTTCTTATATTTTTAACATTAGTCATTGTTTTCTCTGTCATTTAGAACATTAGTCATTGTTTTCTCTGTCATTTAGAACATTAGTCATTGTTTTCTCTGTCATTTAGAACATTAGTCATTGTTTTCTCTGTCATTTAGAGCATTAGTCATTGTTTTCTCTGTCATTTAGAACATTAGTCATTGTTTTCTCTGTCATTTAGAACATTAGTCATTGTTTTCTCTGTCATTTAGAACATTAGTCATTGTTTTCTCTGTCATTTAGAGGGGCATACAAAATAGCTTAGGGGCCTATGTGTAGTCTATCTTTACAATGTAGTTTTGTCCCAATCCTCTCTCTCTCTCTCACTCGTTTTCACAATGAATTTTACCGCAAATATAGGCCTGTTTTAATTTAACAAAAGAAAAGCTTACTTTCAAATCCTTTTGTATCATGGCCACCTGAGAAATCAAAAGGGGAATGTAAAAAAAAAGATAGATGATAGCCTAGGGTAGCCTATATCAAAATTAGACAGAAAATGACTTTTGTTTAAGAATGTTATACGTTTTTATAAAAAGGGGCTAATGAAAACTGTAACATTTTTTATCAGCTTTTATTTTACAGAATACATTAAAATTTAAGAATGCGTCTTTACGATTTTTACAGCTAGGGTGTAAATACCAGTTACAAATAAGTGTTTGCCTAAAAACATTAACAATTTCCCAAAAACATTTAAAATGTATAAAGGCAACACATTCAAACCGTTTGACTTACATTTCAATTTGCGGACGTCCACCGGCATTGAGTAATCGAAAGTGGTGTCAACTTTTAAATTTGTGAATAGCAAAAAATAATATGAAATACATTTATTTTGCAGTATATTTATACCGATTTATAAAATGTAACAATGCTAGGATTATTTATGTTCAAATATATATTTATAATTATCATTAAAGTGATATCAACAATATTTTACAATGAGTGACCAACACACCCAGCCGCCTTCATTTTACCCCCCCCCCACTAGTTTATAAGTAAACAGCTTGTTAGAGATGTGGCTTTGAATAGACTAGACAGATCTGATCAACATAGAATAGGAGAGTATTAAAGTGATATCAACAATATTTTCACAATGTATTTAACGAAACTATGCATTCCATTAATTAACAGTTATGATGGTATTTATATAATATTGTTCATAATGTAGGCTATATCTAAAACAAGAATATAAATTATTATAAATTCTTACCAATGTAGTTTTTTATGAGCTGAAATTTGTCCTTACACACTTTCAACATTTCAATTGCATTGTCTGCATTATAAATATATGGATTTGTATCGTTATAAAAGAAAAAAACGTGACAAAGATTCGTATGCACAATAATTAATATTAATTGATCACTTGCTGTCATTTTTCTGGACAGAGGAGGTCATAACATTAAAATACTAATTGAGAACTTTCTGTTTAAGCGGAGGAAGTCATAACATGAAAAATATCACATTTTACAAGTTAAAAATCTTAATAAATAAAAACCATCAAAGTATACAAATTTTGTTGACACATATTTTGCTAAAGGCTTGACTTGTTTTTTAAAACTTGATTAGCCCCATAAATTGAACTCCTTTCTTATTTAATTAAAAACAAGAATTGTATTTACTTATGCTAAAAAAAGGTATAGTTTATTACAATATAGCTCTTTTTGTTGTTGTCGTTTTAAAAGTTTCGTTCTTAATTTAAACATCAAAAGTTTTGATATAATCGAATGATAGAAATGCGGAATGGTGCAAAACAAACACACAAAAGAAAAGAAGAAAAAAGAATGAAATCAACTAATTAATATAAAGAAATAAACAGAACTAAATTGCCTCAAAGCACACATTTTTTACTACACAAAAAAATTAATAAATATTTCAGTGTAGAAACGTGTAAAAGCAAAGCACAAACCTCTCTCCTTTTTAATGGGTTCCATTGTTTCATTCAACTGTTTCAAATGAACGTCTAGTATTCCTAAAGAAAAGCACAATTTATTGTAAAATATTTTTTTTAAATTTTAAACGTTTAGCTCATAGGTTCTCAACCTTTTTCGGCTCACCGAAACAATATTTTCCGCTTACCGCCCCCCCCCCCCCCCCAACTTTCTTTTAGCTCCCACTCCCCCCTACCGCCCATCTGGACTATAGTTTCCGCATTTTTTTAAGGCGGACTAGACTTTTTGTGTGAATAATTATCTTTAAAAAAAACTGAAAAGGAAACATATTGTAAGAATTAATAGATCAAAAAATTGCCTCAACAAAAGGTTTAAATAAATCAATGCGAATCGTTTGCCTGGTGTGTTGCTAGCAATTTGTCTATTTTTGTATAAATTTTAGTTGCAAAAGCCTTAGGTCTAATAATCAGTAATATTTGTTATATTACAAAACAGAACTTGTTCGGCATCATTATTCAATCAAATGTGGAAACATGTTTTTTTGTTAAAGGGAGATAATTAGCCCGTTTCATTTGAGCTACTATTTCTTTTTTTTCTTTTATAAAAAATAAATGACTTACAATTTATAAGTTTGAAATGATCAAACTGTAAAAAGTATTTGCAAATTATATAAATATTATATGACTAAAGAATTTATATGTATATTTTTAAACATTACAATAACTACCTAGTTTGTATGATTACTACTTATCTCTGACGCTAAACAATGTTCCGAAACATATAACAAAAAAAAATACATGAAGGACATCTCGGTTAAACTGAGATCTAAATATCATTAATATTAGCAGATGTTAGAGTGATAGTGGTCTGTCAGCAGGGTAGACAGTAGACAGTCCGGTCAACCAACCACAGGACCAGTCGGCCGCACACTATATTTGCCAAATACAGACCCCTACTTCATCGAAAAGTCACTGCGATTCCTATTTCTTATTAATATAATAATATGTAGGCATACTGTTCGGGGATATCAGATATTGCACTTGCGTTTACATCACATTTCATCCTCCAAAAACGAATCGATTCACATAGCTGATGTGTTAAAATATATCAGGTACGTTTGTACCGCCCACTTGCCCTTCACCGTCCCCCAAAATCATCCCCGGGAATGTCAGCGCCCCCCTAAAGCCTCTCACCGCCCCCCGGGGGGCGATATCGCCCCCGTTGAGAACCTATGGTTTAGCATATACCAGAAAACATACTTATTAAAATCACTTTACAATAATAAGAATTTTTCTTTGTTACTTCAACAAAACATTTGTAAAAAACAAACCTATTTCATCATTCTTTTTATCCATTGAGTTATAACACTGCTCCAATCTTTCGTTGACTAAACCTAAAAAAAATTTTTAATGAAAATTTAGAAAATGTTTTCACAATGCTTATTAACGTCAATTTCAAACGAGATTATTCGGTAAAAAGGTTTCTTTCCTGTAATTAGATGAACCAAACAAATTTAATTTAGAGTGAAAGGTTTGAGGGACGTAATTCACATAAACTTAATCCCTGATTTCTTATCCCCTAGATACTTAACCCATATCTTATCTTATATATTTCAGACGCTCCTTGTATAAAGAATATTATTGCGTACTACGCTCATCCATGGTCCGAGTCTAGTCTTTCATCTTTATTAATGTTTTAAATGATGTTAAGATACTGGTTTTCCTGGTTTGTTCAGGCAACCCAGTCTATGCACAAATTCTCTCGGGTAGAAATTTAATCCTTCGTAATGCATTTTGTAATTTAGGGCTTCAGGTGGGTCGACGATTCCTCGAAAATATTCAACTAGTGAGAATATTTTTATACTTATTTCAACGACATTCCTGTGAACTTGAAATGCTAATACCGTAGGAGAAATGCCTTTCCTTCACCCCCTTTTATCCCATAACCAGAGTGAGGGTCGTTGGGACACACATTTTTTTGACAAAGTTGGATGATCTTATGCCATTCGTCTCGGCCCTGCGCCGCCCTCTTGGAATCTGCAAGAGACAAGCCGGTCAACTCCTTGCTGTCATCATCTCATCGTCTCTTCTGCCTGCCTCTCTTTCTTCCACCCTGCACTGTGCCCTCCCTTCAGGGTGGTTTTCGCCAAGCCCTCGGATCTTGCCACATATCCGTACCATCTGAGTTTTCTGGATTTAATGGCGCTCAGTAGATCCTCGTGAAGGCCGATGGCGTTGGAGATTTGCAAGCGGACAGCCTTGGAGTTCATAAATAGGACTAAGTAGTCATGTAGATCTATACTAGTTCATGCGGGATATAAATTCTGGCTCAAGAAGAGGGCTCTAAATGGAAACATGAACTGGAGATGTACAAAGCATCAATCGTTTAAGTTTTCGGTAACATTAGTGACAGCCAGAACTAAAATAATCACGTACTTATCTACTCACAATCATGAATGTACAAAGACAAGGTGATCGCAAAGAACGCAGCTGGAAAATGAAGAAGACAATGACTGAAGCAACAACAACGCCGGGAGATTGTCAAGCTGCAGTAATTGTTTCAATAGCTCTACCAAGTATATGTAGGGCCTACTATAAACAGGACTCTGAACAATAATAATAATAGTAGTTCGTGTATAGCGCATTTCTTGTTGATGACAGTTCTATGTGCTGACGACCGTTACAGAATGCAGACAACAAACAACAGACGAAAATGTATATATGCACACGCGATTACTACAACTGGAATAGGTGAGTCTTCAGCCGGCTCCTGAAGGTGTCGAATCTAAGGCTCTGGCAAAGCTGTAGAGGGAGGTGTTTGCAGGCTTCCTGCTGATGCAATGTTTGAAGTGCCAACATAATACAAGGAGTTCCTATTACTACACTTCATGGAGACAAACAACGATAGTCCCTTTCTGGTTTTCAGTGACATGCTATTGCTAGACTGGATCGGACGCAGCAATTGTTTTCTTCGTCATGGTACTTTCTAGTTGTCCCCAGTTTATTCTACTAACTCCATACAATTCATTTCATAATCGTGCAAGGAGTGGTTCCCAGTGCTATACTGCCTGCCTTAGGACTAATCAAGTGCAACCTATGCGCAAGAGAGCTAATACATAATGTATCTCCTGATACTATAGTAACAGACTTCGAGAAAGCTGCGATGACCGCTTATTGAGAGAAGCTTCAGCCATGTTGAATATGGTGTGCTATTTTCAGTTAAGTTCCTAGGGATTAAGTGACCAAAGGATTAAGTGTCCGAGACTAAGTTCTGGGAATCAATTGACTGAAGTTCGTGTCTTCTTTGAATAATCAGAAATGTGGACATGCTTACGTTAACAATTTTAATAATCAAAATATACTAGTCTGTTTATAGAGTTCTAAATATTAAACAAATTTGAGAATTCAAAGAGTTGTGACAATGTTTGATCAACTGGTTAATTATATATGCATTATTAAGAACTTACACGAACCTCTTTCTTCTTTCATCTCTCCAAATATTTCTTGAAGCTGCTCTAATCTTTCGTTAATTCTTCCTGCAGACGATATTTTTGTTGCGGTATTATTTGTTATTTTGACATGATTTTAGAAAAGTATTTATTTTCAAGTTTAAAAACAATGTTCACACTATAAGACCGTAAAAAACTAAATGATTTTTTTCTGACGACGCTAAGCCACGTTAGGTCAATACGATTTTGCTTATTAAAATACAAGTATGGTTATTTCACTTAGAGAAAACATCCTTTTGTTTACAACTTATAAAGTTTGAAAAAGATTTTAAAATAAATTGTTGTTTAATACAATATTTTTAATCATACTAGAAAGACTGTTTCACTAACCTGTATGTTATAAATCTAAAGACAATACTATTTTTCTTACATGCTAATTACCCTTCTAAACTAGGTAGGCCCCTATTATCTAAATTTTAACTTACCGTTTTCTTCTTTTAATCCAGCGATTTCAAATTCACGACTAGTCACCGTTTCCTTAGAAAAAACTGTAAACAAGATGACACACAATATACCTATCTATCTATCTATCTATCAATCTATCTATCTATCTATCTATCTATCGATCTATCTATCTATCTATCTATCTATCTATCTATCTATCTATCTGTCTATCTGTCGATCTGTCTGTCAGTCTGTCTGTCTGTCTGTCTGTCTGTCTGTCTATCTATCTATATATATTTATATATATAAAACAAACACATTTTATGGTCGCACGAATGAAATCAAAGGAATGATTTATTTTTCTCTCTCCAAGAATTTTTTTTTATCCTGCTGAAAAAAAATACACCAACAAAATCTTGAGTATTGTCTATAGCATATGTTAATTACTCTAATACGTGTCGAACGTTTAAATTAACTACTGTTGTCAATTTGTATGCTTACAATTTTCAACACTTATAAAATTTAAATTGAGGGCAAGCTCATCCACAAGTACATATGTTTTTATGTTAACCAATTAAAACCAATGTTTTCTAACAAATAAATATTATATATTCTGTTGCATGCAAAATTCTTCATGAAACATTAAAGCATTGTGTGCAAAGTGCATCTCAACAAATTAATGTTGATTTCAAAAACAACATTTTGTTTTTCTAGTTATTATTTCAAGGGCTATAACAGAACCAAAAAGACAATTAAACTTACCTAAGTCATCCGTCAATCTTTTAATTTCTTGTTTGAGATTCTCTAGATTCTCGTGTTCCTTGTCTGAAAATAAATAAACTTTAATAAAAGTATTCCTATATAGACGAAAACAACAATTAAACTAAGCAATTAATTTGGTAAAAATATATGGCATAGTAATATAGCATACGTATAGTCTCTAGGTGAGATGGTAGAAAAACTAACAAAATAATTAGTTATCATAATGCTTCGTCTATTTATAATATAGCGTTTGATGACTTCAACTTTACTAGATTACCGACATTTTTCATTCTACTAGTTTATTCATACGGTCAATATTCTCTATAATTCGAGCTAAACATGCCATTAAATTGTCATTGTTGAGGTATGTTATACTACAGATACGCTCTTAAGCCAGTAGTTGAACGGAATGCCATTAAATATAACATGTATGCGTTTAAGGATTAGTTGGTTTATTACAGTAAATAACTTCAATCTATCTATGTATGCTGAAACAAAATAATTTATACCAACCTACTAAAAGCCTCCTTTCCGAGCCTTCTGTCACCCGTAAGGAAATGTCCTGTATATAGAGTGTTGATAATCAAAACAAAGTCATTGATTTTTCATTCACATTGTTTTGGCAAAGATTTACATGAAAGTAATTTTTTAATTAATCAATCATTTTTTTAATTAGTAACATTACTATTTGCAAATATTTCGTTTTGCCTTATAATAATAGAAACGTTGATAAGTCCTTTTTATACTATCTATTACCTTTTCATATGGGCATTGGTATTTTTCTTCTGACGATGGTTCTTTCGGACTTTGTATATTTGTGAGCAAGTTGCCTGCTGCAGTAAGTTCTCTCATACCTTCTTCATGGCCATACTTATTTGTTTGCAAGCTTATCTTGGAAACATGTCTCAACAGTTTATCGTGGTCCTTAATTTTTTGTTGCAATGACTGTATGACTTCAGTGTTTGATGTAACATTTGTAGTTAGATCGTTTATCTTCTTTATCACAACAAGGAACTCACTTTCATCTGTTAAAAATATTTAAAAAAAACACAGTTAGAACTGTTGGGCACGGTAGCCTTGTAGCAGCGCGTTCGGCTGGCGTACCGAAGGTCCTGGGTTCGAATCTTACGTTTACATGACTATAGGCCTACTAAACTAGCCCTAAATTATACCGACATTCACCGGAAAGCCTTATAAAAATTACCACATTAAAACTTAATCCTGTAACAATATAAGTTATATAAATAATATAAAGTTTGTTAAACATATTAATGCAGGCTTAAATTTATTTCAAAATGTGTCTTCAAGCCAAGATTTTAGGGGCCTAGTCATTATTTCGTTTATGTCAATACGATATCCCAGGTGTTTGTTTGAGGTGTCCAATGAGTATTATTTCACATGATGTATCTTTTGTCCCCTCTTGTTTTTCATTATTTTAAATTTTATTTCTCTCCCGCTTTTATGTTGATTCCTTACATGTTTACTTTCCTGTTTTATGTTGATTAGATCTGCCTAGTCTAATAACAAGTCACATCTCTATCAAGCAGTTTACATATAAACTAGTGGGGGTGAAGTAAAGGCGGCTGGGCGTCCTGGTCACACATTTCCCAAGTAAGCTTATGCCGTGGCCACAGAAAGTGGTGAACGCTGCTTCATCGGCCCTACGTTCCATTTGGTCTGACGGGATACTATACTCTCTTTACTTTACATAAATATGAACAAACAGAGTCTTCAAATATTTGTTATTATTTACCTTTTAAACTAATGTTAGTTTGATCTACTGAGACAATGCTATCTGCTCTACTGCGTTCTTCGTTCACCTGTGAACATCTCTCGCTTCCATTATCTAAATAATACATTTATTTTATGAAATATGCGCATCATACTTATTTAAATCGTTTCTTAAATTAAAGTTGATCAAGTTTTATTTTATTTTCAGTCTGGTCAATGTAATAAGTGCTTATAAACTTAATCTAGAAATGTTGTTGAATATTATTTTAATTGAAGATGTGAGACTAGTACATTGAACGGTAAGCTGGGAACTATTTGGTGTTGTGGTGATAATTTATCTGTCTTATTTTATGTTTCGTTCTTGTCTAATTATCTGTCTGTCTATCGATTATTCGATCTAATTTATCTATCTTTTTCAAATACCAAAAATCTATCAATCTATCAATATATCTTATCTATCTATCTATCTATCTATCTATCTATCTATCTATCTATCTATCTACTATCTATCTATCTATCTATCTGATAAATGATACGCAAATGATACGCACAAAATATTTACAAAAAAGAAAAATAAAATGTCTATATTTCAATTAATGAAAGTCAAAATTGTTTGGACTTGATCAGTTTTGTGAAAGTCCTATCTACAACTCGGTTCTCTCCTAATTCAGCATAAAGAATGTCGAAATCCTCAGATTAGTTACTCATTGAAAATCGTCTACTCGATTAAGCCCTAATAAGAGATAGGTAGGCGGGAGATATGGCTATATTACAAGACTGTTTTAAAATTCGTAAATAGTATAGGTCTAATAATTTTTTAAAAAAAGGTACATATAGTTTTACCATAATATATAAAATACGTAATATGCTATGCTCTTACTAGCTATCACAAAGCACCGCCTTATAAAATCAGACGTTTTCTTATCTAATAATTCTTTAATTTCTTTGTAGCTTTGGCTTTCCTTCTGTTCAATCCATGAAGTTCCTTTATATAATAACTGGAAGTGAAACAACAAAGAGATATATATTTTATAGACTATAATATTAGACTCACAATTTGGGTTCTAAATACTAACTTTGAAATTTGAATATTAGGTCTATATACGTTTTACGCATTAGTTTTGTATTAGGCCTAGCCAAAAAGTGTAATGAGCTTTAAGCTTGAAAACTGCAACTTACAACTAGAAAGATTTGTTAAAGACATCGTTTGTACGTGTTTGATTTTAAATTTTGTTTTCATTAGCTCATGATCAGATATGGCCACATTAGCTCATGAACAGATAGGGGCACATTAGGTCATGAACAGATAGGGTCACATTAGGTCATGAACAGATAGGGTCACATTAGGTCATGAACAGATAGGGGCACATTAGCTCATGAACAGATAGGGGCACATTAGCTCATGAACAGATAGGGGCACATTAGCTCATGAACAGATAGGGCCACATTAACTCATGTACAGATAGGGCCACATTAGCTCATGAACAGATAGGGCCACATTAGCTCATGAACAGATAATGCCACAAAAGCACATGAACAGATAGGGCCACATTAGCTCATGAACAGATAGGGTCACATTAGCCCATGAACAGATATGGTCACATTAGCTCATGATCAGATAGGCCTAGGGGCATACTAGAATACGTTTGTAGTTTTATGTAATATTTGCGCATTGGCACAAAGGTAGTATTTATAAAAGATTGCAATGTCATTGGACAGTCGGAACGTTTAGTTCGCACTCGTTGATGGTAATTTTGGGAGAATCAGCTTCCTGGGCCATCACATTAGTCTTTTTTAGGCTGATAGTAGATACCCGTATAATATATTAATAATTTATGTTAATTTTGTAGTCTTGCTTTTTCATTATTGTTTTAGATGATGCCAAGTTAAAGGTATTGCCGAATGGTTCTAGTATCTATTTTTTTTGTTGAGTACCATTAAGAAAGGTAGATAACTAAAACTAAAAGACTAAAAGCCTGGACCTCCAGACGGGATGTTGCATACATTTCTTAGTTATTTCTGAGTCTCGGTAGCGTTCGCCTGTGCAATGAAATTTAGGATTTGTGGTATGATCTGTACCCCATGCACTTGTCCAGAGGTGCACTCTCAATGGGAGAGTATCGACATCACGTCAGCTTAATGTTCATGGGCACAGAACGTATGCAATGTCAATTTCTTTCCCGCTATTCTTGCTTATAATTTAAACATTTTACATAACTATTAAGAGATTGACTGTTACAGAAGATAGACAAAGGCTTTCTCATACATTAGAAAAAAAATACATAAACTACTCATTATAGTGTGTTTTTTTTTATAGAAAAGCTCTTAGACCTATATTTACTTTAAATGTTTAATAAAGCCATCAATAATAATGAAATAACTACAGCAATACTTTAACATAACCTGTTATAGTCCTAAGGCATTATAAGCTACATATATTTTTAACAAGTTTGTGTAACATTGTTCTTCACAGGTATACACTTACTGTATTAATTTCACCAAGAACACCTTGCAAAGGCTCTTTTAGTTCTTCTAAAATTGTTAATTTGGAGGCAATATCTTTCACTTCTTTGAAGTTTCTCATCTAAAAAAAAAACAATAAAGTTTGATAAGTTCAAACTTGATTTAGTTGCCGTACTGAACGTCTCGAGTTTTAATTATGTTACTTTTATAAATAGAGTTTTCTTTAAGTAATTGAAGCAATGTTCACAAATTGTTTTGGCCACGGTATACATGAAGATTATGTGGTCATTACAATCCCTTTAATTTAACCTAACTAAAGTCAGGTACCCATCAGAACTTGGTAGACTCAGAAATACCCTCTAGACCCGATAAGTCCTCAAAGCCTTGACAATGATTTGACCCGGGAATGACAACCTGGGCAGTTTCCCCAAGACCACTGTACTACATTGTATTAATCTAGCTTTATTTTGTAGCCGTCAATTATACTGTTAGGTTACACAACTTTTATAATGATCAGAGCCTATGGATATTTGTTATGCTCCTGATAATTACATTGGTCTAGACATGCCAGGGGATTATGTGTCAAACGAAGCGCCCATCTGTTTTACCAAAGTGAAGTCTGTAGTTGAACGTCGCAGAGTGGATAGACGCATGACTCCTGAAAATCTGTAAAAATATGTTATTAAAAATTATTTTCCATAATCAACTTTTTTTTTATATGGCTAGAATAGAAACCATGGAATATTAGCCTATATGTCTTCTATTATGTAAACCGCAACATATTCACCAGTCGTATCTATTGTTTTTTTTTTAAATTACCCATTAAGCTATGACGAGATATATATCGAGATCAATAAGATAATCTATATCCTTAAGTTATAACTAGTGTCGTGTTATATGCAAAGAGGTGGCCGAATCGAGCGATATCATAAAATGGCGGCATAAACAGCGAAATCAACATAGATTTGTATGATGTTATAATTATAATATTATGTAGCACACATCTGAAGAATATTGACTTATGAATTAAAGCCCAGAGATTCCTGCCTGTTTGTCTATCCAGAGCAGTTTGCTCTCTTGCAGTCAATGCCAGAAACACTAGCATTGTTATTCGTTTTTTTTTCTTTATGGCTTTTTTTTAAACCCCGCAGTTCGAATGAGTTTTCGGTTCTGCTCCAGCACCAGCGAGTGTTACTCCGGGATTGGGCTACATTGAGTCAGGGTTGAGTTGTGTTGAGGTGGGGCTGGCCTATGGTCCATTCTCCGCCATCCTTTGAACTCTCCAAATGGTTATGACTCTCAGTTGTGCCATTTAGTTTCTTTAGATTCAGGGAATACTCTGTGTAATCGTCACATCCTGAATCCAGGCTCCAGGCCCATTAACGAATTTATCACCTCCCCTGTCTCTCCATATTACCAACACCAGAGCGCCCCCGCCCCCTTCCCAAGCAGAGGGTGCGCAAAAAACTATGTCCAGTCTAGCGCAATGTGAACCTCTGTCAAAAATCACCATAAAGAGGAGTGCATGTCTGGGTTAGCCTATAAATATGCGCAAACCGCTATTAGTCACATTTTACGACATGCAAGTGAGACTTAGGCAGTGGGGTTATTCTTTCACCTGGTCATTTCCAGGACCCCGATACCCACACGTGGGATCTGGAAAGTTCACTGTAAGCGGGAACAACAAAGTTTTGCGTCCCAATATCAAAAAGATGCGCCATTGATTGTTGTACGTGACTAGGGACTAATGCTTATTATTGCAAGCGTATATAATAAGGCAAGCATCGCAGTTCCTCTGAACAACCTAATTGGGGAAGGCTTCAGAACATCTATAGCAGTCCCCTCAGGGTGCATTCTCGTTCCACGTCTATTCAATATTTTCCATATTTTGATGGAAACATTACGGGGCTTTACACCAAGCCCGACCATAAACGGACGACCCATTTCTAATCTCCGTTTTGCTGACGATATAGATCTTATTGGAGAAAACGCTGACCAGGTACAAGACCTCACCTCCAGACTGGATGCTGCAGCTAAATCTGCTGGTATGGAAATCAGCACAGAAAAAAAAGTAAAATACTCTTTGGACAAGACCGGATACTGCATAAAATTTAACTCAACGACCACATTTTGGGCAAGGTTGAACCATTCAGATACCTAAGGTCAACCATAACTAGAGATGAAAGGTCGATAAAGGAAATAAAAACTCGACTTAGCCTGGACTCCTTCATCAAAGTCAAACTATGGAAAATATGGAAGAGCAATATCAGCTTCCCTTTGAAAATAAAATTATACTCATCACTGGTAGGCTTCCCGTATTTTTATATGGCTGCAAACATTGGACGCTGAATGCATAGTGCAGCATAAACTGAGAGAAGAATGTGGGCCTTTGAGAACAAATGCTATAAAAAGTTATTATGATTACGAAAAGTAGAAAGAAAATAAAATGATGATGATATACAGATTTGTACATTGAGAACATTGAGTTATATGCAAAACTTAACATAGCCTACCCTTTAAATAAATAAGCTTACATTTTTGATCAGCTTACTAAAAGTGTTATTTGAGTTTTTTAAACGTTTAGATACTACTTTTATATTTAGTTTATGTCGTACAAATTTAGGATGAAGTTTCGTCTCGAAAGTAATTAACAAAATTATTAGGTTTTTACGTTACTTTATTTCTTTGTTTCCTTTACTTATCTGTTACATACCCTTTTTTTCTATACAGAAGATTAATGCGTCCTACGCTTATCCGTAGTTTGTGTTAGCTATAAGTCCCTCATTTTGATTAGTATTCAAATGATATTAGGCTACTGGTCTTCCTTTTTGTTTTCAGACAACATATTCCATGTCAGAGTGCATTTGTTCTTTCATACGGGATAAGAAAAAATTAGTATGCGATAAAGCTGGCATTCAGACACATGTCATGTGTATCCAAATCAGAGGCGGATCCGAATTTTGGGTAGATGGGGTCAACTAAATTTATGCCAAGAACTTCAAGAATGCTAATATTTTGTTTGTTACAGTACACATACAGGAAATGGTTGAAAGCATTTAGATAATCGGAATTCGTCGAAGTAGGACTCTAAAAATATCTTCAGAAGTAAAATTAGTTATCAATCCTCATCACTGTCTTTACACAGGGTTCCCAGTGTCATATTATGACTTATCTGGAGTCTTCTAGAAAGAAGATTATTACGTCCACTAAGCCCACATTAGCAAACAAGACAACCACTCTCTTAAAATCTAGATTTTCTGAAATTTCTTTTCAATATTTGACAGTGGCAATTATAGACAATGGGATCTCACCCTAAGTTGATCGTGTGCAACTATTTGAATTAGTCTGCTAAAAGTCCATTGAGCAGCAAATGTACAGCCTACAAGATGAACGTTATATAATAAATAGCTTACAGACGACTGGTTAAGAAAGGGGGCAGGCAGGTGCCAACACCAAAGATCTGTCAACTAGAGCACATTACCCAACATGGTAAAAACAACTTTAAGATTAAGTCTACATCAATGCGCACAAGAAACAACTGGAAGAAAAATGTAGATCTACAGAAAAAATAACAAGTCCGACAAAGCACCATATTCTAATTAAAAACAGAACACGAAGCACTCCCACACCCAAAAGGAATATACCTCACACATCCACCCAGTTGCAGACACTGCCTCTACCCACATGAAACAGTCAACCATTTACCAAGCTAACCAACGTCAGGAATATATTGGACCTATATCCCCCTCCTTTAAGACATAAAACAAAATTGCCATATTAATAAGCTTTTTGCATTATCAAACATTAAATGTATAATTTTAATAGATTATTTTATTTTGTAATATTGAGAAGCATATTTAATTCTAGGTCGCCAGATCATAGTAGGAAGACAATTGCATTCTTTTAAATTATTATTTTTTTAAATTCTAATATTGTTTTCTTATACATTATCACTCTCAACAGAAATAACAATTCAAAAGTTTTATACTACCATACACTTTATTCAAAACAAACAAAAATAATACAATACAAATATAATAATGCACATATCAACGTTTGTAAAATGTTTATTACATATTGGAATTTGTTGTGTCAAAGAAACACTAAAAAGAAAAAAAACAGTCTGAGAATCTAATATCAATTTTTTTATGACTGAAAGACAATATAATAATCTCTGACATTATGAGTAAACTATTCCAATACAGTAAATAAAAAAAAAAAAACAAGAACGGAAAGTAGTAAGAAGAAAAAAAAGTCAATAAATGTAAATGCAGAAATGTGGACAAGATTTGTAGTTGTAGATACATTGAAAATGCACTGAGTTTATTTTAGCCTATTTACAAATATAGTTTAAATAGCAATCTGAATGTGCTTTTAAGAAAAAAAAAACTTTCATAAAGTCAGGTGTTACAAATGTAGTAACTGGTGTAATAAACATGAAACCACGTATACTAACGTATAATATCATGTTTCACTAATTATTATCATTCAAAAAATATTTGGGACTGTGAAAAATCCACATTTAAAATACTATTAAAAAAACAAAAATACATTTCTATTGGCATCTCATCCATCTCATTTTGCTTTGGTCATTATAAAGTTTACCACCAACAAAATAAAGAAATAATCCAAACTATTAGTAAACAAAATATCTTTTGATCTGCATTATGACAATTCATATTTGCAAAGCACATATATATGTATAGCAATTGTTTTATAGAACTAGGTGTGTAGAAGACCTCTTCTTTTACTAAAAGTTACTTTTTACTTACAATAAAAACAGTGTAAAGCATTACCCTTTCTATTTCATCCATTCTTTTTTGGAATATGTATTTAATTGGAAGATGAAGCAGTAAGCATTGATTTGAATGGGCAGTAAACTTATTTTAAACAACTTAAAATAAAAATATCATCAAATAGATTTATTATCTATTGAGGACCTTTAACAAATTACATTTTCCAAAGAAATAGATCCTCTTGTTTCTCATAGACTGTATCCACAGTGTATAGAACTCTGAAATTTAACAAAATATGTAAATCCCCTTTAATTTCAAACCATGAATAACAAACAATAAAAAAGTAGAATGGTATTTTTAATTGCTAATTTTTAGGAGAGAGAAGCTGTGAAAAAGATTCAAATTTTTGATAGATCGGTAAAACAAAGTTATGAAAGGCAAAATAAATGAGGTAAAGACAATGCAATATTGATAAGTATAGGTAATAAAGCTTGTAGTATAGATCTATACAAACAGCTTAAGAGTACACTAAAACTTTTTCTTTTCATTTTTGATTTTGCTTAGAAACTCGTTTTTTTTAACTGTTTTTAAGATCACACCTTCTTTATAAATGTATATAACTTAAATGTTAATTATTTACCTGAGTTTTCTTACAATAAATCATTTTCACATTTAATGTATTCATTCTTGAAGGTGACACATTCTATATGAACAAAAAAAAATTGGAATATTTGTTACTAAGGACAAGCTAGGTATGTGGCTTTCTATGGCTTTAACAATTTCTTTGCTATAATTCTAAGCTTATTTGTATTTTTTTAGAAGATGAAATGATTTATTTGCTATAGCATTTTTTGTTTGTTTTCTATTAAAAATGATGCTATTCTAATTGTTCAGAAATATAGTTTTAAATGTACTACATTGAAATTATCACTAAGGGTGTTTTTTTTAAATTTCTTTTAATTGAAGGATCTATAACTATTATTTACCATGTGTTTATAACATGTTGCTACAAGTCTAAACTAGTCTTTTCAGTTGATACTTTTTATAATGAATAGCTGTAACACAAATACTAATCAAATTAATTCTCTTTGATTACTGTATATTAGTCTTTATATGCACTGATATATAAAAATAATAGATTGTAAGGTTTTTCTATTTCAAAGAATTGACCTATCTTTTTAATATTCTTTAGGCTCCCTAGTCTCAAATGACAATTAGGTTGTGTGTGTCCCTGGGAAGGGTTTACACCAGCTCTGCAGAGTTTGCTGATATTCTGGAGCACTCTTTGTGAGAGACAGAATTTGTTCTGACAGCTCTGACATGTGAGTGCAGGATGAATAACCAGGATTGTGCTGGGGCAGACTTTGTACTTTCTGTTTCTTTACAGCTCTTTTCTCATCCACACTAAGTGGTAACTATTCCTCTACAGTATTCAGACATATGTGTCAATAGCTCCGATATCTTCTTCTATTCTGAACAAGAATCTCCCACTTTCCAATATCTACAACCAAGGCCTTCAGGTCATGTTTGCAGATGTCTTTAAGCTGAGATATGGACACCCTGTGGACATTTTGCCAAAACAAGTTCTGAATAATGCAGATCTTTGTGCTTTCTTCCAAATTGTCTTCTGTGATCCTACCAGGAGATGGCAAGTATGTGCTTAAAGTAGTGAATGTAAAAGAGACTGATTCTATTTTCTTGTGTGGCTTATAGGGTTGCAATTTTACTGGCATATGATATAGACAAATGCTAACCACAAAGGCATGATAATCAGCAGTTTTTGTGTTGATGGACAGCATCTTCTTGTTTCCATACTCTTTGTGATAGCCTATACATTGCTGTGAATGCATTGCCAATCATCTGGCTGATTTTCAAATCAGGAGAGAGATAACTGTTGATGGTTGAGCTAAGGTGCATAATTACACAACGACATCTAATTCTGTATCGTTAATGGTGATTATGTGCTGTATACATGGTCTACATGTTAAGCTGAAGCTCAGAACAAAATATATTATTATTATATATATTTAAACATAAGTTGGGTTTATTCTATTCAAATTTTAGTTAAGTGCTATATGCCCTGTTCTTAACAGGGATATAGGCAGCCTACTGCATTGTTTTTTGCGGAGGAGCAACTTTATATTGTCTTGTTAGTTGGGCTGATTTATTTCTGTACTTTTGTTTGTAATTGCTATAACGAAACAACATTTTGTAATTTACCTTCTATCTTTAATCCAAGTATGATTGTGAATATCAAAATAGCCCGTTCCAATACTGAAAAAAATAATTTTACCATTAAAGCTCAATATTTACAAGAAATTGAAGACACATTCAGTCTTAATTGTTTGCAATAAAATATACAAAAGAATAATTTAATAAAGCCTTCAAAAAGCTATTAAGCAAGAAACATGCCTGCATTTATACTCTTTTGCTAACCTTACAAATTTGGAAAAAAACAAAAACAAAGTACTATGCAGTAATGATAATATTTCTTATAAATTTTAAAAATCTTTATTTGTTTATTTCAATAGCCTGAAAAGTAAATCTAAATTAGATTAAATGAATAAATGTTTAAATGTAACTAAATGCCGGAATTCTTTTGCTTTCTTTGTTATGTTTGGGAGTTTATGTTTGTTATGCATTTTTAACACATGATGACATGTCTTCTCTTAAAAAACCTTTTTAGATCAACATTATACTCTCATATATAATAATAAAATAAGTTTTTAGTATGAAGGGATTTTATCAATGCTCAGCTGAGCATAATAATTTATGTTTAATAATTTCTCTACAGCTAAACTTCTAATGAACAAAAAGCTATGAACATCATAGAGTATAGTCTAGTGCTTAGATTATGCCAACTCCTGACAATGCTATTCCAGTTTTTGTCAAAGATTTAACAAGGCATGTTATAGAAACAATCATCTCAAACTTTAAGATGCTCCAGGTGCAGCATATTGTATCAAACCTAAAAGTGCTAAGAACCTAAGTAGATGCCTTTGTACACAGGCTCTACCATTACTGTTATTCATTAAAAACAACAAAAACCACAATTTAAGGTCATACATCAATACAGGAACAAAGGTAGGTCTAAGGCTTATTATTTACAGATTATTGTATAATACATAGAACACTGAAATAATGAAATACTCCAACCGTTACTGAAATATTACAAAAATACCTAAACAAATTTAGAAAATTGGAAACTAATTGGAGTATGTCTTTCCACCCAGAAAAATGCAGATTGTGAAAGAATAGTAAAGAAAACGAAATGAATAAATACCAACTTTTTCGTTCAGGAAAATATTTACCGGGTAATTAATCCACACGAACAAATTTTAGGAGTAATCATGAATGACAAATTATCATGAAATTCATAAGAGTCAGAGAGCTACATCAAACAAGAGCTGCAAGGTGCATTCGACCTACAATTCAATATACTCACAACCGATAAATGTAATACCACTATTCAAATCACTAAAGTAACTAATGGAAAGAAGGACAAGGAGTAAAGTAGTTATAACACATAAAACATTACGAGCTAACTTAGAACTACAACACAACAACAATCAATTACAATGCTCAGATAGACATAAAGATAAAAACACTTTTGTTATTCCAAATACAAAAAAATAAACCCATACATAGGTTCTCTTTATTCCTGAGTTGCTAAACAAACAAAGAAAACCAACATCATTTAAAGACCTAATCAAATGCAAGACTAGACTCAAACAACCAATAAATGTAGGATGCAATAATCTTCTGTATAGAAGGAGCCTCTGTAGCAAGTAAGAAACATCATCTCAACTCTACAGTCAACTATGTAAAACCAATTTACAAGTGACAAATACTACTCCCACTACATATCCAGGATAAAAAGGTAGGTCAAAGGCCAACTGTACAAAATTGGAAACAAATCCTGCAAGGTGAGAGCAGGGGCATACAGAGCAAGGTAAGAGAAAATAGTGGAGGCCGGAGGGGTTGCTAGTTCAAGGTAGAACAAGAAAAACAACAGTACTTATTCTGTACTTTTCCTTTTAAACTAGTTTAAAAACTACCATTTATCTAAATATAAATAGCCAAAATTTAATATTGAACATTAGATTAATTACCATAATTAACTAAATGTTTAATTTGTCATTTTGTGAACAAAATTATATTTAGCATCGAAATTAAGTTAAGAAATCTCACATTTCTAAATCTCACATTTCTAAATAAGTTCAATGAAGTTGTCTCAACAATTTTTATATTATAGGATGCACATTACTCTCATACTATATATTAGCTCACTGATCTAAAAAAAATAGATAGAGCCCCAATCTTAAATAAATTTGTTTGTAGCTAATGAAGTGAGAGGAAAATACAATTTAATAGTTCTTAAATAATCCCTTCCAGCGATAAATATAAGAATAAACCACATATACCGTATATACTCCTGTATAGGTCGCACCCTTAGTTTAGGATTATTTTACTTTTATTTTGCGATTGACCTGCTAATAGGTCGCACCCTTAATTTAGGGAGTTATATATATATACTGCCTTTTTTTTTATTTTCTTTCAAAAATAGTTTCAATCATGCATAACATAAGCAAAAAAGACAGTGTTTAACTTATTTTAAACCACCAATAAAAAAAGAAGTCTTTTGAAATGCTCTCCTCTGACTTGGCGGAGCCATCATAGCTAGACGCACTATACAAGTGCCCTAATTACCATTGTTTGTAGTGATTACAAACATGACTGTGCGCAGAAATTTAATAAGCGGTGAGTGCTGGCTTTTTATCTCGTTCTCTTCACGACGGGCTATACGTTTTTTTTTACTCTAAGGAAAAGTGAAACACACTGTTGACATTTTAAGCATTAGTGCTATATAGTCTATATTTAAAAACAAAAAATGTTTGATAGAGTGCAGGGTTTTTCCAAAATTTCCTGAAATTTGTCGCTCGTGTGACGCTGTTTTCTCGGAATGCTAAACACTACCTTAGTTGACTATAACCTATATGCTTAAATAAAACCCTTTCTATGCTACTAGTCTACAAGCTTAGGAGGCATATGTTGGAGGTCTAGATAGGCTTTTATACATTTACGATTCTTCTCATATTGTAATTTGCAATGAATATGAAAAATGATGCCTTAGCTTAAGCTACGCTTTGACAATACAAAATCGGTCCAAAAGTCTAAAAGAAAAGAGTTTAGGGGTCTGAAAACTTATTAAAATGTAGGCCTACACAATATTCAACATTATTACAACCACTGATAGGGGTAATAATTGCCACGTAAAGATAGAGTATAGTGATGTTTTTCAAACTTAAAAAAAACTGTGTCGAGTGTACGCCTATAACTTTTATCTAAATTTTTAGCTAAAGATAAAAATTGTATAAACTACAATGAACAGAAAGCTATGATAATTAAAAAAAAATATAATTATTAATTTTTAACAGAAAAAAATTTTGGATACTAATTTTAAAATAAATATTGTAATCGTGTCAAAAATTAGCCAATGTTTTTTTATTTATCGAAAAGTTCTTATAAGTTCAACAGCCGTTCTTTCTAGACAGAAGATTATTACGTCCACTAGGCTGAAAACTCCTGCAGGTTGGCAGGGATCGGTTGGAGCCAGGGATAGAACCCTTGACCTGTCGGTTGACAGTCCGTTTAACTGACTGCAGGACCAGCTGGCCTATCCTTGGCTGAGAATCTAACTCCCATCTTTCACATGTCTAAAATATGATCCTTAAGTTTTACTTACTGAAAACATTTTTAATTTTAAGAAGGGTTTTAAGTTCTAAAATTCTTTACAATCTTTAAAAAAAAGTAGTATTGAGGGAAATTTAAAAAAAAAAGAAGCCTGCCTATTGCTACTACAGAAAACAGAAACAAAAGTTATCTGCAGGGAAAGTAACCCAAGTCTCCTGCAAGGCAGTTGGAGATGCTATCCACTCAGCTAGGTAGAACATATGCAGTAAATGAGATTGTGAATGCAAAATAAGAGACAATAATTTCACATATATTTGCATTGACTAATGGGAGTCGGATATGACACAAAGATTCAACTTTATATATATATATATATATATATATATATATATATATATATATAGGCCTATATATATATATAACTGATGTTGTTTGTTGTTCGTCCCTCATTTCCGAGGATGACCACGTCTACCGGTCGCTTTGTGGCCTCTTTGGTGGCCTATCAGTCCTATGCGGGCCCTGAAAGATCTGTTGCAGGTATTGCAGACAAAAGATGCGGTCGTGGGGTCTGGCAGCGCTTTGCAGGTCTGCTTGGCTTTTCTTTCTGCTCGTTTCTGTTCAGCCCTGGAGATTGTGTTATGTTCTGCCAACTGTGCCCCGGACGACACGACGTTGCGCCACCTGCTTCTATCAGTCGCCAGTTCCTCCCATCTATCTGGGTTTACGTCAAGTGCTTTCAAGGTTGCTTTTAAACTGTCTTTGAATCTCTTTTTGTGGCCGCCGGTTCTTCTTTTCTCGTGTGCTAGCTCATCAAATAAGAGCTTTTTTGGCAGTCTGTGGTCCGGCATTCTAACTAGATGGCCAGCCTATCGCGCTTGGGATTTCATAATTTGTTATAATTTTTTAATTATTTTTTTTCGTTGATGCACAAGAAACTTGAAGGTATTCAGTTTTAGACTATTATTAGTTTTTGTTAGATTTGAAACACAATTAAATCTGCTTAAAGAATTCATTACTAGTATGTCTCTAAGGCAATACATTTTAAATGAATAGTATGAATACTATTTTTTTTTTTATCAAAGAAACATGAAAATTACAAAAAAATTGTATCTGTAAAATTTTAAATGCAATTTATTTTACCTGTTCCACGAAAAGCATCAATTTTCCATTTTTGATGGAAGGCTACCAAAATTGCTGTAAAAATAGCTTACATTAGTTATAAATACACAATTTCATAATACAAATTACAACACTAACCATTGCCTATATTGTAAAACAATAAAGACAAAATTTGATCACAATCAATACCTAATCAAATGGCTACCATTTAGTAACTGTTTAAAAGTAGGAAAGCACCCTTCGGACCAAAATGATCATAGGGCCGTACATATATATATATATATGTATATGAAGCCTCACTGACTAATAAAAGTATGCACAACATTAATATGTAAAAATTGTTTAAGGCCAGATTGATTCTAATATTTGAAGTCACGACGGCCTTTCAAGATTACAGCATCATATACATATTTATTTTTAGCTGAAAGGGATGCACATAAACAAAAAAAAAACTAACATATTTTGACAACTTAAATTATTTGCATACTCATTGATAAATCTGACATATAAAGTTAAAAGAGAGACTTTAGAGAGATAGTTTTGTACAGTGCAAACTGCAAACAATAATTTTGTTTTTTGAACTATATTTTAGCATTTTCACAAGCTTGAATCCCATCTTCTACAAACTTTTTATTTTTAAAGGATTGTAAAATTAAAATGTATTTAATTCAAAGCTTCAAATACAATACATTTATACTTATTTATATAGAAATGATATTTGGGCCTATCTAAAAGTTTAAAGAGTTAATAAATATCCATTACGGAGCTAGCCAAGTAGCCTTTACTAGTCTTCGTGGTCTTAGCATGGGGATCAATTGGTTAATACAATGTCAAACTTCCTTTACTTTTTGGAAGGGTGATAACATAGAATATAAAGTCTAAATGAAATTTACTAGAAAAGCTACATTTTATACCCATTTTGCTGGAATTCCTATGTCGTGATACATCTGCAAAACGAATGAAAAAATGCATTTACAACTTAATTAACTAGTAACAAAAAATATTAATTTAAGAGTAAGGGTAACTTTGGGGTATTAATTTACTAGAATCAGAATTAAGACAGTAATAATAAACAATGCATATAAACTTAAATTGTGACCCGTTCCCACAAAAGGTGACATAAGTGTTTTTTTCAAAATTTTGAGCTATATTTATATCGTTTAAAAGGGCATTGAATAAGCTTTATTTTAATACCAAATTTATTATTATACGTCAATATTTCATTTTTCTATGACACTTACTATCACTTAGAACTAGTCAGACAAAAAACTAGAGTTTTGAGAAAATGCGTTTTAAAGTTTATGTATTTGAAAATGTCTAAACTCTGTAGCAACCTGAGTCGTAATATATATATTTACATACCAATCGAAAGGGCATTCAATTATCCTTTTAGTGGTATATACGATATTATTTTATAATAAAACTGAACAAAAAATATTCACATCTTGCAAAGAATTTAGCAGTGAAGCCATGGGTCTCTCCATTTTGTAAATTTTCATAATCTCGAAAATGGAAAGCCTAATCGTTATTTCCTTGTATTCCAATAGCCAATCAGCTAATTTGTATTGGAAAAATATGGTATAGTAACCCATGATTAATTTATAAACGAATTTACATTGGATAGAAAGAAAGAAATTGTTTATCCCAAACTTCAGGCTTAAATATTTTCTGATTGGTTTCTATAAATAAATAGTGATGACAAGGAAATTCCCGAGAGTCTCCCCTTTTCAATGATATATAATGTTATGAGGGTCTGTCAAGGTTTAGGTACAAAACAATAGGTTAAATTAAGTCGAATTTTAGTGAACTTTTGCTAAATTCTAAATCACAGGTTGATCAAAATAATTAATTAAAGTATTTTTTAGTAGAAAAAAATATAAAAAACATATAAATTCTGATTTAGAAATGGATAACCTAGTATTTACAAAAATAAAAAAAATTCACCGGAAAGACCCCCCACAACACAAAAACACTCATAGCACAAATTAATATTTGCGACATATGTCACCTTTCGTGAGGACGGGTCACAATTGAGAAAGAAACACACATCCTCTGTTAGTTATAGGTTTGATAAGTTCGATTGCATGACAAATATATTACAAATACTGAAAATTGCATGTTATAAAAAATACATAGTCTTTATTCATTTATCTGTTTTCCATTTATTTTTCTGATATCAAGTCTTTATGTTGTTTTTTTAAACTATTTCAACATTAATAGATAATGCTTTACATTATTTAAAATAAATATTATGCAGTATTTTGTAATACGTCACATCACTCAATATTACAATGTCGGCAATTTAATCAATTTTTTTAACACCAACTTGAGACGAGTAGAGATGCAAAAGTTATACTCATTTTAAGATTCTATTCTAAACATTATCAATACCTGGCATATTTAAATAAGGGATGCTGGTGATTTTTCCATTCCAAAATGCTTCTTTACCTACATAGATAATAAAAAAAGAGTTTCTCATTGATAACTTTGCTGAGAGTCATCAAATGCTTAGTTACAATCATGTTAGGTTTCGGGCTCATTTTAGTTTTAATGCAACAATGTAAAATACTGTATATTATTATTTTTCCTACTATCATAATAATAACATCACTAATAATGGTTTTACTAATTTAGGTTATCTCTGATGACTATAATTAATTGAAATAACATGGTTTGAAAACCATATCCATTGTTGTGTTAATTGAAATTAACATCATTATAAACATCAAGATGACACATGGAAAATGATGGAGGTAAATATATTTTAATTTTTTTTTAAATATACTTTTCAAGTATTCTTAAAAGAATGCTTATAGTAGGGTCAAACATGAATTCAAGTTTAAGCAAGCATTTTCTTATGGTAATGGTTTTTCAAATTAAAAACAATTAAGCCTTTGCTGCAGTAGGATCTCTTTTGTAGGGTTTGGTTCAATTTCACTTTGAGTTGCTTGGAATCATGAGAAAACAAATGATAGTATCAAGATCAATTTCAATGTCATCAAATGCCTGTCCCAGAGATTTCATGTTTTTATTGTTTCCAAATTGTCAAAAGAAAAGAATAGTATTAATGCCATTAAAAGCTAAGTCCATTCTTATATCTATTGTAAGAAAGTTGAGTAAATTGTCCTTTACCACTGCACAATTCCTGCTTTGGATTTATACTTTTTAGCAGCTCAATGTTAACCGCTCACTTTAGTAACATATTACATGGAAGTATTCCTGAGGGAGTCTGAGCATTAAAAACTCAATTATAGTTTTCTGCATCATTAGAATACTGTGAAATGACTGAATCTGCCCTGCATTAAATAGCTAGAATGCTAGGAAGCAAATATAAAGATCTTGCAGATCTTCTCAGCCTTCTCAGTATCTGGTCCGAAGGTGTGGAATCAACTTCCCATTCAACTGAGGCGAACAAGCCCTACTGTTACTTTCAAACAGAACTTAAAAACTCATTATTTCAATATTTACCTTAGATAACATTTAACATGCTTTAGAAACTTACTGTCTTATTTATGGGTTGGGTCGGTTAATGCTACATTTATTTGTTTTGTCTTTTTTTAATCATCAATTTAGCTCTGTCACCTGGCCTAGGGTAATATCCGTATTCTTAGTTGTATGTTAAACGCGCTCTGAGCTTACATTATGTTTGTTGGCAGCGCTATACAAATATTATTATTATTATTATTATTACTTCAAATATTTTAAAAATCAACAGATGTGAATGCTACTAAAGTAGTTGTACATATCTTTGAGTAATCTATACATATTTGTTTACTTTACCATCATCATCTAATCCACGACATTTTAAGGCAGATTCCACACAACTGAAAAGATCTAAAATAAATAAAAAAAATTACTTTTCAGTTTTTAAACAAACATGAAATCTTTACTAGCTATATATACCATAACTTTTTGATAAACAGTAAAATCTCAGTTATAAGCTGCACTAGAATTGCAAGTATTAATTGAAAGGGCAGAATGCAGGTAAAAATGAAGTTCACTGTACATGCCATTGGCAAGGCTCAACCTTAAGGTTTGGCACCACACCCAACTTATGTAAAGGACAAATTCCTCAGTGTACCAGGCTTGCAGGCTCAGCACATTCCTGAAGTGAGAAAATTGCTACCTGCGATGATTTAAATTTCATTGTTCTTTTTTGTGCATATACTGTTTTTTATTTTATTTTGTGTTTTATGCACAACTTAACATATTTTCTAATCCTAAAGGAGATAAATGAAATTAACAAACATATACCGACCTTTTACTTTAATAAGTTTACAAATTGGATTGTCATTGATTTTTGCAGCTTCTTTAGCAGTATCTGTAATTTTTTTAACAAAGTAAATTGTAAATTTTTATAATTTATACCTATCAATACAAATACAAATAAGAAACTATAGATACATTTAATTTAGATCTATTATATCAAATAAGTTAATCATTAATGTGAGAAAAATATAATTTATTTCATAACTAACCAATTTCTTCTTTTAGTTTTAATATTTCTGCTTCTTTAGTTTCCAAATCTTTAATAGCTTGAGCTAGAGTTGAGAACAATACAATATATATTAAAGTATGTGTCAAAATTAGTGATGAAAAGTACGGTACAATTGAATCAATAATGAAAAGAATTACTTGCTTAAATATCTTTTAAGGTTAACGTGTATTATTTGGAAGCCTTAACAGTAGGAGTTCACAGACAGTCACATCAATAGCAAAAACAAGAATGCAAGAGTGTCAGTTCACCACAGAAATCACTGCAGTTAAAAAATATTCATTATAGGCTAGAGCTGTCTCACAGCTATGCCTATGACTGACTGAAACTTATCAAGTAGATTGATGGTGTAAGAAAACAACTGCATAAGTTGCACGGACACAACTTTTTCTAGATGTTTAGAAAGGCTACATAGGAGAGGTTGAAGAGGTATGCAAAACATGAATACAGTCATTTGGGTCTAGGCCATTATTCTTTAGCAGAATTATAATAGTAAAAATGAAAGTAAAGTATCCCGTCTGACCAAATTGTATCTGTTTAACATGTTAAGAAAGATAGTTAAAATATAGCTGTAAAAACAAACCATTTGTTTCCATTTGTGTTACAAGTTCAGTTTCTTTAAGTTTTAAATCTTTCATAGCTTCAGCTAAAATATAAGAAATATACAATTAAAAAATAATTAAAATAGTATTGTAAAGTTAGTTAAAAGTAATTCAAAACAACACTAATAAATTGTACTCTAGAAAATTTTTTAAATAATGTTTTTAAAACATAATCTATTAATTTCATTGATTTGGAAGTAAATGGTTAGGAATTATACAATAAAATATATGAATTAATGGAAATAATAATGATATAATCAATAGCTTTCAAGAACAATGCCCTAAACTATGTCTGAAGAAAGATGTTTATTAAACCAAATGCATTACACATTTTACCGTAATCATTTTGCAGTCTTTCATTTTCTTGTACTTTAATTCTCAAATTTTCCATGACTTCAGCTAAAATGTTGTTTGGAGATAAATTGTTAAGATTTATACAATAAAAGATATGACTTAATGTAAATCATAAAAAAGATATTAGCTTTAAAAAAATGCTCTTTACTATAGCTGAAAAAAGATGTTTAGTAAACCAAAAGCATTAAAAATATTACCGTAATCTTTTAGCAGTCTATCATTTTCTTGTACTCTATTTCTCAAGGCTTCTTGAAATTTAGCTAAAATGTTGTTTTGATAACAAAAGTCATTATTAGTGTTAATATGTAAATAATTTTAAAAATACATTTAAATTATTAATGATATTTTTTATGTATTTTATAAAAAAATTACTTGAAATCGAATTATAAAACAATTGAAATATTAAGATGACACTTATTTGCTTTACCAATTGCTTTAAAATTAATGTTGGACAAACTTTTCAGCAGGGATAATTAATTTAAACAGATGAATGCAATAATGATTACCGTTTTCAGTTAGAAGGTTATCAATGCCTTGTTCCTTGAGTTTTATTACTTCAAAGACATGAGCTGAAATATTCATTTATATTTTTTTACTCAAAACATCCTGATGTTGTATAATGACATTTAATAGAGCAGAGAATTATAGTATAAATTGACTTTGTATTATAAGCCCATGTCCAACCAGATGTCTTAAAGTTTTAATAAGAATTTCTCTCTTGCCATGCAAGGCATTCAAGTCCAATACATTTAATTAAATCTCAAGTCCAAGTGGGTTGTCATGATCTAAAATCTTTGTAAAAAAAAAACACATTTAGAAAGCTCCCATTAACAAATGATATTTGTTTGATATGTTCAATTGTAAAGATTTCCGTCAGGGCGTAGACCTGTGACAGTTTTTATTATAGGAAGTACACCATAAAGGTTTTATGTAAGTATAAGTGGTTGAAACAATAAGTTATAATTTGTTTGAAATTATAACATAAATATTAACCTAAATGCTTAAACTAAAATATGCCAATTTCTACACAGCTTACAGCAATTAGATTTTATAAAAAAAATGGGAGCAGACGAAGCTTTCAGTGAATAGATTCTATTTTAATGTTATATCCTTAAATGTATTCACATTTGGTGAAGATTTTAATTAAAGTATTGTGGTATAAAATTAAAGATGCATTTACTTGCAGCTTCTTAAATCTATGCATTTTACACTCTTATTACTTTATACATATTGGTAAATTTCAATAAGATATAATTTCTTCATTTTGGTCAATTAGTTGGTGAGATTATGTGTCTATGTGTTGTAATGTAATCTTCACTTTGGTATACATTAACTCCAGACAAATAAAGGATAAAAACTGCAATAAAATTGCAATATATCTATATAACGATTGATTTGGGATTAATGCATAATCATATTTTAAATGTTTATTTTTGCTTAGCAATTTGCAGTATCTTGCCTGATTTTTCTATCAGTAAAATGTTTGACATAAGTATAAAAGAAGTAAATCTAAATTTTACATTGTTGAAAGCCTATAAACAAAAACTAATGCATTTAGAAGTAGGAGTTATGTGTTAGGAAAGTTACACAGAAAATTATTTAAAACATAATGTAACATACAAGTGAGTATATTGTTTTTGTGTGAATGAATAAAATGACTTTAAGAAGATACATCACAAAATTTCAAGAACAGAAATGTTTTAATTAACTCTTTTCATTTTTACAACACAATATTCAAAGGTGCCTTGTTTATTATTTTGCTCTACAGCAAAAAAAAATACGAGATTAATTTTCACTTAAATAAAGAAATTATAGTTTTTTTAAATATTTATTTATAACTTAAATATTTTTTTTATAGCTTTAGTCTTTTAAAGACATTTGATCTACTTCTGTTAACCTTATTAGTATCAAAATTTTATTTTATAATAATATTTCTTATAGTTACCTTCTTCTGCCTTTAATGCTCTCATTTCGTATTCTTGAGAAACCAATCTTTTGTTGGCAGCATCTGAACAAAATGTTAAAAAAAATTATTGTTGGAAAAATAATGGATAAAGAATAAGCACAGAAGTACAACTAAATCAATTATATATACGATATGAGAGACATAGTTAGCAACAACAAAAAACATGATAAAATGTTACACTTAGAATGTCACTTAGAATGTCATTGTAAGAGCTATCCGTCTGTCCTCAAGAAACAATGGTATTTGTATTCTAAGATCTAATAATATGAATTCAGCGTAATAATTATAATTATAAGGTTCAACTTAATATAGTTCAAACACATTATTAAAACTAATTTATCTAAATGTTATCTCAATCATTAGTTCATCATAAGCATATTATTTACCGTATATACTCGCATATAAGTCGCACCGGTGTATAAGTCGCACCCCTAGTTTAAGATTTTTTTTCCTTATACGTTGTCATTGACCCGCGCATAAGTCGCACCCCGACTTCCCGGGTTACACTGCCTTTTAATATATCAAAAATGCATGCCTTTTAAACATTAAAAGTTACTAAATATTCACCCTAATTTGGAAACTTTCCTTAAAAAATTGTTTTAATCGTGCATAAAGCAAACAAAATCAAATAAAGGCATATCCTAATAATTCTACATAACTCCAATCAAATATAGCGTTATGTAGGACACTTTATGACAGAGTAGTGATGTTTTTCGAACTTTTCAAAAACAGTGTCGGGTGTATAAGTCGCACCCCTACTTTTTGTTGAAATTTTCTGTAAAAAAAAGTGCGACTTATACGCGAGTATATACGGTAAGTTTAAATTGAAGATGAAAATGTTTAAATGTTAAATAGTCATATATCAAGCTGAAATTATGTGCCATTTGTTCTTCAATGTAATTGTTACCCTAGGGTCAGGTAAATGTGTAAGGTATATATATATATATATATAACTAATATCTATATAATGTATATGTTTATATGACTACCTAAATATAATAATATGTTTTAGTATTTATATATCTATGTATTATCCAGCAATATATATATAGTAAATAGATTTGAAATTTGTTGAATAGCGAAATGGCTCTTATGAAATTTGAGGGGTTAATGTATATGGCAAAGAGCTTCTTTTGATAACTGTAATACTTACATTACTAAAAAACATTAAAGTGACATTAATTAGGTGTTTTTAGGGATACAGAAAATACTTAAAGATTCATGTGCATAGTGTTAGCCAAAATTATTGTTAGTATGCTTCAATAAATAGTTATAACAAAATTGATTTTAAATTTACTGGTTACATTTATTTTTCTGTATAAGCCACTGAAAAAAAAAAGAAATACATTTTTTATACAATAACTCTAAACTTAATTTCAAAGATAGATATTTAAGAAGAATATTGTAATTTTCTCTTTAATTTAGCAGTCAAGGTCCCATTAGACTAGGAAAGTATGGATGGTTTTCAGAATTTCATGGTTAAATATAATGAATTTTTAAGTTAATTATTGTGTTTGTAAAATTGTAATTGCTTAATACAGAAATTGTATGTAAAATAAAACCAACCTAATTCATCAGTCAGTCTTTTCATTTCTTCCTTTGTATCTTCATCTACTTCCTGTTCATTTGCTTTAGATTAATGTTATAAAAGATGAAACACTATTAAGTTTTTAATATTTCATCATACCGGATAAAATAATATATGAAAAGGATTTATAAATATATTTATTTTGCATAACTTACAAACCTACCAATAGAATCTCTTTCCTCTGAGTAATTCACTACCGTCCCAGAAATTTTTTGAATCTAACGTGTAGTTGAAAAAGAAGATTACAATGGTACTTTAAACATATCGAACTAATACCAATGAATTTATAATAGCAGCAAACTTTTGGTCTTCCAATGTATACTATTTTATTCTGTATAGGGATGTTAGTATCATCTGTTTTCAAATACCAATTATTATTTTACAAACCTGATTTAAAATTCATATATGGTTTTAGCCCTTCAGAATTTGAAAAGAAAATAAAACTTGCAACTATGACAACAAAGGCCAGGAAAGCCAAAATGGTGATTTTTACACTACTCCTGGATTTTAAAAAAAAACATCTTTTGAAAACTAATTCATGTTTTCAGGGAATTTGCTGACTTGATTTGTGAAAATTCAACATGGTTCTTTAAAAAACTTTTCTTCAGAACTAATACAATTGTTGAATACTTAAGGTAAAAGATTACCTTACAATAAAAAATTCTCACTTTCTAACTCCAAAATAATCATATTTGTATACATCAATTTTAGCAGATCATATTATGTATATATTTTTACATAAAGCTCCATAACCTTTTCCTCTAGGATTTGCTCTTTTTCTTTCATCTCATTCAGTTCTTCTGACAGTTCTGACATATAATTGCTGGCTGTTTGAATTTCTTGCTCCATTAGTTCATATTGTGCAGTTGTTTTTTGGTTGTGTTTAGAAGCAGAATAGATTTTGCGTTTATGTTCTTTTATTGTTTGTTGTATTGTATTTAACAGTTCTGTGTGTGATTTAAAGTTTTCATTTAGTTCTTCAATTTTTTCCAAAATAAGTTCACTGTCCTTGTCATCTGTAAAAATTAAATGTTTAAAGTACAATTTAACTGTTTTTATTATGATCAAATAGTACCAATGACACAATTTATCAAGAAAATAATTCAACATGCAGGTAAAGAAGTTTTTAGTAACTGTATTTAAACATTACTTGTAAACTTATCATAATACCATATTGGTAATTTTAACATGTTCATGCTACTTTATTGGAAGCCTACTTGTCACATGATCATTATACCTTATTGGTAATTGTAAGACAATCATATATACAGTATTGGTACTTGTAACATGGTCATGCAACCATATTGGTACATTTAACATGATCATCCTACCATATTTGTACTTGTAACATAACCATGATACCATATGTGTACTTGTAACATGGCCATGATACCATATTTGTACTTGTAACATGGCCATGATGCCACATTTGTAACTTGAAGCCGGCTGGCCGAGCGGTTAGCTCACCGGACTGTCAACCAAAAAACCACTTGACACGTCGCGGGTTCGAGCCCCGCCACCGGCAGATCCCTGTCGCCCTACAGGAGTTTTGGGACTAGATGACGTTAATATTGAATATTGAGTTGTTATCACATGCGCTTAACCGGCAGCAGTGAAACCTCTCACAGATTAATAGTCTTCTAGAGCGCACTGAGCATGCTAAAATAGCATGGATAGAAGCGCTATATAAATTACCATTACCATTACCATTACCATGATACCATATTGGTACTTGTAACATAGTGATCATATCATACCGTATATGTACCGGTAACAGGAAAACAGCAAAAGTTTACCTGCACTTCTAGTTCTTGTCATTTCTACAGTTACAAACTTGGATGCTTGGTTTACTTGTTCTTCAGTTAGTGCTGTCTCAGAAAACTTCTCATGTCCTTTACCTATAAAGTAAACATGATTTCAAAAGAAGTATATGTTTAGACTATATCAAGTTCAAATGAGGCAGGACAGAAATAGACGCAATTGAAAGATACAAAACATTGGAAGAAGACGAACCAAAAAATATTGATATTTTAAAAATACAAATGACTTTTTTTTATAAATAGAAGATAAATATGACATCAACTTCCTGTCAACAGAAAAAAAAAAATTATTTTATTTTTTAAAAATACAATTGGAAATTGGCAAAAAAAAGTCCAAATATAAAAATATCACTCAACAACACCTCAAACCCCTTAGAGCTACAAGTATAAAACCTTACAAACAATAGAATATCACATAGTAAGAGTCAATTATAACTTAACATATAGTTCAGCATTTAAAGACACAATAAGCGCTTGTCAAAGAGCATATTCACTGGCAAAAATGGCTTGACATAAACGCACTATGATATTACTACTGCCCAAATTGTCAAACTCAAGTTTTTGTCATGATAGGGAAAGTAGGACAAATAGACAACTGTAACAGCTACTAACGACATATATAATCATCTTTACTGACTCCAATTAGCACTATAAACTATGGCTGAACAAATAATGAAATAGATAATAATTATAACATCTACATGATTTTACATTGAATATATTGACATACAGAGGATCTGACAAGCTGGCCTGAAATTGATCAAGAATTAAATAAACTAAAAGACTTGACAGCTACAATTATGTGCAAAGTAAGCTAAAAAAAAAAAAGCTAATTCCAAGAAGGCTGGCTAAATAAATAAACACAAGAAAAATATGGTTTAATAAATTATGAAGAAAGGAACATGCCCAAGAAGCAGACTTCATAAAGTTCCTAACCAACAAGGAACAATGTACCAGATGTCAGATAAGAACAAGATGTGTAACCCTCAAATGGTACCTAAATGAAATAAATCCAACTCATTCACCTAACTGCAGACATTGCCCACACCCACATGAAAGAGTAGATCCCTTCCTTTTGAATGTTTTTTAGCAAATCTCAGCTATATGTTATTGCCTAATCAAACTACCTTAACTTAACTAACAACAAAGAGAAACTTAAAAAGACATTGACTGCAAGAGAGCAAACAACTCTGTTTGTACCTGGTAAAATAAGAAAAATGGAGTAGTATGGTTTTCTATTGCACTATGTTACTTGTTATTTAAAACACTCAATCAATATTGTAGGCTTGGACATATTGTATTGATAAATACAAAAATAAGAAACAAAGACAATGATAGAATTATCTTCTTTTCAAACAATATCCGGTTGCTAAATAAATCATATATATTTTTGTCATTTTTCTAATTAATTTCTGCTTATACCTTTCTTTTCCAGTCTCTTTTCTATTTCTCTTTTTCTGTCTCAAAAACAATTTTGAATAAATAAGAAATTATTTATAGTTGCTAGGTGGATGCATAGAATAAAATAATAAATTATGGATAGATGGCTATAAATTCTTACTTGCAATGCAAAAGCATCGTCTTATAAGCTCAGCAATTTCACTTTCAAATAATGGTTTCATTTCTTCATATGTTTGACTGTCTTGGTCCTCTACCCATGATTTTCCTTTCTGAAACAGCTATGAAAAAAAGACAAAGCTCATATTTTTCAAACTGCATACCGTATATACTCGCGTATAAGTCACACTTTTTTTTACTGAAAATTATGACAAAAAGTAGGGGTGCGACTTATACACCCGACACTGTTTTTGAAAAGTTCAAAAAATATCACTACTCTGTCAAAAAAGTTTCCTACATAACCCGTATAGTTGACTGTAGTGATGTAGAATTACTAGGATATGCGTAGGCCTACATTTTATATTAAGAAAACTATCGTAGGTGTAAATATACTATCTTTATACAATTGAAATTGACAAATATTTTAGGTTTTTCAGACCCCTACCTCCCACTCCCTTTTTCTTTGAACTTTTGTATTTCCAAAACGTAGCGTAAGCTTAAAGCGGCATTTTTTGTAGGCCTATTGAACGCAAATTACAGTATGGAAAGAATTGTAAATGTGTGAAAACCCATTTAGGCCTATAATGTAGGTATAAAGTATAAGCTTGTAGACTAGTAGCTTTTATTTAGGACCTATAGCCTAGGCCTATAGACTATAGATAATAGTCTACTAATAAGGCAGTGTTTAGCATTCCGAGAAAACCGCGCCATATCTAAAATAAGCAATGTTTCCAAAATAACAATCAGCCCATCGACAGGAATTATTTTTTCAAATCTATATAATATAGAAATAATGCGTAAAATGAAAATAGTGTGTTTCACTTTTCATTAGATGCATGTAAGAGTTGAAAAAAAACAACACAGCTTATTGTCGGCCACACAGTCGCGTTTGAAATCATTGCAAACAATGTTAATGGTAATTAGGGCACGTGTGTAGCACTCATCAATACCGGCGCCATTCAGATCAGACAACAGTCTAGAAAGAAGCACTTCAAAAGATTTGTTTGTGTCGGTACACTATAGTGTAACTATAGGGATAGAAACTTGAGAAAGGGCAGGGAATTAAATTAAGAAACACATAGGCTACCTTACTTTCTCATATGACTAATATTATGGCTTTATTGATCTGTTGTTTAAAACAAATGAAGTGCTGCCTTTATTTGATTATTGAAACCATTTTTAAGGTAAGCTTCCAAATAAAGGTGAATATTTAATAATAACTTTTATGTTTAAAAGGTATGCCTTTTTTAGAAGTTAAAAGGCAGTGTAACCCCTGAAAGTCAAAGTGCGACTTATACGCGGGTCAATGACAACATTTAAGAAAAATAATCTTCAACTAGGGGTGCGACTTATCCACCGGCGCGACTTATTTGCGAGTATATACGGTACCTTTTGTACTATTAAAAATTGATATATTTAAAAATGCAGTTATATACATACATTAAAAAAAATAAAAAATATATATTTTTTTTTTTTCAATTTACATTTTATATTGTCAAAAACAAAAAGATTTGGACAGTGACTAATTAATAGCAACATTATACTTACTGTGCTAAAGTCATCAAGAAGACTTTGCAATGTTCCCTTCATACCATCTATAAATTCTAGTTTTGAAACTATATCTTTCATCTCCTCAAAAGTTTTCATCTATATTTAAATAATCAAAAATTATCAATCACATTTTATATACAGTTAAACAAAGAAGAATTATGTTTTGTGTGTGTTTGTATGTGGAATAAAAGCACATGAATCAAATAATCAAATTAGGATTTAACAATTCACTTTGTTGAAGAGCTATATTTGAAAGAATACATGAGCATTTAGTGCATTGGGTGATGCACTGCCCAGCTCTTGTCTGAGTCTCATCAAAATTGGCAGAATCAAAAGAAAACCTACACACAAGCCAGAAATCTATATTTTTATTTCCAAACTGCTCTGTTAAAACTACACTGATATATTCTAAATGTCTTTACCTTCCCTACCATTAGGAAGGTCTAAAACTCCTAATTTTGAGTTGTTTTTTTTATCAGAAATTGTTCTTGAATAATTAAGAAACAATCATATTTATATTATTTTTTATAATAATATTTCATGAGCATTGGGGGGTGGGGATGAATATTTCAGTCCAAGATTCATGTTTCTTGACTCTCCCCATTTCTGCTATAATTGTTTGTTTTCTTGCTTAATTTTATTTTTTTAAAACCTGTTTACTTGAAAAAATATTAGGCGTATAGTATAGGGTAATAGCCTATACATTTTTGCTTTTTAAAAATTACCATACTGGTCCATACATAAAAAGTCAATGAAGACATTTTTTTGTTTGTTTATTAGACATTGAAATTAACAAATTTCAAATTTATTTGATAATGTACCCTTTAAAATGCAATAGGTCGATATAAATATATAGGATAATATAGGCCTATTAATATTAATAGTCTAAATGACATTCACATTGGTAAATTTGTTAAACTCATTATTAATTCATTGTTGGAAGAAAACTTACATTAAGTAAGCTTATTCATTATTATTACTACATTATTTGAGCTCATAATTTTTTTTAGGAATAAGAAGGCTAAAAGTTTAAAGAAAAAAAAGACAGTTTCATCTTCTGTAGGCCTATTTATTCCTAAAAGTCTAAAGATATAAATATAATCATAGCCATGGGCGAAATGTCAATGAAAATAAATAGAAGCTGTCATATAATTTTATATGCGAAAGGGATCCTTCATTTTATTAAAATATTAAGGAGGTGTTCATTGTATGATATATTTATGTTTTATTAAAATAAACTTGGTTTTTCCAATATTACGAAAAAAGATTACCTTAAGCCTTAAACAAGGCTCCAGAAATTCAAAACTTTAAAAATCTTAGTTGAAAAGATGTATTAATATTGCTACTTTATAAATGACCACACCGAAATTAATTAAATTTAGGCCTATATATAAATACTATACTATAGGCTAATTATAATGTCAAGGCCTATATATAACTATATAAACTTCTGTTAATTATGAACGGGTAGACGCGCGCGTTGTTAAATGCTTAGGCTTAATATATTTAAAAAATATAACAATAATTACACTAATTATCTATCAATTATTAGATCTATGGCAATAGGCTTACTTTTACACTTCGTGGGTCCAATCACATCTATTTTTAAATTACATGCAACATGTAATCTACTACATTTTTTAGGCTTTTCCCCATTCCATTCCCGGAAATACAATCAGTTTCGGTTTTAGCAGAGACTATAATCATATCTAATAATAGTGTGTGGTTTTAGTTACGATTTATGTTTTATAGCTCAGTGCTTATGGTAGCTTAATCTAAAAATAGAATCTAAAAGGCTTTAAAAATGACAATTTCTAAAAAATATATTATTATATTATTTAGCCAAGGCATTTAATTTTGTGGCCTAAATATAATAATTGTTTTTAAAAAAAGAAGCAATGTATGCCTAGGCTAGGTCTTGTTCGGCCTATATTACTACTTATAAATTAATACAGTGCACAGTGCCTTTTTTGTGACGGTACGCACCGGTACGTCGTACCGGCCACTACCGGCACCTTTTTTCAATGTGGGGAAACAATTTCTTATATTTTAAAGTTTATGATTAATTTATTATATTATTAGCTCAGATAAACATAAAGACAAAAACACGACTTTCCTTGTCCCTTAGGCCTATGCGAGAACAAATGCATATAAGTAGGCCTACTCTTAAATTTCTTCCCGAGTGGCATTCGGGCATGGAATGGGTTGCCTGAACAAACCAGGAAAACCAATAACCTAACATCATTTAAAACATTAATAAAAATGCAAGACTAGACTCGGACCACGGATGAGCGTAGGACGCAATAATCTTCTTTATAGAAGGCGCGTCTGTAATGTATAAGAAGATAAGGCCTATTTCTTTTATTTTTATATAAGTTTTTTTGTTAAAATTGAATTATTTTAAAATTGCGAGCAATAAGAATTAAAATATAAAATGCGAAACTGCTTTAAAAGTTAGGCAATCCATTACTGAGTACCGGCACCTCTTTTTTTAAAAAAAAGCACTGGATTAATAGATCTAGATATTATAGGTCTAGACTCTAGAGTCACTCTAGACCTATGACCTATAGTGGCCTATAGATTTAGACAATATTAAAATATCTTAATGATGACTACAATCAAGACAAAGCTGGCTTATCTATCGATAAACTATTATTGTCATATCCAGTTAAAGAAATCGTTTTTTAGTAGGCCTAGGCTATATTTACGTTATTTGTAAGCATATAAATATAAATCATATTAATTAAAGCATAAGCCAACAGTTTTTTCTTTGGTTTAGGCTATATTAGGGCCTACAACTACAGTAGTAGACCTACACCATTGTGCTAAGCAATAAAGATAAATGCCTAATTAAACCACGGATAGGCCTACACTCCCATTAAATTTAATAGACTACACCGGTCTTCATTACGTATTCGAGAATCATTGCACGGACGAGAGCGTGCCGAGACTCATGAGGAATGAATAGGCGCAACAATATCCGTCTCGCCAAGCCCGATGTCTGAATGACCAGTTCTATATAATAGTCTAAAATATATAATAAACATCGTATGTCCATATCTAATGGAAGATCAATAATCGTTTTTATTATAACGGCATATTAAATCTTATTTATCTCAATGGATTTTGATTACTTTAAGAGCTCAAATTATATTATGTATAGGGCCTATATAGGTAGTGCAGATAACGATTATATCTATATTATATTATAGGCTACTGAGCACAGGCTGTAGATCTATGCCTAAATATTTTTTTAGTAGGCCTATCATCATAATTATAATGTTAGCCTATGTCGATTATGTGTAGCCTAATATATTATGCATAGGCTACATTTACAGGGCCGTATTACCTACTGTAGGCAGAGGGCACACACATTTTTCAGTAAAAAATTAAAGTATTGAATTAAAATTATGTAGCCTATATATTATAGGCCTATATTATAAATGGGATGCTTTAAAAAAATTGAAGGAAATGGAAGACACTCTGATTGGCCTACACATTTTAAAATATATATGTTTGTATTGTAGCTTTAAAGTTGTACAATGAGAACTTGAACTGAGTTACGTTACATTACCTTATCGGCTCATTACATTTATAGCCTATAATCCAAGTCACATTTTAAATTATACATTATCAAATGTCAATCCCGCATCAAGACATAATATAATCAATAGGCCTAAGCTTTTATTTTTTTATTGAAGTTTAATATACCTGGGAATACCCAATATCAGTGCGGAAACGTGAAAGAATTGACTCGCGATCGAGCTACAACGATATAAATGGGACATCTATAATAAAGTTATACTCTCTGAAATCCGCTGGATAGGATTTGGAGAAACCCCAACAGACAAGGCGGGCCACAAAAATTGGTTCAGCGGGCATCAAAGAACAGTTATAGCCTATCTAGACTAGGCCTAATCAGCATAATAATTTTTGCAAAACCCCACAACCTCGACACGATCATACAAGTTATGACTCAACTTCCGACCACGGCATAGAAGAAGTGAACTCCAGTGCCAAGGACTAGACTAGGCCTAGGCCCTATAGCTTATTCCTGCAATGGAAATCTGTTCCCTTTCCATTTTATAGGGGAGAGTGGGGAGAAATGGCCCACCAAATAGTCTTTCTTGATAAACTGTGTCTAATTTATACAAATATGTATATTTAACTATGAAATTGTAATAGATGTTATTATATATAGTCTAGCCAATAATACAAGTTAATATACCTCGTTTATCCCTTAATCATATATATATTTAAATATAGATAATAAATAACAATTGATGTACATATAGGTGGGGAGAAATGGCCATAGCATGGGGAGAAATGGCCCACTAGGGGGGGGGGGGGAGAAATGGCCCTGAATGCTTTTTTTGCTATTTCCTACCATTTAGCTATTGAAAAGTAGGCTATATGTAAACTGTATCTTAGCATGAGCATTTTACATATTTAGTAATATAAAAAAAAATGTATTTAGTCCACTTTTTCATCCCGTTGAATGCTATGGTATTTGGAGTCCTTTTAAAATCTTGACGTTTGAATAGAACAATTATAATTTCATAATTAGACATTTAGAAATAACATGTTGGTAAAGTCTATTTAATATTCATAGTTGTTATAATCATATTAATCATAGTTTAATAAGCAATAGATAGCATATATGCTTACTATAAACTATATATAGGGCTACATTCACTGTTATTGGCAATTGAATTTGTAATAATAAAAAAACAATCTTTAAAAAACACAATAGTTTCTAATATCAAAATATATCTTTATTGGTTAGCACAATGGAACAGCCTGTAGGTCTACTACTGTAGTTGTAGGCCCTAATATAAACCAAAGAAAAAACTGTTGGCTTATGCTTTAATTAGTAATTGAAATTATTATCAATATTAGTGGTCAATTTAAATTAATTTACTATAAAAAAGTTGTTTTAAAAAGATAGTTTGCTAAAAAAAGTTAGTTTTATGGGTGGCCATTTATCCCCACAAATTGTGGGCCATTTCTTCCCATAGGGGGGTTGTGATATAAAAATATTTTTTTAAAAATTACATGATATAAAAGATAATTGCAAATATCATATTGTTATATCTAAATAATTGATATATTAAGAAAATGACTTACCAATTGTTAAGACAAAAAAAGCTTAATTTTGATTAAAAAATGTAAAAGTTCAAAAAGTATATTATTTTAACATAAAATTTCAAACATATCCAGTCCAACAATTATTGAACATTTCGCCCGAAAATTGATGGAGGACCATAAAAAGAATGTATTTAATACATTCATTTACATCCTAAACATTAAGGTCCAGCAGTTTTGGATATAATAGGGGTGGGCCATTTCTCACACCTGGCCATTTCTCCCCTACCCTAAACATGTGCTTATATTGCATAATGGTTAACCCAAGACAACAGACACAAATATTATTCAACTTCTAAGTGTTAGAAAATCTCATAAACCTAATAGACAAAATAAGGCGAATACCAGATAGGCTAGGTGCACATAGGTAGGCCTAATTTATTTGGTGTGCGTGTGTGCGCGAACATTTTTCAAAATCTAGATTTTTCATTATGTTGTTGAAAAAATCAACTATTCTAACATTTTTATATTTAAAAACTTTTTAACATTTTGAAAGTTTTAAATGTTAGGAAACATATATGTTTTCAAACGATGTTTTGCAAATATAGGCCCTATCTCATTAATGGCTTCCTTTGACCTGGAGTAAACCTACATGGGTTCAGCTGTCAATATTTTGTGTACCAATGGTCCCGTGTTCTAATTCTTTTGCAGCATTTTTACATCAACAACCTATATATTATACTTAATAAATTACAGTCAGCATATCGACATGGGCGCAGCTGTGAGACGGCACTAGGCCTAGGCTACTCCGTGTCCTAACTTATGTTTATTTTCTTCTTTTATGTTATTTATTTATTATTATTATTTTGGAATGACTGACTGTAGTGCTGCTTTTAATGTGATTGGCCATAAAGTTCCCCTTAAACGGCTTGAAAACTAGATGGTAATCTCTGTAACAGTTTCATTACTATTAGTCATGTCAGACAGCATTCAGCGTAATATGATATATATTTAAAGGCTATAGGGCTTATTGCCCTTTTTGGTTACCGAAAAATATAAGATGGTCGGTATTATAGGCCTATAAGATAACATAACATGCTACATTATTGGTTTTGACGTCTACTAGGTGTGCCAGCTCTAATTGCGATATGATCTAGTAAAAGGTTAAGTTAGGATGTTCTGTTGTTTATATAATATATATAACGTATGATTATTTTCTTAGATTTTGTATATCTTATATAAGTTTACAGACTTTCCTCCTAGATAGAAGATTATTACGTCCACTATATGCAAAACTCCTGCAGGGCGACAGGGATCGGTCGGTGGCAGGGATAGAACCCGCAACGTGTACGTTGGTTTTTGGTTGACAGTCCGGTGAACTAACTGCTGGACCAGCCGGCTTCAATATTGCTCGTTAGTGAAAAAAATTGAGTTTTTCAAATAGAGTGGGATGTTTCAAGGTACATCCCTTTTTTTTTTGTCTACACTCAATCAATCCTCTATGTGCCGGCTGGAGCTTGAGGCTAAAGATATTCATCAATCTTATTCTTTTGCTTCTTGAGGGACTGTTTCTTCTAAGTTCAGGCCTCTAGCCTTCAAATAAATACATACTAAAGAACGATAGTTTGACTAACATAGTGTAACACATTTCTTCTTTGTGGTGAGTTCAGGTGTAAGTATTTGTAAATAAATGTTAATGTCTTTTAGTTATTGACGTAGGTATAGGCCTAAAAGTATACAATTATTCCTTTGAAGTTTTATTATAGTTTATTATATATTACTAATATAATTTTATTAGTCGCTTATAACATCTAAATTGTACATTCTTCAATGTACTTTGGTTAACAATTATACAGGCCTACAAATTGAGTTGTAGATATAGTAAGTCCATACAAAAAATTACAAATATTCAAGAAGAATATGAGGAGATCAATAATACATTTATATAAAATGATAACACAAACATTAGCAGACCACAGTAATGGTGAAAAAAAGGATGATTTGTTTACATCAAAAAAATAGATGAAAAAAATAAACAACTAGTATTAATAAATAACTCAATCTTTTAATAATTTATCAAAATTAAGGCAACATTTAATATTTAATCATGGTTGCAGTTTGTAAGGTGAAATACAACTGAATTAAAAAAATATAAAAAACAACAACAAAGTAGGAGATTTTTTAAAACAAGAAAAATGTAAACAGATACAGCTTTTTTTCCGAACTGTTTCCTGACCCACTTACTTTTATGCTTCTACCTTGTGATCTAATAACATTTGTATTCCTGTATCAACCTTAAAAGTTTTAAAGTAGAAAAAATATAAATTTGAAAAGTTGTTTTTTGCTTTCCACTGCCAAAGAATTTTGCTTTCCAAACCCAGTACTGGAATCACGGCCAGGCATTTGGTGAACTCTTGAAGTCAGAAGAAGGTAGAACTCAACATGGGACAAAAAGTCATGATCAAATAGTACCATCTAATAGTTCCCATCTCATTTCTCAAACAGTCACATCACTTCTAAAGAGAAAAAACAAAGATACACACACACATATAGGCCTACTTATAAGTATATATACATATATTATAATATTTACAAATACACACTCATATATATTAATTATGATATATATATATATATATATATGCATGTAAATAATACATATTTAGGATACATCAGTGGTTCTCAAACTTGAATGATTTCTTGCCTGATGGTGGTCTTTAAACTTTTAGATACCGGTATATTTTATACGACTTGCAGTTTAAATTTACTACAAAAAACATTGCTTTTAGTTTTAGGATATTCTAAATAAAACAATTTTTAACAAAAATTAAAAAACAAATTTTCTAAATTTTAATTTTTAATGAAATCAATGCATCTGTTTTGTCTGAACCAGTCTTTCTATGTTTGAGTTTGTTCTGTCAAGGCCACTCAAAAAGTTTTTTGTGGCATTTAATCTGTTTTTGGATGCTATTGCTTATGGTATCAGCACACTTAAATAAAGCCATTATTGCAACATCTGGATAAGAAAGTGCTATTTAATTCAAAAATCACTAAAGCACAATTATTTGATATAGGGCCTGTTGTCCCCCCCCCCCCCCAATTATTTAACCCTTACAGTCCCGGGCGCGTATATAGCGGAACTGAAGGCAGCATAGATAGAAGTAGGTCGGTACGGGAAGGGTTAACAAATCTATAAATTGTTCTTAAATCGTCTTGTCCTCTGAAAATTGTTGATAAATCGTTATAATTGTTTTCCAATTCTTCTAGATCATAAAAATAGCGAGAAATTTCACAGATAAGAAGTGATCAGACATGCCTACCCCTAATGACTAAAAAGAGGAACAATCTTGATGAAAAAGAGGATTTTTCAACAAAAAAGAGCAACACTCATTATCTAACAATCTTTTATAACAAAAAAAAACAAGAAACATTAGCTATTTAAAATGTAGTTAGGCCTACATTTTACAGATGTCATGTATATTGTTTTTCCAAGAATTTTTCCAAGAATTGGAACACGCAATGTTTATTCCTCTCTCTCTCTCTTTTCTTACTACACACAATATTAGGACGTTTAGTAGGAAAATAAAAGGTTCTAGGTAATGTTGGGATTCTGTGTTGATCTCAAATTCTCAGAGTCTGGGAACGACTCATTATTTAATAGGGGAAGTTCCTATCGTTTTTGTTATGAGTTTTGTAATGATACCATGATTTTCACCCCTACTGGTAATGGGTCTATCCCTTGCACCACTCGGATAGTATTTAATGATTTGTTTTGTCTGAAAGACAGAGAGTTTCAAAATATGTTCCTTTGAGAACGTTTGTGTTTGCACTATTTTATTCTAACTGTACATAATAGATATATTGTATATATTGAACATACCACCTGAAATAAACTATCAACAACAGTTACACTGAAGCTTCCTTGTCAAGTTACTATTCTATTATGTTGTATACATTACTACAAGATTTATCTACTACCCTAATGTACAAGAAAGGAAATGTTGGAATACAAATACTGAATTTGTGCCCAGGACTATAAGAAGAGTTCGTGTAATACTGAAACATAAATACTAATAATTAAAGTCTCCCCTAGGACTAACGAGAATTATCAGCAAGATCTACACAGCTCTGGCCACAAGGGGATTGTGGACGTAACAAAATTTGGTGGTCTCGCCCGGTATATTTGAGTTCTACTTTTCCTGACCTAGGATTAACAAAATTTAGTGGTCTCGTTCGATATATTTGAGTTCTACTTTTCCTGATCTAGGATTGGAAAAAAATTTGTTGATCTCGTCTGGAAAATTTGAGTTATATTTTTCCTGACCTAGAAATATTTTGTGACATTAGTAGTACTGAGAGCGGCATATTTGTGTTTCGTTTTCTAGGACTGTGAAACTATTCTTTTTTAAAAAGAGGAGAGAACTGGTTTGCGCATTTATTCCTTGGGAAGTGTGAAGATTCCACGAAGTGTTTAATATTATATTGTGCAAATTTCTGGACAAATCGTAAGTTGGAACTTTATATTTTATTATACAATATATACTACTCTACTATCACAAATATTTCGAACGCTATACTATGGCTTCGAATATATCAAGTGAGGAACTTAATGCCATGTCATTTGCTGAACTAAAAGAATTAGCTGAGTCCTTTGGGATTGAGGCAGGACAGGCAAGACCTAATCGTAATCGTTTGACCAAAGAAATTATGACATGTTTGAACGGGCAGAATGCCATGAACACTGTTAATGTAGTTGAAGTGGGACAGAACGATATCAATGAAGGTTATGTAGCTCCCAGTGGGGGCGAGGTAATTGCCCACGGAGACGAGGTAAGAAATATGTCATCTAGATCATCAAACAATGATGAAGATGAAGGGTTGAGTGAAAACCTAAAATTCCAATTAGCTATGAAGAGAATGGAATTGGAAAGAATTAGGATAGAAAATGAAAGAATTAGTATTGAAAGCAGAGAAATGATAGAGATGGCACGCATGAACAGACCTGACCATCGTAGGGACAGCAATGGTATGGATATTAGCGCAATGAAGCAACACTTGCCTATATTCAGAGAAGAAGATGTTCAAGATTTCTTTTTGCTTTTTGAGAGGATAGCTGTAGATTATCAGTTCCCTGATGATAAGATGGCTTTATTGTTAAGGTCAACTCTCAACAAAGGAAAAGCATTGGACGTAGTGTTGAGTTTAACACCCGAGGAAATAAATGACTATGAAGTAATCAAAGATAGGGTGCTAAAAAGTTATTCCCTGACACCAGAAAAATATAGAAAGCTATTTAGAGACAGAAAGAAGGCATATGATCAAACTCATGTAGACTTTTTGAGACAAAAGGAGAAAATGTTAGAACAGTGGCTAAGGTCACAGAATGTAAGTGAGTTTGATAAACTCAAGAACCTAATATTGTTTGAGGAATTCAATGATTGTATTCGAGTGGATATTAAAACCCACATCTCAGACCGAGGGGTTGAAGATGTGCATGAAGCTGCTAGATTGGCAGATAACTATGCCATAATTCACGCCAGCATAAAGCCATATTATGCTGACAAACCCAAAGTGCACAAACCAGAGCCCAAGGAGGCTAGTAAACCAAAAGAGACAAGTGAAAACAATAATAAGAACAGTGGTGTAAATAATAATAGTAACTTAGTTCATTTCAGGAAGCAGACAGATGTAAATAAAGCAAAGGTGGTATGTTTCAATTGCAAGAAAGAGGGCCACATGAAGAAAGATTGTTGGATCCTTACCAAGAAGCAAGGTGCTATTCTACACTGTGCCAGAGTGCAGAAAGACAGCAAGCAGACAGAAGAAGCGTGCAACACAGGGTCAAGAAACTCAAAAGAAATGCGGCCGGCATCGCCCATAGTTGTGGAGTCGATGGTTTTTGAGAACAGTCTATCTAAGGTAAAAGAGAATAGCTGTACTCAATCTATTATGCTTTCAGAAGGCCGTGAGGAACAGATGGTTCCTGAAGTCCCGGAAGAGGACGACCTATCCGATTTTCGACCCTTTGTCTACGAGGGGACAGTGTCGACAGAAGTCGATGTACTCAGCAAGAAGAAAATACAGATATTACGTGACACGGGTTCTGCTGTCAGCGTGATCCTGGAGGGCAGTGTGCCGTTAACGGATGCCACCAGTACCGGTGAGTCTGTTGTGCTGAGAGGTGCTAGTATGGAGGCTGTGGAAGCTTCACTGCACAGAATAAAACTCGAGTCGGATATTTTTACAGGTAACATCGTAGTGGGAGTGTGGCGCGCACTACCCGTCAAAGGCGTTTCCATGATATTAGGAAATGACATTATGGGCGGCAGAGTCACTGTCGAGCCCATGGTTAAAGTGTTGGAGACAAAGATGGCGGAGGACAAAAACCTACGTCCTGCCTATGAACGCCCAACATGTGCACTGACAAGAGCAATGCAGAAAAAGAAGTCGGTAAAGACTCCTGCTACGCCGTGTAGTGCAACGAAAGATGTGTTTGTCTGTTCTGAAGACACACATGCGAATGAAACAGTGATAACAGAAACACCTGACATCGATTTAAGTGCTACGTTCTTTGCTGAACTAACAACTGGTGATGCAACAGAGAACGATAACATTTTGTCACCAAAGCAGAAATTGGTGAAAGAACAATTTAATGACGAAGTAATAATGCAACTCAGAATGAAAGCTGTTGATGAAAAGACTGCAGATGCGATGGCGGAATGTTTCTACATGAAAGATGAAGTGTTGATGAGAAAGTCGAAACCGCTCAACTCAGGTACAAACGAGTGGGACAGTATTCACCAGATTGTAATACCTAAGTGCTATCGTCAAGATATACTGCGTATGGCGCATGATCTTCCTTTCGCTGGTCACATGGGAGTCCGAAAAACGCACCACCGTATCCTCCCTTACTTCTACTGGCCAGGACTGAGAAGAGATGTCGAACAATACTGCAAGACTTGCCACGTATGCCAAATGGTAGGACGTCCTAACCAACGAATTCCTGTCGCTCCACTCCAGCCGATACCAGCGTTCGACGAACCATTCAGTCATATACTCATTGATTGCGTGGGCCCGTTGCCGAAAACAAAAGCCGGTTTTCAATACCTGCTCACAGTCATGTGTTCATCCACTCGCTTCCCGGAAGCCATTCCGTTGCGGAACATAACAACAGTGAAGGTGGTAGACGCCCTGACAAATTTCTTTACACGTTATGGCCTACCGAAGACAGTACAGTCCGACCAGGGGACTAACTTTACTTCGAACATTTTCAAACAAGTCATGGAACAATTAGGGATAAGCCATAGGTTATCAAGTGCCTATCATCCTGAGAGCTAGGGAGCTCTGGAAAGGTTTCATCAGACATTAAAATCGATGCTTAAAAAGTACTGTTATGAAAACGAGAAAGACTGGGATAAGGGTGTGCCTTATGTACTGTTCGCTGCAAGGGAGGCCACTCAGGAATCCCTGGGGTTTAGCCCATTCGAACTTGTGTATGGACACTCAGTCAGAGGTCCGTTGAAACTTCTACATGAAACTTGGCTAACGGACAGTGAACCGATTGGACTTTTGTCATATGTAGATAAATTTAAAAATAGGCTTTATCATGCTTTTAACCATGTGAAGATTCATTTTCCACAGATGCAGGAGCGTATGAGACAGAACTATGACCGTAAAGCTACAGCTAGAACTTTTGCACCAGGTGACAAAGTTCTTGTGTTTCTACCTTTGCAAAATCAGCCTTTAAGTGCAAAGTTTAGTGGACCCTATGAGATAGAGTCAAAGCTTGGCGAGGTCAATTATTTGATAAAGACTCCTGACCGGAGACAAAAACAGAGGGTATGCCATATTAATTTACTTAAGCCCTATGTTTCCAGGGAAAAGAGTAAACCACGGGAGGTCCCCATGATTTCATTAGCTAGGGTCCCGACGGATTTATCTAGGATAGAATATAAGTTTGCAGAAAGTAAACTTAATAATACAGATGCCCTTAAGAGTTTAGATACAAGGCTAGAACATCTTCCGGTAGAAGATAAGGAGAAGATTATTGAGCTGGTACATGAATATAAGTCAATGTTTACAGATGTTCCCAGTAGGACACATGTAATAGAGCACGATGTAGTGTTAACCGAGGGTGCCAGGTCTATTAAACAGCATCCATTTGACCCCATCAGACCTGAGCATATTAAATTAGATGTAAAGTATATGTTAGAAGATGACATAGGAGAAAAATGTGATAGCAAATGGTCTACACCCTGTGTGATGGTACCAAAAGCCGACCACACACTGCAGTTTTATAGAGACTTTGGGAAATTAAGTAATTTGACAAAGACCGACTGGTATCCCATTCCCCGTATCATCGACAAGATAGAGACAAGGTCATAGCTGATACTCTATCTCGGGTGATACATGATTGACTGAATAACCCAATACTTCTTTTTCAGATCATCTCATTTATTCATTAAGAATGTGTCATGATAACCTATCATTCGTTTGAATTTTGATCATGGAATACCTATAGAATACTTGTATCAATCAGAAGTCAAGTCTTTTGAAAGTATTAATAATTTTTATAATCATGTATAATATTGATGTTCTGATATATTTTAAATTCATTTGATTATGGAAAAGAAATTCCATTTAAATTTTGATGCATGATGCAATAAATATATATGCACGTATTTACTTGATATGGATGGATGAAAGTAATTGCCATCACATGCAATTAAGTGAGAAAACTTTGAGCTAGTTGATTTATTATCTTGTTTTTATTTTAGTTAATGAATGGAACTAAATAATAATATGTACAATTTTTATCTTAGAAAGAGATGTAATATTTGTTTAAATAGATGAAGACTTTTTGCAAATTTTTGGTGGAAATCCACACAACTGTACATAGTTAAAATAAGAATGACTAGAATATTTTTGAATTATTTGTACTTGTTGAGACATTAGTTAATATTAATATTAACGGGGAAATATTTGTCCATCACGTTATAATCACAATTACCATTGGGTAGTGACACTTTTTATACTTTAGTTGTGCCAATGAGCCATGTTTGCTTAAATTGTCTTATAATCTTCCATTGATTGATGGTTGTTAAAACGATAGTGTTAAGTACGAAAAATGTACCATGTTGAGTATTACTTGGGTAATTATGGTACATTATTTCTTTCATTGGGTGGGGGCGTGTCATGTATATTGTTTTTCCAAGAATTGGAACACGCAATGTTTATTCCTCTCTCTCTCTCTTTTCTTACTACACACAATATTAGGACGTTTAGTATGAAAATAAAAGGTTCTAGGTAATGTTGGGATTCTGTGTTGATCTCAAATTCTCAGAGTCTGGGAACGACTCATTATTTAATAGGGGAAGTTCCTATCGTTTTTGTTATGAGTTTTGTAATGATACCATGATTTTCACCCCTACTGGTAATGGGTCTATCCCTTGCACCACTCGGATAGTATTTAATGATTTGTTTTGTCTGAAAGACAGAGAGTTTCAAAATATGTTCCTTTGAGAACGTTTGTGTTTGCACTATTTTATTCTAACTGTACATAATAGATATATTGTATATATTGAACATACCACCTGAAATAAACTATCAACAACAGTTACACTGAAGCTTCCTTGTCAAGTTACTATTCTATTATGTTGTATACATTACTACAAGATTTATCTACTACCCTAATGTACAAGAAAGGAAATGTTGGAATACAAATACTGAATTTGTGCCCAGGACTATAAGAAGAGTTTGTGTAATACTGAAACATAAATACTAATAATTAAAGTCTCCCCTAGGACTAACGAGAATTATCAGCAAGATCTACACAGCTCTGGCCACAAGGGGATTGTGGACGTAACACAGACAATTCGCAATGGATCTAGATCTAGTAGGCCTACAAAGTTAAGTTTACATGTTTTTCTTTGCTGAATAAACTCCTCTGAATATTCCTTCCTATAACACTGAATTAGTTTTTTACAGTTTGAACAAGTCATATTTAAACTTTCTGAGGCATGACGTTTAGATATATTCACAATCTTAGCAATACAGTAAAGGAAAAGAAGATCCACTGCCAAACACGCGTATTACCGCAAAAACCTCCAGAAAAGCCCAGAATATATCTTTTAATAAACCCAGAAAACCCAAGTAATGATAATTATAGCATTGTGACCTTATTTGTGCCTTTGTTTTATCAACCTAGACATGGACTATATTTCAACCCATGAAAAACCTAAACTTTCCAATTTGGCGTAACAAAACTAGTAAAAAGCGGAACGGTGGAACAAAGTGTGTTTTTTTATTAAAAAAGCGGAACAAATAGGCCAAAAGCGGAACGGTAGGCATGTCTGAGTGATGCATGTTTTTTTAACACCTTAATTATATTGTAATCAAGGTTAAGTTTATTTTCATCACTATGTATTATTTATAGAAATGGGGAAAAATTCTTCTATTGTCACATAACATGCCCTATAGTTTACTTTTTATTTTGAAAGCTGTACACATTTTGTAGCAATAGATCACTGTGATATCTTTTCCTTGCAGCACAAGGTAGATAACAAAAATTTTGACTACCGTGTATACTCGCGTATAAGTCGCACCGGTGGATAAGTCGCACCCCTAGTTGAAGATTATTTTTCTTATATGTTGTCATTGACCCGCGTATAAGTCGCACCATGACTTTCAGGGGCTACACTGCCTTTTAAATTTGAAAAACCTAAAATATTTGTCAATTTCTGTGATATAAAGGTAGTTTATTTACACCTACGAAAGTTTTCTTAATGTAAAATGTAGGCCTACGCATATCCTAGTAATTCTACATTACTACAGTCAACTATACCGGTTATGTAGGAAACTGTATGAAAGAGTAGTGATGTTTTTTCGGACTTTTCAAAAACAGTGTCGGGTGTATAAGTCGCACTCCTACTTTTTGTAGAAATTTTCGGTAAATAAAATGCGACTTATACGCGAGTATATACAGTACTTCTTTACCTTTGTTTCAGTGAAGTAAGAGGGTTTCTCTGCATAATGATGCAATTTATTAGGAGTATAGTGCATAAGGTTTAATGAAGTTTAAAGCTGTCTCAAGAAAAATGTTTCCAACTCATCAGGCATATTTTTTACCATTACATCTGATGGCGGTGAATAGTGCAGTTTTACATCTAGGGCACGATTAAGATGCTGATGATCCCTAACACTTCACAAAATAAATTGTACGCTGGTCTTGTGTGATTTCTTCTCCCTCAAAACAGATTTTAATATGGAAAAGTAAAGGCAGATAATTAAATCTAATAATATAATATAATATATACCCAGATAATCAGAGGAAAACTGTAATTTATTTAAAAACAAATGTAGACCTTATTTCTTCAAATTTATCTCAGAAAAGTTTTCCATTCAGGATCCTCCTGAAACCTGTTTTTGGTGCCATGGATTCCAGTTTGAGAAACACTGGATTAGATGCATTTATTTAAATAAACTTTAAAAAGCTATACACAAAAAAAAGCATCCTTTTATATACTTAATATTTGTTATTTACCTCAGCTTCCTCATAAATTGTTTTGATAGTTGACAAATTCTTCTTTAAATAGTACCCATTCTGAAAAAATAATTACTTTATATCTTAATAGAATTTATGCTGTATATAAACAAGCCACGTGCTACAATTCTAATATATATATCTGAGCGGAAAGCGGTCCAATTTTCAAGCATGCAAAAGGTTTGATTCCCCACTGATACCTTTTTTTCTTTTTCTACTTTTTAAACATTTCATTAATAGTACTGGGTTTGAATCCTGGTGCAGGCTAGGATTTTTTTACCGGGACTTGAGAGTGCCCCTGAGTCTACCCAGCTCTGATGGGTACTTGACACTAGTTGGGGTAAAGTAAAGGTGGCTGGGCAATGTGCTGGCAACACATCCCCTTGTATGCCGTGGCCACTGCTTCACCAGCCCTATGATCAGTTTGGTCCAAAGGTTACTTTACTTTACTTAAGAATTTCAGGACTTACTTAGCTTTCCTAAAATGTTTTCAGTAAGAAAAATCTAATAATTATATGTTAGACGCATACGGGAGACAAGTGTTTGATTGTCATCAAGGGATAGTAAATAAAAAGACATGTCTTTTTGTAACTCAATTAATTTGGTGGTTAAATTATTGGGCACTGGGTATATATGCCCAAACCAGATAAAAATGACACAATAAATGCCCTACAGAAACAAGATTAAGTGATCATCTTTTGCCTGCGCCCATAACACATACATCTAAACTGCATCAAACCAGCAGCATGCCCCCTCTGTAAACACCAAAATGAAACAGTTGCCCATAACCTTTTTGACTGCCCAGCACTGCAGGACATACGGAATGTATGCTAAAAAAGTATGCAATATCATCATCAAAGCCTCAGGCTGGAGGGCAAGTGCCCAGATGGCTGCTGGATAAGGTGATGATGATGTAACACAATTACAATATTACAACAAAAAAAAAACTTTCCTAAATGTTTAAAGTAAATAAAAATTATATTAAATATAGGCCTGGGAATTTAGCGTGTAAATATATATATATATATATATGTATGTTATATATATATTTTTTCTTTGGATGCTTTTTAGGGTTATTTTTTTGTTATATAATACAACTGGCAAAAAATATGTAAGCTATTGCTTTTTCAACACAATATCCAAAATCTTCAAGATGAAATTATTATAATTATCCAGATATATTGTGTAAATGAAATACAGTAAAGTGGTAACCAAACTAATGTTGTTAGTAACGTTAATGTTAGGGTGATTATTTAAAAAATAAAATTTAATATCAATTAGAATACTTTAAAAATAAATATTTTATATGTTGTAATCAATAGAAGTTAAAATTAAAAGGAACACCTAATGTCAAACTCTACTTTAGAAAGAACATTAGAATTTAAAATATCTGTAATTACCTATTACTATTATTATTAGTATAGAAAAAGGGCACAAAACATAAACAAAAGTCTTCATAGCCCAACTACAGAGAATTCTAATAAAAATATGTAAATAATTGACTCACTATTAAACCTTATTAGACACATAGTCTACTAGAACAATCTTAAAGAACTAGAAAATACAAAGCAAACAAGAAACAACATCAATATTTTATATCCAAGCTATACAATTTTGTTTTAGTAATAATAGTAATGGTGCCATTTAATCATTTAGTTGATTTGGTGTACCTTGTTATTTTAATTGTTTCAGCCTAAATGGGTATTTATTCCTAAATAAACCATTTTGATCAAACATACCAATCTGTTCTGTTTATAAATATTGTGGTTTATTTTTTTAATCCTTTAAGCCCCCGCCCCGGTAAACCGGTCTACCAGTAATCGCTTCATAGACCTAACCCCCGGTAAAGCGGGGTCGCGATAGTACAGCTACGTGGATTGGTTTAGTCTTGCCTATAACAGCCTATCTGATGTTTTGTTGTAGCGTGCTTAGGTTAGGAGTTTATCACAGATGTATGCTTCCTTGTTGAACGTTTGTTTACATTGAGTTTGTGTTGAAAAGTTTCAATTTTTTTATCATAAATTGTGACGAGTCTCAACCTGGTCCATGTGGAACAAAACGTCAAAGTACTTCCTTGTTCTCAACACAAGAAGTTATTGATTTTTTTGAAGATTTGTCATACTAAAGTTAAATTTTGGCACTAGAGTTCAGGTATACCTATTCTTTTTCTTGCATATTAAATTGCATGTTGTTATCTTTGACGGTTTTTCCTCAGTGGTCACTCGTCACTCAATCATGATATATTGCGAAATAGGCATAAAATGCTCAGGAGCCCAGGCGTAGGTTAAAAATAGGCACAGGTGGGCTGGGCTTAAGGCTTTAATTTACAACCAAATATTGAACATGTAGAAAATGTAAAGCATAAAAAGTTTTAATGTTAAATTAAATACATGTTATTCTTTACCTGGTATGCGTAATCCAATGTCATTTAGAAACTCTATAAAAGCTGTTTCCAAATCTGAAACATAGTATAATTTTCTGTAAATAATACAATATTCATTTGCTATTTAATCGTTTTAAGAGTTTTCCATATAATTATAAGAACATCTTGACAATCAGGAACAAGCTGATTCTTAATGTTAACCGGCAGCATAAAAGAGGTCAGTTTCCCATAAATTTCCCAAGCCAGAAAAATCAAGTAAGTTTTTCCTAAGCTTTCCCAAACCTTCAAATCTGAACCTTGCCATTTTAAAAAGGTTGACATAAGATTATTTATTTCAAAGTTTACTTACCAACATATTGAAATATTATTTTGCAGCCAAATTATTAAAATATGGTTAAATATTAGAATATAAAAAAAAACAACAACAACAAAAGGAGCAATAATATCTAAATATTAAAGTTCGAAATTAACAATACAACATATTTATATTGTGACATATTAAGCCTTGGTATGTTTGTTTCTCGTTAAATCGGGGTACTAGGTGAGTGCTCCTTATTAGGTATCGATATTGAATCACTTCATCTCGATCATTGATAGAATTATAAGTTATAGGCTAGGTAAACTCGATTTACAAAAGGGAGAATTAAAGAGACAAGACACTGTCAAAACTCATTTCCTCTATTTTAGAATAGATTCTTCTTCAACCAAGTACCTAGATAGTATAAAAGAGGGTAATCTGTGTTAGAACCTCAGTTCTCTGTTTTGCTTTTCTAGAAGAAACATTTAGTGTCTTCTCAATAAATAGCCTGTATATATATATATATATATATATATATTTAAGATTTACTTATACATGTGCATCTGCACAAAGGATTGACTTCATTGTTTAATTAGCAACAGTTGTGTTCTTTACATTTATTATTAAAATCTAATACCAGCCAGAGGAATAAATCATATCATTTCAAGAAAGAATTACTGAAAACAGAAACTGTCAGGATTATGGAACCCACAGTAGAGACGATGCACTGATGAATCAATATACATAAAGACAACCCTGGATGTCAACGAGTGCATCTTGTGCATGCTCTGAAGGCTACATGATCGTGGTCATAACAAATATAAAATAATATAAAAGTACTTGGAAAATCAAGGATTGGGAAACACCTGTTTATTTTCTATGTAAATAGAAAAGTATACAAATTATATTTCTTTGTGAGTGAATTAAGTGCATGGAATGAGTTGTCTAAGCTTTGGCAAACAGACAATTTTATAATAAGTCTTGTCAAGATGCAAGGTTAAATTATACACAACAGATATGCATTGGTAGTAAAGATATTTTTTTTTGTCATCAATGGAAAATATTTGACAGAATATTTTTAATTGTTACAGTACCTTAAACTAAAATTGACACAATATTAACTACTACATTTATGGCCCAGTTTCATACAATACCAATCAATTGAATCAAATTGACATTTAATTGACCTAGGCATTTTAGTATAAGCACGCAGTGGCCAGTGACATGCATTGTACACTCATCATTACACCCATGTCAAAACTTTGGTCAGTGCACTAGAAAAATAAAGCCTAACTGCGAGTTATTTGGTGATTGACTTTCCATATATAATAGATACCATAAAAAGGGTTAGCAAAAGTGGCTATTTGGGTTGCTTGTGGCTAATGGTACATTTATATACATCAACTCAGTCTATAATGTTCACAGTTCTTTTCAAGCTCTAATTTTCCTGTTATGGTTTCATTCTCTAATTTTGAATAGCGGTACTGATTCAGTGATCAGAGGTTCTGTTAATTTAATTTATATCTTAAAACCAATTTTATTCATTGTCTTTAATGTAGCCCTAATACCGTAAAATCTAGATTTTAAGCCGCAAATGTGTAAGCCGCAGGTATACTTTGGAAGGCAAAAAGCAAGTAAAATTGAAGTTCACGTGTATAAGCTGCACCCAAAGTCTGTGTGGTTTACCAGTATAATTTCTTTATCAATTTTTTTTTATTGTATTGTATTAGCCAATGTAACGTGAATGGACTTTGCATATTAGACAATATAAACACTAATTAAAGGCTACATAAGCTTTCAATATCACCCCTCTTGCAAACTTTTGTGTGTTAAAACGTCTGGAACCAAATAATTATTTCAATAATATTGGCACATTACTTGTTTCGAACTCTTTTGAAAAGCAAAACTTTCTATGGTCTAAATCAGAAGTTAAAGCAAGTACATACAGTTATTAAGTGGAATGAGCTAGAACTGAAATAAATTATGTCAAACTGTATGTTTTTCTATCTATACAACTAATGATTTGCACATCTACTACAAACTTGTTGCCACATTGCTCATTATCTGCAGCTTTGTATTCTAAGAGCATATAAAAATTACTTTTTTTTCTCTAGATAACTAATGATTTTACACACCAAAATGTAATGCTACTGGCAGGTGTTGAGTATGAGCAGTGATCATGAGAATACTAAATACAGGTAGCGAACTTCTATTTATAATGGCATCTTTTATTAAATTTCAATTATAAATTTAAAAATAGGTGTGTTAATATTATAATTAAGTGATAAAATATTACATAGAAATCAATGATACTTGACAAAGAGATGATTGCAAAATGATTTTACTGTACCTGCTCCTCTTAACTGACGTGTATTCCATTCTTCATATTCTGACAATAAGTAGACTGAAATGTGAAAAATCCCCATTTATTCAAAGTATAATGAGATCTATATTAAATGTTAGGAGTAGAATTTCAACAATTTTTAACAATTTTTTTTTATTAGGTACCAATTTAAAATGTCTTAAAAGAAAAACAAATGAGCCAAAGGCTCTAACATCCAGGCTCTAGCGTGGAAAGGGTTGGGTCTAGGAAGGAGGGGGCATGCCAAGACTCTGTCGGAGATTATGTCCGAAACATGCACTACACTTTCTCTCATATCCATACTCCTTCTCTCATTCATATTCCTTCTCTCATTTATTCATATTCCTACTCTCATTTATTCATATTCCTTCTCTCATTTATTCATATTTCTTCTCTCATTTATTCATATTCCTTCTCTCATTTATTCATATTCCTACTCTCATTTATTCATATTCCTTCTCTCATTTATTCATATTCCTTCTCTCATTTATTCATATTCCTTCTCTCATTTATTCATATTCCTTCTCTCATTTATTCATATTTCTTCTCTCATTTATTCATATTTCTTCTCTCATTTATTCATATTTCTTCTCTCATTTATTCATATTTCTTCTCTCATTTATTCATATTTCTTCTCTCATTTATTCATATGCCTTCTCTCATTTATTCATATTTCTTCTCTCATTTATTCATATTTCTTCTCTCATTTATTCATATGCCTTCTCTCATTTATTCATATTCCTTCTCTCATTTATTCATATTCCTTCTCTCATTTATTCATATTTCTTCTCTCATTTATTCATATTTCTTCTCTCATTTATTCATATTTCTTCTCTCATTTATTCATATTTCTTCTCTCATTTATTCATATGCCTTCTCTCATTTATTCATATTCCTTTTCTCAAGATGTACAGAATAAAAGCTCTGCTATCCAAAAGATATGCAACCTATGCTAATAAATATGTTTACTCTTTAAAATGAATAGACAAAATGTATGCACAAAAAGGGTTTTCAAAAGTTAGTGTTTTCCTACTTTAAGTCTTGCTGAACTTAACATTATAATTTTTAATTAGCCTTCTTTTAAAACATGTTTCAAAAGAATTTTTTTCTTCGCCCTCAGCCATAAAAAAATCTAAATGTTTGCTCTTTGTTTTCTCAAATACCTCAATTTTATTCACAGTAAGTAATATAACAATCATAGTAGTTATCTACATTCAAAGAAAAAGAAATATTATGATGAAATAAAAAACGACCATTAAAATTGATAGTTACCGTGAACAGAACACCTCAACACTAGTGGCCATATCTACTAAATAAACTACAGAGACGAAAACAATTAAAAAGAGGAATTCAGGCCGGACAAAAAGTCACAATACAGAGCAGGAGATGAAGCAAGGTCAGGAATCATGAATATTTACTCAGTAAAAAAGTAAGTAAAAGTAAAGTGATCAGACTAAATTGATCCATGAGGCAATGTGAGGCAGCGTTCCCCAGTTTCTGTGGTAATGGCGCACTAAGGGATTGTGTGGCCAGAACACTGCTCAGCCACCATTACTAAAATCAGGTACACAACAGTTGCCGCTCTTAACTTTTTTCTATGTTTATAAGTAATTTTTGTGTTAGCTTTTGAAAAAAAAATCATTTTTTTCTCTTTTATTTTTATATCACTCTTTATTAGGCTAAATTTTGTCTGTTTATCTTAATTGGCTCCATTTCGTCCCTGTTTCTTATAATTTCCTCATGTTGCTTCTGTTAAAATTTAAAATTAATTTTCTCTGCTCTTTGATTTTCTTAAGTTTTTGCTACTAAGCCAAACTGTCCTTAGCTTAAATGTAATGTATGCAAAGATTTATCCATAACATTGGTATAATTACTAAAGCTACATATTTTTACCTGATCCACTTAACGCCATTGCAAGTTTTGGAGGTACAGCACAACCTGCAATAACAAAAAAACAATATAAATTACTTTAATTATGAATATAGTACAGTGGTACCTTGGGCTACTAACACCTCAGGTTACAAACGATTCAGGTTATGAACAACAATTTAGCAAGTTTATTGTCTCAGATGAAATTTCTAGGACACATCTATAGGAAAAATGGTATAGAAAGACTGGCTTTGAGTGGGAAAATATCTGGTAAGAGAGACAGAGGAAGACAAAGGCTAACATATGTAGAAAGCCTGAACGAATGGGCCACGAACAACAACATAAGTAATAATAACTTTCTGCAGAAAGCTAACAACAGGAAAGAATGGAGAGTCATGACCACCGATGTCTGTTCCAGACCTGGCACGTAAAGAAGAAGAATTGTCTCAGGTTACGAACAGAGCCTCAGGTTACGAACAAATAGAGACAGACAGGAAGGTTTAACATTGCATATCAAAGACCTTGCAGTATTTAGCCCTAGCCTAGTAAGCTTATCCTAGTTTTGCACGCGTGCGCAACCTTGATTTCATTCACCTTACTTACTACACAGCAGTAACAGATTTTTTAGCATAGCAGTTTTTCTCTTTCATAATTGTCCTTGTTAACCCCATCAATTATGAGTTAGAAGAATAGTAGTAGTTCTTCTAGAAAGCACACATTTATAGTAGTAGAAGTAAAAAAAAAAAAGAAATAATTATGTAATATGTAAATGTCTCTTGTGTGTTAAGACATTGCTAATCAGTACAGCATGGGTACACCATCATAAAGAACATTGGATTACTCAAATCAGTTCAGCATGGGTACACCATCATAAAGAACATTGGATAACTCAAATCAGTTCAGCATGGGTACACCATCATAAAGAACATAGGATTACTCAAATCAGTTCAGCATGGGTACACCATCATAAAGAACATAGAATTACTCAAATCAGTTCATGTGGCTAAATTCATAACTAAGCTGCATAAGCTAAGACCTCAAATTTGAGAAACAGTTGAAAATCTACTCTTGATCTGGATCAATGAAAAACAACTATTTTTATATTTGTTTGTTTTCTTTCTCTTTATTTAATACGTGATTTAAACATATTCTTTGGCTTTTATCAGGTAAACAACATTATGTTAATAAAAAAAGAACAATTATTTTACATCTGGGAACAAATTGAGTTTATTTATAAGCATTTCACATGACTTGAGCATTTTAATATATGAAATAAAAAAATAAATGTTACTAAACTGTATCAAATTCTTCAAAACAATGTTGTTATGTTTTATTTTTAATCATACATTTATTCTTGTTACCATGTATTTTAAATTTCTATTATCACAGTAATTCTTTCACATGTCCAGTTTTAAATTAAAGTTATCACTGACAAAATATTTATTTTTGCTCAATATAAAATTGAAGGATTTAAAATGAATATTATTCTAAATTATTTTATATCTATTTGTACATTAGCATTTGTAAAAAAATTGAGAGAATAAAAATAAATATATAATATAACGTTCAAGATGTGTTCAAATGATAATCAACCATACCATTTTGAACTAATATAAAAAGAAACCTTTACCTTTTCGCTTTAATCGAGGCTGTTCTGTTTCCCAGAATGCAGCTTTACCTGAAGATGAAACAAAACAGATGCCTTAGTTAAATTTATGTATGGCTGGGTTGCAAAGTTCAAAACTTCACAAAATATTTACTTCGATTTCGATATTTAGAACTAATGAGTTCCCATACATTATAACTAAAAGAAGTTTTAATGGTATGGCATAGACTAGATCATGTTTGCCTTTATGCCTTGATGATAAGCTTATCATTAATATTATAACTGAAAACATCATGAAATAGAGATCAACATAAATATTTCTTTTTACAGTTTGTAATGTTTGTTTTAAAAATTCTGAAAACATATATTAATAACTTCGTCTTGGTTTTAAATATTTAATAATTCTGAAATTATATATATTTACAACAACAATTTTACATTTATTTAAATACTAAAAAGTTTGTTTAAGATTCGTTAAACTAACAACAAGCCCTATTACTTCGGAACATGAAAAAACAATTGACCAAGACAATGTCATGGCCTGAGTTTACAGTAACAAGGGATTCATCACTTATCCAAAACAGCAACAAAATTTTCACATGAAGAAAACTTTTCTTTTTTTAAATCTGTAGTACTAAATTAAAATTTTTTTTTTTTTTATATCTGTAATGTGAAAGTTTAGCCCCAGTGGCAAAAAGTCATGCCCCCCCCCCCCTCCTTAGACATTGTAAATGATTTTAATGACATTAAAATCTATAATAACACATTTCATGGATTATACAATTTTGATAGATTATTACACCTAAATACTTTGTATTTACATTTCAATTAAAGATTTTTCATTAACAAAATATAATTTCTTTTATTTTCTTAGATAAACTCAACTGCTGGTATTCCATCTGGTTGAAAGGATTTATTAGTTTAAAATGTTACATCTTTGAACTTATGTTTAAGAATCTATTAACATACATGTCTTTTAAATTTTGTTTTAGCTCAATGTATTTAGCTATAATTCATTTGTGTCACCAGTGTGAGTTCTCATTGCACCTATTAAACACAAGAAACGAAAGAGTAAACAAACCAAATACACAGTTAAAATACATGTTTAAATAAATGTATGGCTACTCTTAACAAATGTTGTTTTTATAAAAATAAGGACACTAACAATTCAGGTAGCCAAATACACAAATACAAATATATTTTTTAAATAAATAAACAGCCAGTGCCCTCACATGGGGGGGGGGGGGTGCATATGCCCGGGGGCGGCACTTCCAGGGGGGCGGCAAATATAGTCTAAATATAGCACTAAACAAGCAGTTACAGAATGCAAGGGGGCGGCACTGAAACTTTTGCCCTGGGGCTCCACATAATCTTGTAGGGGGACTGTAAACAGCTGATGTTGACGATAGTCAAAAGTTATTTAAATGTATGTAAGTAAAATCTATACACAAGTTAAAATGTTACCTTTGTCATCTAATCTACGCCCTGTTATGGCAATTTCCACGCATTGCTTGATATCTAAAATTTATACATAATCTATTAATATAAATATAAATATATAAATATATCAATATAATATAGATATGTTTCTATACAAATAGAGCTGTAGATTGATTTTGACAATTATAAGAGACAAAGTAATGATGGTTGTCTAAAGCATAGCCAGAGTGTTGATTAAAATGTTGTCTTAAGAGAAAAAGTTTAGATGTGCCATGTTATTGCAAAGCACTCAATCAACTTTTATTTTATCAGGACTGCATTGAATCGTTGAACATATATTTATTAACTTGTACAGTAAATTTTGATCTTTAACTTTTTTTCAAGTATTTTTTGTATTCTTTTATCAGTTCCACAAACCATGAAGATACATTTATTATTATTAATAAATTACCGTTTAAATTATATATTAAAAAAACAACAACAATAAAGAAAAAAGAGCAAAAAATAAATTTAAATATATAATGATGATTTCTAAATTACACATGAAAAGATGGATATATTTTCCTCTTACAAAAAGTCTTGATTAAATGGTAATATATTTAAATTGTTTAATAAAAAACTCTTAGGCATTACAAAAATAAATATTTTTGTAGCCCTTAACACAAATTTAAAAAAAATCAATTAAATATACATACATACCATCTAGTTTTATAAGTTTATTTATTTCCTTGTTTTTCATTTTAATAGCTTCATTGGCTGTAGGAAGGTATTCAACAATAATTAGAAAGTGTTAGATTAATTTTAAACTTTATACATACTATATTTTATTTAAATAGTTCTTACTTTTTTGATGTAACAATTAATTTAAAAAAAATAATTTACTAACCATTTTTATCCTTCTGAAATTCCAAATCCTCATTTGCTTGAGCTAGTAATGTAAACAGTAAGATATAATATTTGATTGTTCCTAAAGTGTTAGTAATAAATGTAATCCAACAATAATAAAATTTTCTTAAAAATAATAATATTTGTATAGGGCTGCCAATAAACATAATAGAGCACATTTAACATACAACTAAGAACACAGATATAATCTCTAAAAAAAGATTAACATATGTTCACCTTGTGTAAAAAGCTACAAACTTCTGTTCTTAACCTCTTCAAAGATACATATTGTAATAGCACAAAATATACATTTCTAAATCATCATGCAGTATATTACATTATATTTGTTAAACTATTTTCATTTATTGAAAATATTGTCACAATAGGATAATGTAAGAATACATTTTATAAATCTAATCAGAATATTTCTATTGTTATCTTGAATTTAGTCATATTAATGCTGCCAATACAAAGTAAGGTAGTGTTCACTGACACAAATGTGTATATATATAAGCTATTACACAAAATAATTTATTTTTAACATGTTTAGACCATGTCTATAAGATTGGTAGCTATATTAACAGTGGTAATAAATTCATTTCTGTGTGTGTCCTTACTTTGTATATAAAAAAATTTAAACATATTTTCTCTTATCAACACTTAAAAAAAAAAAGCAATTTTTTAAGAAGATAAAAACTATCATATATCGTAGAATAAAATAATAAACTGTATATAAAATTGAATAATGAACAAACTAACCATTTTGTTTTATTAGCTTTTCAATTTCATCGTCCTTAGTTTTTAATTCTTGATAAGCTTGACCTGAGAAAAACAATAATTCAACACAATAATAACAAATTCAGAACAGTTTGAAGTAACAATAACTATATATTCTAAAAATAAATACAATTTACTGTATCAATAAAATTGTTGTTGCAAAAAAATAGTAATGATATGTTGATGCATTATTCCAAAATGTTTTATATAATAAAGATACGAATTAGTTTTTTGTGTAACGCTGTAAGTCATGTACCTAGCAGGATGTCTAATAAATTTAATGTTAAACTAACTAGTTACAATTTACCACATTGATTTTGTAGTTTTACATTGTATTCAGTTGTAACTCTTAAGGTTTCCTTGGTTTGAGCTGAAATATTAAAAATTACTTATGGTTACTTACTGAGTTATTAATTAAACGAAAAGAAATTCTGTGTCAATCATAAACAAAGGTTTTAATCATTCAGCACTCTTCCCTAAATTTCTTGTGTTAACCAAGGCATATAGCTCAAATAAAGGCAACATAATAAGTAAAGTTTTATCAATCTTTAAATATTACAATATTTTACCTAGTTCAACTTTAAGCTGAAATATTTCATCCTCTTCAACTTCCATTTTAACAAATGGTTCACCTATAAAATAAACATAATAGGTTAATTAATGAAATACATTTCATTAGAGAGCTTTTATATTCAATTTATGGTTTAAACAGACCTTTATTGCAATTATTTGTTTAAAGTCATTCTGATAAGTCAAGGTAAATAAGAGTAGTAAAAACAATAAGTTAAATTTAAATTTCAGTGTTGTTTCTTTTTACACTTTTGTAGAAAATCTAATGAACTTGCTAAGTTTTAATCTGTATTTCAAGAAATGTATACATATAAGTAAATAGTAAATAATTGTATTCATTACTTAATAAAATATTTTTTTGTACAAAGGTAACAAAAAGAAGAACCACGAGTGAAAACTGATATTATCTTATCTTAAAACGTTAATAAAGATGCAAGACTAGACTCAGACCACGGATGAGCGTAGGATGCAGAATATATTATAAGATTCTTTAAAGAATGAATTACAACATTAGATGAACAACTGTGTGTAAGGACTGAATCCAAGAAATTAGAAAGTGTATGTATCAATAGCTTTTGTTTTTGGTAAGCTTAGTAAATGTTGACCTCTATATTCCAAATCATGATCGTACAAATTTCTTGTAAGTACACTCTAAGCTTACTTAGAAACTAGCATGCACATTTTCAGCCCCATCATTTGAATAAGCAGTTTGAATTTCAATTACCAGTAGGTTCTTTGGTAGATTTTATAGACTTAACTTTATAGGACCAAGAAACTTAGGGTTTTATTTGATGTTGTTACGAATCTCGGTCATAAATGAATGACGTAGTAAGGCATTGACCTCTTAACAAGTGCGTATCAGAGTCCAAAGCGACCAAGGTTTGACCTTTATGCCCTGAGGGCAGTTTAAATAAAATAATTCGTTCAAATCCCGTGGAAATTGGGGGATAATTCTGGATCGTAGTAATTATAGAGAAAGAGGTTAAAATGCGTATTAAGACCCTGTAGAATCTTCGATGATAGTTTTCTTTGTAAAGTTCCGACCTCCTTAAAGTTAGTTCAGTTTAAACGTTTGTAGAGTGAAGTCGCTATATTCATACATGTACATATAATGCCATTTTTATTGATACTTATGTTGCCACCAGTTGATGAAGTTTATTGATCGTTTATATTGAGTCTACAATTTAAATAAAATTGTTTATTCAACCACTGGAGTTGTTTGATCTATCGTTGTTGAGAAAGGTGTTGAAGATAATTATCACGAATATAACTACATTGCTGCATAGACCTGTCAGTCAAGGAACCCCTAGCTTGGGCTACAGATTAGCAGAATCTAGAGACTTCTAATAAAAATACAACTATATTCATTGAATCCGATTTAACGAGTCGTAATAATAGTCATCATAAAGAGGTCCATAACAGTTTGGGGGCTCGTCCGGGATAGTTGTATAGTGAAGCATATATTCAAGTTGTGTTGTGTCGTGTGTTGGAGCAGTGACCTACTGAGCAAGCCTAAGAACGCTGAAATTATTCTTCCGATTGGAAAAACGTAAGTTGGAAATTTACATATTATAAATCTCTTAACTAAAGAATGGAATTTATTGAAAATCCAGAAGAAGAAGTTCTGAAAACTTTATCAATAAAGAAGTTAAAAGAGATCGCTGAGATCTTGAAGATAGAAGTTACTGAAACTACACCATCGAGGACTGTGTTGACACAGCAGATAAAAGATGTGTTGATTGCGAGTGGCAAGTTGAAAGTAGAATCAAGCGCGGAGGGATATCAAGTTGAAGGTCAGACGTCGAAATCTATGTCCGAACAGTTTAGATTTCAGTTAGAAATGAAACGGATGGAAATGGAGATGGAACAAAAACGTTTTGATCGTGAGATAGAAGAAAAACGTCTTGAGTTTGAGATGGAAGATAAGAAAAGTCAACGCGAAAGTCAGGAAAGAATAGAGCTAGCGAAGATAGGAGCTACTAAAAAAGAATCTCATAATGATGTAGAGATGGCCAGATGGAAAAAGCTAGTCCCTACCTACATTGATAAAGAAAGTGAAATAGCTAATTTCTTCCAGACCTTTGAAATTTCTTGCAGAGATTTTAAGTTCCCAGAAGATAAATGGGGAATATTAGTAAGAACAGCTTTTACTCAGGGAAGGGCAAGAGATTGTGTTCTATTGTTAAAAGAGGAGAATTTAAATGATTATGAAATCATTAAAGATACTGTACTTAAAGCCTATAACCAAATACCGGAAAGTTATCGGAAAAGGTTCCGTCAGTACACAATGTCCCCTTACCAAACACACTTAGACTTCCTTAGAGCAGAAGAAAAGTTAATGGATCAGTGGATAAAATCCAGAAATATCTCCACCTTAAAAGAAATGAAAGATATCATTCTGTTAGAGGATTTTATTAACAAAGTGAGGCCGGATATAAGAATGTATTTATCCGAGCGTGATATCACTGACCCACATAAGGCTGCTGATTTAGCTGAACAGTACACATTGTGTCATAGGACAGCTGATGGAAAGAATGTTAATAGGCCACAACGGCCAGCAGAAAACACACAACAACAACATCGTGAAAAAGAGCATTTTGTGAAACAAAATGATGTTAATAAAAAACCTATCAACAAAAACGTCCAATGTACTTTTTGTAAAAGGACAGGACATAGCATCGAAGACTGTTGGAGTATACGAAGCGACAAAAGACCTAACAAAGTGGTCATGTGTGCAAGCCATAAACCAATACAGAATGTACAAGAAAGCGAAAATACAAACGAACTGAATTCGAAGAAAGATTCTTCTAAACCAGAAACACTGAGGGTGGATTTGCCTGAGAGCAAAAGTCAGAAGGTAGAGAAATCTACAACTGAAGATAATGAGGATAAATATCCTGATTATAAATACAGAATGGCTACTATTGGATTAATTGTCCAAGTCCACAGAGACGAAAAAGTAGACCAAAGTATTTTTGACTCGAACAAGAGTCTGAAGTCATCGAAAGATGAAAAACCACCCGAAAGTCATGGTCAAGGGAAGAATAAAATTGACACAGAGACCCTGTGCAGTTTTCAACCGTTCATTAGTGAAGGTTGTGTGGCCTTACAAAAGGAAGGACCACTGAAGTCCGTAAAAATATTACGAGACACAGGAGCATCATTAACACTGCTGCTTAAAGATGTATTACCATTGAATGATAATACATTGACAGGACAGACTGTCCTATTGAGAGGTTTTGAATGGAAAGAAGAAATACCTCTACATAGGATATACCTCACATCTGACTTGGTGACAGGATATGTGACAGTTGGAGTAATATCAAAACTTCCTGTTGAGGGCATATCTGTTATCCTAGCAAATGATTTGGCGAAAGGGAGGGTGAGACCTGAACTGATTGTGAAGGAAAATCCAGACCCTAGTCCTATGGTGGAGACAGGAAAAGAAAAAGAACTTTATCCTGTAGGTGATGTCATAAATGGTATGACACCACAGAAAAAGAAAGAAGAAACTATCTCACAAGAAAAGGAAAAGAAAGAAGAAATTCTCCCACGAGAGAAGAAAGTGGAAGAAGAAGTGGAACTTGATACTACTATTTTCTCCATGATTGAAGATTGTCCGAAAGGAAATGAACAATCAAAGAAGTCATCACAAAATGAATTGACTGCTGAACAGAAAGTAGACCCAGAGTTGCTACAGTTGCATGAGAAAGCTGTCGACGAGAAAGAAAATCCTACTACTGATGTCTATGAACATATAGACCACAGCATGTTCAAACAACAATGCAAACCTGCAGTTGCCGGTACAGATGAAGATTGGAGGAGCATCACTGAAGAAACGAGTGCTGAGAGCTGGACCGAAACTATCAAAAGCTATGGGTTACCACAATCCATACCGTCAGATCGAAGGACCAACTTCGCCTCGGAACTCTTCAATCCAGTCCTAAAGAACTTATGCCTGGAGCATGAGGTGACAACTGAATCCTATCCGGAAAGTCGAGGAGCCTATGGACCAATCTTTGGACCCACTGTCCGAGGACCACTCAAACTACTTCCAGAGGAATGGCAGACCGAATTGGATCTCCTTGGGCTGAGCAAGTACCTAGATAAGTACATATATTTTTTGTCTGACATAACTGTGTTTGTTAGAAAAAAATTGTACACTGCTCACATGCAGATGCCATTGTTGTGTGATGAAAGAAAGGCAAAAATATTATATCATTTGAAAATGATGAAGCCTTACCTTCTGAAAACAATTGGAATAAGCTTGATGTTGTTAACATTGTTACTCTTATTTGTAAAATTTATGCCTGGAGTACAGGATGAATTGAATGACAAATTCACTGATAGTTAGTTACCAAACTTACTATTGTAAAACTAAATCCCTTACTTGTGAAGAAAAAGGAATGAGTAAAAGTATTGTTAGAGCAGATATCATGATATCGTGATATTTCTAAACAAACTTGTTAGGTTGAGCATTAAAATAATTGCTATAAGAGAAAAAGATCAGTTTTATCCGCAGAATTGGTTTCTAAATCAGAGGACATTATAAATGTGGACTGATTATAAGATATGTTTGAGAATCTCTGGAAATGATAATTGAAACATTTAGCAGAGAGGATAATTTGATTGAAAAAGATGTAAATGGTTATAAGAAAAGAGAATTTTTCTATCACTAAAGTATTGAGAAATGTTTTATGATTGTACTATGGATTTATTTTATCATGTACTGTTGTTGAAATAATTGCACTGAGTCAAGATGCAAATTTCTTCTATGTGAATTTATTCATTTGTTATATTATCATTGAATGTATGATAATGTAGGGTAAAAATAGTTGCAGCAAGACAGAACTATGACTAACAAGAATTCCAAGAAATGTATTATATATGATTTTTCACTTTTAGGATACTGTTACATGAAAAGCAGACCAAAAGTAGAAACTAATAAAACTTTGTAATCCTTATGTTGTAAAAATTTAGGATGTGCCACTGATTTGACACTGTAAACCAGAATGATTGAGAATTTCATGGTTGAAAATTTATAATGTTGACATACCAATGTTAAACTAATGTATGATTAATTAAGGATTTCATGTCAAGATTGTAAAACTAATCTATATTTTTCTGTATTAGTTAAAATAGATTGAATGAATTGTATTGACAAGCAAAAGACTGGGTAGACCTGAACACTGTGGAAGTAACAGGAACCTAGAACCTATGAAAAACCTTTATGGAAAATGGAAAAGAGCAATGTACACCACTGAAAAGATTGGAAATGGAATGTTTTACCACAACAGTCAAACCAGCAGTTGTTTTGTACATAAATTGTTACATTGATTTCTCTCTGAAAAAAATTAATAGTAGCCTATGCTTAACTCTTTTCCACTTCAATAATATTGTATTTGAAATGTCTTTAATGTAATCTAAAGAAAATAATTACTTACTGTTTAGTAATAAGATTGTATGAAGATGATAACTTGCTTTAATTGATAGTTAATTAAGTAAATTAACCAATTTGTTTCAAGTAAATCCATGATTGTCTGAATGTTTCAATTTAAAACTGCTGTGAACTCTTTTAAAAAGAAAATAATGACGTCGAAAGGTCATGGTAAAATGAAAGATTGAAATATTTTTAATGAAATTGTCTATAAACTATTTTAATTCTGGAACAGACTATGTTTAATTTCCTTAAAATAACATAAATGAATTTGACTTTGAGAAGATAATGGTTGTTAAATAATGCTCATTTAGTTACGATAACTATTTAATCGCGTAGCAATATTTTTTTGACCTAGGCTGTGATGAGGTAAATTTGCATAGCGATGTCAACATTGTTAGAATCAATTGGGAATGAGAGAGAAAAAAAAGAGGAATAGAGAGAGAGAGTGCGGAATTGACCTCAATTTTTGGGTCGCGTCACAGACAGTTGTCTAATGTGTTAGTCGGCCTACCAGCATGTAAAAAAAAAAAAAAATACTGTCTACACGAGCAATAATTTTTGTAACGTGTAATTAGGTCAGGTCTAGTAGTATTTTTTTCATCAAGAGCGTTTTTTTTTTTTCTCCTTATGAAAAAATAAGTCGTGTCTGCATAGACATTAAGTGATTTTTTCTTTTGTTGTTTGATTACAAATGTAAAAGATATTAGTTTATAAATTAAATGGACGAGAGAGTTTTTATTACAGTGGAATGTTCAATGTAATAGAAATTATTAACTTGTATTATATTATATCTATTAAGAATGATTATGTATTTTTCTTGTATACAAGATTTAGATAAACAATTTAATTGTCCATTGTTTTGAATTAAAAATCGAATGATTGAATGACTATAGTTAAGCCATTTGATAAGATGAATTTATATTGCATATATTATTATGTTATTGTTATCAGTTCGATTGAATTATTGGGATCGCCAATTGAACTGTATTGTTTTTCCCGGAATATTTTCTTTTATAATTATTCCTTAAAATTAACATTTTTCGTATGGTTAAAATGTAAAGGAAATAATTATAAAGCTTTAGAAGGGGGGGGATGTTACGAATCTCGGTCATAAATGAATGACGTAGTAAGGCATTGACCTCTTAACAAGTGCGTATCAGAGTCCAAAGCGACCAAGGTTTGACCTTTATGCCCTGAGGGCAGTTTAAATAAAATAATTCGTTCAAATCCCGTGGAAATTGGGGGATAATTCTGGATCGTAGTAATTATAGAGAAAGAGGTTAAAATGCGTATTAAGACCCTGTAGAATCTTCGATGATAGTTTTCTTTGTAAAGTTCCGACCTCCTTAAAGTTAGTTCAGTTTAAACGTTTGTAGAGTGAAGTCGCTATATTCATACATGTACATATAATGCCATTTTTATTGATACTTATGTTGCCACCAGTTGATGAAGTTTATTGATCGTTTATATTGAGTCTACAATTTAAATAAAATTGTTTATTCAACCACTGGAGTTGTTTGATCTATCGTTGTTGAGAAAGGTGTTGAAGATAATTATCACGAATATAACTACATTGCTGCATAGACCTGTCAGTCAAGGAACCCCTAGCTTGGGCTACAGATTAGCAGAATCTAGAGACTTCTAATAAAAATACAACTATATTCATTGAATCCGATTTAACGAGTCGTAATAATAGTCATCATAAAGAGGTCCATAACAATGTCATGTATCAATCATAATTTATTTACACAGACTTGCATTAAATATTGCTCTGTTTTTGGAGAAAGGATTTTTAAACTTTCTAACTATGGAGTTTCCCAATATTTACATGCATATTTGTATTAAAATTTACTAGATTTAACTTTGCTAGATACAATTTTAGTTCAGAAAATTCAAAGATCAAAATATTTAGTACATTCGGTTTAGTTTTAATAAAGTATAGTTAAATAATAATTTAAAAAAATAAAAAATTTAGGTTGAAATTATAATACATTTTCAGAATGTATAGGTGGAGATACTCTATGTTTGCAACCCCTATTATAATCCTATTTCTGTGTGACCAGTTTTTACTGCAGTACAATTTTAAAAAACAAAAAAAATGTGTTGCATAAAGAACAAAACACCACGGATGGGTACAGATTGCAATATATTTGCAATTATTCCGACAAATGTCTTCCTTGTACCCCAAGACAACTAAGCTGTTCTTGCATGCTAGACTTAAGATGTTGCATCCTAAACTTATATGGTAAATAGTAAATAATTGTATTCATTAACCATGGATTATTCAGTCAGACAAATGCATTTTAAAGTATCAACACATCTAAAAAATTTGTAAATGTGCAAACATAAAAAGAGGCTCAAACAATACCATCTTAATCAGTCTGATTGTAGACATTTTATACAAAGTTTGTGCAGATTAACATAAATTTTGTTAATTTATTATGGAAATAGCAACAAAAGATTGCAATACATAACTTACAATTACATAGTAACATAAGATTAAAATGACAAATTATATTTTCTACAAAAGAAATTGAACAGACAAATATATACAAAAAATTGTCTTTTTACAATATACACATTTAACTTTTCTTAGGGAACTTTGTGCACAGTTTAGAAAACAAATTTGCTTATTGTAATATTGTTAAGTTTAAAAAGAAAACAATAATTATGGTAAGAGAAAAATTGTTTTGGTAAAAGTATAACAGAAAATATCTTGACACAAGTATAAGACAAACAAAAATTAATTAAAGGAAATCAATGTACCTAAATTACAGTATATATATTGCATATATACTTTGTTTTTGTTTTACCAAAAATTAAAAAAACGGGCAACTTATTTACTCACAATTATAAAAAAATTAAATAATGTAAAATATGTTATTAAAGACTATTATATTTACTTTGTTTAGTTAATTATATCTTAAAAGTAATTAAAGTAAATGATTGAAAAAAAATAAGTCTCTGATATATTACCTTCTTCTTCTTTGGGTTGAAGTACCTCATTCCCTTTAACTTCCACCTTTACAAGAGTCTTACCTATAAAAAAAAATATCTATAATATTACAATGTTTGCTATTCTACAATAATAAATATGTTTATAAATAGTTCTATAGCTAAAAATGTTTAATATAATTTTTTTTTACTTTCAAAATAAAGGATGCACAATAGTACCAAATTAGTTAAATTTGTGTTTTTTAACTATAAGAGATGCCAAACTTTTTTTGGCAAGTTAATTAAGTTTGGATAGTAAGAAATTTAATTTTCAGGTGTTTAAAGGAAGCAATGTCATTTAGCTATATATTTGTGGAAAACTAAAGGAGGGAAGGGGGGGGGGGGGGGAGAAATGTAGAGATATAAGTTCAAACATTTAAAATAAATTGAAACTTCAATTCACTATTTTAATATTGCAACAGTTGCATTAATAAGTTTTAATTGACATTGTTTGCACTTAAAATTATATAATTAATATGTCAAGTTAAACTATTAAAAAAAATTGTTGTAAATCCCTTGCACTTTTTATACTTACAAAGTATATTTGTAAAAAAATATACTTTTTCATTTTAAGTATGTTTCTGTAATTATATTAAGGGTATCAATAAATTATACATTACAAAGGACACTGTTACAAAACAAAACCATAACATCAAAGTGCTAACTAAAATTAGTTAACCTAATTAACACTAGAATATTTATTTTGATAGTGGGACGTAGTACAATATACAGTAACTAGTAGTTATTTATACCCATCAAAATGACGAAGAAACAAAATGACGACTATGTTTTATTAAAATAATAAAAGCAATAAAAAAAAAAGAAAACAAATAATAACAAACAATAAAAAAGTAAAGACTTTCGCAGGTAGGGCAAGCCTAGAAGGAAATTTGAAAGGGTTTTGAAAGGGACATCACTCTGAATATTTTTTTTAACATCCCTCAAGTTTATAACCTTAACATAATTATACGTTTATTACAAAATTTAATTAATGATTTAAACAATAAAGTTTATATAATAAAAATTTCTTTTGGAAGACATTTCCAATTTATATAATTAACTTTTGTCCCAATAGGTTAAACTGCACACACTCGCATATATACAAGCTAAATTGCCAGGCAGTTTCCAGGTGAAAATAAAATGGCATGAATAAGCTACAAATAAAAATAAACAGAAATTTATAAATCTTTTAATTTTTACAAATATTATTTCTACTGAAGTCTTTTAGGAAAGTAATTAAAAAAAATTATTGTAATCGGGTGTAAAATGGGCAAGTCTTTTTATTTAACATAATTCTAAATTGCCAATTGATGCTCGTAGATTTACAATCCTTTTAAAAAAAAAAATTAATTGAAAAAAAAAATGTAGAAAAAAATTTACCGGGTATTAGACTAACTGGAAAATCCTACCCGGGTCGCCTGTATGGCAGTCCTATATGCAAACCACTTAGCAAGCCAAGACATATGTTCAAATTGAAATTGCAAAAGTCTTGTCTCTAAATTAACTAATAAGACTGGTTGAACACACACACAAAGTCTCGTCTCTAAATTAACTAATAAGACTGGTTGAACACACACACAATCTACTTTATATATATAGATAATATAAATATATATCTAACTGTGTGTAAAAAAGATATTCAGTGCCTTTCTTTATTTATCAAAGATTATTAAAATAAAAAGATTAGTAAAAGTGGTATTCTAGAATGTATGTGAATTAGTGACATAATTTTTTTGGAGGTGGGTTAGGGTAGTTTTAATATAAAACAGAAAGTAATGAAATCAACAAGTTAAGTATTTGATGCATTAAACAAAATGTAAAGTTTCATAAAAAGAAATGTTAAAAAATGTAAGAAGAAAATAAACAAAAATACTACCTAATATAAGTAAGACATACACTATAATATGATCTTCTAAATGGCTGCACATGAACCATCAACTAAAAAAGATAATTTAAAAACTATTTCAATTGAAAAGAGTTGCAAGGTACATTACATTCGAGTGTAGAGAATTATTCACAACTGACAAGTTAAACACCAATGGTCACATGATAAAAACTTAAAAAAAAAAAGAAGAAATAATAGAGGAAAGAAGTGCAAGGTAGTAATAGTTCACAATGTCTTGAATTCTAACTTTGCAAAAAAAGAAAGAAAAAAACACAATAATCTATTACAATATAATACTCAAACAGACATAGGGATAACCAGGGGCAAATTCAAATGAGGGGCTGAGGAGCCCTCAGACCTTACCACTATTGCCAACATTTTGCAAATATTTTTTTTCACTACTCTGTAAAAAAAAAAAAAACATTACTAAATTTACAAAATAATTGGCAAATTTGTATCAAAATGATTCAAAACTGTACTGTGGCCATGTAACTATTTTCCCATAAATTGAATGTATGTCTGACAACTGGACAATTGGTATTACTATTACATAATATATAATTTTGTCCGGCTGCCATGTCACTTAATTGCCATGACAAAGCATTGTCTTGTGTCCACCAGCTATTGATTAGAAAGGTGGCATCGGAGATGCATGCGAGCAATATGAGATCAGTTCCTTCAAAAAAGGTCATTTGTGACAATGTTCCCACAAAATGAGACATAAGTGGTTTTTCCAACATTTTAAGATTTATATATCGTTGGAAAGGGCATTGTATAGACTTTATTTTAATACCAAATTTATTATTATAATATTTAATTTTTCTATGACACTTAGAACTAGTTAGACATATATGACCTACAGTTTTGAGAAAAAATGTTTTAAAGTTTTAAATGTATTGTAAAATGTGAAAAAGAGATTGTTTATCTTAAACTTTTAGCTTAAATATTTTCTGATTGGTTTCTATAAAAAGTGATCACAAAACAATCCCCTTTCTCACTTTCCAATGATATATTTATATAATATTATGGGGTACTGTCAAGATTTGTGTACAAAACAAGTGGTTAAATATGTCACATTTTTTTATTAAATTTACTTAATTATAACTTGTTTAACATTTACTTGTTAGTACCAGGTGGACCGATCTTTGTTCGGTAATCACTTCTGTACCCATGGGCCTCAAAGACTGACAAAGTCTGTAATCCGCCAATACGTTCCCATTAAGAATACACCGGCGGGCAAATGCTCCCACTGCGGGTCCAAGACCCATTGCACTGCCAAGAGGCCACTGGGTCTCAGTGGGGAGGAAGCTATAGACATAGCAACCCTATCTCAGAACCACCCAGTGCCTAAATGTCTGTACCTATAGTATAGTATTTGTGCTATCAGGTGACAGTGCAGGTATACAGGCGAGCCACCACGATAATGATCCTTAGGGGAACCGCAGTGAACAATCTTGCTGCGGAATCCTTAAATTACTATTACATGGCCAACAGACAGTTATTTTAATTTAATATTCTATTTAAATCATAGGTAGCAATTTTAAGCTTAGTAAAGTGTTATAATCTAAATATTTTTTGTATTAGGCTGGGCGTAGGTCTCAAGGACTTGTTTTGACCTCTTGTTACAAGTAAATATTTATATTATTTGGTCACCAGGCTGCTAAAACAATTTCTCCCCTACCTATACACACATTGCAGTTGCCAGACATATAGGCTAGACATTGCGTAAATTATAATACCCGATTTATATAAGCTATTATTTATATTAAAAACATTTTTTATAATTTTACTGAGGAGACACCACTAGACAAGGAAAATGTCAAAATTTTTTAAAACATATAAAATATAAATTGGCCTAATTTGTTTTGAGATGAAAAAAATATTTACCATATTGTTCTAAGGTGTCCCGTACATGCTTGTAGCATGGTTCTAATGACTGAAGAAAGTGGCTGAAAGCTTCTCCTGGCCCTGCATGTAGCAGAGCCGCTAGCATAATTTCATTCCTCTCTCTTTTACTCTCCTTACAACCAATTTTTTCTTTTTCTTCCCAAGATATTACATCATGTTGGAACAAATGATCTACTATGTGTTGAGCATCTAGATTTTCTTTCAAATAAACATAGTTTCTCTGAACGATCTGGAAATCTTTTGGCTTTAGATTTCCTCTAGCCATTCCTTATTAGTAACTTATAGAGTTATTATTGTACAATTGAACTATTATTATTATTATTAATATAGACCTAGACTCAGACCTAGATTGTGATTGAAGTTTACATTATTATACACAAATAATAAAAACAATTAGTATTAGGGTTATTAGAATCTACAACTTAGTACAACTAGACTAGTACTAGTCTAGGCCTACTCGATTTGCAAATATTTTGAAATATATGATATAAATAAATAATATAGTAATATAGTATATAGACTAGGCCTATATGAGGCTATATTCTATATTATAGGATAGGCTATAGTGCCGCTATAGGCTATATCATACTACATGACATTTAAACAATTGCTTGAACTTGGAAGTTGTATCGATTAAATGAATCAGTGTCGAATAGGCATAGTTTTCTTTATTATTACTATTCTAATCATTATGATTATCGATGATTTCAATGTCAAGATTTTATACATTAGCCAGCCTACATGTAAATCAAGAATCTTCTTTATAAAAGGAGAGTCTATATTTGTAATGTATCAAAGATAGAAGAAGAAATGTAATTTAATTAGAGTGATCTCCCGTAACTGTTATATTATTATTATTATGCGAGAAAAAAGATGTTTATAATAATTTCGCATATTTAGTAAAAATGTATGCCAGCAGAAACGTTTCCCAAAGTTTCTTTTAAAATCACTCATATAGAAGTCACAAAACTTTGTATTGAAGTTTGTAGGCCTATGTGTCTATTTTCTTGCGACTCAGTTTCCATCATTCAATCGAGCTGAAACAATGTCGATATTCCTGGGCAACATATTCTCTCAAATTTTCAGCCACCTACCACTACCAACAGGGCCGTATTTAGGTTTGTGGGGCCCTGTTCCTAAATTAGTGGGGGGGGGGGCCCTCTTAACCTCGCTACAGCTGTCTTCCGACATTGATGTGTTAGCTTGTGTACAATGTTGCTGTTGCTTAATGATAACCAGTAGATAACCCACTCTGTTGAATCATATATTTCTGCAGCCTTAAATTGTAACCTCTATTGGCCATAAATGTTACAAAACTATTCTAATTGCCGAAAGAGAAGACTAAAATAATATTTTTCAAATGTGTGGGGGCCCCTTTTGTGTGGGGGCCCCTGTTCCTTAGGAACATGTGGAACATACCTAAATACGCCACTGACTACTACCAGTGGCGAAAGACGTAGCCAGGTTTTGACGCTAATTGGATAGAGTAGGCCCTACATAAAAAAAGGAAAACATTAACGAAAAAAGAAGTTTTCAATTTTATTCTGCTTAGCCAATAAATTTTTGTTGTATAAGCTTAGGCCCCAATTAGGCCTAGGTCCAAGTTTTTTAAAAATAATAATAATATTGAATATTTCTATAGCGCATCTATCCATGCTATAATAGCATGCTCAGTGCGCTGTTTTGACATGATTACAAGAACACAATTAGACAGAGACTAATTAAACAGATATGTCTTTAAGTTCTTTTTAAACGACTTTGATTCAGGATGCTTTAGTGCAAGAGGTAGCCTAAATTGTTCCACGATACTGGCGCCACTGACTCAAAGGCGCGCACTCCAAAAGTTTTTTTTCCTATGTCCAATAAGACTGGGAGCCTTGAGCAAAGACTGTGCACTTGAATGCAGATCTCTTGATGGGGTATATTTTGTAAGAGGGTTCTGAAGATAGCAAGGTGCAGTGCCAACCAAGCAGCTGAATGTCAGGGAAAGAAGCTTATATTCAAATCGCTTCTGCACGGGGAGCCAGTGGAAATCCCAAAGTATAGAAGTGATGTGAGCGGACCTCTCGACCAGAGATACTATGCGTGCAGCATTGTTTTGCACCTTCAGGAGTCTCTCAATCTGCTTTTTCGGAATACCCCACAGGCAGCTGTTGCAATAATCGAGTCTTAGAAGGGGTACAAAACAAAAGGCACCCACATATAGTATTTAAGGCCGTATTTAGGATTGTGGGGGCCCTGTTCCCAAATTTATGTGGGGGGCTCCTCGTGGTCTCGCTTCTGCCTTCCACATAGGCCTACCACAGAAAGGGCCGTTAATTCGAGTTAAATTCTGTAAAATCATAAATTGTATGTTGCACTTAGCTTGGTTGGACTGGAGCGCTTTAAATTGTAAGGGAATAAATTAATTAAATTTACATTTTCAAGGAAAGAATCGGGACGTCACTAAAACATTTCTTTTTGGGATGTTGGGGCCCCTGTTCCAATAGAACATGTGGAAAATGCCTAAATACGTCACTGCCCATCTAGAAATATCAACATAGCCTGCGTCTCAAATAGCCTCTGCTAACCAATGTCAAACTTCTAGCCTTCTCGAATGATCTGTATCCATGTCTAGCTGTTCCTGTTTTAACTAACAGGAGAAATGGTGAACGAGGGCCACTGGCGCCTTAAAATCAGTAGCTTTTGGCAGTTGGGGCTCTTAAACCTTGGGTAGGTAGCTCATCTAGGAAAGGAAAAATCCGATCTCAAACCTCCGCTGTCTAGTGGCTACACCTGTTAAGATGCTAAGGGAGTAAACGCTAACAGCGAATCAGGAGACAGGTTTTAAAGCAGTCTTATAGCGACCGCGCGCTTTCTCTCTGGCAACTCACGCGACGCATCTTTTAATATGGTCACTTGTATCAGCCTAACTGTTGTCCGGGTATCAACATCAGCGTGGACAGAGAAGGTATGCCGCCTTGGCAACATCTGAACCTTTAACAGCTTTTACAACATCTTACCACACATGTCATGATTGATAAATTTAAATCTGCCTATCGTCCTGGGCATAGCTGTGAGACATCAATGTTACGTGTCCTGAATGATGTTTTATGTAGAGCTGACCGTGGTTATCTGACTATCTTAGTTCTGTTGGACCTCTGATGTTATTAACCACGACTTACTTTTATCAAGACTTCCATACGAGATGGGCATTACTGAGACTGCACTTCATTGGTTAACTTCCTACCTGGCAGACAGGACTCAGAGAGTTTCTATCAATCATACCGTATCAAAAGCCACTCCTTTTTTTCTGTGGCGTACCCCAAGGTTCAGTTTTAGGGCCTATCCTTTTTGCCGTTTACACTAGCCAGCTTGGCAGAATAATTGATAGCCAAGGATTATCTCGCAAACTTTATACGGATGATACCCAGCTGCACAAGAGCTTCCATCCTGATCATAATGCTTGTGCTGCCGCTGTTAATGCAGTGGAAGACTGCTGTCTAGCGGTGAAAGCGTGGATGACTGCCAACAATATGAACGATATGAACAATATTTATTTGCCACATAGTACATAGGTACAATAAAGGCATAGTCAAAAACATAAGAAAATTAAAGCATTTGTGAATAATAAATTGAACAATAATAGTAATACAAATATTAGTAATAAAAATGAAGGTAATAAGCCTTCTCATGCAGTCCGCGGAGACCTTTTCAGCTACGAAAAAAATTACGGAAATTTATCTATATCCTACCAAGATCAGCCGCCGCCTACGTGGACGTTATGTTTTTACCGAACTCAAATAGAGGCGGGCAGTAGTGCGTTATGTTTTCATATCGATCACTACATTGTAAAAACCTTATTCGCTGCTTACTTTTTCAACTTACGTCTACATTCAATGAGATGATATAACGCCATCTAGTGGCGGAGTATGACACTGTTACTGGACATGATGTATTCAAAGACATTTGCAGATTATAACTTGGACTGGACTAACCTCAGTTGCTCAGTTGCCTGACTGTTGATGTAGGAAAGAACGTGAGTAGCATATAGACAGGCTTGGTTGGACAAGTGAAGCAGATGTGTAAAGAGGAAAAAACATTCCACAGCCAATGTTTCTACACTGTATTATTCACCAGCAAGCTTTGTGTGCTAAATATTTAGACATTAGAAGTGTACTGAATACTTTGATGAAGATGGTGATTTCAATAAGGTCACATGGGTTCAACCATAAACAGTTTAGAGACATGTTGAAAGAAACAGACACAGAATCGCAAGATTTACCATATTACACAGCACTTAGATGACTAAGTTGTGAGCAGAGTATTTAAGTTAAGAAAGGAAACATGTGACTTCCTGGAAAATAAAGGCAAGCTACAGCCATTACTGTCTGATGAAGAATGGGTATGGAAATTAGTCTCTACTAGTAACTTACATTTTCTGAGCCTAAAACTACAATGAGAGGAAAATCTAGCTTTTGATCTATACATCCACCTAAGGGCCTTTAAATTCCAACTTTCAGCAGTGCAAGGTATTCATGGCTGAAACAACAGCTGAGTTCCGCACGTCATTTTTGCATGCGAGATCAGGGGCGGTTTTCTGAATAGGATTCAAAGTCAAAAGAAGTGAGACTGTTTCAAAATTCATTTGAAACAGATGTGGCCAGTTGCCTAGATAAACTGCAGTTCTAAGTCATTGAGTTTCAAACAAATGACCTCCTTAGGGACAAATTCAGAGAAGGACTGGTAGGTTTTTACCAGTTTTTGCCCAAGCAAGACTTTCCTAATGTCAAAATATTTGCATCAATGTACCTTTTAATTTTTGGAACAACATATCTACGTCAGGAACAATTTAAAGCAAACTTGTCCGATGATAATATCAGGTCAGAGTTGATGTTAGGGACATCAAATCTAAAGCCATAACTGTCTGCTTTTTTGGCATCCAGGAAACAATTAATCTACATTTCCACTAATACAGGTGTTCATGTGTAGTGTAACAGTTTGTTATTAAAAATTAACTGAATAGAATAATATTAAATAAATAATTAAAAACAACCTCCGTGTTTTGATTATGTTTTATTTGGACCTCAAGTGTGTAGTCGTTCCCCGAAATGCTGTTTTATAGTTAATGCGGCCCTCGGGCTGAAAAGTTTGGAGACCCCTGACCTAGACTATAGACGCTGAACATATAGCAATGTGATTGACAGAAATTAATTACGTTGAATTTATTTTTTAGTTTTACGAAAAAAAAGATCAATTCCATTCTCAACTTCAGAATAATAATTGAAGTTCATTCAAAATTCAAAAAGTGGACACGAAGCTTTAGAAGTCGCAGTAAGGTAATTTTGTATTAGGATTTGTATTCAAGAAGCTAATAGATGTGGGACGTAGAGAAGACATAATAAGCCTTCACGAAGTACGAAGCTTCGAAACCACAAAAAAAACAACTTATTTTTTTCTCTATCTCGATACGACGTAGTGTGCCCGCTGGGCAGATAATTGTAAATTGACAAAATTTAGCACAAAGCAAGACAGCTCCATTTAAATCAATGACACGGTGCTATCATTCAAAAGTTTGTGGGGCTATGTGGAGGAAGTGTGAGTACGGCTAAGAAAAACGTTTAATTCATAGTGAGTATGAAATATCTGTAGGTTGACTTATCGGTACTAGCAATTTTCGCGCCTACCATTTTGGCGCGACCGTTTTTTGCAATGCCGGTTTGGCGCGGGTCGTTTGAGGGAAGATTTCTTTTTGTTCTAGAATGAGAATTAAAACGTTATAGTCTATAGAGAAAATTACGCGTGCTCCTTTTTCTATAGAAACATAATAACTAGACTTGTTGGAGCGCATGACGTGACTTCGTGGTCACTCAGTTGGGAGTGAACACAGTTTAGCTCACAACAACTAAAGTCTAAAGGCCTACAGTCTTGACCATCAAACTGAGATTCTGTAACTAAATTGTATTACATGATTATATTGGATGTCTTAGAATACTAAGTGGTGAGTAAAATTTAGAAGTCGACCGAAAGTAGGGCAATGGGCCACTTTCGGCGTAGTTTTGATTTCGGACAATGCCAAAATGCTAGCTTTCGGTTAAGGCCGAAACTTATATGGACGTTCGGTCATCAGCCGAATATCTATTTTTAAATTTTAAAAATTTAGATTGCATCGCCAATACTGAATCTATTACTCGGCTTATTGAGATAATCTCATTTAGTATTTCTGTGTGAAGTAGAAAATTAAAGTCGATTCAAAAACGGATTTTTAATCACCACAAAAATTGTGGAGAAAGTAGAGTGTTCAGTCTTTTAAAATATTTTGTTTTGTAATTTCGGTTAATCTTTTCGCTTCGTTTTCGGCCGAGGGTTTTTCTTAAAACTTTCAGTTATGGTTTGGTTTCGACCGAATGTCAATATATCGCTTTCGGTAGGGTTTCGTGTTCGTTTCGTCGACCTCTATAAAAAAACTTAAATAACTATTGAATTAGAATAGTTGATGATGTATGTTCATTGTGCCCAGTCAACTACGAAGATCCAAATCGGATACATGTATAGGCCTATTAAAATGTATTTGGTAATCGTAATCTACAATAGGAGCAGCAAATAGGCTTTTAAATTTTAATAGTCCTTTGTATGCATGAAAGAGCATTATTTTAAACTTTTATTATTTACTATTTGTAGGCCTATGAGCCAGTTTAAAAAAATGTTGTTTTTCTCAATTAAAGTAATTGCATTGTGTTTATTGAATACTGTTACACGTGTTTTTATTCCATCGCGTAAAAACGTCCAGCTAAAAAACGGCGACACCAAAACGGCCCCGCCAAAACGGCGGCGCCCTAACGTCCTACTTCATTGCATATTTTGAGAATCCGCAAAGAAAAAGGTTTATAAACACATTGAAGACAACTTTGAAGGCCACTACTCAACAACTTTACAATTGGTAAGCATAGCTAGAATATTGTAATGGATTAGGAATTTTCTTTTTCTTTTTTTTTTCTTGTCTTCATACTTATTCTGAGACTTTGGTGTTTCTGAAGATCAACCTCATCTTGTGAGCTAGTGTAAAGAAACTGAATTATGTTTGTAAACTATAAAGTATTGACATTTTTTTACAGATGTACGGAGCACGTCGCTCCAAGCTATTAAAACTGAATATATAGAAGCTACAATTTAAAATGCCATGTTATTTCTTTGTAATTTATAATCTCTTTGCGAGCAAAGCCAATTGTTTATTTATTTGCTTTGTTCCTTTCTAGAGCTAGATCTCTATCTAGTGTCACAAGACTGACTTATTATCGGGTAAAACAGGCTTATTAGAACGTTAGAAATTCTTATTATCAGGAAGAGAGAGCCATTAGCAGGACAGAAATACTTTTTTAGCAGGTAAGACATACTAATTAGACATTTTAACGTATGATTGCAAGATGGACTTCTAGTGCTATGAGAAACATCTAAAATACGATAAGACTTATTCCTTGGAATACCGTTCATTATGCTGACACACAGACACTATTGGATACTTTGCGATAAAAGGCCAAAAGATCAATAGTTTCAGCAGCATGCCCTTTTCTGTGTAGTAACCAGGTATCCAAAGTAACCAAAGCAATCTCTAAAGTATGAAAGACAACAGGCCAACACCACTTTTTGGTTCTAATAGAAATGTGTACTTTTTGATGTGTTGGTCAGCCCTATCAACGCCTGACTGGAGGATTTCTTAGAAGATTTCTTATAGCGTTTCTATCAATGCTATTAAATTAGCATGCCCAGTGCGCTCTTGGTGTGAATTACAGACAGATCGATTTTAAGATAATAAATCAATATACACTAACTAGGCCTAATATTTTAAATACCAATAAAAGTATAAATGCCAGAGTAACAAATATACATAAAAAACAATGTAGTTAATAATATAAGGTTTTTGCTTAATTTCTAAATTTGTGTAGTCTACTTGTATGTTGTATTGTTTGTAAAAAAAAATACTTTTTTTATATGTTATGTAAGAATAAAAATAAAATAAAAATAATTTTAATGTAAAGCATATTTATTATATTTATAGGATCTTTTAATAACATTTTATAAATAACGATGCATTAAAATAATTCTTAGTATTTTGTCTTTCAAAAATTACATTCTGTTTTGTATGTGTTTGTTTTTGCAAATATCATAGTAATGTATTATTGTTTTTTTTAATTACTTTTATCATATTCACCTTCAGACGGAGTCGAGGTATCAGAAAAAAAGCCGCATCCCGCATTGGCCATAATGTCGGCAAAAGAGATAATCAGTTTTCACCCTTTTCCTCTTCTGATGAAAGTCAAGACGATGTAGATAATGTATCCGAGTTGCGGGTAAAGTTAAACGATGGGTAAGTTTAACCAATGGAATGTTTGGTTGAGAGGGCTTACCCCACTACGCTGTTTGGTTAGCTTTGGTATGTTTGAATGTATTAAATAATAGCCTTTTTGACCTACTTAGTGACATGGGCCTCATTGCTGAAGGAAATTCTCCCATTGAAAACCAATCATTTTTGATTTTTGGTCTCGTTGCCTTTACTTACTTGTCCAAATTATGTAAATCCTTAACGTATATTTATTTACCTAGTAGGGTAAGGGTTAACGTTTATCGTTTATCGCATGGACAAAAAGGGTCTCCCTAGCATATCGCTGAGGAGTACACCCACGATGAAAAAAAAGGAAGACCACTGGGAACATGGACAAGAACCATGGAAGAAGAAGTGACGGCCATTAACAAAACATGGCGCGAAGTCACTTAGCTCGATCTGGACAGTGAGGCATGGCCGAATATTGTTGTTGTCTTACGCTATACAGGAAACTTTAATAAATAAGAGAGAATGTGTTATAGCTAAAGTTAAAAAGAAGTTATTGGTTTTCACTAAGGAAGATTAACACTAATGAATTGACTCGAGACTAGAGTTATTCCACGGATCAGGGTGTTTTTTTTTTTTACAAAAGCGTCTGTAACATATCATTTGTGTTAATAAGTCACCAACGCGTATATCGTTAGAAGGTCCTTTATTATTCAGCATGTTACCCTTCTATTGAAATCCCGAAACAATTCCGAGAATCATAAATATAGCATAAGACAAATGCGATAACTAACACCTCCACCTCTTTCGTGGAAAAAAATGTGATCTAATTGAAACTCTTTCATCAGTTTGTAGTTATGTTTGTGTTGTTTTAAAATTGTATAAGTATTTAATAAGTTGTTTCTTTCCTCGGTCTTAACGGGTTCTCCAAAATAATATGTAGAAGAAGAAGCACTAATACGGAATAGAATATTTGTATTTTATCGATCCTTTAAAGCATTTATAATAAATCTTATCTTATACAGTAAGATGATTCTTCTATAAAGAGGATTATTGCATGCTACTATCATCATTTTTATTATATTATTGTTTTAAATGATGTTGAGTTACTGGTTTTCTTGGTTTGTTCAGGCAACCCATTCCATGCCCGAATGTTACTCGGGAAGAAAGAGTACAACTATCGTTTTGTTCTTGCATAGGCATACGGGATAGTAGTCGGAAAGAAGAATGCATTTGTTCGCGCATTAGGGATATGAAACGTGTTTTTGTCCTAATGTTTATCTAAGCATTGCAACATGTTGTTGATTTATTATATTTCGAAAACATTTATCTCTCTATTTACCTGTTGCCCGACGAACTCTTCAGACCAGTGCTGAAGAAATGAAGCCAGGACAGTGGGCATTGCTGTGGATGCAAGGAACAGATAGAAGCGCAAAAGGAGTGAAAAGACTTTTGAATCTGATGGCTTCTCTATCTAGCTATCCCACTTACTCTATTTGAAATAGATATTACATTTGAAGTATGAATCCTAAAGAGTTTATTCCTTAATGACAAGAAACAACCGAAACAAAAATTTCCTACAGTGATTATTATAAATTAAAAAAACATTTTAAGAAAAGAAAATGGATATATGAGTATTGTGATATGTAGGCTAGAGTTTTATAAAGGTAGTCTATTAATGATTTTAAACAAAGTATTGCTAATGTTTTATTTTCTGGCCATCAACATTTTTTTTATTTGCTCTACGCTACTTCAATTACTCGTAGCTGTAAAACAATTTATGATTATAACTTCTGGTTGATTCTTGCTTTAATTTTGTCTTAATCACATAGACAACAATTTTATTAAGTATATATTTCACAACACTTGTCTGCAGCACACAATTTTAATTCACTTTTTAACTCATCACAATAATATACAATTCATAGTCCAAAGAATAACATAAATTTCAAAGTCCAATTTTTTGCAAGGACTCGCAATTATTTACGACTTTCTACAGTGAAAAGTTAACTAGCGATCTTATTCAAACACACGTGATCAATCTCTCTTTCAAACTCACAGATTATCGTTTTTAAATAGAATGACACTCATTAGACAGACAATCATTCGACATAACTCGTGCTTCTTAATATTTGACTTGATTATATTGATCACTTCCCTTTGACCATATATCATTTTAATTATCAATTTTTTTTTATTTATCTTATCTTAGCACTTAACAGTTATAATGAAAAAAAACAACAACGTTTAATGCTCTTTGTGGTGGTTGGAATGGGAAATCGGTGCTGAAACGTTGATATAATATGTGATGTCATTGGCAAACGACTATGTGACAAGTTTAAGTTCAATTTGATAACTGGAAAAGGGTCCGAAGAGATTTAGTAAGCCAGCTAGAACGTCACACAATTTACCAAACATAATGTAAAATGTAAAATAAGCAAAAGAAATGTATTTATAAACAAATATTGGAAATTGGACTAGATAAAAGAACTGTATGAATAAATAAAAAGTAGATATAACACTTTCAATCCTTTTTTGGACACGGTGAAAGTGATTAAAGCATATTTAATTTATTTTATCTCTTTTATTTTAAAATACAAACGTTTTAAACGTAAACTCAAGTTTTATACGATTTTTAGCGAAAGGAAGAAACCAAATATTAAAGAGTAGTTCCACATTTTTTAAACACACCAATAGTTCGTCTTAAGTAAAAATCTTAAAATAATTTTGGATATCTTTTAAGAAGTACTACAAAAATACCCAAATTATGTAAAAATATACACATATAGATCGAAAAATGATACAGCGACATCTTAGGTTGCTCTTAACTCAAATAAAAGTAAACAAAGAAAATACAATTCCAATATCTGAATAAATTCAGCAGAGGCTTTAGCCATAAGCCTAGCATTAGGCATTGCAGAAGAATCAGAAAACCAATATTTTGTTATTATATTCGATTCGTTATCTTGTCTTACTGCTATGGTAAACTGTAATACCAGGAATATATCGGCCTTGGACATTCTGACAAAATACAAATTGATATATGAAAGAGGCAAACGTGTCGTTTTCTGTTGGGTTCTTGGTCACGCATGGATAGAGGGAAAGGAAACAGCTGACAGAGAGGCAAAAGACGACCTGTTGTTATCAGATAGTACTATTCCGATTTCATATCGAGACATGAAACCTTTAATAATTACACATACAAGACAAAATTGGACTAACTTCTTGAAAACCGAATGCAATAAACTGCAGTATTTGGAAAAATAAAACTATGGCATGATACAGGCCAACTTATTCGAAAGGACGCAGTTATTCTCTGCAGACTACTTACAAGACATACAAAACTAACACATTCGTTTATCTTAAAACGAGAAATGGCCCCAATGTGTGCTTTCTGCAATGTCAACTTAACAGTGTCTCACATTTTGTTGGAATGTAATACATTTGATGAAATTCGACGTAAATTCTATTACTGTAGAACTCTTCATGAACTTTTCAGCAAAATTAAACCAACATATATAATAAACTATATTAAAGACATAGCCTACATCTGCACTATAGAATCTAAAGATATAAGAACAATAAAATGGATACAAGAGAAAAATGACAACAACGTTATCAGAAAGGCCCTATATAACCTTCGATGTTAATGGGCCGGAAATTCAACAATTCAATTCAAAACAATGGGAAGATGGCGCGTGTTGTCATGATATCATTAATACATCATTGAAAGTTTTATTGGAAAAAATACTTACTTGTTTAAAATAAATTTGAGACATATTCGGAAGTATTTTTGTGATTTTATTGTATTTATTTTAATTTTAAATATAACTAATCACAAAAAATCCACTAAAACTAGCTACTAGAGTATACAAAGCGGCTAGAGCCGCGGGAATATTTAATCTAGGGATGTTAAAACCGGTTTGTTTTCAAAACCGGTTTTCGGTTCTATAAAACCGGTTTAAAACCGGATTTCTATCCCCCCCCCTTCCCGCAATGTCACAAGTCACAGGCCGGAAAAGACAAATGAGCGTAGTTGTGTAGGTGTATTTGAAAAATATTTCAAACTTAATAAGTGTTTGCATAGCATTCAAGAGGTTGATTTGTGTGAATACATTATGATTTTGTACACTTTACCACAACATTCTTTAGAAATAATAAAAAATATGGGCTAATTGATTAAAACCGATAATAGCTTTCAATAGTGTTAATTTGTGCACCGTGGACTTAGACTTAATGTATTGAATAGGATCACGTAGCGCCAATCAAAAGTCAAAAGAATGTGTATTTATTGCTGCCGTTAATAATAAAGCACAGACGCGCTGTCTAGCCGAATTGTTCAGGGTCACAGGACAAAACTAGTTTGCTCTCTCCATTGCGTACATCAAAGAGTCGTCGGCGGCATCCGTCCGTCTCGAGTGACGATGGTGTAGCTTCATGGGTGAGGTATCCAACTGCACCGCCGAGAATGGCTGTGTAGGCCAACCCGGGAGGGGCAATCCCTGCCTCACTTGAGGCACATCAAACAGTAGCACACATCTAAGCGATGAGCCGACATTTGGTTCGATGTTGTTTTTATCGCAAGCCATAGTTGGTATTTGGAGAAAAAAAAAGAAACACAATACCATACCTAAGACTAAATAGTATTAGCAAGGCATTTCAAGAATGGCTTTGCGTGAATCCAACATTATTTTTTTTTAATATTTCCATCAGAACCAATAAAAAAATAAAATAAATGGTGTGCTACTTGAAGTAATGATTACCTTCCAACCAACCAACAAACCGAAATCCGGTTTTAAAAATCAAAACCGGTTTTCAGATTCAAAACCGGAATCCGGTATTCCGGTTTTCGTTTAACATCCCTAATTTAATCCCATACACTTGAAAGAAAAAATGGAGAGCAGAGAGGCAAAGAGTTAAAATGGAAAAGTGCTTGAAGCAATGATTTGATCAGCATATGAATGCATATATTAGTGTTTGTGAACAATTTGGATTCCTTGGTCAACTTAACAATATATCAGCTGATGAAAATTTAAAATGCAGCAGTGAAACTGGTCCAAGCTTATGACAAAGATCTAGGACACTGCCAGGTAATGAACTGGTTTAATTTGCTGAATTATGCAAGCAGCATGTTGATTTAATAAAGGATAAAACAAAACATGACATTAGAAATAAACAGTTAATTTACAAATTGATTGTTGATCAACGTCTGGAAGATACTTTTCCAAACATGAAGTTAACCTAAGAATGTATTTGGTACTTATGGTTGCCAATGCAGCGAGTGATCGATCATGCTCCAAATCAAAGCTAATAAAAACAGCATTTGATTGTTAACTGACACTAACACGCTAGGCCTACATTGTTGTTTATGTCTATCAAAAATTTGCTTAAAACGTTTTCGATTTAGCGAAAAAAGCATTTGAGTTAAATGTGGTTGCTGATTTCGGTGTGGGTTTCCTACCGATTCTTAACCGATCTCGGCCCGATGACTTGATTTGTGCGAATAGGGCATGGACTTTATAAAAATGTTTCATACAGAATTTAAATAAAAACCCTTGGGCTAACGCAGGTAGAAAAATTACCAATGTTAACCTACAAATACGTCCTACTCATAAACAATTAAAAGTTTTTCTTACTTACCAATTAAATCGTTAATGCCCACGGGTATATCCTAATGACTTTTTTTCTGTGCTTTTTGGGTGTTTCCTAGTTAGAATGCATAAAAAAGTGGGTATATACATGTGCTTCGATTGGTTTTTGTTTTTATCGAAAGTTACAGGGAAGGTGGGTACTCAGGGAGAGTGTATGGACATGAATGGGGTACGTGTAGTTTTGTTGAGATGCACTCTAGAGGAGAGCAATGGACGTGAATGGGGTACGTAGTTTTCTAATGATAAATGCATTACATGCGTGCTATTAAACGTATTGAATAAGTAATTTTTTTATTGTAAGAATAAAACATTAGAAGGATATAAATCAGAAAAGAGGCATTTATTTATTGTATGGACGTTACATTCCAATTTATTTTATTGTAAACCACTTATAACCGTAAACATTGTTTTTTTTTTCTTTCTAAAAAAATATTTATAATAATTATTTTTCTTTAGGCTTCTTCTTGAAGCATGAAAAAACATTTTAATTGAAACTGAAAGTATATCCATCGAGTTTTCTCTTATTAATTAGTCTTTGTGAATGGGTAATAGGCAACTCCATGATAAAAGGTTGAAACAAATGCACAGAAGAACCTTATACTTCAGGCATGACCTATTTTTCTACTATTGCGACTGCATTTTGTGAATCTTTTTTGTACAGTGGAATCAACAAAAAATTGTCCATTCATTATATTCATATCTAGCCTGACCCTGCTGCTGACCCTAGAAAACTGTGGTGTAGGTAAGATAAGATAAGAATGGGCATTTATTATAGCGCTTCTATCAATGCTATTAAATTAGCATGCTCAGTGCGCTCTTGATGTGATTTGCAGTGGCAGATGTATTAGCCAAAGAGAAAGGTCTTTAAGTTTTTTTTTTAAAGATGGTCGATTCCTTGGAACACCGTTTATCATGCTGACACGCAGAAACTTTTGGATACTTTGCGATGAAAAGCTAAAAGCTCAATAACTTCAGCAGCATGCCCTTTCCTGTGTAGTAACAAGGCATTCTATAAAACAATCTCCAGGGTATGAAAGACAAAAGGCCAGCACCACTTTTTGGTTCTTACATAATGTGTACTTTTTCATGTTTTTATTAGCCTTATCCACGCAGTTTGTTGCCATAATTGTCGTTTCATTGAATGTCAAGAAGGTTGTGGTTGGTGTCCAGATTAAAATCAATTGAACCTCCATACTTTTAACAAAGCTAGACGCATCTTGTAAGGGGAATTTCTGTTTTATAGTCCCATTGCCTCCAACGCCCTTGGCAGCAATGCAAGTGAGATAAAGGAGTTATCAAATGTCAAGGGAAAAGAAAGCTCAGCTATTTAGCAGATCAGGTCCATCACAACAATACTGCCTAGTCCAAGGAATTCTTACCGCTCATCTGTAGTGCTGTACACACATAAGACTGGACAAAATATCCAAGTGTTCATCTTATTCCTTACTGTCATCATCAATACCGATCTATCATCAGGTGGTAATATATAAACAGTAGCATTTGTCATGTCCTCATCTCTTCCCAACATTGTTAACACATTGTTCATTGTATAACGTTTTCGTACACTGCAAAAGATAATTAGTCTGCATGATTTATCAAATTTATGTGGTTAATTATTTAAATGCCTTTTAACTATGCAGTATGTTACATGGTAAACGCGTCACAATTGTTTATTTGATAAAAATATGAAGAAATATGCGAATATTTTGATAAAATATTTGACATTTGCACTCCCCCAAACTGCATTTCTGTTAAAAACACCGTACCCCTCTCGTGTCCCAGCACTCTCCTGGAGTGTATTTATATTTCTATCTGAAGTTCAATGGAACTTTTCTAGTCAAGTAACAATTTTATATTTATGGGATTCAGAATAGATTAAAGTATATAAAAACATATCTTATTTTGTCTAAATTAAGAAATCTTTTTTTTTACACTTACTTGTTTGAAGTAGAAGACATTTTTTCGTCGTTTTTTTTTAAAGTCGATCTACAAAAAAATACGCAATGGAAATGACTTTTAAGATGATAATAACATAAAAAAATGTGTCCAGAATATAAAAACGCCATTATTTTAATTATTTAATAAATTGGCTTTCTGCAAGCTAACAAAAATGGAAGCAAGTCATTGCAATCTGGGAGAGTCCAAATGCCAAATATTGGTTATGAGTCACTCAAAATTTATATGATAAGAGCCATTCATAGTTTCTATAATGAAGAGTCTATCAAGGTTTGTATAATGAAGAGTCATTCAAAGTTTGTATAATGAAGAGTGACTCATATTTACTGAAATTTGTGAAATTCTGAACTACTGTAACATTGTTATATTGTAATACTATTATAATATTCCACTATTAGTCCATTTATACTGTTTACTTGTAAATGGTAATGCTGTAATAGTACAATGAAAAGTGTTTGAACCAATGAGCTAGACTCTAAACGCTGAACATATAGCAATGTGATTGACATAAAGTATTGCATTGAATTTATTTGTAGTTTTACGAACAAAACAATTCGATTTCCAACTTTAAAAAAGTATGAAAGTTAATTTAAAAGGTGGCTACTAAGCTCCAGAAGTAAGGTAATGGTGTATTAGGATTTGTATTCAAGAAGTTAATAGATGTGTGTTGTAAAGTAATTGCATTGCGTTTATTGAATAATGTGATATGTTTTTTATTCCAACGCGTGAAAGAGTCCAGCTCAAAACGCGATACCAAAACGACCCCGCCAAAACGGCAGCACCCTAACATCCTACTTCATTGCATATTTTGAGAATCCGCGAAGAAAAAGGTTTATAAACAGACTGAAGACAGCTTTAAACACACTACTCGATAACTTTACGTTTGGTAAGTATACCTAGAATATTTTAATGGATCAGGAATTTTCTTTTTCTTTTTTTTTATGTCTTTATACTTTATTCTCAGCCTTTAGTGTTTCTGTAGATCAACCTCATCTTGTGAGCTAGCGTAAAGAAACTGAATTATGTTTGTAAAGAATGAAGTTGCGAAATGTTTTTACAGATGTATGGACTACGCCGCTCCAAGCTTTTTCAACTGAATATAAAAATTAATTTAAATTGCCATGTTGTTTCAAACTTGTTTTTTTTTAAAAATATATTCTCTGTTTGCGATCGAATCAAATGGTCTATTTATTTGCATTGTTCCTTTCTAGATCTAGATCTCTATATAGTGTCACAGATACAGAGCTAGAGAGAGAGAGAGAGAGAGAGAGAGAGAGAGAGAGAGAGAGAGAGAGAGAAGAAAAAGTCATAGAAAGAAAAAAGAAGATAGATAAAGTAATAGCCATACAAATACTTTATAAAGTATAAATACATCGATTGATTGAAAAACCAAATAATATGTAAATAGATAAAATGCTAGCTAGATAAAGATAAATATTGCTAGATAGATATATACGTAGATAGACAAATAGATAGTTAGATAGTTAGATTGTGTTTATCTAATGTAACAATTTGATGTCCCACGGGACAGAGATAATCAGAATTGGAGCCAAGAGTAATTTGGCCAAATTGTCGGGTACAGAATATATCACCGTGATAAACTGATAGGTGCCATTTTGATGACAAAGTGAAGAAACGTGGTGTTTTATTGGATCCCACACTGTCTTTCGACCATCGTATATCTCATCAGTGCAGAGGTCTATATCTACAGTTGCGTAGACTCGGCCAAATACGACCCTATTTGTCCACTGATTCTGCAAAGACACTGGCAGTCGCCCTGACACTTTGGCTTATCGATTATTGTAACGCCCTGCTAGCTAGACAAAATCGCCAGGCTACAGCGAATACAGAACAATACTGCGCGTTTGGTTATGTGCAAGTCAAAACGGGACCCGGGAACCGCCCTTCTACGCTCGCTCCATTGGCTCCCCGTGAAAGCCAGAATTGAGTATAAAGTGGCGCTACTTTGCCATCAGTGCATTTTAAATAACGAGTTTCCGTCCTATCTCAAGAAACTAATCACACCTTATGTCCCGCAAAGAACACTTCGTTCTGCCAACTTATTGCTTCTAGAAGAGCCCCGTTTCTCGCTGACGACCGGTGGCCTTAGAGCACTCTCAGTATCCGGTCCGAAGGTGTGGAATTTACTTCCCATTCAACTCAGGCGAACAGGCCCTACTGTTACTTTAAAAAAGAACTTAAAAATTAATTATTTCAATATTAACCTTAGATAACATTTAATAATTTATTTAGACCCTGACTGCGCTATAAAAATATTATTACCATATCTCTCTCTCTCTCTCTCTCTCTGTCTCTCTCTCTCTCTCTCTCTCTCTATATATATATATATATATATATATATATATATATATAAATCTATGATCTATAAATTGCTATTGTACCAGCGACTGTATGTAGTTTTTGTGTATTTGCATAGTTTTATATTGCCTATTGAGCTACAACGATGAACATTCTAATGCTGCATTGAAACACCTTTTGCCACAACCGAATCAATAATAAATTAGTATGTAACCAAAACACTGTGTTTTTCTCTCTTAGAAAATAAAACTAGTCAAAGTTACATAGGACTTGATTCTTCCTTCCCAAAGAAGTAACCATCGCAGCAAAATGAGTAGATCATCCTTGACCTTCAAAGTGGGCATTGTCCTGGTCGCCATTTGTCTATTTGGCCTTGTGTTTTCAGATGACAGTAGTATTAACAGGTAATAAAGACGTATTAGAAGATAAGAAAGACTTATAAGCACGTAAGACTGACTTTTTAGCAGGTACGACAGATTTATTAGCAGGTAGGAGAGCGTCATTAGCAGGTGAGAAAGACTTATTAGCAGGTTAGACATATTAACTTACGATTGCAAGATGGAATTCTTGGGCTATGAGAAACATCTTAAAATAAGATAAGATAAAAATGGGAATTACTTTAGCTCTTCTATCGATGCTATTAAATTAGCAAGCTCAGTGCGCTCTTGGTGTGAATTACAGACATATCGATTATAAGATCATAAATCAATATACGCTAGGCCTAAAATTGTAAATACCAATACAAGTATGAACGACAGAGTAACAAAATATACAGAAAAAAAAAACACAATGTAGTTAATATAATTTTTGCTTCATTTCTAAATTTGTATAGGCTACAACTTTAAAAAAATGATAAGCATAAAAAAAATAAAAAATAAAATTCATCTAATCTTAATGTAATTTTAATGTAAAGCATAGATTTAAAGGATCTTTTGATAACATTGTATAAATAACGATGCATTATAACTATTATTATTTTGTCTTTCAATAATTAGGTTCTGTTTTGTATGTTTGTTTTTTTTCAAATATTATTGTTTTTGTTTAATATTATTTTTGACATATTTTTCCATCATCAGAAAGAGCTCAACGTCCAGCCTTAGCCATAAGTTCGTCAAAAGATATTATCGGTTCCCATCCCATACCCCTTCTGGTGGAAGTCTAGACGAGTTAGAGTATTCATCCGAGTTGCCGGTAGAGTTAAACGATGGGTAAGTTTAGCCAACGGGATGTTTGGTTGATAACTTGATACCCCACTATGCTGTTTGGTTAGATTTGGTATGCTTGAATGTATTAAAGAATAGCGTGTTTGACCTACTTATTGAGATGGGCCTCATTGCTGCAGGAAATTCTCTTGTTGAAGGATGATATTTTTTGGTCTCGTTGCCTTTACTTACTTGGCCAAACAATGTAAATCCTTAGCCTATTTTTCTATTGTATCGCAATAGTGCATTTTAACAATATCCTCTTGTTTTTCAACAACATCATCTTATTTGAGTTTGGACTTGGTTTGTAAAACTGTTTCATTTAAATCGTTTGCTCGACAGAACTAAAGGTAATGCCATTGGCCCGACTCAGCTATACATATAACGAAAATCGCAGTTTCGACGGAGCTAAAACAAAAAACAAATATAACAGTCAATATGTCTACAATACAAATAAATCTTTAGATACAATTGATTAATAAAGCTCTCTAAATCACATTTAAACAATAATGAAATCTAGAAACATATCTAGTAATCATAGATATCATTGGCTCCATAGTCTCGAAAGACGATTAGATTTGCGCTCCTGTGATTTGGCCAGCCCTGCAAAATTGACTGTGTCTGTGGAGACCTATCCTTGAGAGTTGAGAGACAGGCTCTATCGCATCTCTGGCACTTAAAAGCTGGACCGTTGGAGATTGTTAGGGTCAGCCTACTTTTCTTCGCTGCTCGTTTAGCCTCCGCCATAAGGCCAAGTTTGCCCTCTGCCGCATTTATACCGGTGTGTAAGGTGCCTCTCCAATTATTTCTGTGCTGAGCAAGGTTCTCCCAGTTTCCGACCTCTACATCTATTGCCTTTAGATCACGTTTGCAGACGTCCTTGAACCTGAGTTGGGGGCGGCCGGTAGCTCTCTTGCCTTCCGCGAGCTCAGCATATAGCAGGTCTTTTGGGATTCGCCCATCCTCCATCCTGGAAACATGGCCAAGCCACCGAAGACGTCGTTGGCGAAGGAGAGTGATCATGCTAGGCATGTTAGCCCGTTGCAAGACCTCGTTAATCATAGACATAGCACAAGACAAAAGTAAATAATCACATCTACACCATTAGTTTTCGATTAAGAAATATATTTCGTGGAAAGAATTGTGATCTGAGCTATAATACGGATTAGAATATTTTAAATTTAATTATTCATTGCAGCATTTATAATGAATCTTAATTTACCTTATCTTATACATTACAGACGTTCAATCTATAAAGAAAACTATTGTGACCTACCCTCATTCGTGGTTTGAGTCTAGGCATGCATTTTTTGTGTGTTTTAAATGATGTTAAGTTACTGTTTTTTTTTCCTGTTTGTTCAGGCAACCAGTGCCTTTACAAGCTTATGTGGCGCCCCAGGGCAAAAGTTTCAGCGCCGCCCCCTTGCATACTGTAACTACTTGTTTAGTGCTATATTTGCTATATTTAGACTACATTTGCCGCCCCCCTGAAAGTGCCGCCCCCGAGCATATGCCCCCCTCTGCCCACCCCTATGTCAGGGCACTGCAGGCAACCCATTCCATGCCCTAATGCCACTCGGGAAGATAGAGTACTTATAAGCATTTGTTCGCGCATAAGGGATATGAAAGGTGTTTTTGTACTAATGTTTATCTGATCATTGCAGCAGGCTGTTGATGTATTATATTTCTAAATCCTTTTTTCTCTCTTTCTACCTGTTATCTGACGAACACTTCAGACCAGTGCTTTAGAAATGAAGCAAGGACAGCGGGCGTTTCTGTGGATCAAGGAAAAGAAGGCAGCATTAAAGAAGTGAACAGACGTTTGAATCTGATGGCGTTTTCTTCTAGCTATCCCAACTTTCTCTATTTGAAATAACCACTAAATTTGAAGTCTGATTGTTAACGCGATTGTTCTATCCATGCCAAGAATAAACCGAAACACAAATTTCCAACAATGGTTATTACTACTAGGTACCCCAAACCGCTGAAAAGTCGTGATTTTTAGCATTTTCCCACAATTTTCTGTACAAAAAAATGTTTTTACAAATCTAACATGTTTACTAACAAAAATTAGACCATTAAAAGGATCAATTCAAACACAATAAAAATATTATATTAGTTTTTCTATTGGTGTTACTAAAATAAAAGTTGTTTGTATTTGCAAATACATCACTGCAGCGAGTTTTAGCGGCATTTAAATATAGCGTTTTTACCCCCTTCTAATTCTATCGCGTGGTTTAATCTTGCCATTTATAGAATGACCTCAGAAATGTGTCCATTGCATGCAGAAGTGCATGACCTTTCAACTCATATTATCAACATTTTAATAATATTAAAAAATAGCCATACATTTTAAGGAAATGAATTGTATGTGTAAGTAATGTGATAAGTGGGCAAGAGTTTTATAAAGGTTGTCTATTCAAGAAAAAAAATGTGATAATGAAAAAATCGTTTAATTAAGGCTATTTGTGGATGTTGGGATCGGAAATTGGGACTGAACCGTTGCCAGTGATATGCACGCAAAACAACGGTATAAGTTTTGCAGATGTTCCTTCAATATAGAAGATTTATTACGTCCACTAGGCCTAAAAAACCTGCAGAGCGGCAGGAATCGGTCGGCGGCAGGGATAGAACCCGCTACGTGTCGGTTGACGGTCCAGTGAACTAACCGCAGGTTCAGCCGGGCTTCAAAAATTAGTCATCACAAATTTACATATAAAGATTTTTAGCCTACTGTATTAATTTTTATTTGTACTCTTTCGACCTGCAGGTCTATAGATTACATTTTTTTTATTCGCCCTCCCAGTCCTAACAACACTTCCCTTATAAGCTTATATTCTCTTATAAGTTTTACAGACGTTCTTTCTAGATAGAAGAATATTACGTCCACTAGGCCCAAAACTCATGCAGGGCGGCAGGGATCAGGCAGGTATAAAACCCGCGACGTGAGATGGTACGGTCGACGAAGTTGTCCAGTTAATTCTGTGATTGAACTATTAGGCTCTTGTCGGACGATTGAGTGTGAGTCATACAAAGGGACATAATACAATAATTTCAAAATATACCTAGGGAATACATTTAAATTAATTTCAATTAGTTATAAAATCATTTATTCAATCTGGGATGTTCTATTGTCAGTTAACTGTACACTTCACGTGCTAAACAGAACAATTGGGAATATACTTTAAAAAAGGGAGAAATTATAAAGGTCAGGGATAGCCTAATTGTGCAATATTCCTGTTCACCCTCAGATGGAAAGACGTAAAAGATTTCAATGAAGATAACTCTAACTATATTTTGTGAATTGTACATTTGGACCTGTGAAGTGTTAAAAAAAAATGGATTACATTCTTTCTCTGTGTTTATATTTATGCTCTGAAGGCGTATGCACATAGTGAAATAGGAGCACAGATAGTGAAATAGGAGCACACATAGTTAAATAAGAGCACACATAGTGAAATAGGAGCACACATAGTGAAATAGGAGCATAAATAGTGAAATGGGAGCGCAAATAGTGAAATAGGAGCACACGTAGTATAATAGGAGCACACATAGTGAAATAGGAGCACACATAGTGAAATAGGATCACACGTAGTGAAATAGGTGCACACATAGTGAAATAGGAGCACACATAGCGGAATAGGAACACACATAGTGAAATAGGAACACACATAGCGGAATAGGAGCGCAAATAGTAAAATAGGAGCACACATAGCAGAATAGGAACACACATAGTGAAATAGGAACACACATAGCGGAATAGGAGCGCAAATAGTAAAATAGGAGCACACATAGCGGAATAGGAACACACATAGTGAAATAGGAACACACATAGCGGAATAGGAGCGCAAATAGTAAAATAGGAGCACACATAGCGGAATAGGAACACACATAGTGAAATAGGAACACACATAGCGGAATAGGAGCGCAAATAGTAAAATAGGAGCACACATAGTGAAATAGTAACACACATAGTGAAATAGGAACACACATAGTGAAATTGGAGCACACATGGTGAAATAGAAGCGCAAATAGTGAAAAAAAAAATTATTATAATTATTATAAATAATAAAAAAAGATTTATGCAACTATGGAGTTATCAACTTATCTAATTGTTTAAAAAACCTGTTGTTGAATATTTAGAATACGAGATTAGAACTAAGACTATACAGAATAAGAACCAGAGACGTCAAAAAGGGAACTCAACGAAATTGCAATATCATATTCCTTGATATGTAGCCTAACTGAGGTACAAAATATGAATATTGGTAGCACATTTTAATATTAATCACCTACGTTATTAGATCTACACTTTTCTTGTATTCCCTCATTAATTTTATTGTTAAGTCATTTTTATATTACACCTTAATGTTTAGCGATTAATGACATTCATACTTCGTCACTTAATTTTTTTAGTAGGCCCACTATATTGACAGACGGTGTTTTTTATTGACTCATTTTTCTCTTTTATTATTTTAAGATATTTGTTTTGGTGTTTGTTTGTTATTGTTTTTTTTTAAACTAAGATTAATATCAATAAAGTGTAGTGAAGTAATATGTTCCATATTTGAAAGAACGTTTCTGTCATTTTATTGTTTACGTTGTGCTACTTGTAGTAAACTGTTAGTGGTATTTAGTTCATATATCAATGTGTTAAGCGTAATTCGTTGGGCCGGGAGTTGTTAATTAATTATATGTAATTAGGTTTCTGACAGCCGCACCTAACATTCACCGACCGACTTGTCTAAAGTTTGTCATCACTTTGATCACTCCCAACTAATTTACAACAGATTAATAGTGAAATAGCAGCACACCCAGTTAAATAGGAACACTCATAGTGAAGTAGGAGCACACAAAGTGAAGTAGGAACGCACATAGTGAAGTAGGAGCATACATAGTGAAATAGGAACGCACATAGTGAAATATGATCACACATAGTGAAATAGGAGCACATGTAGTGAAATAGTAGAAAACATTGTGAAATAGGAGCACACATAATAAAATAGGAGACAACACTTTGAAATAGAAGCACATATATTGAAATAGGAGCACACATAGTGAAATAGAAACATACATTGTGTAGTAGGAGCACACATAGTAAAATAGGAGCACACATAGGGAAATAGGATCACACATAGTAAAATAAGAGCACACATAGTGAAATAGGAGCACACATAGTGAAATAGGAGCCACATAGTGAAATAGGACTACACATTCTGAAAGGCCGATAAATACTGCGCCTAAGCGGCTGCACAAAAAGGGTCATAAAAATATGGTGGCGCCGAAATTGTCACGTGGCCTATTATATCTGTAAAATTAGCTTAGACCGATTTATTATACATTTTAGTTTTAACGTATGCAGAAGCCAGGAACACACATAAAGACAAAACAAATGATCAACCTAGATTTGTAAACAGTAGTGAAGATAAATCCAACTGCTGAGTTTATAGTTGTTGGTGATAATTTAGAGCCATTAATTATCTCAGTTTGTTGTCTACACATCAGAAAGTTTTAGATCCACTTATGTAAGTGACCAGAGATGTAAAAAAAGGCGGTCGCTTAGGTCGCAAAATTTTTGAAGGCGCAAAAATTATGATTTTTTTAAATTTGGGGATTTAAAAATATAAACTGTATTTAAGTTAAGTGCTTCTGTGCGCTACTAGCATAGGCAGATAAATTACTAGGTTATAAAAGGCGAAGGGTATTTTATTTAAGTTGTCTTAGAAATTAGGAAAGTACCTAACAGCACTTAGTTTGGCAACCTCGCTGTGCGTAGCGGGGTGCAAAAAGTCAACTTCCACTTACCTCGATGCGGCAGCGGAACATCATAGTGACGTGACGTGACCGTGACCGTCAAGTCAGTTTGTGAATCGTAAGTAATGAGGGCGCTGACTTGTATGCATTGGTAGTGCAGTTGTTGTTTTTGTGCATTTTCAGACGAAAACGAGTACATTAAATCCCCTAAGTTGCACAAGATGATCCAGTCGAATTTATGCACTAACACCTCTGCGGTACCAATGGGCCGTATTGCTGCTGAGAGTTAACACCCTTGCCCCTTTTACAAGGAAATTACAAGTCAGTCATAAAAGATTGACTTGTAAAAGGGGCAAGGGTGTTAACTCTCAGCAGCAATACGGCCCATTGTCTTATGTTTGTGATGCTTTGAAAGATATTTCTGAAGACACTAAATAGATCTAGTGGCAGTATTGCGAGGGTAGAAGCACTTGGATTACTTATACATATCCCAGACTTCAAGTTTAGTGTTGCACTTGTCACATAGCACACTATTTTGTTTCAAGTAAACATAACTAGTAAGTTACTGCAAGAAAAGGGCTTACGTCACCTGAAAAAAAACGAAGAATTTTTTGTTACAGCTAGAAGTGATCTAGAGTTCAATAGAGTTCTGGTTGATGCTAATGAAGTAGCTTAAGAAGTTGCATCAAATAGAACCAGTATTTGAGAAAGAGAAGGTCTGAATTAAAAAAAAAGAAGAACATGATTGATTACGAATCAACAGATGAATCTGTAAATATTGCAGGTGAACCCTCAGAAAATTTCCACTTATATGTTGCTGCTCTAGACACAGCTAACTATGCGGTAAAAGAAAGATTTTCCCAATTAAATAAAGTAGCCTATCATTTGTCTTTGGATAATTGTACAAAATTCCTGACCTTAAAAACACGACTACATAAGAGGTTAAGTCGATGTACACAAACTTGGAAAAAGCATTAACAATTGAATAAAATGAAGGTTTGAATGAATCTGACATTGCTGCTCTACGGCAGTGTTCTGAACTAAGAGCAATTTCTCATCATCTCCATGACTCAGTATCAAACCCTGAAGAAATCCTAAACTACATTTACCAACATAATCTTGAAAATGGATTTCTTAACATTTGTGAAGCCTTTCGTATTTTGCTTACGTTGCCGATTTCCGTAGTTAGTGCTGAACGAAGTTGTTTTTTTTTAAACTTAATGAGGGACTTTAATGAAAATGTGTTTTTGCCTAGGGTGTCAAAAACCCTAGAGCTGGCCCTGCTTAGACAAGTGATTTATTAATCCTATTAGTTGTATTTCACATGATATATTTTTCCTTAATCCATATTGGTGTGAGCACATATCAATATGTTTATCTAGGTGATTTACTATACTAGTAAATTTGATATGCTTACGTATTTTGCATGTTACGCTTGTCTGTAAACAGGTCTGTAATTTCCAGGATCTGATCTATTTCCTTTTTTTTTATTTACACTTGAAAAGCTCATAATATGTCTTTTAGCACGCTGGCTTTCTGTTTGTCGGACTGATACATAGACTGGCTTTCTGTTTGTCGGACTGATACATAGACTGGCTTTCTGTTTGTCGGACTGATACATAGACTGGCTTTCTGTTTGTCGGACTGATACATAGACTGGCTTTCTGTTTGTCGGACTGATACATAGACTGTTTCAAAAAATAGTTGAATTTAGCTAATGATACCCATACAATTGAAAATAAAAGTGAAGAAAAAAAGCGATTTTTACGAAATTTCTTTAGTTATATAAATGTCGGGCCTTGTTATTGAAAATCATAAAGGAATATAATAAGATATTCTTTAAACTTATCATTGAGGATGTTTTATATACAGTCAGTTAATGTAAACACAAAATTAAATTTTGGAATATGTATACATTTCTTTTTACAATTTATCTCGTATTTCTATATTAAAAAAAAAGAGAAAGACTGTCCTTTGAAATATTTGCGTTAATTTTATAAATACTTTGCGATAGCAGATCCTGCAAATCAGCACTAAATGCAATCGATTTGAAAAAGTTTGCCAGCAATAAATTCACTAAGCAAAGAATCTTGGAAGGTGATATAGAATTACATTATTACACACTTGACTCGTCTATATCGTATTCTTGTACAACAGTTGTTACGTACGAATTTTAATATTCTTCTATTAATATTGTTACGTTACTATGGATAACATTATTGTTAGAACCACCTTCTTGTTAAGGATAACATTATTGTTAGAACCACCCATTTACTAAATCTTTTCCCCACAACATTGTGATCCTATATATTAGGACATGACTGTTTTATTTTTACTAATCTTTTGACTTAACTCACAAGACAAGGTTAAGGTCGTTTAAAACAACGATTCGTTCATGATCCAGCCTAAACCAGTTTATTCATAGATATAATATCGATGTTGCACTTGAAGCCCGCGAAACTATTTGGCTGTCTGTTAGAGGCATGCTTTTGATTGGACGAGGGCGGGGGAAAACTGTGACTTATATTTGCATTTTTAAAAGTTTTTTCTTCATTACTCCTATAGCGCCTCTGACAATTTAGCGCCGCCTGATTTTTTGGCCGGTGATTGGATATAAATAGTCTCAGGTTACCGGCTAGACGGGGAGAGACGCTGGCCAACATTCTAATAGCATAACTACGGCACTGTTAATATCTCTCTATGCTATTGTGATTTGACATCTACTACTACAGTTCTAATTGTTTAATAAAAGTTCTATATTCATTTACAACTCCTTTTGTCAATATTATTTATTAGTGAAGATTTTTCTAACACAATTTTTTTCAACGATCATCGACTTTGACAGGCTGTTTGAATTTACCCCATTGACAATTTATCTTATTTAGTACACCAAATTCTAATTATGCCTTCAGTGCAGTTTTGACAGTTATAATTAATGATAAAATATGTTTGGATGCTTTAAGTTCAAATGTTCAATTTACTTTGTGATTAAGGTTTAGGGTTTTAAACTAACCCAGTTTGAACGTAATTTGTGCAAGTCGAAGGATGGGGATCGTCATGGAAAATGCGATCGTCAAGCTTTGAAAAAAGCGTGGAAAAAAAATAAAATCTGAGTTTATCGACGACAATAATTCGTATTGTTTAGTTAAATTCTTAATTTCGTATTTGGGCTAATAAGAATCGATATTAGGTAACAAGAAGTCTTGTGAAAGTAATCTGGTTAGCTTGCAAAAACATGCATATTTTAGTTTAGGACTGTTTCAAAGCGGTTTAAATAAGTATACATCCTACAAACATGACTTTATTGTGGTTTGCAGTGCTGGTGTGTGCATATCTATGTGTCATCTCAATTGTTCAAGGTAAGATATGAAAACTACAATTAATGAACGGGAAATGTCACGCAATTTCACTTTTGAGAAAATGAAATTTTAAACATTGATGCCTTATCTAAAGCAGTAGGCTTAAGTATAAAAATAATAATACGATTTTTTTTATAGTGAAAGCTCATAAAATTTGTTTATAAATATTGAAACCGAAAAAAAAAGTCAATGTTTTTTTATGAGCTATTATAATTTTTATGTTCTGTTTTGCGAAAAGACCCTAGTTTGGACAAAGTTTGTTAATCCAAAGTTTTCATAAATCATAAAGTTTTTGTTACTAATAACGTTAAAAAAACCTTAATAACACTGGATTATACCTTACTTATTACTCGTATATTATTAAGTTGTGTTTACATATGTATATTTAACATTACAGGTCAACTTTTAAAAGCGGAGGGGCTTTTCATTGTTGATAATAGAGGAGTAGACAGGTACGTGACCTACTTCATCACTATAATTAGGATAATCTTTCTAATGTGTGCCGCCGCTTTATCATTTATTCGATTTACTGCCCTATTTGCAACACGTCTGTTTGGGTGATGATTTACAATGAAGTCTGCGACCGTCTGCCTAACTATTTTCAGCTCGTCTTCATCGGTCGACTGCTTCTCGTTTAAAATCCTTAGCTGTTCATTCTATGGATAGTACTGCGAGGCCTTCGTTTGTACAGTACGCAATCGTTATCTCCAACGTAAAACCTTGTTCTTTCTCTCTCACCTTCGTTCGTGATACAGGGCAATAATCGTTAAAAGTGGCTGTTTAAAGCCTAAATCGTTTATACCCTGAGGTGTTCGTGAACCGGAGTACGATGTAATGTATGTTTTAGTGATAGTTTCTGGGATTTCTGCAACTCATAATATAAAAAATGAAGAATGACTTTGTTGTTTCCACCTAGAGTTATGTTTATATGTTCCAGCTATTTAGTGCTTTGACAATAGTTTGTGCATGTCTACAGGAATATAAATGCATGTACGTCTCTGATAGTTGCAGGAATATCATTGCACTGTATTCGTAATTTAATATTATACATTGGATTGTGTAGTACATTATATTTAAGTACAATTGTATTTACGACACAAACATCTGATGAAGCCTTTATTAAACTTGTTTAACTAATTGCCATTAGTTCATTTATTCCAGTTATGTTAAAGACATACCCGGTGATGAGACATATGCAAAAAAGAGGGTGAAGGCAGTAAATGAAATACTCAAAGATATTGCGTATAGTTTAAGTGAGGTATGAATAAATATATTTAAATATTTTTAATTTATCTAATCTATTTATCTATCTATCTATCTATCTATCTTTCTACCTATATGTATACATGTTTATATCGCTTTGCATTCGCCCATGTACCGCGACACGAGCTTGAGAGCTATCGATTTCCTTGGGGACCGCATGCTCCTACGAACGGGAATGGGGCCTCATCCACATAGTTATCCATATCCACCGGAGGAATGAATGCACTCGAGGAAACCCTCAATAGTACCACTACCGCCCTTGATACGGTAAACACATATTAGGCATTTATCTCGGCGTCTACTGATGGCAGTGCCACCAGTGATGATTGGGAGCGTTCCGGGTACTGCGCGCTTGTGCGAGGAAGAGAGAGAGGAGTTGTCAAGATATTGTGGTGCAATCTGGAGCTACAAGACAGAGATGGAGGCCAACAGACTTGCCGTCAAGGCAATCCGGAAAAGGTTCGAGGACGGTTCGGAAGTGTTAGCCGGCACAACCATCTTCATTGATGCGCTTTCAGTGCTCCAGTCCATCGACTGCCCGAGCGACTCTCTCGTACGCTATCGGCTATACTATAGGTTCTCAACGAGGCGTTATCGCCCCCCCCCCCCGGGGGGTGGTGAGAAGCTTTAGGGGGGCGCTGACGTTCCCGGGGGCGATTGGGGGGGGCGGTGAAGGGCAAGTGAGCGGTACAAACGAACCTGATATAATTTGAACACCCCAGCTTTTTTAATTGATTAGTTTTTGGATCAAATGTGATGTACACGCAAGTGATGCTAAATATCTGATATCCCCCAACAGTGGGCCTACATATTATTATACTAATAAGAGAGATGATTCGCATTGACTTTTCCAACAAGTAGGGGTCAGTATTAGACGAGTATGGTGTGCGTCCGGCTCGTCGTATGGTTAAATCACCGCACTTTCAAACGACACGACACGGGATCTATCCCTGCCGCCGACCGATCCCTGTCGCTAAACATTTGCTAATATTAATTATTAATGATATTTTGATCTCAGTTTACTGTGATGTCATTAAATGCATTAAGCGAGTTACTACTAGTAATGAACAAAATACTATTGTTGAGCGGAATGGATACGCAGTAATCGTACAAACTGGGTAGTTAAGGTAATGTTTGAAAATATACGTATACATCCTTTAGTCATATCATATTTTTTTAATTTTCAAATACTTTTTACAGTTTGATCATTTGAAAGTCATAAATTGTAAGCCATTTATTCTATTATAAAATAATAAAAAAAAGAAGCATTAGAAATAATAGCTCAAATCTCCCTTTAACTAAATAATCGTTCCATATTTGATCCAATAGTGATTATGTTTTATAATTTTACAAAAATTACTGACTAATTATAACCAACAATCCGCTTGATTAGATAATCTGTTGATCTATTAATTCTTACAATATGTTTCCTTTTCAGTTCTTTTAAAGATAATAAATAAGCACACAAATCTAGTCGGCCTAAAAAAAAATTGCGGAAACTATATTGACCTTTAACGTCCATATGTGTGGAGGGAGTGGGCGCTAAAATTGAGGGGGGGGGACGATGAGAGGAAAATAAAATTAAAAGGGGGCGTTGAACCAAAAAAGTTTGAGAACCTATGGGTTATATCATACCCGATTTCTAGGCATTGATCGAAGGGAAACCGAGTAATTTTGAAGTCCTGATAACGAGATAGCGGACTTCTCAGCCACGAAGAGACCCCTGACATCCGCTTTTAATGAGCCGCGCTAATTTAAGAGAGCCCGCAGATCAATACGTGAGTCGGAGACAGAACAGCGATACACACTCTAGGACGAATCTGACAAGGCGCCAAATCGAGCTAACCCGTGGTAGAGGCTTCAAATGAGGGAACGGTCCACGATAGCCTTGTTTGGAACTAGGGATTGTCCGCCAAGGACGACCCTTTTTATTAGGTTTAGGCCGCAAAGTTTTGTGCTTGCCACACATCCCCTAGTATGCCGTGGCTTCACCAGCCCTATGATTAGTTTGGTCCGACGGGTACTTTACAAGGCCACACAGTATATTTTTTTTATGTCAGAGGGGCTCTCTTCCATGAGATATAAGGTATATTCATGATAAATTCAATATTTTAAAGATATGCGCTATGCAAAGAATGAACATTATTCATTATAAATAAATCTTCTATATATTTCAGGTCAATCGAATATTTCTTTCCTTTCAACCGGCATTGAAAATAGAGCTGTATTTAAAAAAAGTCATCATTATGGTAAGCCTGCAGTACGGTAAACTAATGTTAAAATAGTGTACACATTGGAAGCACTCTTATTGACAAGTCTTAATGAGGCGTGACCTTTTCAAATCGAGGAGGTCACGTGCTTCCGGTTCTATTTTTAAATTGTTTATTATTTTAGGCATTTCCGTAAACAAAAATAAAAAGCATGCTTTTGCTGGTGTTTGACAATTGATTTCAACCTCGACGGCCATTTCTAGTCTTTTAGAAATATACAAAGGCTACAATATTAGTTAGACCTATGAGGAATCCGTTTTTAACATCAAAAGTGAGTAGGTGATAATTAATACTCAAAGTGTTAGTTGTGTAGAGTTAAATTTAGATTTGTTTATAAAATAAATGAGTCAAGGGTTGCGTCTTTGGTTATTAAAAAAACATAATTCGTGGATTCATAAACATATAAAACGAAAATTCTTTTGCATCAAGCAATACGTTTGAGGTTAAAATAGGTGATTCTTCACGCTAGACATTCACAATCCATCGTTTTCTTTTTGCAATATCTTTTGCAAAAGAAATAACATTTAATCTCTTACATCTTTTGGTATAATTAGTAACGTAGCACACACACATGCTTTTTTAATTAAAGGATCGAATAGGGCGTTTGCAATCCCGTGACAAAAAGCACGTGATTTGTGTTTACTTTGAGTAATGGTGTACAATTAAATATGGCCGCTGTATTAATAAAGTTCCATATAGGCTCGAGCTTTTTTTAAATGATGTGTTGTGTTTTAAGTCTTGTTAAGATTTAAGCTGTATTATGTATGTTAAAAAAAATAGGCTATTTTATTATTATTATAGACATAGATCATAGACGATGTGAGCCTAATAGTGACTTGACTAGATAGCCTATTCACCAACACTATCACTTGGCATCCCTACTTGCATTAGCCTAGCCTACGAAACATTAAAAGTGAAATTGAAAGTGTAAATAGGTCTAGCCGTCCCTAGCCTAATCACATTAATCAATTAATCTACAGTACTACTATTTACCTCCTTATTTTTTTAGTAGGATAGCCAATATTCAGATGTTAATTTTGCATGATAAAGAAGTAATTTACTTTCACCACGTTATGTTTGTACCTCAAGTGGGTTCTATATTTACACAAATACGTCACTAAATGTACACAAAAAAACTTAAGCTCCGCCTACTAAGAACGCTCTATAAGGCCGGAAATGTTGTTCTTGTCGACCCTTTATGCATGCATAATCGTTAAGACTTGTCATTTTCTTCATTAGGCCTATTTATCTCCTAAGATTTGAGGATTTTGAAAAATGTATTTTGAATTGTATAAATTACCAATTATTGTTTGATTGTAGTGTTTTTAAATTGTATTTATATCTTTCTTTGCGTTTGTTAAACTTATTATTATGAATTAGCTACTTTAGTAATACCAACAACAAGATTAGCCTATGCTGAATCTTACCGTAAGATCAAGACCCCAAACCCTATTTATTGTTAGTCCGCAGTCTATTTGTTTTATTAATTAGTACTTTTAAAAAATGTTTTGGTGATTTTGTAGATTATTAGACCTAATGTAAATCTGTGTTGTTCTTTAGAAAAAGAATTGTAAAAAACATTTTGCCTTATATGCTAAGTAGACGCAAATGGCTAGCTGCTAACACTTCTGTGGGAATTTTTATTTCAGGATGACAATCTCTTTCCAGCCAAAGCCATACTGCCAGGAACAGGTAATGCAATTAGTTCTTCTAAGTCGTTGGATCAGTTTGAAGACTGGCTTGTATCAAAAAAATATCACAGCACCTACAAATATGACTTTGCCTATTTGTGGACGGGGTTAGTATGCTAACTACATTCTACCGAGCTCTGTATTCAGATGTTATGTATTAATGTGTATATCGCAGAAGTATTAAAATATGCATGCAGTTAGTTATTGATTGTGTTTTAAAATAAATGTTTTCCTAACAAAAGGCAGTTCTTATCTCTTCTGCCGGAAATGGGCCGTATTGCTGCTGAGAGTTAACACCCTCGCCCCTTATACAAGTCAATATTTTATGACTGACTTGTAATTTACAAGTCAGTCATAAAATATTGACTTGTATAAGGGGCAAGGGTGTTAACTTTCAGCAGCAATACGGCCCATTGAGAGCTAGAGCCAGATGTGTTTTAGGTTGTCGGAACATTCTGAATGAATTAGCAATCCTACTTTATCACACTGTTCATTTGCCTACTCCTGGCCTAGATTTCATAAATTGTATTGAAGTATACGCAGTGTTTTCCAAAGAGTTCTATTGTTCCAGTGAACGCACATTATTATTATACTAAGTCTTAGTATAAGGATAGATTTAATATGTGTTGTAAATTTTGATATTCAAACTTTATTGTTACAACAGAAAGCTTCTTAAACGAATATTATAGATTCATAAATCACCAGAAACATCAAATGCTTTATGCGCCTGATTATTTACTGACATACTAAGGGGATTGAGTGGCCATAACAATATTTAGCCGCCTTAACGTTGCGTCAACTACTGTCAAAGTACCCATCAGAACTAGGAAATAGAAAATGAGGGACCTTTCGACCATAGAAACTACCATAACCTTCACTAGGTCTCGAACACCGGACCTTCCATACGACCCCCGAGCGCTCGAAAGTAAAAATGTACATATTATATAAATCTATGAAAAGAATATATCAATTATGTCAACGTTTTTCCTCACAGATATAATCTCCATGGAACTTATGGTTCAACGGGTGGAGGTAAACATCTTATTATTTTGTACATTTAAAACGAGTAAATTTCACATGCGAAATAATAATAATAACATATACGATTATAAACAATTAAACCATTTTCGGTAAAGCAATCAAATTTTAAAATGTTTTGACAACGAAAATTAATCAGCTTTTCAGACTAATCATTTTTATGTATTTGTAGACACAATAATAATAAACAGCTTGTAATCTAACAACGATGACGACATCTGCTCTGCAATCAGTAATTAAAAAAAACACAAAAAAAAATCAATAATAATGTGCTCTTTTGATATGAAATAATTTGAACTGGAAAACTGATGTGGTGGTTTTGGGGGAGGGGAGGTTAGGAATTGTGATGAATTTTTTAAATAATCTGTTGTCATTAGTAGCAAGTACGTTTGCCCACAGGTTGACGAGAAGAAGGTAAATTAACCTTTGAGAAATTATCGCGATTGATACATAAAACATTTTTCGAAGCAAACATAAGATTAGGTTAAACCTCTACCCACTACCAATCTGAATTGTTTACGAATCAAATTGGCAAAAGTTTTCCTCGTAAGACTCTTTGATTTCAAAATATTTATTCATTGACTAGGCAGGTACTTTTATTATAGAAAGTAAATTAATCCGTCTGTTCGGTTTTCACAATAAGTATATGTCCCGTTTTCATAAAATAATATAACTTCATCTTTTCCATGACACATTAGGAGTGTTTTTTTTTTTACTAGCCGTATGGTTACAGTTTGATTAGGTGTAATCAGTTTCTAATCTCTAATATAAAACACAAAAACAAACATCTTTTCAATTAAGCTTATTGCTTAAAAAATATATATCATTAATTTCCTGGCGTTATTTTATTTTTGACATTTAGAAATGTACTTAACCATGCTCACAGTGCATATTTTTATTTGGGTAATTTTTCATTTTTAAGTTTTATTTCCAGTAGTACTACGGAAAATATTCCATTGCATATTTGTCAACATACGGCACGTATCCCATACTTGGCACGCCGAGGGTTTTCTACAGCACCCCCCCAAAAAAAGATGTCCTTGCAAGTCTCTTTTACAAGAAATTGAGTGCTAGATCAGGATGACTTTTAGGCTGTTGGCTGGATGAATTATAAATTATACTTTTGTACACTGTTAACAAACGTTTGATGACCCATCCATTAGACATACATTACATTATACATTATACATGTACAGACGTACATTATAGCCTCATTAGCTAATACAGATAGCTATTTCAAAAGATTAAAAACAACAACATTTATACGCATCATTTTATGATTCAGTTTAATCTCTTTTAATATTTTTAGGTATTGCTAACATGGGTGAAATTTGTAACCCCAGAAGTGCAGTAGGTATAGGGGAGTTAAGTGGCACGTATTTAACAGCATCAGTTACTGCACATGAGATTGGTCATATGTAAGTAGATATAGCTTTTTATTATTCACAAAGATATAACATAATATGATATATTTAGGCCTACATAAAGTCTTCAGTTAAAACGAAACGTCTAGCCTGTATTTCGTTGTTTAGTCTTGGAGCGGATCACACCAGTCCTACGTCACAAGATATCATGACGTCAGTAGTTGACTCAGCCAATACAAAGCGTTGGACTTTTTCGAAAATTTCAATCGCCGAAATTAAAGAAGTGTTGTCCGATTTGAAGTAAGTAAAGTTTTCAACAAATAATTATCTCACTATCGTTAGCCTATCTCTATCTCTCATATACACATTTACACAACATATATATATATTATTCCCGTACCTGGAGGATATCCCTGAGTTACCGAGCTTTGATGATTACCTGCTAATACTTCAGGATGTCAATATAAAGGCAGATGGTCACACACTTTCTTAGTAGAAACGTAGCCACGAAAAGTGGTGAATGTTGCATCACCGGCCTTTAATTGTATCACATTGGTCTGACGGGGTTAAAATGCTACATCCCATGTAGACTTGGTCTTATTTAGCTTATGTTGTACTCAAGGTAAAAAAAAATTCTTACAAACTATAAAATGTAATAGATTAAATGAGTTAAACTGAAAAAAGTTGGGACAAATTATAACAATATCTCAGTAAAGTAATGTACCTGTCGGACCGAATTGATCCATAGGTCCGATGAAGCAGCGTTCACCAGTTTCTGTGGCCACGGCATACTAGGTGATTGTGTGGCCAGCACTATGCACAGCCGCCTTTACTTTACCCCAACTAAGGTAAGGTACCTATCAGAGCTGGGTGGATCTCAGGGACACCCTTCAGACCCGGGAAAGAATCCTAGCCTGCAACAGGATTCGAACCTGGGACCTTCGGCTCGCCAGTCGAACGCGCTGCCGCTCGGCTACCCTGCCCCATCAATATCTTAGTGAACTAGGTATAATGATTTTATAGATTGTTAATGTGATAACTGAAAACGGGGGAAAACATAAGCGTGTGACTAGACAGTGGAGTGTAGAGATGAAACAAAGAAGCAGTTAATCAAAAAAATATATTACCAGTGATTATATTTTTTAATGAAACGGAAAGACATTAAGATAATATGGTTTACACAATTACTTGTCATTGTATATTATTTACTTTAAAAAAAAAATTCAATTCCTGCAAAGGATTTTGGTTTATCATTATTGAACGCTGACATAAGAGGTTGGCAACATTTTTCATTACCACTCCATCTAAGTTACTATAAGTAGTTTGAAGCAAGGAGATAGGACACACATTCTCAAAATTCAGACACATTATAAATTCAATGAATTAATGAAAAGTATAAGGACCCTCAGTGGGGTAACACTAATAGGCTTGTCGGGCCGTCTTGTTTATGACCTAGCCGCCAAACGCTTACCCCTGGTCAACCAGAAGTTAATTCAAAGCCAAACTAGACTAGTTTCAATCGCATATTCATATTTTGTTGACATTATTTTATATATGATAGCAAAACTAAAGGGAAAGTTAGTTTTCTTTATCTTAAAAATTCCCTAAGTATTTTCTATTTTCTAATTAGAAACAACTGTCTCTTGTCTACTGACCCGAAGTCAACTAAACCAAATGTAGCCTATACCGCATACAAAGGACGACTTCTTGACGCTGACGGCATTTGTCGAAGATCGTTGAAAAATATCGAATCTTACATGTGCAAGGTAGGATTACTTAGTTAAAGTTTACATTGTCAAGAGCTTGACTATTCAATTGCTTGTTTAACCCTTACAGTCCAAGGCGCGTATATAGCGGAACTGAAGGCAGCATAGATAGAAGTAGGTCGGCACGGGAAGGGTTAACGGTTAAAAGTTATTCCTCCACACGGGCAATGCAATATTGTTAAATTAGAATAACGCGGAATAAAATAATAATAATAATTATAATAATAATAATAATAATGATAGTGCTTTATAGCGCAAGGCACAAGAAAATGGAGGAACATGTGGTCATTTCCACTGTTATTACCTGCACCCAATGTGACCGTGCCTGTATTTCTAGGATTGCTCTCTTTAACTACGCAAAAGAGGGGGGGGGGGGGGGGAAGAAAAAAAATCGTCTCGCGACACCTAAAATGTCACACGGAATTATGACTATCAATTGTGATGGTGTATTGTGATTTTGTATTGTAAAATATATTATATTGGGGACTTAACAGTGTATTTTGTATTTAGATAGATTCTAGTGTATGTTGACCGAGTAATTTGAGAGTGTATTTTATTGCAGTTTATTTTGACAGTGTGGTGTCACATTGTAATGTGATATTATATTTTTGACAGTAAATTATAACAATATACCGTGACAATGCAATATAATTGTATATTGCTACATTGTATTTTGTTCAGTGTTTTGTGAATGCGTATTCTTGACTTCCAAGCATATATGTATATCTGGTGTTGACTGTAAGAAATCGTAAATCTCTGTAGAGTGTCTAATAGACAATAACAAGAACAATTTCAAAGGAACGAAGACAGGAACACTAACTCTTGATTTGATCAAATTGTCTGTCTTTGTAGTCTTGGATCCTTTACGACAAGTTTCCTCCACTGGGAGACAGGGTGTGCTTACAAATATACTGCGCTATACCAGGAACATCGTACTGCAAAAGTGCATATGCTTCTGAAGGATTGGTATGCGATTCTGGAAAGGTAAGATTTATCTTTGTGGTGGCCACATACTACAAAGGTAGCCACGCCAGATGTCGTAAGTCGGGCATGATAGCAGATAAGCTAGGTTAGACATTTTTTTTTCAGAGTTTTGCCTATATTATACGTGGACACACTAAATGGGTACCTTCATGTTGTAACAATACAGTTAAAACACTCCTGGGAAAGTTTATCTTTGCTTTCGATCGGCTGTCAGAATAAAAAAATCATTTTCTGGTGCGATTGTATAAATTGTCACAACACAATCAAATTAGCCTCAAAATAGTCGGCATACCAATTGAACCAAAGCCGGGTTGGGCGAGGCAGGGAACATCTTTAGTCTCTTAAGTAATCAAGTTTGTACGTAATTAACATGCCACATATATTTTATGCAAACTCTTTATTCAATGTTATATCAACACAATGTGCATTTCTACACATCGGTCTAAACAAAGTGATATTAATTTTATTTTAAATTATTTTCAAGAGATGTTCAAGAGGAAAATGTTCACCAGAAGCTACAGCCCCTAAAAATCTCATTGGTAAGTAATTATCACTGGCACTAATTATTTTTCGTTTCAAAGAACATTTTCAGAATATTAAAAAAAAAATAATCTACGGTATATAAGCCTACTTTAAAGTATGGGCTTTTAAAACAAAAAAGCCAAACGAATGTGCTAAAACTTAAAAGCAAAACAATAGTGGATCTGATCTTTAGGAAACTTGAAACTGTGAAGGCAACTTAATCTCTTCTTTGTAAGATTTGTTGTGTGTTCTATGGCAAGTGCTCTGGCACAATAACATAGGTTGTTATTACAGACCACCAGTTTATTATTGTACAAGGTATTGCGCTTCTCATCGCAATCACTCCTTAGAATTCTCAGTGTGAATCGACACATAAAAGGTCCTTAAAAGTGCGCTCGTTTAATTCTGTAATGCCCTCTAATCGGAAATGGCATCCGGGCATGGAATGGGTTGGTTAAACAAATCAGAGATACCAGTAACTTATCAATTTTAAACACTAATTAAAATGCAAGACTGGACTCAAAGCACGGATGACTTTTGGATGCAATGATCTTCTTATATAAGGAGAGTCTGTAATGTATAAGATAAGAACAATAACTTTGATAGCTTTAAAAACTAAATGTCTGCAATGCTAGAGATGTCTATAAATGAATCAACCTTTTTTTTTTACTGATAAGTTTTAATATTATAAAAAAAACCACATTGGTTTTCGTCCATTCTAGCCAACTGTACATTTGGAGATCAGAAAGTTATAACAGATGATTCTGTAGACTTTGTTGGATCGTGTGAAGAGTATATATATAGTGAAGGCCCATCTTCCTGCTACGAAAGAACTATAAAAGAAAAATGTTGTGGTACTTGCCATGAATTTTATACAGGAATAAAAGGTGAATTCCTTTTTTAGTGTACTGGACGTTATCATTTTTCTTTATACTGATAGAAGTAACTCGGTTTACAAACGAAATTAATAGTTTATTTTACACTGCAATGAGAGATGAATTCCTTATTTAATGTACTGAACGTTATAATTTGTTTCTTTTTACTGATAGAAGTAACTCGTTTTACAACGAAATTAATAGTTTATTGTACACTGCAATGAGAGGTGAATTCATTTTTTAATGTACTGCGCGTTATAATGTTTTCTTTATACTGATAGAAGTAGCTCGTTTTACAACGAAAGCAATAGTTCATTTTATACAGGAATGATAGGGGAATTCCTTTTTTAATGTACTGGACGAATATATATTTTTTTCTTTATACTGATAGAAGTAGCTCGTTTTACAATGACAGCTATAGTTCATTTTATACAGGAATGGGAGGTGAATTACCTTCCTTTTTAAATGTACTAGACGTTATAGTTTTCTATTTATACTGATTTAAGTAGCTAGTTTTACAACGAAATTAATAGTTCATTTTGAACTGGAAGTTATAATTTATTTCATACTGCACGTATTAGCTCGTTTTATAATGGGCGTCATTGCTCGCATTATCCAGTACGTAATAGCTAGTTTCATACTCCACGTAAAAGCTCGATATACACTGGATGTAGTGTTTTTTCTGTTAAATAATGGGCGTAGTAGATCATTTTAGTAGTCGTAGAAATTGGCTTCTTCTAAACGTAGTAGTTTGCTTTAAAATGTTTAAATTAGGCGTAGAAATACTTAATATAGTATATATAGTATATATATATATATATATATATAGTATATATAGTATATATATTAATATAGTAATACTTAGTATATAGTTTTTGCTACACTGGGCGTGGTTGTCCTCTTTTTTCTAATCGACGTATCAGTTCTCATTAAACTGGACGTTCATATTCCTTTGTAACATAGACGTAGTTAATGCAAACTTTTGGCACCTGTATTTCATTTAATGTTATTGTTTATGCTTTAAGAACGAGCAAAATAATAACCCATCTTATTAATGATAACTTTTGTTTCTTGTTACATGCTCAGGCTGCGAGTATGGTGACCAGTCTGAAGAGTGCACCGAGCATGAAAAAGGTGAAGTATGTCCATTTAACAAACATATCTGCTGTGATTACTGTCGGTAAGTGCCACCTATGTCATATACATTATGACATTAGGAATTGTGTAGTTACTAAGGTATTAAATATAGGACTAAATATGATATAAATGATATAATACTGTGAAAAAATAATATGAGTTTGTGAAAAAAAGATGATCTCACCCTTGAGCATAGGAATCAAAGGACGATTCAATAGTAAATTCTAAAAAATATTCAATCTTTTTTTTAGTACTATACAAGCTGCAGAAATCCAACAGTTTTATTTTATGTTCGTCATGATGTATTGATTGGAGTCCTTAAATAATCAAGATAGTATAATGAACGTCACATTTTGGAATGATCATACTATTTTAAGCAGGATAGCCTTCTATCTAAATCCCAAGAGCGTGTATTTTAAATTTGCTAACTTTATTACGATTAGCTCTTTCAATGTATTGTACCTAACAAACCCAACAAAAGCAAAACACAACAATAAATCCGCCATAATTTCTAAATAGACAAATAAACTCAAAGATAGAAAGAAAAAAAAAGTTTCTTGGCTTTTACACATATAAGCTTATATTTTTTAACATACAATACAAGGAGTCAAATCCTTAGACCCCTAAAAAAAATAATAATTATAAAATACAATACGTATCGTGTTTTGAAATAACTGCCGCAGAATCAATTAAGATATGTCTAGAAATAAATTTTCAACCATACATATTATTATGTCACAAACACAGATTTGATTGTCTCCCTTAGTACAAAACGAGCATTATTTATGTCTTAGTGTTTAGCTAGTTCACTTGTAAAGAAAACAAACAGTGTTCTCTAGTTGAATCACCGAATCTATAAACACTAGTGAACAGAAGGGCAATAAGTAAAGTAATAATAATACATAATGCATTAAACCTCTAATTTAGAAATACAACCCAATGTACCTGTTGCAATGCTCAGATAAACAAAAAGACAACAACACTTTCCCAATCCCTTATGCGAGAACAAATGCATATAAGTAATCTTTCTTCATGAGTGGCATTAGGGCATGAAATGGGTTGCCTGATCAAACCAGGCAAAACCAGTAATTTAACATCATTTAATTAAAACATTAATAAAAATGCAAGACTAGACTCGGACCACGGATGAGCGTAAGATGTAATAATCTTCTTTATTAAAGGAGCGTCTGTAATGTATAAGATAAGATAATGTTTTCACTTGTTTCGATTTTTTTTTTACCTTATGTCATATAATATCTACGATCTGTACGTATTTTAAAGATACATCAAATTAAACTATTATCAAAGTTTTACAAATACATAATATCATACATGCAGCCAGATATTTAGACTATCGTCTTCTTATTTTTCTTTTAAATAAAGTTTTCCTATTTATAGAGACGCGAATTGTTTTAAAGCATTTTCTACAGCGTACATTAAACACACACACACACACAAAACCTACATTTTTAAAGATTTCTGAAACATAATACGAAATTCAAAGATCCTAACAAATAATCTAATCGTGTAACACACATGCATCTTCTTTACAGACGATTACTGCGTTCTGCGCTTATCCGCGGGTTGAGAGTATACAGTCTTGTCTTGCATTTCAGGACTTATCCGCCCATAATGTTTCATTGTAATTTCATAGACTATAATACACATGGACCGATTGCTTTAGTATTTCTGCTATATGATGACTTGAAACTCTGATTTTTCGAAATTTCCGATTCCCTTGTACAAACTACACTTCCTCTTTTATTTAATCGCTATGATTTTCTCAATGAAAAAATAAAAATCGGACGTTATACACAGTGGAAACATTACGGAAACGTAGGAGAGAAGAAGTCATTTAAGTCAGCGTTAATGTATGCGCAAGGAAAAAAATTATAAGCTCTAACAATAGATCAATCGGTCTATCTTATTATAGGCTATGATAATAGACCTACAAGTATTTAATTAAATTCGAAAAAATGCGATTTAATAAAACGGAAGTTTGTATGGCAGATACTTTATTTAGAATCGGGAAATACAACACACAAAAAAAAAGAAGAAGATAAAAGCAGAAAAAAACTAAAGCAAGCAGTCCATGTGTATTATAGTCTTTGGTAATTTGTTTTCATTGTTTTATTCTTCCAGTGGCTACAGAGTAAAACGTTCACCTGGCTGGAATAACAAGACTGTTGTCATTTTACCACACAAACATCATGTCTCCCAGGAGATGGTGTTTCCATTAAAAGAAAAGGGCCTTAAACTTGACAAGAGAAAAGAAGGTTGATACACACAATACGTGTCTAAGTCATTTGTGGCTAGTCCTGCTTTATGACAGACAGTTAAAAAATAAAACAATCATCATTACTGTTTGCTTTGCATTCTTTAAATCTATCTCTGTCAATATTTCAATTATGTCGTCGGTTCTTATCATCGATAAACTGATCTTTGCCTTTGATTGCAAATTAGAATTATATAAATCTATAGTATAATCGTTTCGTCAAAATTCTTAATTTAAGTAACTGTAACTGCTGAATAATGTTAAACTTAAAATTTATATCTAATAAATGTTAGCATAAAAATATATCCATGCTAAATTCAATAAATTATATATGTTATTCTTTTGACTTGATCTTTGAAAACTTCTGACTTTAGAAAACTGTATGCTCAACAAATTTCAATTCGTACTTCCTATTTATGTGGTTAAGAAAAAAGAAAGGCTGTGAAATAAAGGCTGCATAAATAAAAATATAGTAAAATACTGTAATAAAATACACATTTCGAACAAATAATGTTACTTTTTTTTTCCACTGTGATGCTTTCTTGCGCCTTATACTGTATTAAATTTTTATACCTATGAAAAAATGTCATAAATATGCTACTGACGATTTACATATTAACGCTTTAACATTATTGCATTCATGCATTGCTAGTAAAACGTAGGCTACATATATCTTATGACTACAGAAATAGTGCTCAATAATTCAACATAATCTTTTCCGGCTTGAAACAAAAAAACAAACACATGCGCATGTTTCTCAAACTAGTGTTTTTGGTCATAATATGGAGTCGCGAATCTGTTTAAGGAGGATCGAGAACGGATTACTTTATCGATTAAAATTTTTAGACATAAAATTAACGTTTCGCAATGTCTACACAGCAGATCTATAAAAAGAATGGATAGCGCCAATTTGTATGCGCAAATCGAAGCTATAATTGATTACACTATTTACATTATTCACTTATCTACATACGAGAGTTATAGGAATAAACGACCTATAATTAGAACAAAATCTAGACGATAAAAAGGAAGTCGAAATGCATTTACAGATCAATGTTTAGGAAATCTAATAAGATTTTTATAGATAAGTGAAAGTCACGTGAAAGCCTATTTATTTTGGTTTCGAGAATTTTACTTCTGTGCCTAATCCATTCTTTGTATAGATCAGTGGTCTTCACATTTTATATATAAAACATAAACTTAAATATCTCTAACTGACTTTGTTATCTGACAATACTTATCATTCTGAAAGTGTGAATGAGATAACAAAATACCGGCAAACAATAGATCAGAGTCGGCTACCTACCTAAGGTGCGCATGCCAGAATTGGCACGCAGAGTGATTAGCAATGGCACGCGGAAGACTATCAAAAAAGTCAATTCAAGTAATTCTACAAGAAGTTGACTGCTAATGCAGGATGACGTTTAGGTTTAATGATTTAGAAACCTACTTTGGCACACTGTTGTAAAAAGGTTGCCGACCTCTGCAATAGATTGTGTGCAGTAAGTTCTGAATGACTTGCGTCTTTGTTAAATTTAATTATTACAGCTAACGTAAAGGAAAGTATGTCTTTAAATAATATGTTAGTGCATTAATTCCCCGAAAGAAGAACATAAAAAATTGGACTAAATTTACTAAGTGGACAGATTACTTAAGGTCCATGGTATAAGATGCTTAAACATGCCTGACATTTCATTATTGAGAGCAGTGTACACCTATATTGCTTTACAGCTGTATTATTTGCCATATCGGTTATCACTGCCATTTTTGCAGCAGTTGATATGGTTTAATTAGTGTGTTGAAGTGTTTTAATGCCATTTAAAACACTGACAATGTTCTGCCTCACAATATCTTAGTGTACTGGGGTAGATGATCTTTGTATTTGCGTAATGTCTTGAAAAACAAGTAAAATCTACATTTTTTTTTCATCTTTCTCTCATGTTATTTCAACATTTATCTTCTTTTCCAGGGCACTACTTGTTGATTCTTTTACCAATTTATGGGCACCCTTTAGAGGAATGTTTGAAAATAATTTATATGCCTAGGATAGTTTTATTCCAATCCATACTTGTTGGCGTTGCTTGCATAATGTTGAAAATATATATTCGCCAACCTGTGAAACCAACCAACTGCTCATTCATATCAATGTTCTCCCAGAGACATATAACTTTGGTAAACTACTTAGGAATCAGTCTCAGATGTCTCTAATGTGAAAAGATGTCACATATCTGAGGGATTGACCGCCAACAGAAGCTATTCTCTTTTCATTTCAATCCCATCGATTCTTTGCCAATAATCTCCTTCTACTTTCTTGACTTCCCTGTTGGTGAAGTCAACTGTTGGTAATCATTTGTTCACTAAATTGGGAGAAGCTGTGTTATCTGTGCAGTAAATTTAATCCCTAAGTATTTTTAGTATGTATCCTAGGGGAGGGCATCATAGGCAGTGTTTTATTATTTAAATGTAAATATTACAATATATTATTTAATCCATTGGTGAAGCAGCATAATAGGAGATTATGTGGCCAGCACAATTCCAAGCCAATTCTTTACGTCTCCTCAATTAATTTCAAGTACCTAGCAGAGTTAAAACTTCTTAGTAATCTTTGGAACATATTTTAGGCCCGGGAAAAAAACATAGCCTTCGCCTGGATTTGAACCTCGGACCTTCGGTACGCCAGTCTTACGCGCTACCACAAGACCACCGTGTGCTAAAATGTAAAACAATAATTATTGAGGGCCATTTATTGTTGAATAAGACTATAGGTGTAACTCAACCAGTTGCCAGGAATCATTTATACATAGTTTTCCTTATATAATAAGTGTACGTATGTGTTACAACCAGTTGCCGGGGACAGGGTACGAAATATATTGCTGGGGAATGGGTTACAGAAGATGCACATTCTAGTAGGCTTATAGGTCTAACTAATATTAGGTAGCATTTTAGTTTTATGCTCCAAGTACATTTTTAAAAGTTATTTTCTATGAAGCCTAATGTCTGAATTTAAAGATACATTTTCATTTATCCTTACTTTTAAGAACATTACATGAATGATGTAGTGTATTATCGTGTATTTATTCTTCTTAAATGTTTACACTTTAGTGGGTTGAAAGACAAACTCCACTTTGATTCTCAAAAGTCGTGTGATTCATTTAGTTCTTTTTGTAAGATTTCAGTATCTTTTATTCTGTTTTTATTGTTCTCTAAATTATGCAATAATCTGTATGTGACCTTACTTTAGTTTCTGTATTGATGCATTTGAGTAAGTTATTAATGTACATTTAAAAATGGAAGGGCCTGCAAAAGTTCATACTTGTTAATTCTGAATATTTATTTAAAATAATCATTAGTCTAAAACTTTTTGTAATACCGGTAATTAAATTGTTTTTTTTAAATGATTAGTATAAAGGCTAACTATTTATAGTTTACGTTAATATTTCTGAAAGAAAACTCAATATATCAACTAGATTTTTTTCCCCAGTGAATTAAGATGCTTAGGTAACAACTTTGGTCCTAATAGTTTAATTGAGAAAAAAAGAGAAAACAAAAACAAAGAAAACATTATTCTTTTTAATGTCACAAATAAGTGAAATATAGTGTATATAGTTCTATGCATTTTTATTTAGTATATCATCAAAAGCTTGTAAGTTAAAAACACTTTGTTTTTGTAACATTAAAAAACTGTTTTGTTTTATTATTAAAAATAAAAACATTTAAATGTTTGTATTCGTTTCTACTAAAAGCTAATATTTCAATGTGTACATAAATTGAAGGTTGTTTAATTATTATTAATAAATAATTTGTAAAAGCATATTATTTGATTGATTCAATCTTGAAATAAAGGAAACATATATTTAATGTAACATGAAAAGCTTGAAAAAGAAATTACTTTTTTTCTCAGTGAAGAAAAATCTACATCTGACATTTGCATTACCTATTTCTTGCATCTGTGTGAAAGAGAGAAATGTCATGTAAGGTGAAATATCAAATATGCAAGTTTATAAACACATAACATGACATAGAAAGGCAGAAAAAATGTAAGCATCTTCTAAAGATAATTCAGTATATGTCAAAATGACTCACTATGTTGATTAATAATTTAATGACCTTGCAATAGAGTTGAATAGAGGAAACATTTGCTTTATTTCGTGACATCGCTAATTTACCATTTTATATTTGTTTTCTCGTGTCCAATGTTCTAGCAACCATCATCATATACATAATTACAGTGAGGGTTTGGTAACATTTGCTCCCGCGACATTTGATCCCGCGGCAGTTACTCTCTGACACTTAATCCCACGACAGATAGTCCCATTGACCCTTTCCAATCGAAACATGAAACAGCGTCAGACTGTGTTGCCAGAACAACAAACGCTGTGGAAGGTTGGCTCTTCGTACTGCAAGCTCTTTTTCAGTGACATCATCCTACTTTATAGATGAAAGGATGAATTAACTCATATTTTGAACATACATATATTCGTGGTAGACGGAGACCGGGAGGTGGAGCACAATACAAGCCGGAAATCTTTCCAATCGAAACACGATACAGCGTCAGAAAGTGTTGCCAGAACAACAAACGCCATGGAAGGATGGCTTTTCGCACTACAAGCTCTTTTTCAGTGACAGCATCCTACTTTATGAATTTTCTTTAAGGGAATGGAGAGAAACATTTAGATGCAAAGAACGGCTTTTCTGCAAGGAATCGCTGGTTCACAGCCAGCTGTCCCCAAGAGATACCATACGCAGAAGATGCGTGTCATAAATGCTGTGGAATGTTACTCTTCGAGCGAAATTCTGGTGTATCTGCGTACAGTGCCCTCACATATGAGGGGAGGGGGCAGAGGGGGGCATATGCCTGGGGGCGACACTTCTAGGGGGGGGGGCGGCAAATGTAGTATAAATATAGCAAATATAGCACTAAACAAGCAGTTACAGTATGCAATGGGGCGGCGCTGAAACGTTTGCACTGGGGCACTACATAGGCTTGTAAAGGCTACTTGTCATACATTGAACTTTTTAAATTTATAGTTCTCTATTTCACTTTACATTTAGACTAACTTTACATTTAAGATGCATACTTCTGATTACCTTTTATTAAATTGCGTTAAATGTACTGTGTAATAAATATAAATGTACTGTCTTAATACATTTGTTTTATTTCTTCTTTGTTTAAATGTCCACGGGAGGGATAAAGTGTTAATGTGACTGTCGGGAAGGGGGGGGGGGAGATGGCGATTAAGTGTCGTGGTAATAAGTGTTATTGGGACTATCTGTCGTGGGGTAAAGTGTCAAGGAGTAACAGTCGCGGGATCAAATGTCGTGGGATCAAATGTCCGTACACCACAATGAGTTTGTTTATATATTTATATATGTATATGTTTGTTCTCTATAGTCTCCTTTGACGTTTGACCGATCGGCACAACAGTTAAATGTTTAAATTAGTAACGTCCTCCAAAAGAAATTTTGCTTAATCGATTTTTTTCAAATAAACGTAGGCCTATTACTAATAGTGATTGGCCGGATATGATTTTTCACTATTTGCCGGATCCGGATAGTAGGCCCCTAATATTCGCCGGATCTGGAAACGGATGTCATTTCCACGAGTATGGGGGTGTACTTCAACAGTTTCTGATTAGAATTCAAAAGTATTTATTAAAGTCTTTATTATTCAAGAGATAGAGAGTATCTGCAGTCTACAATGAAAGTCACAGATAGGCCTACTGTGTCAACTTCACCGATGGACATGTTACAACTTACAATGATCGAACTTTAACGAAGTTCAACAAACTGTGTAGTCGCTGTAGTGTAGTGTGTACCAAGTGAACTGTGTACCTAATGTGTAATTTATTATACAGAAAGTTGTGATCTATTAAAACATTACTAAACATTGTTCTTTGGTTCAGATGATTTTTTATCGAATGCAAAAAGTGAAATCTATATTTGTTATTAAATAATTGTTGTCGTTGTTAAATTAATTGTTGTAGTATGTTATTCGGATTTCTGGAGGGACGTTTTTATCGATTTATTTGTTTATTATGTTTATTACTTAGTTATAAGTATTGTTTATATATTTTACATTTCTTTAACTACTTTATACTTTATACAACAGTATTACTTATTTGTATTTGAACTTTGAAGTAATTCTTTACTACCGTGATATTCGTATCCGGCGAAAATCCGCCGGTGGTATTCGGCTAATCCGGATAGTGCCGGAAATCCCGATATCCGGCCCGGATATTTGGCATGCCGGATATTCGGCAAAACCCTTATTACTAATTATGTTAATGTTATAAACAGAGCGCCAATTCAGAATGATGTCCCTTTCGGGCGACCGTAAACTATAAAATAAATAAGAAAATATATATATATACCGAAACAAACGTACACACTAAAGTTTTTATTGTAATAGTGTTTGTTATTGTGTCTTTATCTTTTAAACGAACACATTGCAATCATTATCGTTGAATGGGCAGTGGCAAATGGTGTGGGCAAAATCACCCGTGCTATTGCATAGGCGGCACACGTAATTTCTTAACAGTTGGCAGACAGTCTTCTCGTTGTAGTGCAGCCTATGTTTGGTGTACCCCTGGGCTCTCCCGGTTGTTCTTGCAGAACTTGCAGCTCATTTTAGGAGTGTATTTCGGCAGAAGGAGCTTCTTCTGGGGCACTCGCTCAGCCTCCAGAATTAGAAGGAACTCTTCGCAACTCTTGGCCTGCTCGTCTGCTGAGTTTGGTGTGCGGCTCTGCAGGAGTATCTTGTCGCATTGCTCCAGGTCGTCGCTGACGCCGTTCTTGCTGAATCTAGGGCACTTCTTGGAACTGGAGCTGGTGATGAACCGCCCTCGACGTTTCCTCAGCTTGCTGAGGTCAAAAAGAATGTGGGACTCTTCCGCGTCGTGTATAGGGCTTGAAGTTTTTAACGTAGAGTTCGATTTGGGTTCTGGTGGGTCTTGATTGAGATCCGTACACAATACTATACTACATTTTATACTACATAATCAATTTTGAGCAGCTTAGATATTTTTTTTACTAAAGTAAACTATGTTCTCAGTATATGTATTTAAAAGTAAAGTACCCGTCGGACCAAATTGATCCATAGGTCCGGTGAAGCAGCGTTCACCAGTTTCTGTGGCCAGGGCATTCTAGGTGATTGTGTGGCCAGCACTATGCACAGCTGCCTTTACTTTATCCCAACTTAGGTTGGGTACCCATCAGAGCTGGATTAGCTTATGGACACCCTCCAGACCCGGGAAAAAATCCTAGTCTGCACCAGGGTGGGAAACCAGCCGAACGCGCTGACGCACGTTCACCGTGCCCCCTTTTATCTATATTCCGCTAGTTAATTTTAATGCGTGGGTTAAACAAGAGACCGAAAATGATACCATACTGAATGTTATAAATTAACTTTCGGTCGAAACCAAAACCGTAACCAAAAAAATAGGTAAATTGAAAATGTCATACAAAGATTAAAAAAGACTGCACATTTTTGTGTAATATAATATAGTTTATGGGTGCTCTATGTAAGTAAACCATAGAACAAGGGATGTTAATATCGATTTTTCTCAAAACCAATTTTCGGTTCTATAAATCTGATTTCAAACCGGGTTTTGGTTCCCCCTCTTTCCTCTCCTGCCCCTGGGCAAAGTAAGTTATCGGTAGAAAAAGACACATTTACGTAGATTATACTAAAAGCATAATCTTGTAAACCAAAGTAATAGAAAGGACCATTGAACCTTAAAACATGGTGATTTTGAATTGTAAGAAATCAAAAACTGTATTGTCATGAATTTTAAATTTAGACTTATATAGACTCTAATTATAATATAGATATGATACAAGTTGCACACATTAAAATAATATTTGTATACAGCTTATAACACTAAATCCCATAAAAAGGATGGGTATTTAAAAAAAAAAAAAAAACTTACATGCGCTTTAAAAGCTGAGTTTTTTTTTTTAAGTTGCCCTATTGCAAGTAGCTTTTCAGTGTCTACTTCTTCTATCCCATAACCCGAGCGAGGGTCGTTGGGGCACTATTTTGACGGTTGGATAATTTTACGCCATTTGTCTCGGTCCTGCGCCGCCCTCTGGGAGTCTGCAAGAGACAAGTCGGTCCACTCCTTGATGTCATCATCCCATCGTCTCTTCTGCCTGCCTCTCTTTCTTCCACCCTGCACTGTGCCCTGCAGGATAGTTTTCGCCAGGCCTTCGGGTCTTGCCACATGCCCATACCGTCGGAGTTTTCTGGATTTAATGGCATTGAGTAGATCCTTACGAGGGCCAATGACGTAGGTGATTCGCTCACGGGCAGCCTCATTTGTAACTCGATCTTTGTAGGAGATGTTTAAAATTTTACGTAGGCATCTCATTTCCATGGCTCTGATTCTTTTCTGGAGATCTGCTGTAAGTGTCCATGTTTCACAGCTGTACATAAAAACTGCCATCACCAGGGAGCGCATCAGTCGAATCTTTGAGTAAAGTGAGATTGTCTTGCATCGCCTGATGTTTTTTTAGCTTGTTAAGTGCAGCAGTCGTTTGGGCTATTCTTGCGAGAATTTGTCAGTGTACATTAAATTAAAAGCCTGTTTAAGTTTCACAAAGACTCTTTTTATGTCAGTTTTACCACTAGACAAATATTGTTAGCTATATTCGGGATTTGAAAAAGAACCAAAAACAATGGATATAAGTCGCAGCTGACAAAAGAGTGTTTGCAAGGAAATAATGTTAATGAATTGAGTGTTTGTGTATGTTACAGTATGTATATTTTTAAACCTCTTTATTGTTGTCTGTATTTTTTTGTCTTTATTGTTGTCTCTATATATGTTTTTCTCTTTATTGTCATTTGTTTATATGTTACAAGCTAAATTCATCTGCGTTCCAATATTCTTAGGTCCATTGCAATTAAATCAATAATGAGTTCATCATATTCTTAAAATAATAGTATTTAAAGTTGAGTCTATGCTATTATTACCCCGGGCAACGCCGGGCAAATTAGCTAGTATACTATATAATAATTATACATTTTCACTGGTTATGGGCATTAATAGCTAAATCGTTTGGTGCACAATTTCAATGGGGATCAAATGGGACGTTGCTTTTCCGGGCCCTACTTTGATTTTCGGTGTCAAAACTGCAGGTATGCAGTAGAAACAGTATAGCACGTCCTACTTTACTACCAGGCCTCGCGCTAGTTCGGAACTGTTAACCGATCAGGCAGAGCCTTTATTGTGATGTGTTTATTGTGCGAGATACTGAAACATTCGTTTACCGCTTGTCAGAGAGTAATCTGGGCTCAATTTCGCACTTAAGGAGAAGTGGTGTTCAAGTCTTATAGGAAAAACTCTCCATAGAGTCTCTGCCTTCCCAACACTTTCATTGATTTAGACTTCGAAGTTAAAATAAGTATTAACAAAAACTATGTGTGATATAAGACATTCAATTGCTATATGTTGAAAGTTTTGTGTATGTAAAGCGTCATGTTTTCACCTACCAAACGATAAGCGAAAAAAAGGTTTATAGGCCTACTCAGTATTGCTCTCATTGCTTCAGTGTTCATTTTTGAATATTAAATACTAAATACTTGATTTTGAGTAGTTTAGAGATTCTATCAAGGTAAATAAGCTTCTCAATTGTATATGTAATGCTAGTCAATCAATACCAATGCTAGGGTTAGCATGTGCATCAATAAACCTGCCTCTTGGCAAGTTAAAACTCTCGGCTGGCCGAAAAGAAAGAGGATACAATTCTAAAATGTGTGGAATATTAAAGTTTAATCATTAGCCATTAGGCCATGCATTACTATCTTGATAAATTTAATCTTGTTCTAGAGACTGAACATAATCAAAGACGTTCCATCAGCTTATTGTGCATGTGTATTAGATCTAAAATTGTCACAACGGCTGCATAAAGAAGCAAAAACACGGACAATAATGTATGGGCAAACAATGTAGCAACTATATTGTATTATAAAATTATTTACTAACAAAAACAAATAGCAACTCTTATATTTGTATTACCTAAGCTTCTAGTTCATTTACTCTAATATTTAACGTATTCATCCCAAAAGATATCACGTTCTGAAAAACAAGCACAAAGAAAATCGATACTTTAAAAGAATATAAGACTTTGTTCACATAACTTAACAGTTTAATAAATATGCAAACAATTAACATGTATGTGATTAGAGAAATATTTTAAAGTATCTTTCCAAAGAAAAATGTCCAAAATGCATTCCATTGCCTAATCCTAAAAAAAACAACAACAGTTGACTATAATACTTGCAAAGCTTAACATTCAAGTGAATGTGACTTTTAAAAAGTGCTACATTTCTACTAGGCCTACATACTAATGGTTTTTTATTTTATTATATAAGAAATTAATCCTTAAAGCAGTTATTTATTATTTATCGAGTACTATTAACACACACATAATCATAACTAAATTTAAAAAAAGTATCTGTATAGTACACTATTTGTAATATATCAGGCCATTTACAACAGTGTCAATTGTTTAAATCATATGACGCATACTGCTTTACTATCTTGTAGAATCGGTGTACGATAAAATATTATTTTTACTTGGTATTTTATATATTTTTAGTCGTGTACATTTTATAAGTTGAACCATTTTTAATATAGATATAAAACAAAATTAAACACACTGTTAAACTAGTGTTGAAGTTTGCATTATCAGTTCATGTTTTTCTTATATTTTCAATATGACTTTATTGTTGCTTTCAGTTTTTTTTTATGTGCATAATATTTTAAATACTTTGTTTTAAGATAAACTAATTACATCTTACAATAATTTAAGATAATGAACAACTTATACCGATACAAAAAAATTGTGTAGGCAAAAAAGGTAAGGCAGTGACCTATTTAGAGAGATAGTTAGTATTTAGAATGTATTTTTATTTCTTACCTGACGAATTGAATCCAAGATTACGTAACATTCGGGTAATAGGTATTAACAAATCTGAAAATAAATATTTTTTTCAAATAAACGTTTAAAAGTATGCTGATATTAATGCTTAATACTTATGTATAATTATAATGTAAAATAATAATAATACATCTCGACTTAAATAGCTATTTAAACTGAGACTCTAGCACAACACTCCATAACATTATTATGTTTACTTATGCAAATAAAAACTTGTATTCAATTTTGTTTTAAATATCAAGTAAACTACATTAATATCATTGATCAAAATATTGAAACAAAATTATCTTTTAAGTTACCTGGGGTGACTATGGCCGTCCGGGGTGACTTTGGGCCATTATGATAAACATATTTTATAGTGCCGTAAACACCAAAATATGAAAATTTCAGGTATTTCAATTGTATATAGTACATAAAAAAGATACAGACAACTATTTAGCAGTTTTTTTTCATTGTGAGGCACAAAACTCTTTTAAAGATGACCATCTGACATGCAATTTTAATCATAGCTAAGACAACCTGTAAAATTATTACTACCCATAACTTTTTAATGTGATTAATTTTTATTTAACTTATGTTTTTTTCTATCTTTCTAAAACTGACCTAATGGGGACTATTATTGACATAAAAGCTATCACCACTATTCACCACTAATTTAATTAAAATAAGGGTGACCATGGTCGCCCCTTATAATGGTAGCATTGGCGGGGTGACAATGGTCATGGTAAGAAGTAATTTTAACCTTTGATAACTTTGAAAACAGGTAACTTTTTTAGTGGATTATTCAGTTTTGTATTCACTTAAATAGATTTGCATTTAGAAATGACAGTGCATCAGATTTTTGAAGCAAGAAATGAACTTTTTTACCTTCGAAGACCATGTCTATGAAACAAATGTCATTGCCAATTTTTTAACCCACAGTAAAACACTTTAATAGAACCATTATAAGTACTAAATTGATGGATATACCAAATTAAACACATTGTGTTAATATAACTCACAGAACCAGTCACCATGCTCAGGACTTACCAATCGGCACTACAATTTAACATCCATTAAGACTTGCATTAGTAGATCATAATAAACTATTTTGTTTCCACTTTTTCAGTATTGTTATTATTATTTAAGTTTTCTATTTCTATTTTTATCATTAAAGTTTTATCTGCACATTTTTTTGTCAGGATATTAAACAAGTTTTGCCATGTAACTGTTAAATACTGTTGTTTTATACTTTATACGGCACAGTTAAAATGTTATCAATAAGTTCTAAATACATGCATTGACACATAAATGTCATTAACTCCTGCACAAATAATACTCACCATAGATAGCAGTATAAGAAATAGTAATTCGCTAAAATAGAGAAAATAATAGCTGGCCATAGTTATTCAAGCCCAGGGTGACTCTGGCCACTCTACAAAATATATTAAAACTAAACTAAAAACATTTTATATTAAATATATCCAGGTTTTTATCTCGAGGACTATGAAGTCCTCATGATTTACAACTAAATTTTGGTTTAATAAGGTGACATCTATTTAAGAAATATAGAAAAAAGGGTTTAAAATGGACCAAAGTCACCCCATATTACCGGTATGTAAGTAAAAAAATAAGAAACAACAATTCTAAGTAGGCTATGTATTGTCACTTGAAATTGTTTATTTAGTTTTATAGTTGTGTCTTCATTAAAAAAGAATTACATTGGTCTCAGTCTACCAATATACTAAAGGTTTACTCTGTCATTAATTACAAAATGATATATATATATGTTTACTGCGCATCGCTAATTTTTGTCTCACACCATTAGCATGAGCCTATACAAAATTTTGATTTGTGTAAAAACGACGTCCGCTTTGAGGATAAGTGACCACTGGTCCTTAAATCATATTTTTAGAGATTGTACTATAAACTGCGAAAAATATAGTTTAGAAATATCAATGAATTTTTAGCAATTAAAAAAGTGTGTATTTCTTTACTCCTAAATGGTCGTGCCAAATCGGCGGCGCTATAACGGCTGCATAAAACGTTCTCTTTCTTCTACCAGGCATACGACCTCAAAGACTTCTCCTAAAAAGTGGGTCATTCATTCTGTTTTATAATCCTAGCCCTTAACTATTAGAGTAAAGCAGTGAGATGATTAATATTTTAGCTAAGGTTTATTCAGATGCTACTTTCTTAAGACATATAACACTATACTGTTTACCTACTCCTCCTGAAGCCGCTATTTTGAATGAGTGATGATAAGACGAAACATATCCTGCAATTCAAAATATAAAATTATCTATTTAAATAATGTTATAAACATTATATTTGTAACACATTAAAGCGAAAACTAACTATAATATTTCGTAATAATTAAAGGCAAAGTAACTCGGTACTATTTTGTTTAGCTCAGCTATGGCGGCAATAATTTACATATTAGCAATATTCACTAGGCTCGACAGCCTTTCAGAATGTCAAAAAGGAAAGTGCAGATAATATAATTTATGACACTCCGAGTTTCGTACTTGTGCGCCTAGCAACCATTACTTGTATTATAAAACGCCGATTGGCACGCCATATTGATTGGGGTGGCATGGAGTGGCTAGTCACGGACAGGATTTTGGTATGCATCCCCCCATCTCGATCAACCCTTTATCATCGATACATTCTGGACGGTTTTGCTTTTTTTGTTGTTGTTTTTTTGTGTTAATTTTTTTTAACCTAAAAAATTCAGAGAACGCTGCTTTTCCGGCCCTAAAGAGCAATTTGCGTACAAATTCGGTAAACATCTAAATGCAAAATTTTACCCCCACCCAATCGAAAAAAATACTGGTTTTGCCCCTGCATGTAAAAAAAACAACAACAAATCGTAAAAAAAAGCTTTACTAAATTAAAAAATAGAGTTACTAAGGAAGCATATATACATTAATGAATAAACTTAAACTCAACATTATTATAGTAGTTTACTTTCAACATCTATCCCACGTCCTTTTGCTGCAGCTTTCAAGCACAATTCTAAATCTAAAAAAAATAAATAACAATTAGCAGATACAATATCATGTATATCTTATCATATACATTACATACACTCCTTTTATACAGAAGATTATTGCGTCCTACACTCATCCGTGGTTTGAGTCTAGTCCTGCAATTTTTGTGTGTGTTTTAAATGATGTTAGGATACTGGTTTTCCTGGTTTGTTCAGGAAACCTAATCCATGCGCGAATACCACTTGGGAAGAAAGAGTACTCATAAGCATTTGTTCTTGAATTAGTGATAAGGAAAGTGTTTTAGTCTTTTCTGATAACTGAAACAGATTGTTTTTGTGTTGTATTTCTAAATTATTACTTTACTATTTGCCCTTTAGCCCTCTAGTTTTTCTATGTTTTGTTATTTAACTATTAGTGTTGCTCTTGTTAGTTGTGAAAATTGACTACTAATATGTATTGCTGCACTTTTCTTAATTTGTTTTAATTTTCAAATGTTTTTATTATATGATGGGTCCCATACAGAAAATGCGTAGTCTAGTAAAGGTCCAAATAATGTTAGATACTATTTTTAGTTTTATCTTCTTATTACATTTGTGATGCAACCCCACGGAATTGTCCTGATTTCTGCAAAATAGGATATTTAGTTTTAGTGTTCGATTAATGCTTATTCATTTATCTATATATAGGTGTACACATCTTTAAAATCCATCAATTAGCTCAAAAGTTATTAAAAATTACATAAGTAAAAGTAAGAGAATTTGTTTTGGTGAATTAAGAAAAGAAAACAGTACCAATTTTTCCACATCTTAGCATTGCAACAGATAATTAATTATTTCCATGATGAACATATATTAACCAATAGTCATTGTCACGATTCTGGATTAAACCGTGACTCGTAGCACTCATAGATATACTATAGCATAGATAGCAGTGTATAACTAGAACCTTAGATTAGCTTAAGTTTAGCTAGAATAGAGAGAAGGTTAGTCTGACGTCACTATCTTCTCCCTCCCTTACGCAATTACATCTCCCCATCACTCTTTCTCACCTGTTTCTCTATCCGTCACTATACTCTTGTACTACGCCCAAATTCAGAGTCTACTGACTAATACGATTCAACTTGGTACTACATCTTGGTTGAATGGGTACGAATGTGTTAGTTAGAATGTATATATTTATCCTATGCTATATTAATGTATTCATATCATGTCTTAATGTATTTATATCTTGTGCTATTTTAACGCATGTGAGCGAGTCATTATTCGATCCCTCACTCGCCCCTCCTCTTCGCGTCCCCGCCACCCCCACCCTCTTTTATATCCCTTCAGCTTAGCGGCATGTTATGCAATTGCTTTGAGACGGTCGTTCCCTGAACGCTGACCAGAGAACCCAGTTCGCACACATATACCAAATTCTCGTCCGAACCCCCCCCCCCCAGCCACTTGAGTTAACTACTTAAAATTCTACCAAAGGGAGATAAAATTCCCCACTCAGCATGACGTCTGTTCAATTGTCTTTCATCTAGATCTCTCTCCCCCCCTTTTCCGCCCTCGCAACCCCGACCCCCAATCCATTTTTGGCTCCAATAAGCTTTTCTTATGCAAATCTATATTCAATCTAGCCAATGAGAATAGGATGTAATTAAATGTAAGCCAACCAAATTAACTTTGGGTCAGGTGACTAGTGTCCACGAAAAAGCCGCCCAACTAAACTAAGGCAGATCTCTCCCAGCTGCCGAGCTAGATACATCGTTTTGGTCTAGCTCCCAAATTGTTACTCGGACTTGCAGATACTTAGCCAGTAATCGTAATTCCCTCATTATAGTTACGTAGCCTAACCTTGGATTCCGTAACAACACAGTATATTGAGTGTTAGACGTTCCTGTGCATATATCTCAAGCATTGTATCTCCCCTGCATGTTAGTATGTGTATCTCATCATTGGATATTGAATTTGAATCATAAATAAACACCTGAAACGTAACCAGAGACTTGCTTGCCTAACTTAGAACTGTCTGTTGTGTGTGTTTAATAACATCTAAGCGAGCCAGTAGAGAACAAATAAATATTCCAGGTCAACCACAGCATCGGCACCTCATACCTCTAAGACAACCAGCCATTATTACCCCCCCTCTCAATTGCCACATCGTGACAGTCATGACATTTAGCAAACATAATCATAATGATTCAATACACAAGTTGTTATAGTTTTAAATGTTTTAATGAATATTTATTTAACATTTAAACAATTTAATGTTTAGAGGACATTTTGCTTGATCTTATACAAAAGCTGCATAAAAACACATTTTAATGTTATTTCTAAAAATAATATAATTTTAGCTTGAAAATTTCACAGCAATAAGTTAATGCATTCAAAATTACAAATGAATAATAATCTAAAAAACTACCTAGGGCCCTTTTTTCAATTTTGTTTTGCATTTATTGAAAAAATCAGTTTTACCGACTTCCGTACCGGTTCGTGGGGTAGCATCACATTTGTTCCTTTTAATAAACCTTATAAAGCTTAATGTTTTAATAGATATAACAATATTTGAAGGCAAAATAGTGTGTAATAGTATACAATAATTATAGATCTCTAACTTAACATATACACACATTTTTTAATGTGAAAAAAAAAATTTGTAATAAAGTGTAACGTAGAGATAGAATAAATTACAATTAATTTTACAACAAAGTTGTAACACTACATATGAATGTATACATGAAAATCGTATTCTCCATTCAATTGTTGGCCATTAGATAAAAGATCATTGTTCAAACGATTTTATACATTCTATTTCTGTTGTTGTTTGGTTGAAATAAATACAAGCTTTTTTTTTATCCCTACATAAATTTAAGTAGAACAAATTCTAAATGTAATTAGTCAATATTGTTATGACTTATTTACAAAGGGTTGAAAGTAATCTTCCACGGCAATGAACGCCTCTGTACTTTATCTTAGATTATCTTTTTCACTAGGGGTTTCAACTTGACTTAGTTAATAGTAGATAGTAACACTATTTTTGCATTTAATATCATTTAGAAAATGCAATAATTCAACAAACTGTGTACAACAATGTAGAGTTCATTTAAGTCTAAAGGTTTATATAATTGAAAACATATTAACAGAGGTACTCTGGATGAAAATAAACATGTTACGACAACAAGCACTGAAAAATAACTGGCTAAACTAATGCTGGACCCTACGACGTGAGAAATATCTCCAACTCGGATTGGTTCCCCCAGATGGGTCGATAGAAAAGAATATTTTTTTACCGAGAGTTCAGAAAGTGAAATACAGTCGACAACCTTTTAAATAAGCAACAGACCCCAACTTCCATTGAATAGAAATTACAATTTCAATTTAATTTAATATAATATCTCGAAAGTCATCACTCCCCCATTTCTTTGATTCTAATACAAACAATACAGGTTTAATGTTTGGTACTCTTTTTCTATTATAACTAAAATTCGTATTAAGATACTGACCTTCTAAATTAATAAGCATAAGTGTTGCCTTTGCTTCCATCTTCAAAGGGTGATTAACTGAAGCTGTTCAATATTATAACCAATATTAAAAACTTTAATAATTATGTTATATTATTCAAATATTTAAAAAATAATAATTTTATAGCACTGCCACCACACATAATGCAAGCTCAGAGCGCATTTAACATACAACTAAGAACACAGATATTATCTCTAGGCTAAGAATTATATAGCTAAATATAAAAACTTTACGAACATAGGAAATAAAAAGGTAGCGTTAATCGATCTAACAAAAAAGTAAGAAAGTAGTGGTATAAAGCATGTTATCTAAGACAACCGTAGTACTTGCTATATAGCCTAAAACGTTACAGTAACAGTGGATCACAACAAATCAATTAGGTTTAATAGTAATATATTAAAGTACTAAAGAATAAACAGATGGGCGTTGACATTTCATATATGTGTGTGTTTGTGTGTGTTTTTACATGTAGTTTCTGTGATAAACGCATTATAAATTAATTTTGTATTTTATATTGTAAGACAAAATGTGACTCGTTAGCCTTACCTATTTCTTCTTTAAGCTTAAATATTTCTTGGTCTTTAGCTTTTATTTTTTCGACATGTTTTGCTATAAGAACAAACAGTAAATACAAAGAATATATTAATTATTTTAAAATATTCAAAAATAATCAACATTTCATTACACGTTTCAAATTAAAACATAAATAAATAAGTTAACTTCATTTTTCTAAAAATTACTAAATTTCTTTTTCATACATTTTACTTTGCATGTTGAAAAATGTCGCGAATTTTTTAAAATAAATTTACAAACATTCCGAGTATGATTTTTTCAAACACGTGTTGCCAATGTATGACGTCATTTCTCTTTGTTACTGAAAATAAAGCATCTTAAATGGCTACAAGATTTAAATCCCCCCTCCAAAAAAGAAAAAAAAAAGAAAAAAACAACAACATACAAACAACATCAACAAAAACATTAAAGTGGTAATATTGAACTAGTCTATTTACTTAAAAGTTGTGTTTAATAATTATATTTTTTATAAATTATTTTATTAGCATTCGGATAATGCATACATTACTTACTATCAAAATCCATTCGTTAACTTTATTTTGATAAAAAGCTTTCCGTTGGTTATTTAATATGTTATCATTTCAACATTTCACCATGACAAATATCTTTGTTATCAACCACGAATGATTATCTTTGTATACAACGTTTATATATAATTTTTTAAAAGTATAATTTAACAAACCCAGTTCATCAGTCAATCTTTGTATTTCTTTCATTAGTGTCTCATCATGTTCATGTTCTTTTGCTGCAATAAATGATAATTGTCAACAATAGGGATACCAGTTTATTTTATTTTTTACAAAATATATTGTTTAAATTTTTACTAGCATGATTGTCACATATATTATCTTATCTTATGCATTACAGATGCTCCTTCTATAAAGAAGATTATTTCGTTTTACGCTAATCCGTTGTCCGAGTCTAGTCTTGCATTTTTATAAATGCTTTAAATGATGTTAAGTTACTGGTTTTCCTGGTTTGTTCAGGCAACTAAGTCCATGCCCGAATACTTCTACCCATTTCTTTTTTCATGAAGCTTTGTTAAATATGTATTTTAGGCACAAAGATAACAAACCTACCCTTTGAATCAGTTTGCTCTAAGTAGGTTTCTAATTTCTGAGAAACTTCCTGAATCTATAATGTGTTTGAATAAAATAAATTAGTTATTTATGTGTATAGCATGATATTTTTTAAATATATTTTTAATTGTTTCTTAGAGATTATTTGTGTAAAGAATGTTATTAATAATTCAATTGTAGTTATTTATTATGGCCTAGATATTATTTGGGCACATGTGTTCTCATAGTGTCTACAAATGTCTAGTACCCTTTTCCCTCAGCTTCTTCTTCTTCTTCAGCAAAAACAATTTTCAAACTATCTGCATCAAAACATAATTAAGGTACTTATATGTATAGTTTTTGGTTGTTGCGATTTAAAAAAAAACTGTTAAAAAGCTACTTTAAATTAACAGTGTATTTTAATGTACTAATTGTAAATAAGTGAAAGCATTCCATTCTACTCTTAATTTAACGTTGATCAAGTGGTTTAAGTTTATTATTTCAATGTGACCCAGACCCCTCTTCGGACGATTAAATGCCCAGGACATAACTAGTTTCATAAATAAAAATATAACAATATTAATATTTTTATATTAAATCCATATCATATTTAATTTCAGGTGTGTAATAGGTATAATATCTACAGTATCTTTTCAAACCTTTCAGTTACCTTGTCATCTTGCTTTAGTTCTTTTTCTTTAGACTCATTCAGTTTTTCTGACATAAACTGGCTTGCGGCATGAAGTTCTTGCATCATTTCTTCATATCTTTCATTTGTTTGTTTTAAAACAGATTTAAAGTTTTTCTCTTGAATCTTACATTTTTCTTGTACTGTTTTTAAAAGCTCGGTGTGTGTTGTAAGTTTGGCAGTAAGTTCTTCAATTTGTGATGAAATATGGTTAATTTTCTTGTCACCTATTTAAATTCAATAAAAAAAACACGTAGCGATGGATAAAAAGAATTTGAACAGTGTTAATTCTCTATATAAATTACTATATTTATGTAGATATCATTTTTGTATTGTTTTAAGTAAAACCCAATATCAAACAAGGTATTCTCTTTTTATTTACCTGCATATCCAGTGGTTGCCATTGCTGAAGGTACAGAAAGAGATGATTCGTTTACTTTATCTTTACTTAAGGCCGCTTCGGAAATTTTCTGTTGTCCTCTGTCTATAAATATTAAATGCATTTAAGCATGGAGAGATATACAAGTGTAACAAAGTTAAGCAGAGAAACAAACACATTTATTTTTATTAGTTATATAAGATGTACATACATTTTAGCACTATAAAACTATCGGCATAATTTTAATTTACTTGCAATTGTAAAGCATCGACTCAGGATATCACCAATATCACTTTCTAGTAGTTCTTTCATTTCCTGGTAAGTTTTCTTTTCTATGTTGCCAATCCATGAATTTCCTTTCTGTAACAACTAAAAATGAAAGTTCATCGTTTAAATAACTCTCTGTTTCTAGTTTATAGAACAAAATAGTATAAAACAATGCATATTTTTCAATAAGACTGTAGGTGCAACTATTAAAACTCTCAACCATTTGGCAGACAAATCAAACCATGTAACCCATATCTTTTATTAGAATGGCCTTAGCATTCTTATTCAATTATTGTCTATACTATCATGGACGACATAGCCGCTATTTTATCTCTTTCAGCCTTATCAGTGATTATATTTATATAGTGTTGTGATTAATGAATGCCAACGTGTTTTATACGACTAAACTAACCATAAAAAGAATACACGACAAATTATCAACTATAATAAATCAAGGGTAAAACTACTGAACAAAATCAATAGATTAAACCTATTCGCCTGTTAAATGTATCATATGCAGTATGTGGCTTCGGATTCGTGGTGGTCGCTTTGTATTTACAAACATTGATAACATTTACAGCTTGAATTAGGCTAATTCAGGTGTGTTTTTTTAAATTAATAAATTAATTAGTAAAATTAGTCGAGACCAAAAATATGTAAACTAACGATTTGTTTTTTGGTATTATTCCAGTTTTTGTAAATTTTTAATTGACTTTTTTTCATTTAGGCTAAACATTAATACGTTTTGTGCATGTTCGCAGTTTTGGAACCGAGAGTCTCAGTATAAAGCGTCTTAAATAATAGTTAAATTACTAAATATAATATATAATGTGGATAGTGCAATCATACTTTAAATTATTTGTATCAACATATATTTGATGTATCTCTAAAGTACTTCAATCTTAGGTAAAGAAATCGTAGTGTCATACTAAACATGTCATAACTAAAATAAAATCGACCAAGAACCACCTGCACTGGATGAACGGATTAAGAACAAGCTTAAGAAGATCTTGAGACGCCAGTACTGAGCTTGGCGGAAAGCAAAGACTACCAACAAAGCTGAAGACTGGGAGCGCTTCAAAAACATCAAGAAAGCATACAGACGAACTAATCGACATAGCTACCTGAACTACATCAACAAGGTCGTTGAAAAGATTTAACCATCAACATGTGTCAACATATAAAATACAAGCAAAGTAATAAATGGTCATTGCATTCCTAAAAAAAAATGCAGCGACAGAAAGGAGAAAGCTAACAGTGTAAATAATGTTTTCTGCGCCTTATATCACCAGAGAAGATCTGAGCACCTTACCCAAGATGGACGATAGACCCCATTCAGACATGCTTGACATAATTATCAACAGAAATGGTGTACAGTAGTTGTTGTCGAATCTCAAATTTTTCCAGACAATATCCCATGCCGTCTCCTCAGGGAACTAGCCCCACAAAAGACTTTCGCAATAACTCTACTATTCAATAAATCATTGGCCGATGGTAACCATTCTACAATTCCCTTGAGCGTCCAGTCTTCAAGATAGGGGACAGAAACCAGCCAGACAGCTCTATGCAAATCTTACTGACTTATGTGTGTTGCTGCAAGCTTCTCGATCAAATCGTAAGATCGGGAATAACTAGCCACCTGAATAGTAACAACATCATTACTGATGCCTAATACGGATTCAGAAAAAAAGAGATCTTGCGAGTCCCAGTTGACGATTAGGCAGTGGTAATTGATAAGTCTGGCCAACCGATACCATCCTACTGGACTTTTCCAAGGCCTTTGATAAGCTCCCTAACCAGCGACTCCTGCTAAAGCTGGATAACAACGGCCTTAAAACAAGCGCATCTGCTTTGGTGGCCTTACTCCAACTTGAGCCCCTTCAGCACCGCAGAGCCGTAGACAAAGTCACCAGTATGTACAAGATCATGTACGCCACCTGGAAATGTAAATTTGCATCAAACAAATGTCCCGCTCTACCAGAGGTCATCAGCTCAGACTGCATGTTCCACACACACAAAACGACATCTACAAATATTCTTTCTTTTTCCGTCAGCCGTTAAACAAAGGGTGTGCAATAGGCGGCCTGTGGGCCACAAAACGGCCCGCCAAGGCTTTTAGTGTGGCCCTCGAAGAGCTTCGTTGCATTGATAATGCAAATACATTTTCAGACTGTTTGGCCCGTGTTGTTGAATAAAATTTCATATGCGTTCTAAAGCAGAAAATTTTTTTTTCACACTCCTGCGTTAGGCTGTGGATTGTGGAACACACTGTACCAAGCCTCCATCACTGCCCCCTCTATACAGGCTTTGAAATCTTCACTGAAAAGTTTGACTAAATGCTTCAAATGAAACCCCGTCATTTGTATGTAATATTTTTTTTTTTTTTTTTTTTTTTTTTTAAAAAGTATATGTTGCTAAATTGTAAACCTTTCCTTTGGCCTAACGGGGTTTACACAGTAGGCCTAATATTAAGAAGAGAAAAGTCTAAATACGATAAATAATTAGTGCAGAAATCATTAGTAAAACATTTGTAATCGCTTGCCAAAAGTTACTAATTAATATCTTATATAGTCTTTATATTTTTCGAACGAAGTAGTAATCACACACATATTCGCATACATATATAGTAATATTTTTAATAATTTTTACATTTATAGGTAATATGGTGTGTGATTAAAGTGTTGAAGTTTTCATAAAATACTTACTGCATTGATGTCCGTAATAACACTCAGTAACGGTTCCTTTAACTCTTCTAAAATACTTAATTTCGAAGCTATATCTGTTAGTTCTTTAAAAGTAATCATCTATAAATAAATGAACATGAAAATAAAATCTCAGTGTAAACATATAAAAAAATCATTTTTTTTCAATATTTCATCTGGTTAATCTTTTTTTTAAAAGTAATCATCGACAAACATTAACTTGTGAAAGTTAAACACAGATACGCTCACGCTTGATGCACAAACATCATCCCCCAAACACAGAGACATACACACAAACACACACAAACACAGTCATTCACAAACGCACTTACATATAGATAAGGGAATACATAGACAAACAGATACAACAAAGACACACATAATACCAATACGTATTTATATTCATTATAGATAGTTTCGGAAACTCATAGCTATGAAGTGAATTTACGAAATTTTTGGATGTTTTCCATTCTTTTTCTTTTAAAAACGTTCCATAATCTTTAAAAGAAAGAGGTTTATTTTCTAATGCACTTTATGTAATGGTAATTAAGATGTCGTATAGCTTAACAAAATCCAACTGAAAATAAATCTGTTATAAACTTATCAGCAAATATTTATTAGCAACCGCCTCTTTTTTAGTTTAGTTCTCAAATATTTTAAAGTTAATTCAATATAATGTTATTAGGGCATTTATTTATGTCATCTCTCTCTATCTTATATATATATATATATATATATATATATATATATATATATATATATAGAGAGAGAGAGAGAGAGATAGATATGTGTGTTTAACCAATCTAATATGTTTATTTAAAGACATGTGACCTTATGGCTCATCTTTTAACTTAGCAATTTGACTTAGTACATGTGCCATCGCTAGATTGGTGGATGACGTATCAAACAGTCATGTGGTCGACCCGGGTTAGTTTTTTTTTTTTATATTTGAATATGTATTCTATAGTCTCTATTTTTTATTTGTATATCTAATACGCTTATACTATCTTGCATACAGATACATAAGGATGGAAGGAAGAGGTTGATGTGTTTCAAATTGGCGTGGCAAGAAACGTCAACGAATAAATTCGGATTTTCTAAAAAAATTGTCTTCTAAGAATTGGTTCCTGTTTTATTATTATTAATATTTTTTTTTAAATTAACGTCTTAACGATTTCAAGTAGACACACAAATGTTAAGACATAATACAGACGCCAATTTAAAGTAGATACACACATGTTAAAACGTAATACAGACGCAAATTTAAAGTTGATACACAAATGTTAAGACGTAACACAGACGCCAATTTAAAATAGATACACATATGTTAAGACGTAATACAGACGCCAATTTAAAGTAGACATACAAATGTTAAGACGTATTACAGACGCCAATTTAAAGTAGATACACAAATGTTAAGACGCAACACGGACGCTATTTTAGAGTAGACACACAAAAAATAAGACGCAACACAGAGGCCAATTTAAAGTTGATACACAAATGTTAAGACGCAACACAGACGCTATTTTAGAGTAGACACACAAATAATAAGACACAACACAGACGCCAATTTAAAGTTAATACACAAATATTAAGACGTAACACAGACGCCTATTTAAAGTAGACACACAAATAATAAGACACAACAGAGACGCTAATTTAAAGTAGACGCACAAGTGTTAAGACGAAACACAGACGCCAATTTAAAGTAGATACACACATGTTAAGACACAATACAGACGCCAAGTTAAAGTAGACACACACATGTAAGGACGTAATACAGACGCCAATTTAAAGTAGATACACAAATGTTAAGACGTAATACAGACGCCAATTTAAAGTAGATGCACAATTGATAAGACGTAATACAAACGCCAATTTAAAGTATACACACAAATGTTAAGAGGAATGCAGACGCCAATTTAAAGTAGACACACACATGTTAAGACGTAATACAGACGCCAATTTAAAGTAGACACACAAATGTTAAGACGTAAATTAGACGCCAATTTAAAGTAGATACACACATGTTAAGACACAATACAGACGCCAAGTTAAAGTAGACACACACATGTAAGGACGTAATACAGACGCCAATTTAAAGTAGATACACAAATGTTAAGACGTAATACAGACGCCAATTTAAAGTAGATGCACAATTGATAAGACGTAATACAAACGCCAATTTAAAGTATACACACAAATGTTAAGAGGAATGCAGACGCCAATTTAAAGTAGACACACACATGTTAAGACGTAATACAGACGCCAATTTAAAGTAGACACACAAATGTTAAGACGTAAATTAGACGCCAATTTAAAGTAGATAAACAAATGTTAAGACGTAATACTGACGCCAATTTAAAGTAGACACTCATATGTTAAGACGTAATACAGACGCCAATTTAAAGTAGATACACAAATGTTAAGACGTAACTCTGGCGCCAATTTAAAGTAGACACGCAAATGTTAAGACGTAACACAAATGTTAAGACGTAACACAAATGTTAAGACGTAATACAGACGCCAATTTAATGTAGATACAAACATGTTAAGACGTAATACAGACGCCAATTCAAAGTAGATACACAAATGTTAGGACGTAATACAAACACCAATTTAAAGTAGATACACTTATGTTAAGACGTAATACACATGCCAATTTAAAGTAGATACACAAATGATAAGACGTAACACAGACGCCATTTTAAAGAAGACACACAAATGTTAAGACATAACACAAATAATAAGACGTTAACAGAGACGCAAATTTAAAGTAGAAACGCAATTGTTAAGACGTAACATAAATCTTAAGACGTAACACAGACGTAAATTTAAAGTAGACACACAAATGTTAAGACGTAGCACAGACGCCAATTTAAAGTTGATGTATAAATGTTAAGACGTAACATTAATGTCAAGACGTAATACAGACGCCAATTTAAAGTAGACACACAAATGTTAATACGTAATACACACGCTAATTTAAAATAGATACACAAATGTTAAGACGCAATAAAGACGCTAATTTAAAGTAGATACACATAGTTAGAAGTAATACAGACGCCAATTTAAAATAGATACACACATGTTAAGACGTAATAAAGACGCCAATTTAAAGTAGATACACAAATGTTAAGACGTAATACAGACGCCAATTTAAAGTAGATACACACATGTTAAGACGTAGTACAGGCGCCAATTTCAAGTAGATACACACATGTTAAGACGTAATACAGACGCCAATTTAAAGTAGAAACACACTTGTTAAGACGAATAAACGACGCCAATTAAAAGTAGATAAACACATGTTAAGACGTAAAACAGACGCCAATTTAAAGTAGATACACAAATGTTAAGACATAACACAGACGCCAATTTAAAGTAGACACACACATGTTAAGACGCAATACAGACGCGAATTTAAAGTAGATACACACATAGTAAGACGTAATACAGACGCCAATTTACAGTAGATACACACATGTTAAGACGTAATACAGACGCCAATTTAAAGTAGATACACAAATGTTAAGACGTACTATAGGCGCCAATTTAAAGTAGACACACAAATGTTAAGACGTAACACAAATGTTAAGACGTAACACATAAGCCAATTTAAAGTAGATACACACATAATCAGACGTAATACAGATGCCAATATAAAGTAGATACACAAATGTTAAGACGTAACACAGGTGTTAAGACGTAATACAGACGCCAATTCAAAGTAGATACACACATCATGTGACACATGTTAAGATGTAATACAAACACCAATTTAAAGTAGATACACTCACAGTTAAGACGTAATACACATGCCAATTTAAAGTAGATGCACAATTGATAAGACGTAATACAAACGCCAATTTAAAGTATACACACAAATGTTAAGAGGAATGCAGACGCCAATTTAAAGTAGACACACACATGTTAAGACGTAATACAGACGCCAATTTAAAGTAGACACACAAATGTTAAGACGTAAATTAGACGCCAATTTAAAGTAGATAAACAAATGTTAAGACGTAATACTGACGCCAATTTAAAGTAGACACTCATATGTTAAGACGTAATACAGACGCCAATTTAAAGTAGATACACAAATGTTAAGACGTAACTCTGGCGCCAATTTAAAGTAGACACGCAAATGTTAAGACGTAACACAAATGTTAAGACGTAACACAAATGTTAAGACGTAATACAGACGCCAATTTAATGTAGATACAAACATGTTAAGACGTAATACAGACGCCAATTCAAAGTAGATACACAAATGTTAGGACGTAATACAAACACCAATTTAAAGTAGATACACTTATGTTAAGACGTAATACACATGCCAATTTAAAGTAGATACACAAATGATAAGACGTAACACAGACGCCATTTTAAAGAAGACACACAAATGTTAAGACATAACACAAATAATAAGACGTTAACAGAGACGCAAATTTAAAGTAGAAACGCAATTGTTAAGACGTAACATAAATCTTAAGACGTAACACAGACGTAAATTTAAAGTAGACACACAAATGTTAAGACGTAGCACAGACGCCAATTTAAAGTTGATGTATAAATGTTAAGACGTAACATTAATGTCAAGACGTAATACAGACGCCAATTTAAAGTAGACACACAAATGTTAATACGTAATACACACGCTAATTTAAAATAGATACACAAATGTTAAGACGCAATAAAGACGCTAATTTAAAGTAGATACACATAGTTAGAAGTAATACAGACGCCAATTTAAAATAGATACACACATGTTAAGACGTAATAAAGACGCCAATTTAAAGTAGATACACAAATGTTAAGACGTAATACAGACGCCAATTTAAAGTAGATACACACATGTTAAGACGTAGTACAGGCGCCAATTTCAAGTAGATACACACATGTTAAGACGTAATACAGACGCCAATTTAAAGTAGAAACACACTTGTTAAGACGAATTAACGACGCCAATTAAAAGTAGATAAACACATGTTAAGACGTAAAACAGACGCCAATTTAAAGTAGATACACAAATGTTAAGACATAACACAGACGCCAATTTAAAGTAGACACACACATGTTAAGACGCAATACAGACGCGAATTTAAAGTAGATACACACATAGTAAGACGTAATACAGACGCCAATTTACAGTAGATACACACATGTTAAGACGTAATACAGACGCCAATTTAAAGTAGATACACAAATGTTAAGACGTACTATAGGCGCCAATTTAAAGTAGACACACAAATGTTAAGACGTAACACAAATGTTAAGACGTAACACATAAGCCAATTTAAAGTAGATACACACATAATCAGACGTAATACAGATGCCAATATAAAGTAGATACACAAATGTTAAGACGTAACACAGGTGTTAAGACGTAATACAGACGCCAATTCAAAGTAGATACACACATCATGTGACACATGTTAAGATGTAATACAAACACCAATTTAAAGTAGATACACTCACAGTTAAGACGTAATACACATGCCAATTTAAAGTAGATACACAAATGATAAGACGTAACACAGACGCCAATTTAAAAAAGACACGCAAATAATAAGACATAACACAAATGTTAAGACGTTAACACAGACGCCAATTCAAAGTAGAAACACAAATGTTAAGACGTAACACAAATGTTAAGACGTAAAACAGACGCCAATTTAAAGTAGACACGCAAATGTTAACACGTAACACAAATGTTAAGACGCAACACAAAAGCCAATTTAAAGTAGACACACAAATCCTAAGACGTAATACAGACGCCAATTTAAATTAGATACACACATCTTAAGACGTAATACAGAAGCCAATTTAAAGTAGATACACAAATGTTAAGACGTAATACCGACGCCAATTTTACGTAGATACACAAATGTTTAGACGTAACACAGACGCCAATTTAAAGTAGACACACAAATGTTATGACGTAACACAAATGTTAAGACTTAGACACAAATGTTAAGATATAACACAGATGCCAATTCAAAGTAGACACACAAATGTTATGACGTAACACAAATGTTAAGACTTAGACACAAATGTTAAGATATAACACAGATGCCAATTCAAAGTAGACAATCAAATGTTAAGACGTAATACAGACGCAAATTTAAAGTAGATACACAAATGTTAAGACGTAACACAGACGCCAATTTAAATTAGACACACAAATGTTATGACGTAACACAAATGTTAAGACTTAGACACAAATGTTAAGATATAACACAGATGCCAATTTAAAGTAGACACACACATGTTAAGACGTATTACAGAGGCCAATTTAAAGTAGATACTCCAATGTTAAGACGTAATACCGACGCCAATTTAACGTAGATACAAAAATGTTAAGACGTAACACAGGCGCCAATTTAAAGTAGACACACACATGTTAAGACGTAACAAAGACGCCAATTCAAAGTAGACACATAAATGTTACGACGTAACACAAATGTTAAGACGTAACACAGCCGACAATTTAAAGTAGACACACAGATGTTAAGACGTAACACAAATGTTAAGACGTAACACAGACGCCAATTTAATGTAGACATGCAACTGTTAAGAACTAACACAGACATCTATGCAAAATATACACACATGTGAATACATTACACAGACAACCCTCAATTGTGAAGGCTTAACACATAAACATTCATTTTATATGTATCTATAATACCTTGATTATCAAGTAGCTTGCTTGGCCTGTAAGAAATAAAATCCGTTTAGTTTTAATCAAGAATGGAGCAAAACTAATAGTGTCATTATCGAGTAATAACATTTATACTTATTGCAAGAAATTTCACATGTCGGTTGGCCTATTCTGACTCGTTTCATTGAGTCCTATTTCAGATACCGATAAGAAATTTTTATATTATACCATTGGCCTTAAAACTTTCAGGAACTTTAATAAGCGCAATAGCGTGAAATAATAAACATATATAAAATATAACACTGAACTTAATATAATATAATATAATAACTTAACTATACTTAAGGTATGTAAAAACTATCTAATATTGGTAATACCTATACACGTAGCCTATATGAAAATATACTATTATAATGTACTTAAATAGTTTCACGGTTATGCAACAATATAAGCTTCTAAAACATTAACTTTACTGCAGATTATATAATTTCCTTATAAGTTTATATTGAAATAACAGAATATAATGCACTTATACGTAAGTCTAACTTTCAAATAAACTTACTACCGATTATGTATATAATCTACTTTAATATTCTATAGCCTAGAAAGATAAAGCCTACATAAGTTTATTTGCAACTATACAGAAATATTATCCTCACAAACTATAGCCTACATTTGAATTGAACTTTACCCGAATCGTACACACCTAACTCGAACACTGCTAACAACCCAACCGAAGTCAAACTCCCATAGCAACCTACCCAAACTGAAACCGAACTTCGAACTCACTTGTTTACGAACCGGACCAAACTAACATAGGGCAAACTAATTTAAACCAATTATGCTTCAAGATTTTGTATATGCCTTCTTATCTAGCCCATGTACGCCATATTTGCCAATATTTGAAAACCTATATAATTCTTTATCACAATCCCTCTGCTAACACTTATATATTAACTTAATATATAATACCGCTATTAAATTATAAGCTAAGGACTCCCCGCCTTCACTTGTGCTAAGATCTTCTTTAATTTACTTGTATCCCTAGCAACATCCATCTCAGTGAAATACAGTCGCTCGTGGCGTTATATTAGTATAATGAAAACTTAGTTATTCGATCTTTTTATTACAGTCTTAGTAAAGTGGGGCATTAGATTTTGTATGTATTTATAAGTTAGATTCAAACATTGAATCAGAAGTTTGGTTATAAAAAAAAACAAAAAAAAACAGGTAACAAAAACAAAAACGGCTCCTACGCCGTTTGACTAATCGGGCCGAAAGTTAAATGTATTAATTGGAAACGTCCTCAAAAAGAAAATTGTATTATATCAACGATATTGCTTAATTTGTTGATTAAAAAAAATGATCTTAGACCTATTGAAAATCACCGTATGTTTAAGTTCTAAGCTGAGCGCCATTTTAGAATTATTTTTCCGTTGACATGCTTTCAATAAAAAAAGAACACAAACTACCATAAATACCGAAGGATACGTTCTCACTATAGTTTTTATTATAATTGTGTTCGTTATTTATTTCTTTTTTTTTAAAACAAAACACATTGTAATCATTCGTTTCTCCGGCGTTTTGTAAGTAAATAATGATTTTATCTCCTAATTATATATATATATATTGTATATATGTATGAATAGGCTCAATCTCAGAATATATACAAATACATAAACTACTGACAGAGTGTGCCACTGACAGAGAGTGCCACTGACAGAGAGCGCCACTGACAGAAAGTGCCACTGCCATAGTAACTAAACAATTTTTAACAATTTAAGTTAGAATGCCTCATTTATAGCTTTTCAAAACAATGAGATAAGAAAATAGCGTAATAAACATTGGCATTCGAGTGGCATCCGGGCACGGAATGGGTTAACCGAACGATCCCAGAAAAACCAATAATAGCAATAATAAAAATGTAAGACTCTAATCTGACCACAGATAAGCGTAGGACGCAATTATCTTCTTTACAGAAGGAGCGTGTGTAATATATAATATAAGATTATATCAATCATATTTAATTTTAAAAAAAAGTATGCTTTGTACAATGATATCTTGGTTTGTTTGCATGCTGTAGATATTGTGATATTCGGCGAAAGCGCCTAGATATATATATATATATATATATTATATATAGGCAACAGTAGTTGATATTACTCATTACTTACAACGAAATCCGATATTATTTTCGATAATATTATATGTAGGTCCAAAGAAATATAATCTATAAGGGCATCTTTTCGTATTGTTTAGGTCTTCTGGGCTTCGGATAGGTCTTCTGGGCAACAGATTGGTATTCTGGGCAGCGGATTTGTATTCTGGGCATCGGATAGGTCTTCAGGGCAACGTATTGGTTTTCTGGGCAACACATTGGTCTTATGGGTACCAGATTAGTCATATGTGTAGCAGACATGTCTTCTGGGCAGCAGTTTCATTGTTTGGGGAGCTGATTCGTCTTCTGGGCAGCATATGTGTCTTGTGGGCAACATATTGATCTTATTGGCATCAGATAGGTCTTATGGGCACTTGATTGGTCTTATGTGTAGCGAATAGGTTTAACGCACAACGCATTTGTCTTTAGGGTATCGTATTTGTATTTTGGGTGACTGATATGTCTTCTTGTCAGAGGATTTGCGTTCAGGGCATTGGACAGATTTTGTGGGCAACAAATTGTTCTTTTCGACATTATATTGGTCTTAAGGGTTGTAGATAGTCTTATAAGCATCATGTTTGTCTTATGGGCAATGTATCGGAGCCAGCAAAATAACAAAACAAGCAAGAAATGTTTGTATCGATCCTATTGTAGAAAAAGAGTAGCCAGCTTTAGAAAAGGAGAACCCTGTCTTTGTCGGCTGTATGATGTGTTATAGGATTTGGTCCACATAAATTTGCTTAAAACAATCTGCAAAGCTGAATACTATCATCTCAGAATCATTATTATTTGTATTTGTTTCTAGAAATTCACTAGAATGTCTTTAGTTACACCCTATTTATTGCATACATGGCGGCTGAATAAATATATTGAGTGCATTATATAATCTTCGTCTTCTATTTAAGTAGTTGAATTGAGTAAAGTTTGTGACAGACGTTGAGAATAAAATTGAAATATATACAAGAAAAAGTCTAATAATGTATATTTATATATATAAATGTACAATATGGTTTTAAAACTAGTTAATATGGACAAAAAACATGTCATTCCTACTCAACAATGTAAAAAAGGATATAATATTTTCAAAAAAAATAAAACAAAAAAAAAAAAAATTTTCTATGTTTTAGCAAAGAAAACACTAAAAAAGCTTAATTTTAGGTCAAGGTATCTTCTGTTGCTGTCGTCCTTAATTAAAAAAAGACAGTTTATTTTAACACTTTTGTGTAATTATTATTATTTTTTTTAACTAAAAAAAATTATGTTTATGCCTTCTACGAACATTAATTAACAAAGTTTTGTTAAAGCTCAAGTCAATTTTTATCATTTTCATAAAAAAAAAGTATAACTTTATCAGACTTGACTTTTTTTCCGCAATTTTATCAAACTCACGACATAAAGTTGTTTCTAGCTTAAAAAAAAACTAAAAGCAGGCAAAAAAAAGATAATAATTAGATATATCAGTATATATTCTTTTCATTCAATGAACAAATTGCAAACTATAAACTTAATTTTATGTCTTAAATCTTATTTTACGAAGTGTTCCTAAATAAGGACGCCAGCAAGATGTGTTTTTAATACGGGAAAACACATGTAACAATTGCTTTTCTATTTCGTCTAATAAATAATTTTGCAATGGAAATACATTTTTTTTTAAAATAATTGTTAAAAGCATTAAATGTGTATGTATTTTATTAAAACATGTTTTTAACTTTTAGCTGCAATCATTATCCGCGACACACAGGGTGACATTAATACTGGCAAGATTTTTATAATGTATTTAAAAAGGGAAATAATCCTAATTATATAACTGGGTTTCTCTAGAACGCTTTTTCAAATATATACCTATATACCTACCTACTTACACGTCGTTTAATTGTGTATTATCGAAGAATGAAATTGTAATTTTTTTAGAACTGATATGTCAGATTTTTTGTCTAGAAAGATGTTATAAAACTAGAAACTGTATTAGTTATGTAGATCTAAGTCTATTCTAACTATTCGATGATTTTATTTGTTGATGATTTTTATAGAGGCCAAATATTTATTGTATGGGTAATAAGCTTAATGTTCTAATTATTAAATGCAATGATTTCATTTGTTGAGGCTTTGTATATCGCCAAAATATGTATTGTATATTTAAGAATTGTCTAATTATTCAATGATTTCAATTGTTCGTGATTTGTAAAGAGGCCAAATATTAATAGTATAATATACATATTAAGCAATAATGTTCTAATCATTCAATGCAATGATTTCATTTATTGATATGATGATTTGTACAGAGGAAAATATTTGTTATATAGGTAAGAATGTTTTAATCATTCAATCATTTCATTTGTTGTTATTATTTTTTTTTTTGCAATTGTAAGAATTTTATAATTATTTAATGCTATGATTTTATTTGTTGATGATTTGTATAGAGGAACAATATTTATGGTAGATGTAAGAATGTTGTAATTATTCAATGCAATGATTTCATTTGTTGATGATTTGTATAGAGCCAAAATATTTATGGTAAATGTTAATATTAATTAAAAGAAAGTCTCATCAAAGACATAGAATAGATTAATTTTAATGTTATTTTTTTTCCTTTGGTAAATTATTGTACTTTGGTAGCAAATTTGGCACTAATAGTTTTATTGAGATAAAAAACACAGTACAAAGACACTGTTTCAATGTCACAATAAATTGGAAAATATATATACTCCAGATCTATGCATTTTCATTTAGTATATTTTCTAAGGCCTGTTTTCTATAAACACTTTAATTTATTTTTCTATAAATTGCATATTTTATATTTCATTAAATAAACATTAAAAAATTGCAACAGTTGTTATTAAAATCTAATATTTTTCTTTTTACATAAGATAAGATAAGATAAGATTGCTTTATTGATCCAAATGAATGGAAAATTGACTTGATTACATAAATTCCGTTTTTTCAGCATACCTAAAACAATATTAAAGAACCATTTGTACTCAAACACAATAGACATTCACGCACACTATCATACCATTTATCATACAAGAAAAAAAGTAGGCCTATTATTTAGGAGTTAGCTATTGAGCCATTGTATTTCCTGGCTGAAAGGTTATTCTTTTGAAAGCGTCTTACTGACAGTGGAACAAAAGAGTTCTTAAATCTCTCTGTTCTTGCCCTTATAGAAAGAAGCCGACCACTTCGACTAGATATTATGTAGCTATCATGAAGCGGGTGTGCATGATCTTGGAGGATTTTATCAATCATAGACAGGCACCTTGAACTGAAAATATCCGCAAGAGATGGTAATTCTGTCTGTGTAGTACGAGAGGCTTTGTTTATTAGGCGGTCTATCCGATGTTTGTTCAATGTGGTGGTATTACCATACCAGCATGTGATTGCAAAGGTTATGATGCTACCAACAGTCGCCGAGTAAAATAGATTCATAATGGTTTTCTCGATGTGAAATATTTTTAGTTTATTAAGACAGAAAAGTCGTTGGTGCATTTTCTTACAAAGGATTTGGCAGTGGTCAGACCAAGTCAGTTTGTCAGTAATTGTGACGCCAAGATATTTATATTGCGAGACTTGATCTATTATTTGGTTTATTTGCAAATCAGTCAGCTTGCGTTTTTCTTTCCGGAAGTCTACAATCATTTCTTTCGTTTTTGTGATGTTCAAAATCAGGTAGTTCTCTTCGCACCATTTGTAGAAATCTGAGGTCGTCCTGTGATAGAGACTGTCGTCACTGGAAACAAGGCCGACAATGGCCGTATCATCGGCGTATTTGATTACAGATACTGTATCGATTGCTGAACTTTGAATGTCATTGGTGTAAATTGTGTATAGAACTGGAGAGAGGACACACCCTTGAGGCGCTCCAGTGCTTATTTCTCTTCTTTGTGAGGTACATCCGTCTACTCTGACAAATTGAGGGCGGTTTATCAGAAATTGCATGATCCAGGCTTGGATGCGTTGACTGACATTTAAAGCAGATAAAATGTAGGTTGTTTAATTATTCTTAATAAATAATAGAATACCAAATATTTTTATTCTATTGACACAAACATTGAAAAAACAGTAACGTATATTAAATGCTATTTTGAAATCTTGAAAAAGTAATTCGTATCTTCTCACTGAAGAAAAATGTACACTTGATGACTTGACAGTGTGTAGATTCGCATGACTGAATTATATCTGTGAGAATAAAAAAAAAAGAAATATAAAATAAATTAAAAAAAATAAATTACAAAACATAGAAAAAAAGATATAATATTTTCTAAAAATATTTCAGTATAGGTGAATATAACAAAAGAAAATGCATTATGTTGAAATAGCAATCTTGAAAAATATTTTGCAAGGCAAGTTGGCTTAATTACATCACTAATTAACTTTTACTTTTCTTCTTTTCCAATGTTCTAGCTTTTAATTTATAAATATATTCTATAACTATTATGCATTTTCACAAGTTATGGACGATGAGAGTAAAATCGTTGCGTGTAGGTTTTATTAGAGATCAAATGGGACGTTGACATTCCGGGTTTCACTTGTATTTGTGGTGTTGAAACTGCAGGTATGGAGAAAATACAGTTGAGCACGTTGTATTTGTTTGTCAGGCCTTGTGGGAGATTAGAATGGAAGGGAACGGCCAACCGTTCAAGCAGAACCTTCTTATTGATGTGTCTATTGTGCGCGATAGCGAAAAGTTATTTCTCCGAGAATAAGAATGTAATCTGGGCTTGATTATGTGGTGACGTCTGATGCCAAAATCTCTTTATAGAGAGTCTTCGTTTTTTTTATTATTTTACACCTAAGAATAATGCTTGTATCTAGTTAGCTATCACTCATGTCCTGAAATAATAACAAGACAACCAAAATAATCGACTTCTCACCCTTTTCAGTGGTTTAATCATAATTTTTAGTAAATTTTAGTTTTGTTAAATGTGGTTTAAGAAATGTAAGCCTGCGTTTTGTTGAATTAGTTAAACTTTGTATGTCTGTTATTGCACACAAAGTATGTGTTTACGTCAAGATTTCTAAGCCAAAGGTGTACAAGAAATGGTTTATGCACAGTATTGCTCTTGTTGCATCATTGTTGATTTTTTTATATACTACATATTTGATTTCGAAAGCTTTATAATTTTTTTTTACCAAGCTAAAAGTTATCAATACATCTATGCATCGCTAGTCAATTTCAAAACATTGGTCAACCTGTGCAACAATAAAAAGTACTATATGCTGTCGGCCTGTCAAAACTCCCGACAGGCCTAATAGGATGAAGATACAATTCAAAAATATGTGGAATATTAAAGCTAAAAAATCTTGTTTTATCCAGTTAATGGGATATACAAAGTTAATAACAAGGCTCTTAGTCTTAAGGGTCTCCAACGGTCCAGCTTTCAAGTGCCAGAGATGCGATAGAGCCTGTCTCTCAAGGATAGGTCTCCACAGACACAGTCAATTTTGCAGGGCTGGCCAAATCACAGGAGCGCAAATCTAATCGTCTTTCGAGACTATGGAGCCAATGAGTCTTAAAGGGGTATGAACGAGATTGTGAGTCGTGAACCAGGTTAAACTATCCAACGAATATTTAAGTAAATAAAATTCAGAAAGATAGGCCCGAGTTCAGCTGAATAATGAATAGTTTATTATAGATACAAAGAGAACAAAAGAAATATTCAACGAATTTACATACAATAATCAAACATGAAATCATGATATCGTCTCATAGGTTTAAGATCAACCCAAGAGAATTGGAAAAAAATAGCGAATCTGATCTTGACTTAGATCAGGAAATATTCGTATATTACAAATATCTGAAAGTGGCATTCAAAGAAATATCCTCAACATAATAAGTCATAAAAGTACAATACTATAATGTTATAGCGTTTCAGTGTGCCAAAAGTTATCATAGTAAATCTCACTTACACTTTTACAAATAGGAATAAAAACACAGTCTTGCACGGTCAGGACTCTCTCAAACAACTGACTAGCAAACTAGAAAAAGTCCCCTTCTAAATCTAGCGCATGAATCGCTACAACAACACCACCCCAAAACACTTCATGGGTCGCTCACACAGTGTTCACTTTGGCACGTAACAATATCGACATCATTAGTCTTGTTCTAGACTATTCTAGAGACTGAAAATATTCGAAGTCGTTGCATCAGCTTATTGTGTATGTTAGATCTTATTTCTCCTTATTAAATTGTCAATTTGGCTGCACACATAAACAAAAGAACAGACAATATTGTATGGGAAAGGATGTAGCCTAGCGTAAAAATCTAGTCTTGTAAATTGTAATAACCAATACAAATAGTAATTCTACATTATTTTTTTTACAAGCTAAATTGCCAGGCGTAGCCCTTGGAAAACATAGGCTACAGAAAACAAATTATAAACTATAATGAACATAATACTATAAACTATACTGTTAAAAATAAAATTAGAATCTATTAATTAATTATCATAAACATTTAGCAAAGAAAATTAAAATAATATTCTAATCGTATTAAAAATAAGCATGCCTTTTTATTTAACAAAAAATTAGACCTAGTCTGAGAATCTAAAACCCTTCTCCCGCATGTCTAAAATTATTAGAATTTAATTCCTGAAAGCGAAAAGGAAAGGTTTAAATCCTAAAATTCTTTACAATCTTTAAAAAAAGTAATATTAATGGAAATTTTAAAAAAGTAGACAGACAATTACATATTTTTTTTTATAAAAGTTTATGGGGATATGAACCCAGGTTGCCGGGGAGGAGAACGCTAACACTCAGCTAGGTTGTACCCACACAGGAAGCAAGACCACAAAAGTAAAATATGAGACAATAAGGTCGCGGGTCTTAAAATTAGCCAATGGGAGTTGGATTAGACACAAGCATAGTACTTTATATGATACTTTTCTTCTTGTATGATAAATGGTATGATAGTGTGTGCGAATGTCTATTGTGTTTGAGTACAAATGGTTCTTTAATATTGTTTTAAGTACCGGTATGCTAAAAGACGGAATTTTCGTAATCAAGTCAAATTTCCATTTATTAGGACCAATAAAGTAATCTTATCTTATCTTATCTTATATATTTATATATAAATATATATATATACAGAGAGAGAGAGAGGGAGAGAGAGAGAGAGAGAGAGAGAGAGAGAGAGAGAGAGAGAGAGAGAGAGAGAGAGAGAGAGAGAGAGAGATTACCTGCGAATCCAGTTCATTTATTTATGTATTTGTCATACTCATCCCAGAAGTTGTCACGTTCTGATAAAACAAAACTACTTTTAAAGAATATAAGAGTTGCTTCTCTTAAATTAACAGTTTAAAAAACATGCACACATTTTAATTTGATATGTATGCAATTGGAGAAAATGTTTTGTGGGTTATTTCAGAAGTAAAATACATTCCATAGATTAATTTCAAAACGAGTATAGCCTTAAATATTTGTAAAGTTTTCACTTTCAAAAGAATGTATTTTTGTATTAAGAATGATATATTTCTACTATATAATTATATTTTTCATTCTATTACAAAAAGTAAATATAAAACTGTTAAGCCACTTTTTCCAGCGGTTAGGTTACCCCAGCGGTTAGTTCACCGGACTGTCAACCAAAAACCAACTGACAGGTCGCGGGTTCTAGCCCTGCCACCGACGGATCCCTGTCGCCCTGCAGGAGTTTTGGGCCTAGTGGACGTAATAATCTTCTATCTAGAAGGAACGTCTGTAAACTTATAAGACTTATAAGATAAACCGAAGCTGAAAATTTAGTATTCAGTTTGCTTTCGGCATATTGACTTTCGGTCATCTTAGTATTTAGCGAGAACTGGTAAAACATTTATGCAAGTATATAAAACTACTTTTAATGACATGCCATTTAAAACAGTGCCAACTGTTTAATTCATATAATTGTATGCAACATAACTATGTTACTATGTGGTAGAATTAGTTACTGATAACTTATTCTCTTACTTGGTATTTGTTTTTTTTTAGTTGTGTACCATTTATACGTTAAACACTTTTAAATATAAATATTATATAAACATTTTTAAAAAGCCCGTGGAAAACCCACGGAGAAAAATTTTTGTTTCGAATTTGTCAGCTTTTGGGAAATGTAGGTCCAATGTAGAGCATTACAAGACATAAGATTGAGCAAGATCAAATTTATGAATCATATAAAACTTTTAATCCTTTTTCCGTCTTTTTTAAAAACAGGAAAACCAATTTCATATAGATATTTAAATTATTACTTATATAATTTTAATACCTGTTTTTCGAGTCATGTTTTTAAATAGATGTGTTGGTTTTGTCTGTTTGTATTTTCTATAGGCTTAATGTTCTCCTAAACGTTATCAAAATACTGTGTTTTACTTGTCTGCACTGTGGGATATAAGATAAATATAATAAACTAAAGACCCTTCAAAACAGTTCTTTGACGTTAACAGTTGTATGCTAATTTGCATTCGCAGTATTGTTTTTTAATTATTAAACTAAACATGTATGTCCATGTCATGCTCACTTAGACTAAATTGTAAGAACTTTCGTTTTCTTTAAATACAAATATGAAATTAAATAAATATATACATAGCACTTATATATTAATTTGATATGTTTGTTTTATCAAAAGTCGTGAAACAGGAGCCAGATACTAATTAATGATATTGATGTTTTGATTGAATTACTTGGACTAATAAGACATAAGAATCATCATCATCAATCCCTTTACCGTTGTGGTCGTTGTGGGGAGCGAATGGACACCTTAGCAGCCAACTTTTTCCACTTTTCCCTATTTTGAGCAGTTGTTAATAGTTGAGTTAACTGGAGCCCCGCCCAATATTTTATGTTGTCGAACAAACCATCTCAGCTGACGGCCTCTCCAACGTCGAACCACCATCTCAGCTGACGGCCTCTCCGACGTCGAACCACCATCTGAGCTGACGGCCTCTCCGACGTCGAACCACCATCTCAGCTGACGGCCTCTCCGACGTCGAACCACCATCTCAACTGACGGCCTCTCCGACGTCTACCTTTTCATTGCCTGAGAGGATTATTTTCGGCAGGTTATTATGTGCAACACATGCCCGAACCATGTCAAGTTTTCGCAAAATATAAACATAGTAAACTTTAATTTAACTACCATTTTTCACTAAAATAAACTAAATATCATATATATATATAATACATTAAAAGCTGAAACATTTCATTAAAAGTAATATTGAGTTTTCTTTTCTGGAAGGGATGGTAAAGTTAAGCATAATAAGTGGATAATTTTAAAGACAGTTAAAAACAGTTAAAGCTCATTAAAATGTGTTTGCGCTCTAATTATTATACTCTTTAAAAAAAAAATTATATTACCCTTTCAACTAATTTTTGTACATACAATTTTGTACATATACATTTTCCAAAACAGGATTTACATACACTTATAGGCTAATTAGTAAAAAAACCCAGAAATAATTACATTTATAGGGGTTTAAGTCAATATTGTGTAAAATTTACGTGTAGAAGTCTATTAATATTGTATTACTGATTTATAAAAACTATTATTATCGCCTTCATAAATAATTTGAATGCGCAAATTTATGCTATAATTGATTGCACTATTTACACTATTCACTTATCCATGCAATTTATTTATATGAATCAACCACCTATAATTACAACACATCTTTACGATAAAAAGAAAGTCTAAGTTAAAATGTATTTGCAGGTCAGTGCTTAGGCACGTGAATAGGTGGCATCAAGAATATAGTTTCCGTGCACTATCCATCCTTTTTGTAGATCAGTGATATTGTGTAGATTTTACGTCATCTGTCTCTACTCCAAAACCAAGTCTTTTAGCGTTCTGGAATGAATGACTGAATGATTTATTCGGCCTTTTATTCCACAATAGATATATTACCATAATACAATGTTGATCTAAAGTTTAATTTGCATAAGAAGGGCATGTTTTTCTTTTATATATTTGTCGTTTTTTATATGAATGTATTATAGCTTTCAGGTTTTGTTAAGTTGACATAGGCCTTCTATTATATTTTTATTTTCTTTTATAAATTTTGTTTTACAAAATATGTTTCATTTCTACCTTTTCCAGCCTCTGAGACAAAAGTAACAAATCTGATTTAAATTAAAATCTAAATATCAACACGGATTCAGGAAAAAGAGATCCTGCGAGTCCAAGCTCATCCTCACCGTTGACGACTTGGCAGCGACAGTCGACAAGGCTGGGCAAACCGATACCACCCTGCTGGATTTTTCAAAGGCCTTTGACAAGGTCCCTCACAAGCGCCTCCTTCTCAAGTTGGATTACTACGGTATAAGAGGGCAGACCAAGAGATGGATTGAGAACTTCCTCGTCGGCCGCACCCAACAGGTTGTTGTAGAGGGTCAAACTTCCACAATAGGCCTGGTCATATCTGGAGTCCCTCAGAGCTCGGTTCTTGGGCCTTTGCTGTTCTTGATATTCATCAATGACATGGAGAGTGGACTTCACTCCAGGGTACGACTCTTTCTAGATTACACCATCCTGTACGCTCCAATCGATAGCCCTAATGATGATGTCCACTTACAAAAAGACCTCCTAAAGCTAGAGGCCTGGGCATCTAAATGGCAAATGGCGTTCAACGTCGATAAATGCCTCCTCCTCTCTGTTTCCAGAAAAAGAACTAGGATACCCACTAGAAATACTTTAAATGGCCAAACTCTAGCAAGGGTGTCAGAAGCCAAATACTTGGGTTTGAACATCACATAAAATCTCCACTGGGGCACACATGTCCAATCTATTGCTGCCAAGTCTAATAGAGTCTGCGCCTTCATCCATAGAAAACTAAATGGGTGTTCCACCAAAATTCAAACCCACTGTTCTCAAAGCTTAGCTTGCCCCATCCTAGAATACGCTTTGTCAGTTTGGGACCCACCAGCAAAACCTGATTGCAAAGCTGGAGATGACCCAGCGACGCGCAACATGTCGAATACTAGAGGACTACAGCACCAAACAAGCGCCTCTGCCTTAGTAGCAAAACTCCACCTAGAATCACTACAACAACGAAGAGCAATTGACAAAGTGTCCATGATTTATAAAACCATTAACGACCACGTGGACATATCGACCCAAAACAAGTAGAATCCAGAAAGTGTTCCGCTGTTCCCGAGGGCACCAACTCAAATTGCATGTCCCACACGGACGTACAAACACCTACAAATATTATTTTTTTCCTTCGGCCATCCGAATGTGGAACTAATTGGAACAAAACTCAATCGCCGCCCCGTCCGTCTCCTCCTTTAAGTTGTCACGTGGCGGGGGGTGATTAGACCACTTAATCACCACGTAAACTTTATAAGTTGGGGTTAGATCTGCACCTGAGCCTCCTGTGTGTCGTGCCTCCTGTATGATTAAGTAAACGTGACTGAATTATGTCACGCGGTGTGGCAGGCATGCTCGTATGTGTATTCTTTCCTTCTTATAAGAGTGGTCTGCATAAATAGATAAGAGATGAATTATTCTCTTTCTATTCTTGTTGGCTGCGTTTTGTCTTAAGGGATGAGCCGGAGTACTGTGCTAGAGGTTACGTATTGATGATCAAATTTATATTTGTGTGTGTAGAATTCCGTGGCTCGTCTGAGGTAATTATGCAGAGGTTTGGCTATACTAAACACATATAGACTTCACAACATCGATTATAGTCACTAGAGAACACGAGCGAAAACATTATATTCTGAAGTTTATTCACATTAAGACTGAGTATACCGTTGCATATATATCATACATAATATCCTAGGTACATTGTCCAACAATATAAACAGCAAAGATTAAGATTTAGATACAGACTTAGGGTCGGAGCCTTCACAAAGCCTCGGAGGGGCCCAGACGGGACCCACTCCACTTTCACGACCGCCTAGCTAGCCTGTCCGTAAACTCTACTAAAAGTACAAAGTTTAATCTATAACTAAAAGCATGGATACTCACGTGGTGCAAAATGGGAGTGGTAGGGGGAAATGTACATGTTTTCTTAGTCTGATTGACAGGAGTAGGGAAAGCACGGGAGAGGGCGGGGTTATCTTACGCCTCTGACCATAGGGGTGGCGGTGGTGGACGACATCTAAAGCCTTTTCTCGAGGTCAGAATTTGCTTTCTTCACGGTCGGCTCATTACGTTATACGGCTTACAGCGGTTAACGCGACCACCTGGCCACCTCAGATGTCTATTTTCAAGTACATGTTATATCCCGTTGGTCGAGGACGTAAGGAGGTACGGGGAGGGGGTGAAGGTCAACTCAATAGGTGGGCTCAGTGATGATTGCGCCACATATGTCCTTGACTTGTTTTCCGATCTTCCGTGGTCGGGGTAGGGGGGGGCGATAAGCACACACGTTTTACAGCATTTAGAATATACATGAAAGGGAAACTACTATCAATAACTAGTCATATAACAATAAGTAATATACTTATAAGCATGCAGAAATATACATATAGGCCTATAATGTAAATAAAATTCATTGCCAATGCAAAATACATAAAGTGTTAAATGTAGGAGAAAGAAAGGAAAGACTCATTTTCACTCCAGACATGCAGGATTGTGGCAATGTTGTCAGTGGTTTGTACGTACAGATGATATGATTATAGTATCTTATAAGAGCTGATTACATCTAAGACCTTTCTTAGTTGCGTGTGACGTTAATCTTCTCCCAAAACGCCACACCTGCCCCGCCATGTTTTAAGGCTTTCATATAATGAAAGATTTGACCCATTATAGGTACAATGTACTACACTTACTATTTATACTATGAGAGTTCTGGACCATCGACGCGAAGCGGGTGGTTATCGCTACGGGGAAGAGGGGGGGGGGGCAAGAAAAGGCGGTAAGGGGTGACGGGCGAATTTTTACGTTTTTCTCTTGAGGGCGGAGGAGAAAAGCATGCTTTAGCGTTTCTTACAGTACTTTAAATCTATTCCGGCATAATGCTTAGTCTAGGTTCGTCCCATTTATTTGCGAGCTATTGACACGGTTTATTCATTTTATCGTTTGTCTGTGACTATCTTATGTCCTTACTTTCCATATATTGATAGGCACTAGCTAAGAAACCTATTTATTTCATGCTTTCTATGTGCTATAAATGCGGGATTCACTTAATTGACCTCGGCAGTAGTTTCTACGGAATCTGGAGGAATTCCGTGACGGTATGCCAGAACTGGTTGATAGGGATCGAATTGTTGATCGAACTATCAGGTCCACCAGTTCACTCCCTGACTCGCGCTAAAGCGGACAGGTGAGGGGATCTGGGATCGCAACGTAAATATGAGGGGATCTATGACGGAGTCATAGAGGGTGGGGCGCGGGTTCCTTTGCTTAACGTAGGTACATGCATTACTGGTCTAATGATCGTTCTTCGGGGGTGGGGCGGGCATTGTGAGAGCGCGTGCAGCTGACCTAACACAAGCCTAAACACTAGTGTTTCTGATCACATGGATTCTGAGTTCACATGTGCGAGTGACTCCTAGTGGGCGAGGGGGGGGGGCGGAGTAAGGCGATAGTCAAGACACCTCTGGCGCGATAGCCCAGGAAATTGTATCAGTGTTGTCGTTTGTTTGCAATTATTAGGCCCTAGAGCTAAAACACGGACATAGCTTCACTTCAATGGTTACACTATTCGCTTCTCTTCTTTTCTCAAGCAACACATTTCTCCTTGTTTAACAGTGTTTAAGCAGCGGCGGAAAGGGGGGGGGGCTGGCAGTGGGCGTACATTACTTTGGCTATAGTAAAGATTAAATCGTTCTACTTTCTCAATTCCCGTTTTATAAATTTGTAAAATCGGTAAAGAAGCAATTATTTAATTCGCTACCAATAATATCTCTGTACGTACATTTGACCACTACATATATGCCACTCACCGTTTTATCTAAACACATTCATTTTCTTTCACGCTAGACCGCGGTTCTTGAGTCTTGACGTCAGAGTGGGTCTAGCACATCAGATGACAGCGGATGACATCGGCCGTGTAGCGCTTGAGAACAGTCAATTGGCCCGTAGGCAGTCTTAAAATCTAACACATTTATTATCCAACGCGTTGTGTAAGGAACACAGTTCATCAAAATCAAAAGTTAATATATACACATGGTAATCCGATAACAGTTAATATACTCCAATCTAAAGGCAATAATGTCAGCTTCCAGGAAACGTACTGCACATGACAGTTTAATCCAGTGCGAACGTGGCTGTAAGTATCCAAGAATTATAGCTGAATGGGCGACCATTATATGCAATGTTGAAGATTGCAGGCTGGATTGCGGCCCGGTGGGTGCGAATATTTTCAGTGTTCCTCAGGGCGGGTACTGGTTCACAGTATTTAGCGGACATAGTTATGCGATCTGGCAAATAATTTCGTTACGCCTGAGCTAATCAAAAGCAGAAATGGCGATATGCCTATTGACTATCGGCATTCGGCAAGCATATACAGTGTACAGAGTTGTACAGGAGCTAATCCCTAGCAGGAAAACGACGTTGTTACTGGTGGCGCTCTGGCCGACATATAACATTTTGCAACAGCTAATCCAAACAGAAACAAAGTTATTGGTGGCGCTTCTGGCCGACACATAACATTTGACAGCAGATATCCAAACAGAAACAAAGTTATTGGTGGCGCTTCTGGCCGACACATAACATTTGACAGCAACTAAACATTGGCGGACATTCCAGTGACTTCACTTTGGCGCATTGCAGGTTGATAGTGCAAGTGTGCACTGTGGTTGACATACAATGATGATTAGTGATAGTTATAGCGAAAATATAGTTCTACATTTCTCTCACTTCGATGTGGAATTCATTAAGAGCCCCCAGATCATTCAATAGTTATATTTCTTGCATGGTCCAATGTAATCCAAGAGTAGTACGAGAAATTTTACTCCAACAGTGAAGAGTTTTTGCAGGTACGATACGAAGAACATTTGAAGTACTCACGACTAGTTCCGGGTGTGCACGATGGTATTTGCATATCCTTCGGACGAGGCACCAAGTGTCACGTGGCGGGGGGTGATTAGACCACTTAATCACCACGTAAACTTTATAAGTTGGGGTTAGATCTGCACCTGAGCCTCCTGTGTGTCGTGCCTCCTGTATGATTAAGTAAACGTGACTGAATTATGTCACGCAGTGTGGCAGACAGGCTCGTATGTGTATTCTTTCCTTCTTATAAGAGTGGTCTGCATAAATAGATAAGAGATGAATTATTCTCTTTCTATTCTTGTTGGCTGCGTTTTGTCTTAAGGGATAAGCCGGAGTACTGTGCTAGAGTTTACGTATTGATGATCAAATTTATATCTGTGTGTGTAGAATTCCGTGGCTCGTCTGAGGTAATTATGCAGAGGTTTGGCTATACTAAACACATAAAGACTTCACAACATCGATTATAGTCACTAGAGAACACGAGCGAAAACATTATATTCTGAAGTTTATTCACATTAAGACTGAGTATACCGTTGCATATATATCATACATAATATCCTAGGTACATTGTCCAACAATATAAACAGCAAAGATTAAGATTTAGGTACAGACTTAGGGTCGGAGCCTTCACAAAGCCTCGGAGGGGCCCAGACGGGACCCACTCCACTTTCACGACCGCCTAGCTAGCCTGTCCGTAAACTCTACTAAAAGTAAAAAGTTAAATCTATAACTAAAAGCATGGATAGTCACGTGGTGCAAAATGGGAGTGGTAGGGGGAAATGTACATGTTTTCTTAGTCTGATTGACAGGAGTAGGGAAAGCACGGGAGAGGGCGGGGTTATCTTACGCCTCTGACCATAGGAGTGGCGGTGGTGGACGACATCTAAAGTCTTTTCCCGTGGTCAGAATTTGCTTTCTTCACGGTCGGCTCATTACGTTATACGGCTTACAGCGGTTAACGCGACCACCTGGCCACCTCAGATGTCTATTTTCAAGTACATGTTATATGCCGTTGGTCGAGGACGTAAGGAGGTACGGGGAGGGGGTGAAGGTCAACTCAATAGGTGGGCTCAGTGATGATTGCGCCACATATGTCCTTGACTTTTTTTCCGATCTTCCGTGGTCGGGGTAGGGGGGGGGGCGATAAGCACACACGTTTTACAGCATTTAGAATATACATGAAAGGGAAACTAATATCAATAACCAGTCATATAACAATAAGTAATATACTTATAAGCATGCAGAAATATACATATAGGCCTATAATGTAAGTAAAATTCATTGCGATGCAAAATACATAAAGTGTTAAATGTAGGAGAAAGAAAGGAAAGACTCATTTTCACTCCAATCAGACATGCAGGATTGTGGCAATGTTGTCAGTGGTTTGTACGTACAGATGATATGATTATAGTATCTTATAAGAGCTGATTACATCTAAGACCTTTCTTAGTTGCGTGTGACGTTAATCTTCTCCCAAAACGCCACAAACGACCACGTGGACCTATCGACCCAAAACAAGTAGAATCCAGAAAGTGTTCCGCTTTTCCCGAGGGCACCAACTCAAATTGCATGTCCCACACGGACGTACAAACACCTACAAATATTATTTTTTTCCTTCGGCCATCCGAATGTGGAACTAGTTGGAACAAAACTCAATCGCCGCCCCGTCCGTCTCCTCCTTTAAGTCTACCCTGAAGGAGTGGAGCTACAATGACCTTTATGACCACCAATAATTTACACTTTCTATATCCGTATTCCCACCGTTTATAAACACTCCAGAAAACACTAGAAGACCTCAACAAAATCACATTCCAAATTATGGACTCTTTCCTCGGGTACAACGGGGCATCCATAAAAACATGAAGAAGAAGAAGAAGAAGTAAATATGAATGTACGACTTAAAATAGTATATATTATAATTTTAGAACATTTACAACATATTCGGTATATGATTAAAAACTAACTGTTATGCCGACACAGACAAGGAAGATAATACACCCATTTAAAGGCATAGTTAGTATCTAAAATGCATTTTTAGTTCTTACCTGATAATGTCATTCCAAGATTATGTAACATTTGGGTAATAGGTATTAACAAATCTGAAAAAAAAATTTCTGATTATAGGTTAAAATGTATGTTGATATTTATGTTTAATTATTGTGTATAATTATAAAGCTAAATAGTAATAATACAACTCGCCTAAATTGTAATTTAAATTCAGACTATAGCACAAATCTGATTACAATCTTTTATATTTAGTTTTCAAATAATAATAGTGCTTATATAGCGCATATCCCGGAGATGACAGTTCTATGCGCTGACGACAATTACAGAGAACAGACAACGAACAACAGACGAAAATGTATATATGTACACGCGAATACTGCTCATGGAATAGGTGATTCTTCAGCCGGCTCCTGAAGATGTCAAAGCGAGGGCTCTGGCGAAGCTGCAAAGGGAGGTGATTCCAGGCGGACGGTCCCGCGTAGGAGAATGTACGTTGGCCAGCGGACACTATCCTCGTACGAGAGATCCGAAGAGTCAGCGCGTCATATTTTTTAAAAACATGGTGTACACTATATTAATACAATTAATCAAAATATGTATACAAATTGTTTAAGATATTTATTTATTCTTAGTGAGATGACTCAAAAATTGCTTATCTTAAGTAAATATAATAATCAAATAGTACTTTACAATATCCATTTGTTTTTGCAAAATATTTTTCTTTCAAAGACAAAAAAATAAAACACAAATATTTAAATTATGTGTCACGTCACTTGTCAAATTATTAGTTTCTAATTATCTCTTCTATAAATACGAAATTAACTGGCCTCAGACCATAAATCTACAAAAGATTAATACTTTCATTAATTTAAAATAATTTAAATAACATAAATAAATACTTAGGCCTATAACTAAAAATGCATAAAAAGAAAAGGCAATAAAAAAAAAAAAAACAACTAACAAAACATTAGGCTTCATACAAAGTCACTTTTACAAATGTAATAAGAACATCCTAACTAAAATGTCATCTCACATTAGTTAGACCTATACTAGAATATGCATATTCTGTATATAATTGTATATGATTTATATACAAACAACAAATTCCAGGCTAATCTAAGAATGATTGCTCCAACAAGCTATCAGTAATCAAATTTAAAAAAAAGCAAACCTGAAAATAAATATAATTGGGCTTTTAAAAAAAACGTGATCATTAGGTTTACAGATATGTAGGTGCTTTTAAATCTTATTTATTTCCTTCTTAATAGTTTTCACTTTCATTAAGCCAAATACTTTAGGTATGATTTTCTTCTTTATCTTTAATGAGCATATACAAACAAGTCAGCGAAACATAACGGCTTTATCAAAACGTTATGTTTCTTCTATAGAGGATGTCACCACATAGTCTTCAACTATAAAGTGGGTCATCATATCTGATTTGTAATCTCAATCCTTAATTATTTGTGTTCAGCAGTAAGCTAATATTTATTCATTTTCATATCCTACTTTGTGTTTCGTTATAAAAATATAAACAATATATAGTTTACCTTTTCCTTTTGAAGCCATACAAAAGAATTGGTTATGATAAGAAGGACAAACGCCTGCAATGCAAAACATAACATTATCTATTTAAACTATGTTATAAATTAAAAACATTAAAATTTTTGTAACTAAATAAAGAAAAAATACCATACATTTTAATATTTAAATGCAAAGGTACTGTTTCGTTTAACTTAACTATGGCAGCAATAATTTAATTCATTACTAGCCTGGGAAATTACTGGGAAATTAATTTTCCCAATACAGCAACTGTGTATGAAGGCGCCTCTTGTCAGGTAATACATAAAAGCAATATAACAGACAAGGTTGAGATTAAAAGTCGAATAAGCTAGGTTATTGTCGCCGATGCTATTCCTAATAATCGTAGACTATATTCTACGAGAAACAACTAAATACAATAACACTCAAATCCAGTGGTCCCTAATGTAAGGCCTGGAAGATCTTGACTTTACAGACGTCCTTTGCCTGCTAGCCCAGAAACAACAATACATACACAAGACAACTGACAAGACTGGCCCACGAGGCAGCCCAAAGTAGACTACAAATCACCATAGACAAAACATATTTAATAAGGGAGGTGAAATTAATTAATTGTTACTCACGCACAAGAAAAGGGGAAAGGGGGGAGTTCTGTATGAGGGGAGAAGAGTAAAATTAATAAAAAATTCCTCACAATATATATTAGAGTTGACTCCTTTTAGATAGCCTAGCTTATCATTATTTAGTCTTATTTGAAAAGAAAAACAGGCTCTTTGTAGTAAAAGAAAGTATCTCACTAGTATTTGTTAGTCGAAAATTAAACATTAGATTGTGTGGGACTTAGACTAATCCATATTAACGGCGGTTGGTAATTCCCCTGCCAAACAATTTTCTAGTATGCCTGTGCTGAGGCCTCATAAGCTCGTGAATGCTGTTTTACAGGTCCGATAGATCAAATTGGTCCAACGGGAATTGTTTACTTAACTATATAATAACTCCACACATACTGCTAATTACTTTTTTTTATTACTGTAAATGTTCCAAATGACTTTATAAACAAACTATCTAAGGCTAGATTATATTTTAATCATTTAATAAATAATAATGTATATATTTTCTTCCAACTTTAGTTGAACACCTTAAAAAAATCGAAACACTTTAACGAGCGCTGTAATGCTTTTTTTCTTTTAAATTATGAGCCCCAGCGCTCTAAATAAAAGCTGTAGGTACATTTTATTTGTTTAATTAATTTGCATTGCAAGTTTTAAATATTCTTCAATTAGTTACATAATTAATTTAAAATATTAATTCCTGATTCATCTGTTAAACGAACACATAAAATGCCAAGCTACTTTAAAATTAAAGATTTACGTTAACATGTAATAAATTAAGTCTTAATAACATGTACTAAGTTCATTAATTTGAAACTAGAATTACAAGTGAAACAGGTATAAATTAGTTAACATAACCTCTATATTATGTATTATTAGTTTACCTGTAAAGTCCAACCCTCTTTCTTTCGAAGCAGCGATTATACACAATTTCAAATCTTTAAAAAAAATCAACAACGATCAGCAATGTACTTTCGTGTAAAGCAATATTTTAAGTAAAAAAATAAATTGTGTATTAGTATAAAATTATTGTAATACTTAAATAAAATAATACACCTAATTTTCAATTTGAAAAAAAAAATCATTTAAATAAAGTGTAACGTAAAAATAGATGAAACTAAACTAAATTTGAAACAAATTTGTAACTCTACTTATGAATGTTTACATAAAATATCGAAATCCCTCTTCCATTTTCGGCCATTGAAGAAGAAGAACATGGTTCAAACACATGTATACATTTTATATATGTTGTTGTTGTTCTTGTTTCAATTAAATAATAACTTAAATTTGTATCCTTTCCTAAAGTGAAGTAGAACAAATGCGAAATATAATTAGTCAATATTGTTATGTCAGGTTTACATTGGGTTCAAAAGGAATCTTGCATTGCAATTAAGCCCTCTGTAGGTTATGTTAAATTGTCTTCTTCACTAGGGTTATCAACTTGATTTAGTTAATAGTACATAATAACACTAGACTTGCAATCGCTATCATTCAGAGGATGCAGTAATTCAAACAAATTGTGTAGAACAATGTAGAATTCATTTAAGAGTAAACATAAATAAAAGTTTAAAAAAAATGTTCAGAAGAAGTACTATAAATGAATACAAGCGCTGAATACGAACTGATTAAACTAAAGATAGATCCCACGTGATAAGATAGGTCTCCTACTCCTCCTGTTGGTTCGATAGCCAACAGTCATGCTTTTTTTTAAAAGTGGGTTCAGAAAAGTCAATCTACATACTTTCAAATAAGCCCAAACCTCAACAATTTCAATTTTAATTTAAAATAAGATCTCGTAGTTCATCTCTACCACTTTCCTCGGATTCTAATACAAACAATGAAGTGATGATGTTCGGTACTCTTTTTCTATGTACAACTCAAGTTCGTAACAATATTATACTGACCTTGTATTCTTGGAACTATAATTGTGGCTTTGGATTTCATCTTAAAATGGTGATTAGCTGAAATTGTTAAATTTTATAACCAATTTTTTTAAACTGTAAAATTATGTTCTAATGTTGTATTTTTGAATAATATATACCTATACTATACCTGATTAACGCAGAGGTTACCTACTATAACGTGATTTAAAATGTTCAAAAGTAAATTAGGCAAATTTATTTGCGAATATATTAAAAAAAATATATAAATACATTTTATACATTTTACTTTTATTATTTTCCGTTTAAGTTTCCCTGATCCAATGAGCTTGATATAAAATTGGAAATAACTCAAATTATTACAAATTGATATTTATATTTGTAATAGGGCCTACATTTCTTTAATTAAATCTATCAAATTCTAGTGGTCTTAACTCCAATTAATCTTTTACAATGTATAACCCATGTCTGGAATATTATTATGGCAAGTAATAATTTAATTATAAACGTTTTCCCATTTTCGTAGATTCGAGTCATTTGCCTAGGAACGCGATTGTTAAAGCCATGGAAATTACACAGAACTAAAAAAAATGAACATAAACTATGAATACCTTTACTGTGTGAAACTAGATTGAATGGAAGCGAAATAGATTCGATGAGACTATTATACTTTCTGGTCACGAATAACTAAGCGACAATCACTTCTAGCAAGAAGCACTGATGTTTTCCAATATGCAACAATTGATATAAAATCGCTACTAATTTATTTTTCAATAAAAATGTTTGGTTATATTCTTTGCTAGACTCGCCTACTAAATTACTTGTAAGGTACAAATTTACAATTTGTGTGTATCATGACCTAATATTTAGACTTAAAAGTGATAAATTAATGTACATAAGAGTAAACAAACGCGCGTTGACATTACATAATATGTATATGGGTGTGTGCGCGCTTATATTTATTATTTAGTTTGTATGATAAAGTGATAAAAGTATTTTTTTTTAAATACAAAAGTTTACTCTTGATCCTTACCTTGTTCTTCTTTAAGCTTAAATATTTCTATGTCTTTATTTTTCATTTCTTCAACAGATTTTTCTGGTAATAAATAAATAATATGTTATATAAATATTACTCCTCTTCCCAAGTGGCATTTGGGCACGGAATGTGTTGCCTGAACAAACCAGGAAAACCAATAATTTATCATTTAAAACATTAATAAAGATGCAAGACAAGACTCGGACCACGAATGAGCTTAGAACACAATATTATTCTTTATAAAATGAGCGTCTGTAATATATAAGATAAGATAAATATTATATATTAACATTACACAATATTAAACATAATTAATCTTACTAACAAATGGTTGAAATGTTATTTAATAAATTTTAACTATCATTTTTTAAATGTTCGTGAAATTTTTTATAACATTACAGACATTCCAAATGTGAGGGTCATTATTGAAATACATTAATGAATGCTGACAGACTATTAATTTAGGTAATCATGACAGTTCTTTATTATCATTGCACATATTTTGTAGGGGCTTGTTAAGACTGCGACATAGAAAGTTATATATATATATATATATATATATATATATATATATATATATATATATATATATATATATATATATATATATATATATATATATATATATATATACATATAAAGGTTTGCGACTGCAAAACATATCTAGCATGGTCACTCTCCTCGGCAAACGACGTCTCAGATGGCTTGGCCATGTTTGCAGAATGGAGGTTGGGTGAAGCCCAAAAGACCTGCTCTATGCAGAACTCGTTGAAGGCAAAAGATATACTGGCTATCCACAACTCGGAATTTGGGAGAACAGCTCATGGGATAAGAAATGGGGGAAAACCGTACACTCCGCAAAAAAATGCTGCAGAGGGCTGACTTCGACTTCTTGCCGAGGCTAAAAGAACAGAAACTAATATAGGCTGCACCTGCCCAACTCCAGGGGACCCGATTTTAGGTTCCAGCAATGCAACAGAGTCTGTTTCTCAAGGATAGGACTGCACAGCCACACTAATACTGTAAAACTGATGAAAACGCAAGGGCGCAAATCAGATTGTGTTTCGAGACTATGGAGCCAATGGTGATGGTCATGATATAAATTATCAATAAAAATTCAGTCACATTTTGTTTAAATCTTTGTTGGGATTTCTTTTTAATAGCATAACAAATAGAAAATATTACTTACTTCCTTAATTTTAACTTATCATATAATATGATAGAATATCAGTTAAGATTAATGGACTTTCCTTTTACTAGATTAAGCTTGTTTTAAACTCCAATAGGAAATAGTAGAAAATTGTAATTCGATAGAAAAAGCTATTATTGTAATCTTCATTCTGTGGTCAGGACTTTAGATTGTATAACGCTATGATAGCCGTTATTTAAAAAAACAACTAAAATAAACATTACAAAAAAGCTTTAAAAAGCAGAAAAAAGCTAAACATTTACCAAGCATCAATTGTTTTTTTTAATTTAAAAATGCCTTTAACAATATATTTGTCAATTATTATATTTCCAAGTTAACAGCCAACTTAAGAATTTATTTCTAAAAAGTGACAAAATTTGGAATAACTTCATACCAAAGTTACGATTTGAAGGGCAACAAAATAAACAAAGCATGACTCACTAAAATATATTAGACCATTTTGTTAAAATAAAGAACCAGCTAAAGATTCAAGATAAATGGCTATAGATTCAAATCACGTGGAAATATGAATTTTTCATACACGAGTTGCCAATGAATGAGGTCACGTCGCTTTATTACCGGGCATTAAACATCCCCAAATAAAAACACACATAATTTAAAAGTGCTAATATTAAACTAATATATTGATAGTTATGTTTAATATTTTGTCTAAATGATTTTATTAACATTCAGATAATAAAAACACTAATGGCTATCAAAATAAACTGTCAACTCAATTTTGTTTTGATTAAAAAAGCTCTTTTTTTTCGTTATTAGATCCAAACTTTTCATCATTCAATATGCTAAGCATATGCACTATTAACCACAAATTATTATCTTTGTATACAACGTTTATAGGTAATAAAAAATGTATTGTATAATTCAAAAAACCCAATTCATCAGTCAATCTTTTTATTTCTTTCATCAGTGTCTCAACATGTTCCGGTTCCTTTCCTGTAATTAAAGATGATTGGCAACAATAGGGCCAACAGTTGTTGTTTTACTACTTTTTTTTTACAAAATATATTGTTTAAATGTTAACTTGCATGATTGTCCAATAAACTCTCTTTTCTGTTCCTACTTATTTGTTAAATATTTATTATTTGCACAAAGATAACATACCTACCATTTGAATCAGTTAGCTCTAAGTAGGTTTCTAATTTCTGAGAAACTTCCTGAATCTATATTTTTTTACATAAAATAAATTTGATATTTATGTTATAGCATAATTAGAAAAATATTTTAATTCTGTCTTAGAGATTATTTAATTTGTGTAAAAATGTTATCGGTTGTTCAATTATAGTTATTTATTATGGCCTATATATTTTTTGGGCACACCAATGTGTTTCCTCATAGTGTCTTCAAATGTCAAGTACCCATTTTCCTCAGCTCTTTTTTTCAATATTAGTAAAAATCAATATTAGTACATTATGCATCAAAAGTTAATTAAGGAACTTAAATGTATATTTTTTGGTTGTTGTGATTTTAAAAAATGTTAAAAAGCTACTTATAAATTACCAGTGTATTTTAATGTACTAATTGTAAATAAGTTAAAGCATTCTATTACACTCTTAATTTAACGTTGATCAAGTGGTTTGAGTGTATTATTTCAAAGTGAACCAGACCCTTAGCGAGACGACAAAAGACCCTGGGACGTAACTAATTTTATAAATAAAAATCTAACAATATAAATATTTAATATTAAATCCATGTTACATTTAATTTTAGATGTGTAACAGGTATAATTTCTACAGTATTATTTCAAACGTTTCCATTACCTTTTCTTCTTGCTTAAGTTCTTTTTCTTTAGACTCATTCAATTTTTCTTACATAAAGTCGCTGGCCGCATGAAGTTCTTTCATCATTTCTTCATATCTTTCATTAGTTTGTTTTAAAACTGATTTAAAGTTTTTCTCTTGATTTTTACATTTTTCTTGTATTGTTTTTAAAAGTTCTGTGTGTGTTGTAAGTTTGGCAGTAAGTTCGTCGATTTGTGGGGAAATAAGTTCATTGTTCTTGTCATCTGTTTAAATTCAGAAGACAACAATGTAGCGATGGATAAATAAAAAGAATTTGAACAGTGTTAAATCTCTATTTATGATTAAAAATAATAGTAAAAAATAATGGTTAAACAATTTCCTATATTATGTATGTAGATACTTTTTTTGTATTGTTGTAAGTAAAAGCAAATAAATATCAAACAAGGTAGTCTCCTTTTATTTACCTGCATATCCAGTGCTTGCCAGTGCGCCAGATACAGACTGAGATGTTTCGTTTACTTGATCTTTATTTAAAACTGGCTCGGAAACTTTTTGATGTCCACTGCCTATAGTGACATGCAATAATAATAAAGTTAGCACACACATTTTTTTTTATTTAGTATTTATTTTTATTAATTAATTTTTTTTTATCTAGTAATTTAGAATAACATTATCGGCATTAGTTTAATTTACTTGCAATACTAAAACATCGCTTCAGGATGTCAGCGATTTCAATTTCTAGTATTCCTTTCATTTCTTGGTAAGTTTTGTTTTCTATGTTGCCAATCCATGAATTTCCTTTCTGTAACAGCTAAAAAGGAAAGTTCAACGTTTAAATTCCTATAGATGTCTAGCTTATAATACAAAATAGTGTAAAGCAATGCACATCTCCAATTAGATTATATAGGTGCAACTGGTGCCACTATTAAAACTCTCAACTATTTGACAGACAGCCAATTATGTAACCCGTATCTTTTATTACAATGGCTTTGACATTCGCATTCAATAATGTTTATTGTATCCGGGATGACATATTATCTGCAACTTTACCTCTTTAAAACTTGTCAGTGCTAAGATTAATGCATACCAACATGTTCTGCCTGACTAACACAATTATTATAAGACAATACTAACCATAACAAAGACAAAGAATGCATGGGAACACATCAGCTATAAAAATTAAATATTAACAATTATAATTATGAACACATATAATTTGTTTGATTATATATGCCTCTTAAGTTTATCATTTATCAAGTGCAGTCCTTGTCTCTGGGTGTATGGTAGTCTTTTTATATTTACAGAACATTAAAAACATTTACAATTTTTATGTGAAAATGTAGATTTATTTAAAATCGTTTTTATATACTTTATATTTGTTTACAATTTATATTTTAATAAACTTTTAAGACTTCTCGTTAATGAATAAAATTAGTCGAAACTAAAAATCAGAATTAATGCGTTGGTTTTCTCTATATTCCAGTTTTCGTATTTAATTTTAATTTAAATTTGTTAGCCTAGAGCAGCGTTGGCGAACCTATGGCACACGTGCCACAGCTGGCACGCAGAGACATTTCTGCGGGCACGCGAGCATTTACCGAAGATGGAACAGCTAAGTTATGGTATTTGGTTTTAATTGCTGTGTTGGCACGTTGAAAGAACTAAGTTGGTCTTGTATTGTACTTTGGGCACGCGGCCTCAAAAAGGTTCGCCATCACTGGCCTAGAGATTAGATCCGTGACTTAGACTTAGATGTTTATTGGTTAATGCCATTCAATGTTTACTGGGATCTAAGCTTACTTGATGTTTGTTGGCAGCACTATACAAATTGAACTATTATTATTATGACGTTATATTCCCTTCTAATTTGAACATGGATACCCTATTTGCATATTCGCATATAAAGAAGAGATGGTCACTATATAATGTTTCTCAGTTTAAATAATTTAAAATAATCAATTACTCAATGTGCACTATGGCCGTGGGGCAGCGCGTTCGACTGGCGTACCGAAGAACCTGGGTTCCAATACTGGTGCAGGCAAGGATTTTTACTTGGTCTGGAGTGTATCCGCCTGATTAATTTTTTTACGATAAATTTACTTATGGAACACATTTTGTCTAATAAATTATATTGGCCTAAAATACTTTAAGCGTAATGAAAGAAATCGTAGTGTTAGACAAAGGCATAGACACGCACAAAGTCTTGCTATGTCAACTATAGTCTAGCAATGTTGTTCTTTCTTTTTCCAGTTCATTTTGTAGAACAACAAAAGTTGGTTTGTGATTGCCCTGGTAGTTCACCCTTACAGTCTCGGGCGCGTATATAGCGGAACTGAAAGCAGCATAGATAGAAGTAGTTCGGTACGGGAAGGGTTAATATGGCTTTATACTTTATAGGAAAAGTACCCTTAGGTATATGGCCGATGAAGCAGCGCTTAGGCCTAACAGTTTCTGTTGCCGCGCATGGCATACTAGTAGATTGCGTGGTCAGCACAATGCCAAGATGCCTCTACTATATTCCACCTCAGAGCTGGGTAGACTCAAGGACACCCTCTAGACCCGGGAACAAATCCTAGCCTTTATCTGGATTTGAATCCAGGACGGGTAATAATGTGCTTTAAGTTTTAAAGTTTGCATAAAATACTTACTGTGTTTATGTCCGCAATAACACTAAGTAAGGGTTCCTTTAACTCTTCTAAAACACTTAATTTTGAAGCTATATCTGTTAGTTCTTTAAAAGTAATCATCTATAAATATAAATTATGAACAATTAAAAAGAAATAAACATAAATATAGTGTAAAAAAAATCAAAGGAAAATCAAGTTATTTCAATATATGCCTACTATCCTTGGTGAATAGAAAATAAGGTAATCATCAGCATACATTAACTTGTAAAAAATACACACAAACACACTCACAAACGAATGCACGCTCATCAACATCCACACGCAGACACATACACGCACAAATACACTTTTGACACATAAGGTATGTATATAAGCTTATATACATAGGCCTATATACACGAATATACAAACAGACACACACATATAGCAAAGACACACCAAAAACAAATACATAAAAAAAAGTAAAGTATCCCGTCGGACCAAATTGATCCATATTATAATAATATCCTATTTAGGGGGATGCTCAAAGCTTGTTGAGTAAATTAACAAATGATTTCGGATTTTCCCAATTATTATCATTAAAACCTTCCATTTTCTCTATTAAAAAGATGGTTTTATTTTCTGTTAGAAATTATGTCATGGTCATAACGATATTGTATAGCTTAACATATTTTAACTGGAAATAAATTAGGCCTACTGTAATTTATACTATATGTATTAGCAACAATCTCTGACAGAATGTGTACACACACAATAAATGTTAAAACATAGGCTACGAAACAATTGAAGAAAAAAATCCCCTCCGAAATTTGAAATCACATCAGTTACACAGCCTAAAATTATATAAATAACTAACATACATGCAAGCATATAAATATAATTTATAGGCTATAAACATGTAAAGAAACGTACGGTAATTATGTATGTTGATTTTTCACTATTATATTAACACCTTTAACAATTCATTGTTGTGTGACGTGGCAAAAAAGGTTAACAAATAATTTCGGATTTTCCCAATAATTTTCCTTCTAAGAATTTGATCTCGGCTTATTTTTTCCCAAATTCTATTAGTTTCAGTTTCTCTTTCCAGATGGGGAAATATAATTAAATGAAAAAATAATAGAAAACAATAAAAGTAATTTTTTTTTAATGAAAAGAAATGAATAAAATTGTCAATAGGTGATTGGTCTGAATAAAATCATTGTTTATTTCGTAAAACCGAAGTAGTTTTTATTATCGAATATAAACACACTTAGCATAATAATCAATATATGTAAACTATTATTTCCCATTTTCGTTCATAACATTGTACCATAGGTGAATGGAAGGTGCACCCCACCTATTTCAGACCCCACTTCTCACGCACGCATTTTTATCTATTGCGGTTCGGCGTAAAAAAACACACAAGTTTGTTTGTAAATGATAACCGTATATACAAGATAAATAGTCAATAAACGATAAACATACTAAATCATTTTAAACGACTAATAAGTAAAATTGTATGTATCCGTTAATACTTTTCACAACTAATAACTTCATTAAATGACCTAGCCTTTCCTTTGGCATGAGTAGTTTAATCTAAATGTTTTCAAATAAAGACATCTTTTAAATCTCAATCCTCCTAGTATGTTAAAAGGACGCATTTAATCGCTGTAATGCATTCAAATTTTCTCGACTATCAAATAATGATGTGTTCACAATAATTATCATAAATGTGAAAGTTTAATAATAAAATATTGTATTTGATATTAATGTAAATGAAAAGTATGATAATCACAAACACGTTAATATTTTTTTTTAAATATAAAACGATTTTCTCTATAACTTATCTCTTTTACCTTGGTCTTGCAGCGGAGTTAAATTAATTATTCTATAACATAATTTAAAAAAGTTGGCCTATAATATAATAGAGCAGGTTTACTTTTAGGTTGTTGGTACGCTGAATGATTTAGAAATCCTAGTTTGGCACACCGTTAGCAAAAGTTTGTCGACCCGTGGTGTAGAACATATAACTAACCAATAGTAAAACATTAACGCTAACTATAATCAATGGCACATGCCGGCATAACTACCGCTCTGCTAGCGTTCCGAAAGTACCTTGGTGAAGGCTTGGATTCGTTCCCGGGTCTAGAGTGTGTCATTGCGTCAAACTAAGATTAATAGGTATTTGCCAATAAAAAAATGGTGCTGGATATTGTCATGGTTACACAATTTTTTAATATACAGTGCCAATGGATACTTGTGAAAGTTTCTTCACAGACACTCAAGATCAAATTGCTATGACATGGACAATTTCTACATTTATCCAAAAGTACGCCTCTATAGTTTTAGGTAATATATCTAAACTGCAGAATAAGCATTTTTGACCGAAACAGTAAAATAATTATATCTTAGTATATCATAGCGAAATCTTTATAAGAATTCTGCATCGTTGTTTATCATATAATGCTTGGCTTACTATTATAATATATATATATATATTGTAAATTTAATATGTAAGCAACAATGTTAGGAAGTATTTAATTCTATACTAAAATAATACGTTTTAAATACAATACAAAATGTATCATATATTTATGTCGCTACAATACAATATGAATTTACACTTTATAGTGTAGGCTAACTTATGTATTAAAAAAGTTAAAAAGTAGCTTTTTGATTTCTTTTGGTCACAGTCTTTTTTGGGGCAGCAAATAAGATTTGTTTGTATTTATGTGTATATGTGTTTGTATCAAAGATTAAATCAGAGGTTGGGTATTTTAATATAAAGCAACAAAAGGATATGTGTAAATTTTCTAACGCTAATTTTATTAATCCTCAGAGGCCTATGGGGTCGCCGGTGACCCACCAGATTTAAGCGGACCTACATTGTTTTAAAAACATATAATTATTGTTTTAATATGTGTTTTTTGTTTGTTTCGATTTTTACCCTGAAATCCTAGTGTTCATTTCATGGAACACATGGGAACTAGCTGTGATTTCCAGTATTTTTTTTATAATTAACGTAGTTACTGCCCTTAATGCACAGGTATTTAACAAGAGACATATAATAATTTGGGTCTGTTAAAACATACTTCTCCTGCTTAGAGGAGCTCAGTGTCAATAAAACGATTATATCTAAAGATCAAATATATAGGCAAACATTTTTTTTTATCAACGATCAATAATAACATTTACTTTGATAGGAACAATTTTTCTTTTAGCCAACACTGAGAACATAATTTTACCAAGACCTTGTTCTTAAGACTTTTATCTTGCTGACAGCCTATAAATCACTTTATTCTCAACTTGTTAAACAGTAATCTTTAGTTTCAGAAAATGGTAGTGGATGGGTTGAGGCCATTTTTATTAACGTTTTAACTCATATTTATTATATGTTTTTGGGATTGCTTGTTTGTTTTGTGTTTGTATATTTTATTAGCGTTTCATTTACTAGGAAGACACTTATTGTCTTCTTTATCCCACAGTCATCTTTCTTTATTCATGCATAACCTTGAAAGGTGTTTCATTTTATGAAATGTTTACTGTTCCAGTCTGGTTGGTAGTACTACTCTGCCTTTCAACTGGTGACCGGTGGTAGCACTGGATCGGTTGGACTGTATTAGCTTGCTGTCCAGAGGGAAGCCTTTACTGTCGACATTATTTCTATTTTACTCTAACTCCAAATAAAACAAGGCAACGAGGTGGTTATAATAATAACAAGTCTCTTTATTCTTATCAAGAAAAGACAGACACACACTCGTTCCTCTTTTCTCTGGCTCTTACCCGAGCACACTCTGTCACACACAACTTTCACGCAGTGTATATCAGCTCTCTCCGTACATAAAGGAGAGCATGACGTCACATGCAATCATAGTCTCAATCCACTCTGGTTAAACACCAGGAAAAAGATAATTATTGTACGTGTGCCCTATTTTTATACTATTATTAAAATTACTTATCATGCTCTGAAAAATATATAATTGACATTCACAGGAGCACACATACTGAATTAATAGTTTTCAATAATAACAAATATAAAAATATTTGAGATAAATGAAATAATTACCATAAACCATGTTAAACACTGATATAATGCATCGGTAATCAATGGAATTTCGTAATTTACAACATAATAAAAGGTCTTACAAAAATAGTTAACAATGCATACTAATCTACTATTAATGCCCTTAAATTATGCATATTTGTTTTACAAAACAGTTCAATATTTATATCAAAAATAAAATAAAACACAGTACGACCAGAGCACAGTTTTAGAATTAAGACTAAACAAACCCATTGTATAAAGGTCATTAATGAGTAGTAAGAACCAAGTTTAACCAAAACAGAATGATGGGGATGAACTGGCCTTTTAGTTAATCAAAGACTTTATCAAACCTTAAACAGTTTTAACAAGAAAAATACCAAAGTTTTCTACATATTTAACTAATAGCTTTCTTGCTAATATTGGTAAGGGCGGCTACAATATTTGAATTTACCGCTAGCTGTACAAGCCAGTTACGATAGTCCTGCGAGGTCTAAAAATAACCTTTATCTGGGTCAACCTATATCGTATTGCTCCCCCCTTCCTTTTTTAGGCCTGTATCACTACATACTACATACTACCCACTTATAGCTTTTCGGCTCATTATTACTGTAACAATTTGCTTGTTTGTTTTGTGTTTGTATTTATTATTAGCGTTTCATTTACTAGGAAGACACTTATTGTCTTCTTTATCCCACAGTCATCTTTCTTTATTCATGCATTACCTTGAAAGGTGTTTCATTTTATGAAATGTTTACAATATATACAGAATAGGGATGCGTTTGGAGTTCATTCTGCAGACTTGGCCTATCCACAGCAGACGCTCCTATCTCAGAATTCAGTTTATGGTCATGTTACGACCACAATCCCCCATGTGGTCAGAGTCGTGTAAATATTGTTGATAATCCTCGTTCGTCCAAGGATAGACTTTGGTTTATATTATTCATGCCTTAGCATTACACGTACTCCTTATTGTCTTGGGAACAAACTCAGGATTTGCCGTCTGACAGTTCCTTTCCTTGACGTTGTAGTGGTAAATATATATATATTATGGTATTGTAAACAAAAAAATAGAACAGTAAATTGACAAGGAAGCTTCAGTGTAAATTATTCAATGAAGAAGATATTTTGTTCAGGTGGTAAATCCGGTATGTGCAAGTATGTACAATAAATATATTATGTATAGCATTAGTAAAACAGAGCCAACACAAGCGTCAATCTAACAGACTCAAAAGAAACTCTCTCGAAACTCCCTAGCAAACTGTGCGCGAAATGCCTTAACACTTAACATGCCAAAGATTTTTTACGCAAAATGTGCTGCACTGCCAACTTGTTTTTTTTTTGTAATTTCTCAAAATTAGTGTGTGAAGTTTAAAAATGTATAACAAATTATGTGGAAGCATAAAATTGTTACCATATATGTAAAACATAATTCCATACTAAAAAAAATATGTTCATGCAAATTAGTGTCACGTGACCATAGCGGCCATCTTGTTATTGTGAGATGTATAGAAAAATATGTACTTTTGTCCATTTTTTTTTTCTTCTTTGAGAACCATCGGCAAATATGAGTGCACTTTTACAGTAAAACAACATAGCTAGTAGACCACCCTAAGTGAAAAAAAAAACAAATTTAACAAAAAAAAGAGTAGTTTTTATTCCGATTTGCCCTTGCTTTGCTCGTAAATTTCGAAACGATTTTGCTCAATATTCAGCTAGTTTACAAAATTGGTTAGTATCTTTGAATATGTACAAATAGTTAACAGTTCAATATCGACTTGTGAAATCTCTACCATATATGTAAAACAAAATACCATACTAAAATATAACGTTTTCGTGCAAATTGGTGTCACGTGACTAGATCTATGGCGGCAATCTAAAAATTGTGAGATTTATAGAAAAATATGTACTTGTGTCCACTTTTTTTTTCTTCTTTGGGAACCATCAACAAATATGAGTGCACTGTTACAGCATAGAAACATAGCCAGTAGATAATGCTAAATCTAAAAACAAAATTCGACAGTAAAATTAATTTTTTTATTTCATTTCGCCCCTTGTTTTGCCAATGAAATGTGAAACGATTTTTGTCAATTTTCTGTCACTTCACCAAAACTGGTTAGACCATTTAAACATATATAAATATGTAATTAGTCACTACTGAGGAATGAAATCTTACTATATATGTAGAATATAAGACCACATTGGAAAATTGAATTATCATGCAAATTAGCGCCAATTGACCTAAGCAGCCATCTTGAGATTGTGACATTTTTAGAAAAATCTAATATTTTTTAGGTATTGTTTTTCTCGTGCAGTTTCTAAGCAATATGGGCTAATAAACCTATAAAAGAAAGAACTGGTCCTTGAGGGTCTATTTCAAATGAAAACTTTTTATTGAACAAATTTAGTGTGTAAATTAACCTATATTATATTTCAAAGAAAAACTAAACATTATACATTTATACAATTTAATTACAGTACCAACAAAAGATTTATTTACTGCTTTGAAAACAAATAATATAATCAATTTAAAATCAAAATACAAATTGAAACAATTGCACAGAACTATACATTTGTTAAACAATACATTATACTAATTTACTGCTTCGAAAACAAATAATATAATCAAGATAAAATCAAAATACAAACAGAAACAATTCTGCAGACCTATACACTTTTTAAACAATACATTATACTAATTTACTGCTTCGAAAACAAATAATATAATCAATATAAAATCAAAATACAAACAGAAACAATTCTGCAGACCTATACATTTTTTAAACAATGCATTATACTAATTTACTGCTGTAGCGTCCATCAATGATATAATTCACTGATGTATGATACAGATAAAAACATCCTGACACAATGCAAAGATGGACATTGCAAATATACAGGCACATATTGTTTGATTTTTTTTATTGCAGAACTTACAAACAAGACAGTTTGGTTTGTAAGTTTTGACTTCATATATTGAGAAATGGACGTGCAGTTCGACTCTCATCAATGTTAAGGGTCAGGGCAGTAGCAGTGATCTCTCGTCACGGCCTAGTTACTTGGTTCTAAATAAGGGATGAAAGTATCAGTTCGCTAAAATTTTTTTAGCTGTCATGGAAGCGTCCTTGTTTATTTATAACCATTAAGTCCATTTATTTATCAAAGTTACTTCTTTGTATAATGAAAGATTGAATGGAACGACCTGATTGATTTGTGAGGATAGCAATAGCTAACCTTCATTTGGTCAAACTGATCAACACCACCCTTGAGATCATAGTAATTCTGGTAGTTTTTTTTATTGTTCTGTAACCCTCTGGTAGCTTTCAGTTGATACAAACATGTAATACTGAGACGATTGCGATCTCGAAACGTTGTGACATCAAGGAATTCGATTCAGCAAAGATAGGAGGATCACCTGTTTACCTTTTTTCTCTTGAGTTCTTTTGAATAAGACTGTGAATTTTCAAGAATTGTGTAACTAGCTTTTTCACCTTTGAAATAGCATAAATATGATGTTGTAATTGTCTGTGTAGATGATGTGGCCTTTTCACTCTTATCTGCGAATCAGATCAAATTATTGCCTTCTTCCTATAAAAGTCTTTTTCCCTGTGTAAATTATAAACCACAATAGTAGAATAACTTGGAATCAGAGAACATAAATGCCTTTACGCCCCATTTAGTTGTCATAGATCATAGATGGGATGCACTGTTTGAAAAAACAACGTCCTTTGACGGTCACCATAGAGTCATAAATTGAAAGAGCTTGTCCTGGTCCATAAACTTGTTAGTATAGTGGAGGTTTATTGTCTAATGACGGTCGCAGTTTGAAGAGCGGATCATATCCATTGAAATGAAGACACGAGTTTATAATTTGGTATCTATTTCTCCCCAACACTGAAGTAAAATGGCATGTGAGCCAAAGTCATGTAGCCCAATAACCATCTATTGATGATTTGCTGCAAAAGCCCATCGCTACATTCACAACACATTTTTCTCTTTTGACATTCATTCATAACTTGTTCATAATGTGTTTCATTAGAGTATCAGGAAAAATCAACAGCTTCAAAATTTGTTAACATCTGCAAAAACAAATTGTCTACTGTTGAATGAGGACAGCTATACGTTTTGAGGTCAACAAAATCATTCCTAACACTTCCCAGTCAGAATAAGCTGTTTTGTTGCATGTTGGGATCAAGATCCGGCACCGCTTTGATGATAAGCTGTTCAATCTGAGGAGACTGCAGGCCAAATATTATATGACCCGCATTGAAACAATACGGGACGTTTGCAGATGACTGCGGCCTGATAGCCTCCACGGAGGCAGACATGCAGCGCAGTATGGACCTGTTCTCAGCGGCATGCACCAACTTTTGTTTAACTATCTCAACCAAGAAAACCGAGGTCTTGCACCAGCCTGCTCCTGGATGCGTGCACACTGAACCCTCCATCACTGTAAATGGACTAAAGCTAAATAATGTGGACAGGTTCACATACCTCGGCAGTACCCTCTCCCAGTCTGTACAAATAGACGATGAAGTAAATCTCAGGATAGCCAGAGCCAGTTCATCCTTTGGAAGACTGCGGTCTAATGTTTGGAATCGGAGAGGCATTAAGCTGCAAACCAAACTAAAAGTCTATTCAGCTCCTTTTCTACCAATTCTTCTCTACGCATGTGAAACCTGGACCGTGTATAGCCGTCACGCCAGGAAGCTAAACCACTTCCATATGAGCTGCTTACGACAGCTGACACGTGTCAGGTGGCATGACAGGGTTCCAGGCGCTGAGGTCCTCGCGCGGACCGGCATGCCAAGCATGTACACACAACTGGCAAAAGCCCAGCTAAGATGGGCAGGCCATTTTGTGCGCATGCCAGAAGGTCGTCTTCCCAAAAATATCTTTTATGGCAAATTGTTCGCAGGAAAGCGCTCGCGTGAAGGGCAAAGGTAGAGGTTTAAAGAGACCCTGAAGGTCTCCCTAAGAAACCTTCGAATTGATCCTAACAACTGGGAAAGCCTAGCCGATGACCGATCCTCCTGGCGCAATATGACCCGTACTGGAGCAGCAGCCTACGAAGAGAAACGGAAAAGGTCGCTATTGAAAAACGGCAAATAAGAAAATCCAGCAAAGAAAGCCACGCACTTGTGCCCCCACTGTGGCAAATACTTTCGGGCAAGAATTGGCCTTATTAGCCATCTCTGAATTCATAAGAAATCATGACTTTCATAGAGGATGGTCGTCATCGAAAACGATGGACACACATCATCAATCAGCTACAACATGCAATATGTTTCCCTCAATAGAAATTGTTGGATGACATTAGCCTATGTACCTTGTATTATAATTGTTTTCAGAGTAATTGTCAAACTGAATTTCTTGCTGAGAATTTACTGGCTAGTTGTTGGTGGACTATCCTATGCGTGTTACGTTATAGCTTCATGATCAGAAAAGAACAGCTCTCTGATTAATTCGGTTTCTACTTTTTTCTTTGCACTGTCCCTGGCTACGTTTTAGAAGTTGCCATACGCCTTAGTATAGATATTCACATCCTCGGCGCAGTTCTCGAAGTACTACAGAAAAAAAGAGTGATGGTGACATGACTCATCCCCACTAGTCACTTGGGAAGGGTTCTAATGTCGCACTAGCGAAAAGAGCTGTGCTATGCATGTTGCCGTTGAAAGACAATTAATGCTGAGTAGCCGGTGCGAACATTCTCATTTTTTCAATATATTGCATTGTCCGTTGCGGCTTACTAGGTCAATCACTTTGTCAGATTTATGTCGGCAATGTAGAGAGCTTTTCGATGCTCCTGACATTTTTCTTGCAGCTGGCTGAGTGAAAATATCATATTCACGGTTGACCGAACAGCACAAAAGCCGAATCGAGACTCTATGTAGACGTTTGATGCCAACGTTTGCAAGAGTGCTAGTACGACTCCGGAAAATGCCTTTCCCACAATACTGACTATCATGCCGCGATCGTTGTTGTAATCAACCGAGCTCTGTCCGTACTATGTTTAATCTCGTTGTTTAATATCAATAAAACTATTGCGGGATGGGGGCTGATAGCCCCATGTGCCGCAGCCACGGGTCGCCTCTTGCCGGTATTGCTGTTGCCAAATGGAGGTTGGAGTTTACCATACATATATTATAATATATCGCGATCTGGCCGGCCACTTCGCGCTTTGGCCGAGGCGCGAGGCCAATGTCCGATTTGCTGGAAATTGCCAGTGTTTACGCTACTTTGGCCGGCCACTTCCCGAAGAGGATGGAAATCCCTGGCCATTGTCCGATGTGCTGATGCAAGAATGTTCGGTAGGCGGCACATGTGTGATGGCGGCTTGCAATATGGTAGCAAGGACAGTGATACGTACGCTGTGACGATAATTTTCTGTTCATCTGCTGCTTTTTAGAGAAAGTCCAGCCGAAGTGGCCACTAATTATCAATGCAATTAATTATCACACGATTTAGTAAAATTATCTACCTGGATAAAAACACCATTTGCGTCATAAATTGACTGGATGGTGTATTCGAGTCGAGGATCGACTTTTGATAAGCCACAAAGGTGGTAAGGCAGGAGCGACCATATTTTTATCTAGCCATTGTCCGCGCGGTCTAGTTTCATGTGTTGTATAAACATGGGTGGGACCGCCAGTCGCAATGAGATACCCTTGAGATAACACTACTGCACCAATAAACTGAGGCATTTGAATTACACGTATACCGATCATCGTTTGTGGATTATTCTACTTTGTGTACATGTGTGTTCTAGGTACTGTAGATAATAAGCGGTGTTCCAACAAATATAAATATCGTGCATCGAATCCAATAGCGCTAAAGAATAAGTTCTGCTATCACGCCTATAGACTAACTAACAAGCCAATTTTGTTTTGGTGAGTAGAAAGTGCCCGTAGGAAAAGTACAATTACTTGGGGGCATTCAGGCTCCGATTGGGCGCGCAACAACGTGCACCCTTCTGGCCACCCCATCCCCTGACACAAAATTACACTGTCTATGTTACTAGGAGTTTTATTGTGAGTATTGTATTCCTCGGCACGAATTTGTATAAATTTAAATATGCATTTAACTGGGGCTTTATCCCATGTAGCGGCGTTTCAATTTCAATAAATTCGTATTATTGTTCTGTAGGTTATCCCATTATATCTACTGACGAGACTAGTATGCTGGACAAAGTTGGCGTACATGTAAATTCGGAACCACATTTTATATGAAAACTATGTTCTTAGAACACTTTGAATGCAAGAAAAAGCTAATAATAGCTTAATCATCAGCAGAGACAAATACTGTGCTTTTATAGAGGATGTTTAACAGGCTAAAGCAAAGCAGAAAAAAAGAAAGTGTTGACTATCGTCGATTGAAAAAAATATTACGTTATTAAGGTTGATGGCAAAGAAAAACTTTTTGTACCAGTAACAAAAGACAAGAGCGTTATTTTGTACTATGTTCACACAGAAGAGTAATAGACGAACATGACTGATTTTGTAATTTATTATAAATAAAGATAACAAACTAATTTGACTGATTTTTATTTTATTTTAATTGAATATTAATAATTTACTATAATAAACTAATTTGACTGATTTTGTAGTTTAGTATAATTAATAATCAATATAGGCCTAATGTGATAATTACGGTATACATACACTCAAAATCTGCTCACGACCTTCTTAATCGGGCTTTGGCCATTTCGCGTACTGGCCGGCCAAGGTCCGAAATAAATAAAAGATCGGGCATTGGCCGGTAAAATGTGACATGATATTAGCCACTTCACGATCTGACCATCTGGCCGACTTCGGGCTTTGGCCGTAACATATATATACACGACAATACTCTTTACTTCTTTATATGCGTTTTTTATATATTGGTATTTATTTATAAAATACATTTACTGTTTACTAAAATACATAAAGTGAAATGTATTATATTAAACTTTTACAGGTAAGCGAAAATTGTCACCATTTACAAAGAATAGTTCAATAACAAAGTCATGATATACGTGCATGCGCTGTTTTTAAACAGATCGGTAGACACTGTCAAGGACTTATATTTTTGACAATATCTGTTTCGAATTATCGATTTACTGTCAATAAAAATATATTTCAATGCAATCGATATACACACCAATGTGTATGTGTATTCCCCCTTACTTCTCAGAATTGGTAAAGTAAAATATCAATAGAAAATGTTTATGTATAACTTTAGAGAATAAAGGGACTTGTATTTGTTGGTATTAGGCATTTAAAAACATAAAAAACTGTGGTTTATTTTAGACTTTCATTTTCGTGCAAACGTTCTAAATCATAGGTAAGTTTAATTAAATTGTAAAAAGATGAAAACAGTAAAATTATTTCTGCCTTAAGAATGGCCTTATTTGGTAGTATCTGTTTTTACTGACATGAATATTATTTTTTTTAATAAGTGCTCGTTTTAAACATATTTTAAATAAGCGATTTGTTTTACGTTGAAATGTAGGTCTAGGTAATACAATATGACTGAAAAAGAACATGTATGCCTCTTAGCTTAGTATAGAGTATGAAGTGGAAAAATCAAATTGTTTCGCAATCACTTTTTTCATAATAGCATTTACTTCTAATACGTTTGTCGTTTCTGCAAGTTGCAGTAAGGAGCTTTTGTCTAAAAAGTTCGTCTTTTAGTGCTTATCTAAACAATATTACTAATTTTAGCCTCAACAATTTATACATGTAACTAATTATTGTTTAACAAGTTTCAAAAGTGTATCATTGTGTTAACACTCTTCAGAAATGTCTCGTGGAAAGCTAAAACCAGAGGACGAGGCCAGCATTATAAACAATTATATCTACTTGAAAGATGAGGTTGAAGCAAAAGATATTGTTGACTTATTATTTCAACAAGGTGTTATTTCTAGAAGTGATCGAGAATGTATTAACAATGGAAAAAGTCATATGGAAAGAATTGAGACGCTTTTAACTGCTGTTTTGCACGCTGGGCCAACAGACGCTTATTCATTTTTTCTTGAATCTTTAGGAAAAAAATACCCTCATGTAAAAGAGACATTAAAACAATCAGGTATGTATTTTTAAATAGTAAGCAAGTATTGTATGTGACAACATAAATATAAACACTTCATTTTTTAAAAATATACATTTCGATTATCGAATCATAGATATAAAAAAAATGTAAAAAAAAAAAAGAATGTATTTTCCTTTTATACATTGATTGTTTTTTTTTACAACTAACAGTAGGCGTATTGGTGTTAATAATATACTGTAAGAACAATACCTATTTATAAAAAAAGTTTTGTAACGAAATTTAAGTAACGACACTGATTTATGTAAAATTACTATTACATTTTTTGTTTCTAAACATTATGCTGGTGATTATGTTTTTTTTTTCAATTTGCGTCTATTATGCTTTATAAGTTATAGTTTTTGGTTCAATAAACTAGTATTTTCAGGCGTAATTCTAGCTTTAATGTGTAAGGTAACATGTATTAAAGGATTTTTTTTGTTTACTAAATAGTTTACGTATAATTTATAATAAAAGACAATTTTAACACAAAGGAGGACTCTTTTCTAGGAACTACTTATCATTCCGAATCAATAGGTGTATTTCAAGGTCAGAATAATACAGCCACAATATAAACATTGACTGTTGTATTACAAAATCAATAAACCGTAACCCAGCGCAGTTAAAGTGCCTCGTATGTATGTTGGAAAAACAGTTTTTGAAACGAAAACATTTTCTAATATTGGGTTGACAATTATTATTATTGTCGTAAAGTTTTATGTATGTATAGAAAATTTCTAAGGATGGGGGAAAGTAAGTGATACACTTTTCATTGTTTCATAAATTATTGATATGATCATAAATGAAACACAGCTCTAGGCATTTTATATTGAAGTTTGTATATCAGTGAAAGAATGTGTTTTACAGTCACAGCATTAGCCATAACCTATGAATATTTAGACTAATAAAATCGATAATCTACGTCACACGTTTTTTAAGCATGTAATCTGTAGGTGGGCGAATGTTGTTAAATATAGATCAACCATATTTTTTTAATATTGTCGTATTATCATTTTATTTTTTAACAGGGAGGCTAGTGTCAGCTCATAAAAATAATATTCCATGCATATTTTTGTACTACTAATTTAAGACACATAGTAAGAAAAGATTAAATGCTTCAATTAATTATTTCATTGGAGACACAATTTGTTATGTTTTATGTTGATTTTAAATTTAAAAAATATGTTTATCTTAACCATTAAAGAGATTGAAGACTTACTAACTAACAGCCGTATATTTACTCAATATTTGTTCAACGGATATTAAATAAGGGGCATGCATATCATAATTAATTTATGCTTTTTGCTTTTATATTAATTTCTTATTGTTTTTTTATACAAATTACTAAATATTTTATCTCTATTAAATGTTTTTGGTATGATATTTAGAGTGCCCAGAAGAAATGCATTACATTTACAATGATTCATATTATTATGAAAATATAAACATAAATTTGCGACTATTTTGGAATTTGTCTTGTCTTTTTGAACACAAAATGCATTATATCTTATGTTTTTGAAAAATGTGTAGCTAATCATTAAATTGTTGTTGTTTGTCCATTGAGATCGATAAAAAACATCCAAATGTAATCATATTATCAAGGAGTTAGTCTGAAGATGACTGATGAGTACAATCCAAGCTAGGAAATGTCTGTCACACTGCGGGGCATCGATGCAATGTACGCTTTCCATTGAAGGCGAAGCTACTAGCCTATGACTTGTATAGATGGCGCTTTGGAGCCGCATTGCTAAATATTATATATTCGTAAGCGACAGCTCCGGCTTTTAATTCGCTGCGCCATGCAGAATGATCAGTTGCTAGGCTCTCCAAGCTGTTAGCATCATGTTCCAAATTCTTCAGGAAAGCATTGAAGATGTCTTTGAGCCTCTTATTTTTGCCCACCTTGAGATCGCTTTCCTATTTGAGAATCACCGAAAATATATTATTTTGTTGAAGTTCTTCTGGTATGCGCAAGTGAGTCTAAGCTGAGCCTAAATACGAATGTGGATATACTTGAAAAGACAGCCTGTGTGAGCACACTACTCTTTATCCTTTCATTTTTTAAATAGCTTACTTATGCAGTTTAGACGGAAATAGTTAAGTTTTGTGTCGTACTGGCTCACTGGGTATCGCAATGTGTTAGAGGTTTGGAAGATCAACCTTGGCGTACACATTCAATTTGAACCTCCAGATCTGATTTCAGACGTTTGTCTGTAGTCTTTCAACAAGTTCTGACGATTCGGGTGTTTATTTCCCCATCTATATGTAGTGTTTGCTAGTGGGTTGCTTAGCTTCTGGCCGTTGACAGTACTTGATGGATCAGTATATTAACAACCAGGGACAAGCTGGTGCAAAACTTTCGTCGTCTTTTTCGTGAAGAAGGTGAGGTAAATGTTCGTGCTTGCTGTCGATAAAAGATATAAAAGGTATTGCCAGTCTAAGCTTGTAATAGAAATGTGGTGCAGTCAGCCGCAAACAGAAAGTCCCGTATCGTCTTAACAGATAGCTTACAGCCTCTAAAGCAGTGGTTCTTAACCGGTGCTCCGCGGAGCACTGGTGCTCCGCGAGGTAGTTGCAAGTGCTCCGCGAAATTATGAAACTCAAAATTTAATGTTCACTCACTTACTCTATCTGATTGAGCTGAACAAATGCTTATAATAGGTTGTCCAAACGGGGAAAAATCGGCCTTTTTGCCTATTTTTACTACGAAGTTTTGAATCACTTGTACTACTGCTGCATAAATAAAATTTAAATGTGATTAAAGTTGAAGCCTTTATCTAACAAAATATTTAACTTTTAAACTCATTAATTGTATTTAAAAAAGTGGCGATGAAGCAACAAAGGAAATAATGAACATTCCTCGTTCAAATGATACAATAAAAAATATAATAAAAAAAATGTCGGATGATATCGAGAAAACAGTTGCCGATAAGCTTTCCAAACGGCATTTCGCTCTGCAAATTGACTGATATAAGTGGAAAAGCTCAAATAAAAGGGTTCGTTTGTTTCATTCATGAAAACAAAATAGTGAATCAATTTCTATCCCGTCTTGAGCTTACCGAAAGTTCGACAGGACAAGATGTCTTTGATTCTATTTCTTCCTATTTCGAACAATTCAAAATATCATGGGTGTCAGGATGTGTTTAGGATTAGGACATCAACCTGGCAGAAGTTGGACAATGAGAGGGGTGCGGAGTTGTAGGTGAGAGGGGTAGTGGTGGCAGGTCGTCGTGGGGTATGAGTTACCGTGACTGGAATCGCCCTGGAATAATTATTATGTCTCCCCTGGCTCGTTAGATATTATGACGGACACAACAGATAGTTATAAGTAGGCAAAAAAATCGCTGGTTAAATTCAGGTGTTTATTATCAATTCAATTCTTCACTCAATGGCAAGATACGTATACGAATTTGCACAGGCTTCAGTTATCACTCAACACATGGTACTGCTAGGTTATCCAAGATTAGAAAAACGTAGCTATGTTCATGAAAATACTTATACTGGCAAAATATCTATCTATACACATGCGGGCGGTATATCCTATGGAACGAACTGAATAAGTGGAGGCTAGAATCGAACAAGTTTCTCCACCTAACGCTTGAGCCGAATAGCCCTAAAACTAGTTAAGCGCGCTTTCGTGGATTTTAGTCACGTGATCAGTGGTCAATTTGATTGGATAGCTACGTTAGTTTAGAATTACATATGTTCTGGTTGGCTGGTTTGAAATATACTTGCATAGAGGATTGACTATTGGGGGGAAAATTAGGGGTGGGTGTAGGTGAACAATTAATACCGCCGACTTTGCGGGGAGGGGCCCAGGGGCGGAGGGGGTGTGTGTAGACGTATACGGAGATACAAAGGATAAGATAATGACTTATCTCCCTTGATGTACCTGTGTCTATTGGTTCTTGTCGAGCTCAGCCCGAGGCGCTTACGTATGTGCTAGACGCTTCGCTGGCCAGATGTCACTACGACGAGTGGATCAAGGGCTTGACCACGGGCGCTGAGTAGGGGACGAAGAGGGGAGATAATGAAAAAGGGGTAGAAGTGGGTGGGGGTGCCTACAGGTGGGTGGGGGTTTTACGTGTATGCTGAGTTTAGCAAAATAAATGAGTAGTTACTATCAAAATACAACATGAATCATAATTGACAGCATAATAGAATATATATATATATGTATACATACATTAAAGAATACACACACATACAATCACACATACAACTGGTGTAATACCAAATTGGCTGAATCAAGTAGCTAACTCTGAATTCGGGAATGAAAGAGTGTAGAGAGGGTTAAAGAGAGGTGAGGAGAAGAGTGCTGGAGGATTTCACTTGCGTAAGAAGAGGGGAAGAGGTAATGGCGTCCCCTACTCTCTTCTTTCTAACCTCGACTTTGCGCTAATCTAAGGTTCGCTTGCTTTGCTTGGGTCTATCTATGAATGCTATCTGACTAAGGGTGCTAATAAGGTTACGGTTAAGTACAGAATCGTGACAATGGGAGTTGTGTGTGGGAATTTGTACGGACGGTGCTCCTTCAATGGTAGGCTCATTAAAAGGATTTGTGACTGTCGCCAAGAAAAGAAACGCCAATATTATTTCTACTCACTGTTTTTTGCACAGAGAATCTCTTGCGTCCGAAACATTACCAGTAGCATTAAAACCTGTGCTAGACAAAGTTGTAAATATGGTAAACTTAATAAAATCGAGACCTTTGAAAATACGCGTCTTTAAAAATCTTTGCATCTCTATGGAAGCCAAGTACGAATCTTTGCTTTTGCATTCTAAAGTGAGAATCGGCATATTTAGCTGATATTTTTTATTATAAAAATTGTGTTAATACCAGCCTTCAAGGAAGAAAAGAAAAAAAAATTAACATCGACCGACAAATTGACAGCCTTTCGGAAAAAAGTTATTTTTTTAAAAAATCGTTTGTTGGAGAAAAAGAAAGTAGATATCTTTCCTTCTCTTAATGATAACACTACCGTCGAAATTATTTCAGCAATAACAGAGCATTTAACTTTATTAGAAGAAAAATTTGAATTTTATTTTCCATCAATAAACGTAGAAACATATGACTGGATACGTAATCCCTTTGCCACGGTTGATACGTCAAATAGTAAGTTGTCATACCAAGAAGAAGAAGAATTAATCAACCTATAATCGGATCGTACACCTAAAATAAAATTTTCCGAACTGGTTCTGGAGGAATTTTCGATCTTTGTGCACGAAGAATACTCAGTTCTCTCCATGAAGGCACTTAAAATCTTGTTGCGATTTTCACCATCATATTTGTGTGCACTCGGTTTCTCGATAGTCACCAACATAAAAACTAAACAAGAAAACCATAAAAATGAAGTTTTCATTATAGTCCCTTTATTTGCAAACTAAGTTTACCATCATGTAATTAACTAATTGATTGACTACTGGAAATGAAACGTACAGAAAAATATCTGTGTCGCAAATCTCAAAAATATATCCTTGGTCAGTATGAATTGTTCTAAAAATAATCTTAGCGTATAATTTTTTTTTCTAGCTTTGCGCCGAAAAATTATAAAAAAGTTTCACAGGCATTTTTAACACGAAATCAAAATATTTCTTATACTTTCCTTTTAAGAAATGAATATTGTCATAAGTGTAGTATTATTAAGTCGTTTTAACTGAAAATTTGATAGAATGTATTGTTAGGCGCCCCAAATCTGCTGTCCAAATTTCAGCTCGATCGGACCACGGAAAGTGGTCGAAAAATCGAAGCAAAGTTTTGCTCCCACGACGCATGATTGCAGACAGACAGAAATTGCAACTTAAAATAAAGGAAGTAAGAACAAGCGACACTTACTAATTTGGATGAAGAATTGAGGGTAGCTATTTCTAAAATTAGGCCTAATATAACTGAAATTTGTAAAAACCGTCAAGCTCAGGTTCCACATTAAATCTTTTTATCTTTCTGAATTAAACTTTGCTCTATGTTATTTTTTTTACTTATTAAATTTATGTTTATTAAAAATATGTTTGTCATGTTATAATTTTAAACTCTTATGTTATAATCTTTTATTTTCAATAAAAGTCGTACGTATGTGCATTTGTTTTTTTTTTTTTACTCTTGATTTTGGTGCTCCTTAAATTTTTGTCATGATCAAATTGTTCCCCGACTTCAAAAGGTTAAGAACCACTGCTCTAAAGGTTAACGAGCTTCTTTTAAATCGGTTGCAGAGTATATAAGTGTACATATCACTATGTCGAACCCGTGGGGTGGTCAAAGGTAACCCGACACGAGGTAACTTTGGACCAAAAATAGTAATTCAAAATTTGCACAAATATATAAAAGTATATTACAAGCCATACAACATTAAAAAATAAACTAAATAAATGGCAAACTGAAAATGAAACATTGAAATTTAAAATGAAGATATTTCTAATCGATTTTTAAACTGTATGCCTTTGTAGGTGGATTTTACTGTATTTTCACAGGTCATGTTTTGAATGGTGTTAACTAAATTTGCAATATAGTCTTCGTAACAGGTGTCATACTTTCTTGTACTTGTTTTGGTTATTGTGAAATTGGTGGTAAGCTTGAAACGATTCTCATTTAGCAAATAATGGAGCAGGATAAAAACTAATGATCATCAAATAATTCTTTGACATTTAAGTTTTGTCTAGTTGAAAGAATTTCAAAATATAAACCTAATAAAACCTTTTTTCTTCCTGGTACAAAGTTACCCCAATTGAAGATAAATAGTTATTTTTTTTATTTCTCTTATAAAAAGTGAAAGAATCTTATGCAAGATCTAGAACGGCTAAATCACCGCTAGAAGGAGCTCATGAACCTGGTAAGTATTGCATAAAAAATATGTTATAATTTCTACATCTGGGGTGCATTAAATATCTAAAAATCACAAAAGCTAACAAACAATATATATATATATCATGTTCAATACGAATAACTAGTTAGAAATAGCCCGTTGCAAACCACGGGGTTAAATAATTTTGTTAAGTGTTTTTTAGTATTTTTTAAATTGAATTTATATCTCTGGTTTTATTTATCAAAAGTCTGGAAACACGAGCCTTAGTCGTGGTTTTAAATTTAAGAACGGACGATTCTAATTAGTGATATTTCAATTTGTATCGAATTACTGAGTGAAATAAAACAAAAGCATTAGTTTGCTTTAACTGTCATTATACATTGTAATTTTTTTTTCATTTTAAAAGTGACAAAAGTTAACCATATAATTTGTAAACATCGACATGGTTGAATTTCCTTGAAATTTGTTATTGGCAAAAGACCAAGGTGATATATATTTGAATGTCAACTTTCTTGCATTCTGAGAAAATCTCTGAAGTGTTCAAATTACGACGTATTTCTTTAGAAAAAAATTAACAGCCCTTGCAATTACAATATATAGATTGCGATTTCTTAAAAGCATAATGATTACATTATCATTATTGCTGTCTCCCTTGGTGTAAGGCATTATTATCTTTGCTGTAATATTTTATCACAACTAGTTTGATTCCATGCATCATCAAAACTGTGAGATCGAGAGTTCAGCTGATGTACCGATGGTTCTGAGCATGAAGACTGATAAAGTCTAGGGTTTGCTCCCGGCTCTGAAAGGTGTCACTGAACCTACCCAGCTCTGATTGGTACCTGACATTCGTTAGGGAAAAGTATAAGGGGGGGGGGCTGGGCACTATGGACTTTGTGCTGGTCATACAATCTCCGTGGCGACAAGTAATAATATATGGGTTAAAATGTGTCCATGAACACCAATATTAATTTTGCATACCAAGTTATTGTTTATAGAAATGTTGCGTTTCATTTAAACGTTTTTATTTTCTGTAATATTCATCAAATACAACCCTTTTTTTCAAAATAAATTGTTGTTCCATTTTGGGGGTAAGGATGATAAGTTGGCGTACCGAAGTTCCTGGGTTAGGATTTTTTCCCTGGTCTGGATTTTGTCACTGAGTCTACCCAACTCTGTCGGGTACCTGAGCTTAGTTGGGGTAAAGTAAAGGCGGCTGTGATGACCACAAAATCACATAGTATGTCGTTGCCACAGAAACTGGTCAATGTTGTTTTACCGGACAGATAGATCAATAATATAATATAAAATTAACTGAAATACACAAATTAAGTACACGTAACTATCACTTTCCTGACATTAAATCTAAAGTACCGAGAAGATCCACCTTGTGCAAAATCTGGTCAGTGGAGGATCACATAAGCTCTGTATTTATGTCCGATAATTATGTCATGTGCTATCTTAGGCAATGTTATATTTGTTGACGGTGGAGATTTCCAGGTAAAATCTCTAGACTATGTCGTCGGATACCAGGCATAACTGCGTCCTTCCTTCCCTTTAATGTTTCTACAAAGTTCAATTGGTTCAAGGCCTGTGCAATTATTTTTCGAAGGCTCATTCAAAGCCAGTTGACGTATACCACATAGCAAATTACCTAACTTACCTTAGTTTATTGACAAGACTTTGCTATTCCTGATAATTTTGATGAACCCTGGAGTAACAGAGAAACATCTGCCAGTTTGTGAATAAGTTTTTGTGTGTGTGCGTATTTGTGTATTTCATTATTTCAAAAGTATTACTAATTTAAATTCTGCATTTAGATCCAAAGGTACCCCAAAAGTGGACAAAAGGCAAAGTTTTAGGAGTTGGAAAGTTTGGAAAGATTTATTTATGTACTGAGTCAAATACTAGCTTAATGTTTGCACTAAAAGAAGTACAGTTCCGTCCAGGTGATGATAAAGCAAAAAAGATAAAAAAGGTATAATTTTTAATGAATGTTTCAATTGATAACGATTAGATCTATATGAATGAATACCATTTTATTTTAAGTCAGCCTTTAAGACGAATCAATATTTAACACAGTTCTTGTAGATTTGTGTAGGCTTATTATATTTTTTAAGTTCTTTAGAACTCAACTTCTTTTCACAAAATGCTTTGCCTTTAAGGTCGTTTAGTTACCAAAGGTAACCGGACAAGAACACCCTTTAATTTTCTCTGCTTCGTTGCCATTTACATTATGTCGCAAAACATCACGAGCTTATAATTGTAACAGGTTTATATTATTATTTCTAAAATACGCCTTATTGTATAACCTCACATCTGTATCGAATTCACATTGTATGGACGTTTTTTTTGTTTATTTAATTTATATACATTTTGATCCCGATACCCATTAATTATTGTTATTTAATGGTAATGCTATTTCTAAGACCATACATCTCTGTTTACGTTATGTTGTGATCATATATCTCTTCTTAGTGTCAAAGGCTAGACAGTAGTAGCATTTTATTTATTATTCACAATCATTTATCACAAAAGCCTCATTGGCAGACGTTGACCGTTATAAAAAAAATAATATTTCAAATGCTTAACTTAATTTATTTATTTTCTGCTGAATATTTGTTCAATTGGCATATGCCTCTTGGCATATCAGTGTCTATACTGCTAGGATCGGACACGTCAATAAATCCATATATTTTCTAGAAATATAAAAAAAAAATAAAAACATAAAATATATCTTTCAAATTGTTACTTGTATGTTTCTAGAGTTTGCTTGCAATGGAAAATGAATTTGACATTCTCAGCCAAATACGACATGAGAGAATTATAAAATACTACGGAAGTCGTCGAGAAAAGGATGGCATGTCTATTTTTCTCGAATATATGCCTGGAGTAAGATTAGATTTGTTATTATAATAAAATAAATATAATCTTAAGCAACAAAAGTTTGAATTGAGCTATGTCTATACAAAAAAAAAAAAAACTAAAATAATATTAGGTTATGCAAAAATAGTTCTTTGAAAGGCAAAAAAATATTACCAATATTATAATGTTAATCCATAAAACAGCACACTTACGCAGTCTGCTTACCCAGTTAAAGGCAGCAGCAATTTTGGCTGGCGAACCGAAGGTTCTGGGTTCAAACCATATTAATTAATCAATCTGACCACGCGAATATATTATGATTTTATTATATATTCAATTATTATTATTGTCCTCAAGTTTCATGTATGTATAGACACTTTCTAAAGATTGAGGAAAGTAAGTGATTCACTTTTCAAAATAAATATAATAGATTACAAAATATCTTTTTTTATATATACGTGACATAGATTTCCGCGTGAGAACTATTATGTAAAAAATAAAAAAAGCAGATATGTATTTGTATTTTGATATTTTGTATTTTGATTAGTATGATATGTCGGTCTTAAACATTAAAATACATGCTTGAATACCACATTTAATAAACATATTTTTCGCTGGATTAATGTGATCGGGCTTTAATTTCTAACTAGACCAAAATAATATTTTAAAAGTTGCAAATTAAAGTTGTAATAAAGTAAACAAAATGTTAACATAAAACATATAAATCTCAGAAATATTATCTTTTGTTACCGTGTGGTATTTGGTTATGTAATAAATTAAGTTTGGCTAGTAAAAAAGAAAATAAGTTTAAAAGATTTAGAGCAAGACTATATTTTGAAACTTGAGACAATTGTAGGATTTAGTAATATTTTGTCAACTAGTCAATCGTATAGACTATAATTAGAACATAAATCCTTGTGTCAAAATATGTTCGAACGAAATTTGTATAATAATTCTGTTAACAAAAAGTTGAAATTTGCTAACTTCATATTTTGTAACTAATAACAAAACCATGAACTTTAATTTAATGCTAGCTTTAAGAATATTACAATTATTTAGTTAAATTCTGAATTAAATAAAGAAACCCACACTTTGTTTAACAATAGTAAAAAAAAAACTAATAGAAACATTAAAATAATAACACGATTGTAGATTTTTTTTAATTTTTTTTGTCTCATTATTACTTTTGCTAAATATTTATTTAAAAATAAAACAATGAATGCCATTTTTAGGGATCTGTCTCAGTTCTTTTGCAAGAAAATGGCATATTGTCTGAGAAGGTCGCAGCTAACATAACAAAACAAGTCCTGGAAGGCTTGGCATATCTACATAGTAAACATATAGTACATAGACATATTAAAGGTAAATGCAATCATTAACACGAACTAATTTATTTAGTGTATTATATTTTAGATCTATTCATTATATAGGAAGATGTTTTTTAATGCTTAATTAAAGTAATATATATTTTTTATATTATTAGCTTAAGTTGTTGGATTACGTTATTATTTTGTATCGATATATAATTACTTAATTGTGATTAGTAATTTAAAAAAAACTATCGTGGCCTGGCCACTGTTAAAAACTGTATTAGAAATTCCATTAAATGCATATATTTCTTAGTAAACAATAACGATTTCCTACTAAATTCCTACATCTTGTAGGTCTGAGCCTTGTTTTCTATCAATCCGAATACGGGTGATTCTGTTAGGCGAGATCCCTATCGCTTTATGTCTATTTTTGTGGGGGAATTTGATGCAGCTGACTGTCATGCGTTTTCCTGAGGCAATATCGATGAGTCGAAGTTGTTACGAGTAGATTTATTTCCATATTATATTGGTTTTGTTATTATTAACTAAAGTTAAAATGAAATAATCTTAAACCCGAAATGTTTCCGTGTTAGGAATAAAACATGCATATGTCTAGACACTACGTCATAGCGATAAAATACGTCATATGCACGAGGGTGGAATACCGTTTAGTTTAGTTCTAGTTTGGGCGCTAATGTGTGAGGACTGTTTTTGACCATTTTCTTAAAGATAGGATTACGGCTTAACTCATTATAGAAGAATCTCAACTGATTAAGTTTTATTATATAATACTGGTACATGTATTCTGTGGTATTGTTATATTTTATCATCTCAACTTGTTGGAATAAAATTGTGTTCAATTTCAAACAGGATTGTGGATTTCCTATATATTAAGGTACAGTTTATCTAAATCACTTTATACACAAAAGATTCATATCGTGACGAGTCAAATAAACATCAAATCTAATTGAATAACATCAATATAAATTCTTATACAACCTTGTGAGATCCAAGATGGATATGAATCAAAATAATATATAATAATACATTACTAAAAATATCATCTAACGTCAGTAGCTGATTTCGCACGTGACAAAAGATTGGGGGCTCTTCCGGGATCTAAAGTTTGTATGTATAAGAATTGAGAATATACAACTGTTTTAGTGAAAACGATTTACAACAAATATTTATTCAAATTCTGTCTACGTGGGAGGCACTGTCTGTGTTCGGACATACTGTTTTCAGCTTTGTACACAATCATCTTAAAATTTATCTTCTACAAATTAACAGTGGTGTAAAATATTTCAAAGGACTTTATGAAAGGTAAAGTTGAAATTTTTTATCTTCTATTTACGTCATTAATATAAAACATGGCGGAAGCTAATCTTACGTTGGAGCAATTGAATATTTTTGCTATCACGTCAGAACAGTTAAATAGCATGTCACTAACCCAGTTAAAAGAGATGGCAAACTCTCTGGGAATAGACATTACTGAAGTTACACCAGTTAGGAGTAAATTGATTCAAGATATTAAGGACTGTTTGAAAAGACATGGTAGAATGCTTGAAGAAAATACTATGAATAATGAAGAATCAGTGGTTCTCAATGTATCAGAAACCCTGAAAACAGACATAAATAACCATGAATTTAAAATGAATGGAAATGAACTAAGTGCAGACATGAAATTCCAGTTAGAAATGAAGAAGTTAGAAATTCAAGTACAATTAGAGGGTAAAAGAATAGAAGTACAATTACAATTGAAGGAGAAAGAATTGGAAAAAGAAAGAATCGCTAGTAATGAAAGGATTGAATTGGCAAAGTCTCGTTCATCAACTCATACGATTCAGGAAACAAATAATGTAGAACTATATAAAATTAAAAAGCATGTCCCAAGCATGGAGAACATAGAGATTGATGAGTTCTTTATGGTCTTCGAAAGAAACTCGATTGATTATAAATTTCCTGAAGATAAGAAAGCCGTACTTTTACGTTCAGCTCTAACAAAAGGCAAGGCTCTAGATGTTGTATTGAATTTGACTCCAGAGGAATGCAATGATTATGAACTAATAAAGAGCAGAGTACTATTGAGTTATGTTCTAACTCCAGAAAAGTATCGAAAGTTATATCGTGAGTACAAGAAGGAACCAGAAGTTTCACATGTTGACTTCCTGAGATTAGAGAAAAAGTATTTTGATCGATGGTTACGTTCTAAGAATGTGAATAAAGATTATGAGAAACTATATAATCTCATACTGATGGAGGATTTTACTGAGAAGATTCGCACTGATATAAAAGTTCATTTGGCTGATCGTGGTATTGAAATAGCAGAACAAGCAGCAGTTAAAGCCGATGAATACGTCATTTTTCACCCGCATAGCCATTATTTTCAAAATGACAGAACAAGTTTGAGGACTCAAAACAGTAATACAGAGAGGAAGTTAAGATCGACAGAGGATAAAAGTAAACAAAAAGCCGATAAACAAGAGAATTCAAGTTTTGTACAAAAGAGAATTACCTGTACATTCTGTAAGAAAGATGGACATATAAAAGAGAATTGTTGGAGTCTACATAAAGAGAAAAGACCCATTAAAAACAAGAACAACGTGGTTTTATCACACATCGCCGTACAAACTGAAACTCACATAAATAAAACTGCCCACAAAAGAATTAAAGCTGATAGAAAGACATTTGATGTTAGTCATGAAGAGATGGCGAAACACGCATGTCCAAGTTGCTCAAAGTCGGAAAAAGTCTTTGAAATGAAGACCGAGGCTATTGAACATTCTAGTTTCAACTCCAAAGGGAGTGTGACAGATGAACAATCAGTAAATAAAACGTTTACTTATGGAGGCAGTAGTGTAGCAAGAAACTCAGTAGGCAGAGAACTACCCGAGTGCATGCTATCGGATGTTAGCGAGGGCTATGTGTCACCTATAGATAATCAAGCTAGAGAACGGAAGATTAAAATTCTACGTGACTCCGGTGCTGATATATCTCTACTGTTGAAGAATACTGTACCAACGTCGAAATTGACTCATACAGGCCAGTATGCCTTGATCAGTACTATGGCTGGAACACTTACGGCACCGTTACATCGTATACAGTTGAAGAGTAATTACTTCACTGGATCTGTTATTGTTGGGATAGTGAAGAAATTTCCCTACAGAGGCATTTCATTACTTTTAGGAAGTGACATTGCCAAGAATCAGGTACATCCTGTACTTAAAGAAACCAAAGACTCTGTTCAGTGTAGGAATACTGAAAATTCAGTATGTGTTATCACCAGAGCTATGGAGAAACAGCAGATGACTAATGAATCGACAAAGAAACCAGAACCAACACCAGAGATTGACTTACAAGCAACCTTCATGGCGGATGTTCTAGGTGGTCACTCAAGTCATACTGATCAAAATAATTTGTCGCCTAGACAACTACTCATTCTTGCTCAAGGCAAAGATCCAGAGATTGGGAAGCTAAAAGAGGAAGCAAAGAATGAAGGAGAGTTAGAAACAATGGCCGCAGGTTATTACCTGAGGGACGAGTTGTTGATGAGGAAATGGAGAGGGAAAGAAAACGACGATGAAACATGCAGCGAAGTACATCAAATCGTGGTACCCAATGTTTACCGCAAGGACATACTACATATGGCCCATGATTCATCGTATGCTGGTCACCTAGGGATACAGAAAACCTTCGACAGGATTCTTCCATATTTCTTCTGGCCTGGCCTACGTCGTGACGTCACATCGTTTTGCAGATCATGTCCTGTCTGCCAGATGGTCGACAAGCCGAATCAGACCATTCCGGTAGCTCCTCTACGACCCATACCAGCATTCTCAGAACCCTTCAGTCACATCATTATAGACTGCGTCGGTCCGTTGCCTAAAACTAAGGCTGGCCACCAGTATCTGTTCACTATAATGTGTTCGGCAACGAGATTTCCAGAGGCTATTCCTCTACGTAGCATCAATGCCGACAAAATCTCTGATGCACTTATCGGATTCTTCACCCGATATGGTCTTCCGAAAACCGTGCAGTCAGATCAAGGTTCAAATTTCACATCGAAGTTATTTCGCCAAGTCTTAGAACGGCTGGGTATTCGTCATGCAGTATCGAGTGCATATCATCCACAGAGTCAAGGCGCACTGGAACGATACCACCAAACATTGAAGAATATGCTCCGTACTTTCTGTTTCGAGCATAACGACGACTGGGATCGTGGTATTCCCTTCGCACTCTTCGCAACCAGAGAGGCTGTACAAGAATCTCTTGGTTTCAGTCCCTTTGAACTGGTATTCGGACACACAGTTCGTGGACCACTAAAGCTGTTACAAGAGACATGGTTGTCATCCACTGAAGACACTGGTCTACTGACATACGTGGAAAATTTTAAAAATAGACTGTATAATGCATTAAAAGTTGTCAGATCTAATCTTTTGCAGGCACAAGACAAGATGAAGGTCTATTATGACGTCAACGCAAGAACCCGTATCTTTCAACCTGGTGATAAAGTTCTCATGCTGACGCCACTGTCTGGTCAACCCCTGAGTGCCAAGTTTACAGGACCCTATGAGGTTATGGCTAAGCTTAGTGAGGTTAACTATCTTGTAAAGACCCCTGATAGACGGAAATCGCAACGAGTGTGCCATATTAATATGTTAAAACCATACATTACCAGAGAAGAACAAAAAGTTGTTGCCTCGGTAAACACTGTTATTAAAGTCGGGAATAATTCACCCGAAATTGAGCGTGAAGTGGCAGAAAGCAAACTGCAAAATACAAAGGCTCTAAAAAACCTAAATGAAAAATTGGCACATTTACCTGATTGCGAACAATCCGCTATCAAAGGTCTAATTAATGAAAATATCCATTTATTTGGAGATGTACCTAGTAGAACTAGTGTAGTTAAGCATGATGTTATTCTAAATGAAAATACTAAAGCTATTAAACAACATCCATACAGGTCAAATCCTATCCAGTTAGAATGCATCCGTAAAGAGGTTCGCTACATGCTTGACAATGACATTATTACACCTAGTATTAGTGACTGGTCTTCCCCTTGCGTATTGGTACCTAAGGCCGATGGATCCATGAGGTTTTGTGTGGACTACCGTAAGGTAAACAAAGTGACAAAAACTGATTCCTATCCAATACCAAGAATCGACGATCTAATAGATCAAGTGAGTAATGCTAAGTTTGTGACGAAAATTGACCTATTGACGGCGTATTTTCAGATTCCCCTGACGGAGAGGGCTCAGGAGATATCATCGTTTGTAACCCCTGACGGACTGTACAAATTTAAGGTCATGCCCTTTGGTATGGTTAATGCACCCTCTACTTTTCAACGGTTAATAAATACCATTACTCAGGACATTCCTAAATGTCATGCATACCTCGATGATATTGTTGTCTTTAGTGACGATTTTAAATCTCATTTAGATCAACTACATTTGTTATTTACGAAATTGACTCATTCTAATCTCACCATTAACTTGACTAAGAGTCAGTTCTGCCATGCAACCATCGAGTATCTAGGTCACATAGTGGGAAATGGTTTGGTAAAACCATTAAATGCAAAGGTTAAGGCTATTCGTGAGTTCCCTGTTCCTGAAACCTGTAAACAACTCCGTAGTTTTCTCGGGATGGCGGGGTACTACCGTCGGTTCTGTCAAAATTTCTCAACCATTGCATGTCCATTAACAAATCTATTAAAGAAGAATTGCACTTTCAAATGGTCTAATGAATGCCACCAGGCCTTTGATAAATTAAAAGATGTTCTTTCTGAGGCACCTGTATTAGTAACACCCAATTACAATAAACCCTTTAAAATTACCGTTGACGCGTGTGATACAGGGATGGGAGCGGTCATTTCCCAAAAGGGTGATGATTCACTGGAACACCCGATTAGTTTTTACTCTCAAAAATTTGATAAGCATCAAAGAAACTATAGTGTGATAGAAAAGGAACTTTTAGGATTAATCCTGGCATTGAAACATTTTGATTTTTATATCAATGGTTCTCCATATCCAATTGATATTTTAACTGATCATAACCCTTTAGTTTTCCTTTCCAGGGTTAAACAGAACCAAAGAATTATTCGCTGGAGCTTATTCCTCCAAGCATATAATTTAAATGTGTTATATTTACCAGGTAAACAAAATGTGGTCGCTGAGACGTTGTCGCGCATGTAACTGGTAAACCAGAAGATGAAAGTCAGTTTCTCATTAAATGTTTTCTTTTATGTCATTCATTGTATTGATTAACATTTATATTATTGTAAATATGACAATAAATAAACTATGTTTTGAAATATTGCAATATGAGACATTACAGAACAAAACTTCAAATTCTACTAGAAACAATCATACGTTGTAAGGTAAAAGGTAACTATTGCATACAGCAATTGCACACACACCGGTATTTAACTTGAATACATCCACACTTGTGTTTGTTCAATTGATTATTGATGTGTTTTGAAAATTGTTTGTTTCTATGTCGTCATGTTATAATTTGGATGTCTTATTTTATGCTATGTACAAGCTAAATCAGCTGAGATTATAACATTTTTTTTTAAATATTCTTGATGTCATAATTGAGACATCATAATAATCATATAATAACTGAAAATCATTAGTTAATGATACAGTGATCGGTTATAAATAAATTAAATTTTCTAAAGAATTATCTATCAATTATTAATCGGTTCCACTTATTTGGGTAATTCATATCAATTCTGTGGGAATTGGTTATTGGTGGTAATAGTTTTATGGTCAACGTTGTACACACAATAATCATAATTGTAAATATTAATTGATAAATAAATGTTTAATTAATAATCATTGATAGAATAATGTGATAAGGGATTCCATAATAGCGACTTTGTTATTAAGAGATATGTAATATATGGTTCATTTTAATCTTTAAAAGATTGTCCAATAGTCAATTAAATCTTACGAATAGTTTGGGAATTCGGTTCATTTTATGGGTACTCTACAAAGAATTCCATACTTAACGCTGTCTGTAATTCCTTTGTGTCTTAAGGGGGGGCGAGTGTTACGAGTAGATTTATTTCCATATTATATTGGTTTTGTTATTATTAACTAAAGTTAAAATGAAATAATCTTAAACCCGAAATGTTTCCGTGTTAGGAATAAAACATGCATATGTCTAGACACTACGTCATAGCGATAAAATACGTCATATGCACGAGGGTGGAATACCGTTTAGTTTAGTTCTAGTTTGGGCGCTAATGTGTGAGGACTGTTTTTGACCATTTTCTTAAAGATAGGATTACGGCTTAACTCATTATAGAAGAATCTCAACTGATTAAGTTTTATTATATAATACTGGTACATGTATTCTGTGGTATTGTTATATTTTATCATCTCAACTTGTTGGAATAAAATTGTGTTCAATTTCAAACAGGATTGTGGATTTCCTATATATTAAGGTACAGTTTATCTAAATCACTTTATACACAAAAGATTCATATCGTGACGAGTCAAATAAACATCAAATCTAATTGAATAACATCAATATAAATTCTTATACAACCTTGTGAGATCCAAGATGGATATGAATCAAAATAATATATAATAATACATTACTAAAAATATCATCTAACGTCAGTAGCTGATTTCGCACGTGACAAAGTTCATTGTTGTTTGTTTCTTAAGCTAGCTCTCCTTGCCAAGTGTAGGTATAAATGCTGCTTTTTATCCAATCTTTGCATTGAAGTCGCAAATCATTTTTTTTGATTTTATGCTGTGGTGCGACGTCGTATATTTTATCTAGTGTATCATAGAAGCTTTCTTTTATATGATCCTTTGCATCTTCAGAGGGCGCGTGGACATTTATTAACGTTATATTGAAAGTTTTTCATCGAAAGCACAGTGAGCACTCTTTCTCTTTTTCTGGCTTGAATGACTTCATTGACTGCGTCTTCCTTCCTGACAGAAAATCTGTCTCCAAGAGTATTGAAGTTATTGCTACTATAAAATATGCTGTATTCCTTGGTTTTTAGGATGATCGAATTTTTACATCGTATGTCCTGTAAGGCAGCAATGGTGACATTGTTTTTTTAAAGTTGTTCCGTTAAGTTGGCTAGACCTCCAGCTCTATATAGGCTCAAAACCTTCCACGTCCAGATATAGATCGATTTCCGTTAGGGTCAGTCTTGTTTCTTGATAATAGTTTTGCTTTGGTAACAATGTTTTTTTGCATGGTTGGGTTATTAGCCCTGCACATAACCATCTGGGGGAGTGCCCCTCTTAGCTTTCTGAATTGCTGCCTATGTTTTCGGGTTAGGTACCTTAGCCTTTGTGGATATTACCAATTCCTGCAGGGCAGCAGGTTCTGATTTTTGTCCGCCCCGGTATTTACCATATCTGGTGGGAATTCCCCTATCCACCACCCAGGAAGGCGCTCGATGGGAGTTTAGAAACTTCACACGAGCATATTTACATTACTTTAAATTAAATAAAAAAAATCGAATATTAAAAAATGGTATCTTTTTTTTTATATTTAGCTGCTAATATTCTTCGTGACACACTTGGTAACATTAAAATAGCAGACTTTGGAATTGCTAAATACGTGACTGGCAACAGTGGTGAAGGAGCAATTGCACCAGTTGAAGAAACAGCTTACTGGATGGCACCTGAAGTAATTCGGGACGAAAAGCTTACTTGCAGCGCAGATATTTGGTAAGATGTAGTACTTAACCATTGATATATTTACCATTTATCATATATATTATTATACCATCGCTCTCTCTCGCTCTCTCTCTCTCTCTCTCTCTCTCTCTCTCTCTATATATATATATATATATATATATATATATATATATATATATATATATATATATATATATATATATCTATCTTGTTACGACCTTGTGGTCACAGCCGTGTAAATGTTGTTGATAATTCTCGTTCGCCCGAGGGTAGACTTTGGTTATTATTATTTATATTTCAGTATTACACTTATTGTCCTGGGCACAAACTCAGGATTTGCGTTAATGATGATGATGATGATGATTTATATAGCGCGCCTATCCATGCTATGTTAGCATGCTCAGCGCGCTCTGGTTCAACGTTTCAGGTGAATGTGCTATAAAAACAAAACAAAAAACTATAAGCTTAGTTGAAGAGGAAGGTCTTTAAACTTCTCTTGAATGACTCTTTTTTTTTCAGAATCCCTCAATGTCTGAGGCAATTTATTCCATAAATAAGGCACTGCTGACTCGTAAGAGTGTACACCAAATGACTTCTTTTTATGTCCATCCACACTGGGAACTTTGAGTAACAGTTCTAACAGTTCCTTTCCTTGACGTTGTAGATGTAAATAAAGATATATATTATAATATTGTAAACAATGAAACAAAAATAGTAACTTGACGAGGAAGCTTCAGTGTAAATGTTGTTGATTTAATTCAGGTGATAACTCTGATATTTGCAAGTATATACAATAAATGTGGTATTTACAGCAATAATAAAATAGTGCCAACACAAGCGTCCATCCAACAGACTCAAAATAAACTATCTACAGAAAATTCTACAAGTAAAGTAAAGTAGCCGTTGGACCGAACTGATCCATAGGTCCGATCAAGCATCCTTCACCAGTTTCTGTGGCCACGGTATGCTAGGTGATTGTGTGGCCAGCACTATGCACAGCCGCCTTTACTTTACCCCCAAGTAAGGCCCGGTACCCGTCAAAGCTAGGTAGACTCAGGGACACCCTTCAGACCCGGGAAAAAATCCTAGCCTGCACCAGGATTCGAATCCGGGACCTTCGGCTCGCAGTCGAACGCGCTGCCGCTCGGTTACCGTGCCCCCTTCTTAGCCGGACCCTAGCCTTAAATACTCGCGGAGAGCGGGGAACAAACCTATTACTAGGAGGGGTGAAAATAATGGTATCATTATAAAACTGATGATAAAAATGATGATTTTAACATGAACTCCCCTGTACGAAAAATAATAGACTATTCCTAGCCATTCCGAGAATTTTAGGTCGGCACAAAAGTGAATTCTTAGAACAGTCTAAGCTTAGTACCTCCCACTAAACTTGCGTTGAGAGAGAGCTATTAATACATGACAATCTATATATATTATACAATGAGACTGTTTGTCCCCATACGGATCCTCATTGGTCAATTTGAAATCACGTGAGTTTGTGTCACCGACCTTAAATTTAGACCTAGGCCTATATAGTATCGAATAATCTTTTCACTTTTGACATGTGTCTTCATTAGCTCAGTGCGGGCGACCCGGGTTCGATTCTACAGTTAGACTAAGCTTATACCTTTTTTTTTCGACAATTTTTTTTCAAAGTTTTAAAAACAAAAGACATTGTAATTGTACGGGCAATTTAGATTTTTTTAAATAAAAATACTTGCCTATTTTTGTACCCGATTACAATATTTATGTTTAATTACTTTCCTAAAAGTCTTCAGTAAAAAAAAGTAATTATAATATTACATTCTTAGATTTCTTTTAACTGTACTTTATAAAATTTTTATCTGCCTTATACAGTCCTGTTTTTTTTCCACCCGGGCAACGCCGGGCAATGTAGCTTGTATATATATATATATATATATATATATATATATATATATATATATATATATATATATATATATATATATATATATATATATATATGTATATATATATATATATATATATATATATAAAAATATATATATATACATTATATATTTATATTTTCTTTTAACAATTATAATTTCTTAATTTAGGAGTCTTGGTTGCACAGTTGTGGAGATGATGACTAAGGATCCGCCATTCAAAACATGCAAGATTGCTAATGCTATTCACAGAATAAGCACTGGGGCACAACCTATATATTCATTGCCACGTGGTGCATCTGAAGATGTTATAACTTTTCTTGCAAAAACATTTGAACAAGACAGTTCAATTCGCGCTTCAGCCCAGAGTTTGCTAGAACATCCATTTGTAATTGTTAAGATCTAAATTTGGCTTAAAAAATACATTGAACTTTTTATCTACTAATTTTATTTAAAGATATGACAGAAAGACACAATTGTCTACTAGTGAAGATTTTAGGTTGTTTATATTTTTGTATATAATGAAGAGGCTAATTTGCCATAATATTTCTGATTAAACCAAGACATCATTACGGCAAAATTTATTTTAAAAAAGACTGTCTTGCTAGAACAATTTTTTTCCACTCTTTTGTTTTAACATTATTATTATACATTGAAACCTATATATCGTTACTAAACATTTCAAGCTGGATAAGCAGTTAGATTAAAATCATCAAGATTAAATTTCAATGTAAATCACTTTTTAAAAAATGCACAATTACTGGCACTACATTGAGCTTATTGATAAAGCAAGAAGATATTTTTATTTTTTAAGATTTAAAAATTAACTAAATAACATTTTACTATTAATACTATTTTCAAAATATGTATTTAATACCTATAATGTAAGCTCTTATTCTTTTTAATATCGTAGAATTAATTTTATTATGTGTGTGTAGACTTATTAAAATAATATAATATTTTTTTATTGACCCAGAATGGAAATGATTACATTGATATTAATTAAACCAAGAAAACATTTAGCACACAAGCACAACAACTAGAACATATACACCACACTTGCACACGCAAACACACGCAAACACACATACACCCTATCATCTTCAAATCTAGAAAACATAAAAGTATGGCTCTTTAATATGCTTTAAAGTCATAGCAGCGTAGGTACAGTTTCACAGAGTAAGCAACTAACGAGTTATTGTACCTTATAGTTCGTGCTCTAAGTCGGCCACTAAGTGTCGATTTGACATAGTTGTTGAGAAGTGGAAGCATGCTATCCTTAAGTATTTTATTGACCTTGCAGAGGCTTCGTTGCTGAAATAGTTCGTCTAGATTCTCTAGAACAGGCAGGGTATCAGTGTGATATTGGCCGCTCGTTTAATAAGACTATCCAATCTGCGCTTTAGTTTTGATGACATGTTCCCATTCCAACATGTTATTGCATACCATAACATGTTTAGTATTACTTTTCGGTAAAAGTTATGTTTACTGTTTTTATTTATTCCAAAGTCGTTACATTTATAGAAGCAAAGGAGACTGTTTCTATTTTTCTTTAATAAAGCTTAAAGGATGTCGTCCCACTAAAGTTTAGTGTAGGCTATATGATGATACTAAGATATTTGTAGGTAAGGACTTGGATTATTGCTATCTTTATATCTTATTAGTTATAGTTTGACGAATTAAATTTTATCGTTACTCAAATAAGCGACATGTGATTTAAATATCTAAAGTTAATTACAAACAGACAGTCATATTTTTTTTTAAATAATTGAGTTTTATTTCAACAACACGCGATGATCTCAAGTCGCGTTTTCGACAACTATATGATTTACAAACAGACATAAATGTTCAAAAAATTGTTCAAATAACATAAGTGTAGTACAAAAAATAGATCTATACTTTTAAAGTTTATACAATAATAGTAGGCTTTCACAGTTGTATACATTTATACATTTTTTTTTCTGTACAGAAGCATTGTACGTCCTATAAGAATACATGGTTTGAGTTTTGTATTGCTTTATAGTAATTTTGTATGCAGTAGTATATTTTCTTAGCAACATTCAACTCCATGATAATTTCTTATTTTTCACTTATCCATACAATAGTGTTTTACTTTACATTTTAATTTTGAATAAAACTTTCTCCTCCGAAAAAAATGTGTGCATGCATTTTTTATATTTCTAAATTAAAAAGCATTAGCTTTTAATTTAAATTTGTGTTGCAATTTTTGAACATATATTGTGCACACATTTTAACCGTTTATGTTTATTTAATTGTGTAATATTCTATACATACATGGTTTTTATAACCTTTTATTTTTGCATTTTTACAATTAGACAATATTAAACGCTAGTTCTACTCATTTTATACAAGCCCAAGTGTAACTTTCTTTTTAAAACTAAAATAATAGGTTAAGTGTTGCAAAAACAAAAACAAAAAACAAAACAAAACAACAACAACACAGTTTAGATGAAATTCGTAACAATTGTTACGCTTCCCTGTTTTGAGTTCATGTTGCTCTTGTATGTCAATAAAGTTTCTTTACATTTCCTCTTCTGTTTGATAAAATAGTGTCTAGGGGTTCTAACTTAATTTAATTAATATCTTACATTCAATCAATTCCATTAGGCTCATCAATAAGAACTAAATGTACAACTATTTTTAATTTATTAACTTAGTAACAGTAGATAAAGAAAAAAAGGCTAAAGATGAAAATCATATCATTGCTGTGCAATCGCAGAAAAAGAAGTTTACTAAGACTTACGCTGGACCCTACTAGGTAAAAAACGCTCCAAACAATCTCGATGGTCTCTTCAGATAAGTCAATATTTAAATCGTTCTTTTCCAGATGGTCCAGAATGTCAATCTACGGACTATAATGCGAGCCCATAAACTCGATTTTCATGTTGGTGGACGTCCCAATGGTTACTCTCTTTAAATAATATATTTAATGATATCACCCCCCTCCCCTTCGACAGTAACATAGACATTGAATGGTTCCTGTTACGAGTTCATACATGTTGCTTATATTCACACAGACAAACTCTTTCCTTCTCTCTCAGGCGTATGTAACATTAAGCAGAAATTGACTCAGAAGCAACTTTTAATAACTCCTAAATATTTACGCTGATGGTTCTAAGGTATATGATTCATCTAAAATATAAATTGTTATTCTGCAACACAAATGACTTAATAGTCTACCATACAATAACTAGTAAGCTATACACGATGTTTATCACCCCTCTTCCAAGACTCAAGGTTGTTATACTTTTAGTAATGTCTTAAGTAACTTCCCCTTACATCCTGACGTCACAGTTCGCTTTCGTTAAATTACTGTTCAATTATACATTATTTTCGCTCTACTCTATAACTATGTACTGCCACAGTTACTGCTGAGCACACTTTCTATTTATAACTCAAGTTCCTAACATATTATACAATATGCACGTACACATCCAGTTTTATACCTATAGTATGGGATTTGCGTTACAGGGGGACATTGCAGGTATACGGGAAAGCCAAAAAAACAGTGATCCGAGGGCAATTCCGCAGTGGGAGAAAGATATTGCTTGTGTCTGCGGAAACCGTACCCTATGCACACGGCACACCATATCGGCCAACCGTGGGGTACCTTGCGCCCGGACAGAAATTTCGTGTGTACCCCTCCCCTTTTAGTTTACTCTTGAACATCGTAACATCCTGGAGAAAAGAAGAAGGATTGTCCATTTTTTTAGGCGATAATGAATTCACTGTTTATCTAAATGAGAGGCTCGTAACAGTGTGCTATCTGTCTATAACACTGCATTTAAAGTGGCTCTCACATAACATTTATCGACATATTTGTTAATTCCTTTTCGTAATAATCTAAATACATTTTCAAAATGTAAAATGCTCAAATGTAAAAAAAAAAGGTCGCAATAATAGTCAGCGAATTTTCTTTTCATATCTGGAATAGTTCAAGTATTTCAAAATCTGCTAAGTGAGCTCTGTGTTGTTTCCTTAAAGTGTATTACACAATATTTACACTTTGCAATACGTGTAAACATTAGCACAATAGGTGATTCATAAAACTTTACAAAATTGTGATGAATAGTGCAATTTGAGCTTTATTGACTGAACCTGCTTATAAAATAACCATATTCACTTTGCTGAACGCGACACAAAATGGCAACGTATACATAACAATACAATTATTAAGAAACATAATATAGAACCGACATTATAATTGTTTTCCAGTTTTTGTGAAAAATATCCATTTTTATATAATCTTGGTTACAAGGCAAAAAAAAATATTTACAATATTACAACATTTTACGTTTTAGTAGTCAGCAGTTGAAAGGTAATGACCGTCGTTAGAGTATTCCTGTAGCATCAAATTGTTACTTGTAACTTTATATATTGCTATCAGTTTTATTGCAGTATTTAACATCCTAGAAAAAAAATAAAAATAAATGTATGCATTAGTGAAAAAATATAAATTTAGTGTCAGTATAAATGATTACTAGTAGTATTTATAAGTCATCTTTTTATTCAAATAGAGAAAGATATATATTTATATATGTAGTTAGATAGATAACAACATACATAGATCTGTGTGTGGGTTTTATTAATTATATGTGCTTAACTTCATAAAACATATTTAAATTTGCAACACATACTATATATACTTTTTATACTTAAATTGAACTAACTATTAAATACAATATTTAAATCTATTAAATATACCCGTTATCCTTCCTTGGGCTATTTGTTTTGACATTTTTCGTATTCATTCCAGAAGACTTCATGTTCTAGGTAATAATAAAAAATAATTAGTATTTATTAAAGAAAAAATATTAAAATGTAAATGATAATATAGACATATATATTATGTATATATCTTTTTTTTATTATTTTTCAATTAATAAGAAAAGTGTTTAATAACTAATTATATATTGGACATCTCACTTGTCGAATTAATATATTAAAGCACAGGCAGGGCCTATATAGGAAAAAAAATCACTTATTTCTTTGTGTTGTTACAGTCATGAATATTTGTTTCAAATGTAGGCTTAATACATGTAGGTCGATTAGAGCAAAAAAAAAAGACTGTGTATTTAAAAAAGTATACATTAATTATTTATTAAATAAAGATAAGGTATGTATACAATAATAAAACCGTTGAAATAATATTTAAAAAGATCCAACGTTTACCTGATGTGCTTAATCCAAAATCGTTTAGAAGTTCAGTGACGTAACGTACTAAACCTAAATATAAATAAACATATATCACAAATATTTAAAACAAAACATAATTTAAAGTTAAATTTGCAGTTAACACGAGTCAAATCATTATATATAATTTACAGTCAGTGTTATACAGCAATATAACTAGAATACACTTATAAACATGGCACACGTTTTCAAAAAATAAATGAATTACTGTAATGTAAATTTGAAATGCAACAATGAAAATACATACACTATATATTATATCACCCACTACAATTTGAAAAATTGAAATGGAAAATAATTATAAAGTATAATTTCCCTTTTTTAAATATTAGAAAAACATTTTTCAAATATAGAAGATTAGTAACGTATCATGTCGGACGAAATTGATCCGTAGGGCCAGTGAAGAAGCATTCCCCAGTTTCTGTGGCCACGGCTTACTATGTGATTGTATGGCCAGCACTACGCACAGCCGCCTTTATGCTAACTAAGGTCAGGTACCTAGGTACCCACTGGGCAAAACTCAGGAACACCCTCCAGACCCGGAAAACATCCTATCCGGCACCAAGATTCGAATCCAGGACTTTCGGTACGCCAGCCGAACCAGCTGCCGCGCGTCCACCGTGACCCCCCCCCCCCTTATACCCATTTTAAATTACTTCCCTTTCTTTATTTAAAGTAAAACATTTAAGTATTTTTGAAAGTCAGGGTTAGTATTTAAGCCAAGTGAAGCAGAGCTGACGAATTTCTAAATCCTACAAAAAATAAATTATTTGCAATGCACAGTACCCAGTCCACATTAACTTAACCAAATTAATTTGAATGTACTCATTATAGCTTGGTAGACTCAGAGACATTCTACACATTAGGTAAAACAAAATAATTTCAACTCGAGACTTTTGGTGCGCCCAAAAGTGTACCTTGCAGCTAAACCGTCATTTTCCATCCTATATATCTTATCGCTTATTATATTTTTCTTTATGTAAAAGTAGTAATTATGTACATATTCAAATCCAAGTTTCAATGCTCGGTTGATCTTATAATTTTTATATAATAATTTCTTAATATTAAAAAAAAATGCAAAACACAATTCGTTTTATTTTTTTCAAAAGTGTATACTAAAACTACTAACCATAAATACGGAAAAATGTTTACATCTATATGTTTTTGTTTTACCTGCTCCTGTTATTCGATGTATTACAGGTTGTTCGCACCATTCGTTAAAATATTCTGAAATATATTTTTGACTCTTTAAAATGTAATTTATGGGATATATGATTTTCTAAAGATTAATAAAACTGTATTTAATTTTTTGTATACACGACTCTAATAGTATTAATTATAATTCATCTAATTTAATTTCAGTAAAAGTGTTACATTATTCTAATTTTCTCGTAACATCTGGCGTGATGAAACTTTAAAAAAAAACTCTTGAAGATAGAAACATATTTATTTTCTTCTATTTCTGAAAATGGCATAGACATATAGTCTAGTTTGAATGCAATAATATTTTGTTAAGTAAGAATTCTTTCTTGTATGCATTACTCAATTTAGTTATACTAGTATTCTGTTTTCAATCTTGTTTTATAATGTTCATATTGCACTTCATGATATTTTTTTGTTATCGGATATTATCTATATTCATGATTTGTTACAGCTAGTTTTTCTAATTGAATTGATATTGAATCAACCTTAGATTTCAAAACGGTTGAATTTATAATGACTTTTTCATCGAATCGAAAAAGCGAATTTCGTTTATAGAATGCTTGAAGCCAAAATGTGCTTGAAGTTAGTCTTTGACTTTCAAGAAAGGTTGAATCGACAACAAATTGTCAGAACAAAGATGAAATGTTTAAAAATACGTAGGCCTATAGATAGAATTGCACAGCATCCTTTAGGCTATTCCCAACATTACATTTATGTGCATTGTGTTCAAGAACTGATTCCATCTAATCATATAAGTTTAACATTTGAAAAAGTGAATCGATAGTCAGCATTCAAAAGAATGTTAATTTCAATCACTTTTAATAATTATAATTTGTTTATTTTTTTGTTAACTAAAACAAATACATTTTACTATAATTTAACACTCCTTTCTGTGAATTTCTGAAATAAAACTAACCTGTAGGCTTACTGTTTAAGCTATAATTTGTGTGCACTAAACTCTACAATAATTTTAAATTCACCTTCATCATTTACTTTACGTCCTTCAATGGCAATTTGCAAGCATCCCTTTAAATCTAATATAAACAATTATACATATGAATAATAATCTGAATTTTGTATTTTAAAAAAATTGTGTCTTACACCAAAACAAGTATTTATTTTAAGCCAAAAATTTAATTTGTGGGAAGTTAGTTCGATGAAATAAATGCTTGATTTGTATTTTCCACGTATGAAAATAAATACTGACAAAAAAAAAATGTCATTCAATGTTTTAAAGAAACCAAAAGGAATTCTTAAAAAAGCAATGTGATTTCTAACTCAAGGAGCATATATTTAATATATAAAAGATACAGTTTCTTAATACATTTAAAAAAAAAAAGTTTCCTTTATTGTGTGTTCCTACAAATTTGAGTAGGCTACTCATTTAATTGCTGTTTTTTTTTAAATAACTGATCAAAACACCAAATATTTGAACTTACTGACCTTCTTTATTGATAAGCTGGAAAACTTCTTTTTCCATGGTTTTTAAAACTTCATTAGTAGCAGCTGTAGGTTTTATTGTTTTAAAATACAAAAATTATTTCATATAAATCTAATATTATTTTATGAGAAGGTATACTTCATACAGAGACATATCTATTCTACATGTACTAGTTTAAAAAAATAATAATTACGGTAACTTCAAGCATTTTTATTTATGTATAAAGAACTAAAACCTAATTTGTTCTTTTCGTTTCATTATTATTTATGTTTAGCTTTAAAATATTAAATAGCTTGAACTAAACAATTATACAGTATAAAAAATGTAACGGAATATTAATTAAACCAACAAATCAAATATTTGTATCAAAATTATGACCAATTATTATCATATTTTATTCTCAAAACATTATAATTAAATTAATGATTCTATATATTTTTTTAAAATCTCACAACATGCATTTGATTACTTTATATTAATTTTGCAAAATATATTTATACATTGTATATATGAATATATGTATGTGTGTACGTATGTAAATATGTATGCATTAAATTTATATATGTATGTAAGGCCTATGTATGCATGTAGCCTATTTATACATTTATGCATTGAAAGTATATATGTATGTATGTATGTATGTATGTATGTACGCAGGGCCGTATTTAGGTATGTGAGGCCCTGTTCCTAAATTTGTGGGGGCCTCTCGTAGCCTCGCTACAGTTGCTTTCCGACATTGCTGTGTTATCTTGTGTACGGTGTTGCTGATACTGAATGATAACCAGTAACCCACTCTGTCTCTCATATGTTTCTGCAGCCTGTAACCTCTGATGGCCATACATTTTAACCCTTCCCGTACCGACCTACTTCTATCTATGCTGCCTTCAGTTCCGCTATATACGCGCCTGGGACTGTAAGGGTTAACAACTATTCTAATTGCCGAAAGAAAAGACTAAAAAAAATATTTTTGGAATGTGTGGGGGCCCCTATTTGTGTAGGGGCCCCATTTCTTTAGGAACATGTGGAACATGCCTAAAAACGCCACTATATGTACGTATGTACGTATTTATGCATTGACTATATATATGTATGTATTTATTCATTGAATGTATTTATTTATGTATGTATGAAAGTATGTACGCATGTATGCGATGTATGTATGAAAGTATGTACGCATGAATGCAGTGAATGAATGTAAGTATGTATGTATGTATGCATTGAATGTATGTATGTATTTATAGTCCGACAGGGTTCTTTCAAATGCTTAAACAAACTTCAACGAAGTATCAACGTCGAACTCCAATGTTATAAAGGAACGACAATCCTCTCAGAGCCAATATCTGATTTATTCATATGAGTCAACCAGACCTCAGCTTAAGACCAATCGCATCCGTACCACAGAAAGATCGCATAACAACTGACTATTCCCAAGTAATCTTATCTTTTGTATTTTTAAAACATGTTCACGTCATCCTCTCCCTTCCTGGTTACGCTAAACACATTTGACTATTACATTTTTCTAATTTATTACTTTCTATATCACACCATACACCCTTACATAACTTTGATTTTCTTCATGCATTCCCCTCTTCATAAAATAATTTCGATATGTGTGTTTTGACTTGTGTGATATTTTCGTTTTAAAAACTGATTAAAATAAGCTTCCTTTTGAAATATATGTTTGATAACAAGCTAAAACTTCGAAAAGCTAATGCATAGCATAAACGCATGTAAATTATATATATAGGCCTATATATATATATATATATATATATATATATATATATATATATATATATATATATATATATATATATATATATATATATATATATATAACAACAACACTAAGCTTAAAGAGAACATTTTCATGAATTCTATAACTTTAACGAATGATAAAATAATTTCCTTATAACTAGACTATATCTAGATGAAAAATAATATTATATATGTAAAGAAAAACTATATCCTGAAACGTTTTAGAGATGCATAACCTAAAACAGACCCCGAAATGAAATTCTTTATATTCTTTAAATGGCTTCTAAATTAATGTATTTTTTTATAGAATTATATTGAAGCAATTATGAGATATGATTAAACGGTATAATAATTAATAGTATGCTGGATCTAATATTATGATTACGTTTAATGTAAAATTGTAGACGTGTAAAAAAATGAAAAAAAAAAATAAGCATAAGAGAACAAACCTAATTTATCTGTCAATTTTTTCACTTCCTCTTTTAGATTCTCAATATTTTCATGCACTTTTTCTGCATAATATATAGATATAAAAATTACACGTTTAAATGTAGGCCTATATGTTTCCAATATTTTAATCTATCTTATAAAATAATGTTATTTTGTTATAATTTAGCTTTGGTTCACAACTTTAAAACCTACCTTGTGAATTGTTTTCTTCTGAGTATTTAACGAGTTTCTGGGACTGTTCCTGAATCTAAATTTCAATGTTAAGAGAATATTCTTCTATACATTGTTGTACACAATTTTGTTTAAAAATCAATTTTCTTTTCAATTGATAACAGAACAATCATAAAGCAAATTTATAATTTGATGACGAAATTTATGTTTTATAATATCATTATATTTTACCTGTTCTTCCATTATTCTTTGGTTTTGTTCTGTGATTTTTAGCTCTGCGGCCATATTCTCCATTTGGGTGTTTAGATTAGACATAAATTCACTGGCTGATTGTAGTTCTTGCCAAACATTTTCAAATCGCTCGTTATTTTGTAGCTCTAGGTCGGCTATATGTTCGAGTAGTCGCTCTTGATCTTCAATTTTTTGTTGTATAGTTTCTATCAGTTCTAAGTCTGATGTGGCATTGGTAGGACATTCTTCAGTTTGTACAAAAACGTCCCGAATGCACCCTTCATCTGTTATAACGCAATTTAGCAGTGGGAAATTATAGTATGTAATACATAGCATTTGAAACAATTTTCAATAAATATTAACTTACTCCATTTAAATTTATAAGAAATTAATTATTGAATAACTTTTTTTCTAAAATTGGCTTTACAATATTCAAAACCTTTGAGTTTAATTCTTACCTTCACGAACAGCACTGGTTATTTCTACAGAAGGAAAACCGGTTGTTGGGTTTACTTGTTCCTTTTCAAGTTTCAATTGGCTCTTACCTATAAAGATATGATCTCAATACAATAGGAAATCGTCTCACCTTGTAAATGATATTTAAACCAGTATTAAAAGTATCGTAATGTTATGGCTGCCCAGAGAGCATATTATATTTAACCCTTACAGTCCCGGGCGCGTATAAAGCGGAACTGAAGGCAGCATAGATAGAAGTAGGTCTGTTCAGGAAGGGTTAATCTATTTTCTCCTTTTACATACACTATAACATGAGAATGTTATTTCATCAAATTAGGCAAATGAAAACATTGATTGTTTTTTAAAACATATACATAAGTGTATATTATAATAAGTAGATTTTAGAACAATAATATTGACAAGAAGTAGGATAAAAAGTTTATTGTTTCAATGGGTAATTCATACTGGTTAAAAGGTTGATTTTTGTAACTAAAGTTTCCACATCTTAATTTGTATGTTATGTGTTTATGAATATCATCTTTATATTATTATATTTAAATAGTGCTGTGTATATGGTGTCCGTCCATCGTTAGAAGACGATGGCGTATTATATTTTAAGTAGGCCATTCAACGTTAACCTTTCTGTGTTGGGATCTCATTGTACATGTCTCTTTCGCACATATCTGCAGCGCATGCATGAACGAAAAGTTTTCTTTACAAAAAGCTCCAGTGAAATCTCATTAGCTTCGTTTATAGCCTACTATACAAAGTTTGTCTAGGTCTCACTACCATATAGAGGGCTAAACACTCAGACCTGGTACACTGAAGTAAAGTATCCTTCGGACCAAGGTGGTCAAAGGGACGGTGAAGTAGCGTTCACCGGTTTATGTGACCCCGACATTCAATGGGATGTGTGGCCAGCACAATGCCCAGCCACCTAATGTCAGGTACCCATCAGAGCTGGGAAGACTCAAGTCCCAGGAAAAAAAAATCCTAGCCCTCACCAGGATTCGAACCCAGATCCTCGGCCTCCATGCCACCCAGGTACACTTGTTGTTTTTGTTTTTATTGGTGAGTTTATAGTTTGGTAAAGTCTTGAAATTAAGGATTTGTTCTTTCCTATTTTGATGGAAATTTGTTTTTTCATAAAACAATGTTGGTGGCAAGATTCTTACAACGATTAAGGTTCCTTTGCCCTTTGCGCACAGATTATCTACGTGACAGATAATTCCATCTGCCATTGTTACATTGTTAGGGTATATAGATCTAGACTCTTGTTGCAGTTATTATAATTTTGTGAGAGAAAAACACACACACACACAAAAGAAAAGAAATCAAAACAAATATCGCATTCTCTCATTTAGATGTCTTTAAATAGCGGTCTATGAATAATTAAGAAATTTTAGCAAAGATAAACAGATAAAAAAATATCTATTGAATATAGTACTTGCTATTGTGAAGCATTTTTTTATGAATGCGTCAATTTCAGTATCCAGCACTTGCTTCACATCGTCGTATGTGCAGTTTTGTACATCCCTAATCCATGACATTCCTTTCTGTAACAACTAAAGAATAATATTGCTATTGTTGTATTATTGTTACCAGTTTCTTTCTAAGTTATTGCGTTAAAATAAAAAAATTTAAAACCCATTAAAAAAATTGCTCCGGGTGATAATCGAACTCACAACCTCCGCATAACTTATCCCATGAGCCTCATGGGAAAGGTACTGTCTATAAGTACGGCGCGCTAACCGATTGTGCCACCGGAGCTACCGGAGCTTTTGGGGCATTACACTTGAATGAAGTGCAGTACAAGCCCAAATGTTTGATCTTTAAAACCCCAGACATACCTCTGTTGGTTTGAACAGTCGTGGGCTGGGTAATCGTTGTCGTCTATTTTAGACATTTTGTTATATTTACATCATGTCTGGTTAAGGTTACTATTTGTAACAATTATAGCACAGTTGGACTGTCATCTTTATCTAACCGCACTGTTATGGCTGTTATCACTCCCAGCTATTAGGCTATATAATAACGTTGACAAGTCATTTTAAAAGTGGCTAAAAAAAAATAAAAAAAAATTAATGTTTTGCATAGAAAATGCGTCTGTAAAAATATTCGGCGAAAGAATCACTTCTTAGACAGAATTAATATAAATATAAGCCCATAGGCCTACATAGGCTCTACATTTATTATGCATATATATCTATTGTATGTATGAAGCGGTTAGTTCACCGGACTGTCAACCAAAAACCAACTGACAGGTCGCGGGTTCTATCCCTGCTACCGACGGATCCCCGTCGCCCTGCAGGAGTTTTTGGGCCTAGTGCACGTAATAATCTTCTATCTAAAAGGAACGTCTGTAAACTTATATAGCAAGCTCCAAGAATAGTCGACTATATCCGAATGCGCTCTACAGATGAACCGAATTCTCGAACTTAACACGCATTAAAAACACAGTAATCTTCTTTACGAAGGACATACAAAGATACTGCAATCTTACAAAAAGACCTAGCTGGGTTAACAAATGGGTTGCCTGGACAAACCAGGAAAACCAGTAAAACTTAAAATCATTGCAAAAATTAATAAAGATGTAAGACAAGACTCGGACAATGGATGAGCGTAGGATGCAATAATCTTGGTTTATAGTAGAAGCGTTTGTAATATATAAGATAGACCTAGGCCTATGTCTTTTTACTCAGAAAAGTGCCAATAGTTAAGAACATCCTCAAAAAAAAGTTACTACCAACAAGTCCATTGGCGGGAAAAATGTAACCTAAACTAACAAGACAATTACTTAGTCTAAAAGTAGTAATAAATGACAAAATATCATTTCCCACCGAGTAGGTTCTGGCATCAGAGAAGGAATGGGTTTGTCTGAAGAAACTAGGTCAACCGTACTAATGAAATGTAAACAACAACCTGACGACCAGTATGGCCACTGAGGTTAAATCTCCGTATAACTAATTTGTTTATACTTGCTCTCCTTGTTTCTGTTACGGCCAAAGCCCGAAGTCGGCCAATTCGCGATCTGGCCGGCCAAATCGCGAAGTGGCTAATTCCATCTCACATTTGACCGGCCAATGCCCGATCTTGTCTTGTTTCGGACTTGACCAGCCAGTGTGCGAATTGGCCAGGGGCGATCGGCCAAAGTCGGAATAAGAAGGTCGTGGGCAGATTTTGAGTGTTAGTATACCCGTAATTATCACATTGGGCCTATATTTATCTACCTTCTTTCCCGTCATTCATTTCGCACTGCCAATTATATACACACACATACAATACCCTGAATGAAGTGAGGTGCATTTATCTGCGACAAACAAGCTTTTCTCGAAATCATACAAGCATGGGATGTTTATCGTTTACCTCTACAATAGAAACTAAGAAAGTAATAATAGTAATACTAAGGGCTTTATACACATCTAATGATACATTTATTTGTTTTGTTTCATTTTAAATTTTACGGACCAAAAAAAAAAGGATGGAAATACATTGTTACAATTCCACGGATTCTCTGTTGTCTATGTTCTTGTTCATTACAATACAAACAACTCAAGCCACTCGATGTATTTTCAAATGTTGAATTTAATGCTTGAACGTATGTACAATATAAACATTCAACTTCACTTGTAGCTATGCAGAAATCAACAACAACACAAACCACACTAATACGTTTATATATAATTTGGTGCTTAGTACTAGAAAAGGATTTTCCCGAAGCTTTTAGAATTTAAAAAAAAAGGGGTACTAGAAACTTGTAGCTTGTAGAGACTACCAAACAGCATATTGGTGTATTACGTCCAGTAGCGTAGCCAGAGGGGGGGGGGGAGCAGGGGGAGCGGCCGCTCCCTCTACGACCATTTACGAAAAAGAGGGCCTTTTCGGAAAAAAAATTATTTAATAATTTTAACAAGCCATGTAGCACAATTTATACTGTTTGTAATATATTTTTTTTTTTTAATTGCATTTCAACAATTTAATTTGTTACAATATGATTAATGAACCTTGTTAGATCTAGTTATTTTTAGTTTAATTTAATTTGATACGAAGTAAAGGTCACACTCTAGCAGGGGTCGGCAACCTTTTGCTAATGATGTGACAAGCTAGAATTTCTAAATTATTCAGCGTGCCTACAGCCTAAAAGTCAACCTGCTCTATTATACTTTTTTTCTTATCAGACAAGTAATTTAAATCCGTAGCTAGACAAAGGCTAAAAGCAAAAGAACTCTATAGAGAAAACCTTTTTATTACTTTTTATACCAAATACAAAATTATATTAACAAACTTTCACATTTATGGTAACTATTTTGTAAAGGTTATCATTTGGTTGTCAAAAAGCATATCTATCAACTGATACTATTTATTTAAATTTTTTATAATATTTTGTTCTCAGTTCAACTGAGATGTTCTTTAATTTATTGACAAAATATACTCATGTCGAAAACGTTAAGAGGCATTGATACAAAGTTATCATACAAACTGGGTAGGTAATGTAATGTTCAAAAAAATGTTCATATATTATATTAATCATATAATATTTATTAAATTTTCAACTACTTTTTCACAGTTTGGTCATTATAGAGTTATAATTTGTAGACCATAAAGTCTTTTACAAAATAAAAATTTAAAAAAATAAAAAAAGCAAAGCAAAATATCTCCCTTTAATTAAAATAAAGATTCTAAATTTGATTCAATAGTGATGCCAAACAAGTAATGTTTTGTAATATAACAAATAATATTACTGACTAATTATTATTTATTTACATAAACTATCGTTGTGGTATTCATTACAAGATTTAATTATTAGGAGTATAAAATTAATTTACGTTAAATAGTTGTAATATACATTTCCTCCATTAATTATTTGTCCATTTAACCTCGATCAGTTTATTTCTTAAACAATTTGGCACATTTCGATGACTATTTCATTAAGGGTTTAAAATTCAACTGGCTACGTTTTTCAAATCGCCAATATCCCTATACTTAATAAAAAAAAGTATCTATATCTAAGAAGGTCGTAGTAAGATTAATCCAGTTATGCTTGATTAAGAATGAAAAAATATATTTGAAAGTCTTGAAACTCCACTTTGAGTGCTTTGGTGTGCTTCTCAAAAAGACCAATAATCTATCTTAATATATGCCTTTGTAAAGGGAAGTACATATAGTTAAATGTTGTGAAATTGATTTCACTCAATTTAAATCTTACTGAAAAATATAGTTGCTTTAGTTTTCATCAATAATAAAACACCTCTTGGAGGTCTCTCGCGTGCCATGGAAAATCGCTCTGCGTGCCAAGTTTGGCACGCGTGTCTTAGGTTGCCGACCCCTTTTCTAGTGGATACCAGGTCATAAGCGGAAACTTAGAGTGTATAGGAACGGCCAACCGTTTGTGCCTAACTTTTACGCTGATGTTTAAGTGGTGCGTGGATACAGCAGAGTTAGTTCTCCGAGCCCCAAAAGAGTACGCTCGCTCACATTCTCCAAAAAAAAGATGGGGTTCAAGTCTGGTGTACTCACCGAAAAGTAATAATGTGACTTAAAGCGCGCTGGCTTTCTCCTTCTCGGCCGTATACGTGTAGTAATCGAAAACTTGGTTACATGAACTTCGCAAAAAAAAAAAAAGATACCCACAGAATTTAAAAGAAAGAAGAGAAATAACTTGTTTTAAAGAAATTCCGTTTGTTAAGGATATAACCGTCGGGCATGGTAATTTAATAGCTGAGAGGAAAAAATTAGAAAAGAATAGAGCGTTCCTATAACGTATCATATTTTGTAACTGACACATAGATACAGTAAATAAAAGTGTTTTTTTTTTAAATCTCTTTAAAAATGTCTATATTGGCGATTTATCTCGTATTTAAAAATTAAAACGAAGAATAATTCAGTCCTATAGAAGCATTCGCATTGATTCTCTAAATATTTTTTCGACACTAGATACTCATCCCGAAAATGAGCAGTAGATGCAATCAATTTTGCATAAATTTCTATCATTCCCATAGTTGCTAGTAAAAATCGTGAATGGTTAAAAAAAATACTGCACTTTATACAGTGTGTGTATCCTGTGGCACAGGGTTTTCTCATAACACTTGATACGTACGAATTCTTAGTTCTTCTATTAATGTGGAAAATTTTCTAAAAGTGGGGCCTTTTACCTACAAGTTCGCTCCCCCTAGCGTCAAAACCTGGCTACGCCACTGATTACGTCATAATAAATAGCCATCTTTCAATTAACACATATACTCTCTGCGCTAAAATCAAATGTAAATAAACAACTCTAATGAACTATCAAGACAATATCGAATATAAAAAAGAAATTACTATTAAATACTATACACACATAATAACATCGTATCTTGTTAGTAAGACCGTTATACTTACTGCCTCAACGTCAACGAGAAGGCTTTGCAATGGTTCCTTCATTTCTTCTATAATTTCTAATTTTGAAGTTATTAGCTTTAACTCTTGAAATGTTATCATCTATAAAAAAAATATGTACAAACAAACGTAACAAAAAATAAAGCAGAAACAAATAATTTTTTTTTGCATTTCTGAATCATTCAGCGTGTTAAAAAGCTTAAAATGTACCTGCACTGGCATTGAATTTCTCTTAGAAAATAATTGAATTGCTTTTTTTTTTAGCGTCTTTCGCGTGCCAATGAAAATGTCTCGGCGTGCCAAGTCTGGCACGCGTGCCGTAGGTTGCCGACCCCTATTCTTGTGAATGTTTTGCAAATCTTTTTTTTAATTGGGTAGATATAACAAAGATATATGTATTCATCTAGGAAAAAAATCAAAATCGCCAATTCACATTACAGTAACTATACACATCCGAATTAAATAGCCTAATGTAAATAGCTCATTGTGTTGTTTAAATCACATTATTAAATCCTAAACGTCAATATAAAGTAAAATATGGAGTTATAATTATCTTCCAAACTTGTCACGTTAAAGTCGGTAGTTTTTTAATACATACTTTTAGAATTGATCAGGTATATGTATACATACTGGCACTGTCTGTTTGTGAAAGAGGGTTGAAAGGGAATATTTTATTAATGAAGCCGATATTATAAGCTAAGTGAAATACTGATGACGACTGGCTTAAATAAAAGCGCCAGCGTGCTGTTTAAAAAGAAAAGAGGAAGCATGTTTGTATCCTTTCAATCCAACATATAGTTGTATATTTTTTTCATGAATACTTTGGCCTGGAGAGATAGCTTGGCAGTATTATCGCCGTCATAAACTATCTAAAGACACTTTTAGGTTAAATTCAGTTTATAAATGCTTTGGGGAAAGGGAAGCAATTCTATAATATATGTTTTCCTATATGTGTCTCTATATATATAATTATGTGTACCAACTACCAAAAAGAGGGCAAATCTAATCGTCTTCCGAGACTATGGAGCCCATGATGATGATGACCAACTACCACCTTGCTTGTTTATGACAGGACTAGTGAGAAAGCAACTTTTTATTGATTCATACATGGACTTAACCAGACTTCGAACGACCTGATATTTATTACGCTACCAGTAAATAAAAAAATATTTTTATAAAATGTTTAGTCTGGTTAACGCTGCTTTACAAGTATAATAATACTTAAAGGTATTTACAAACCCTTTTTATTTTCTGGTTCATTGAATGGGCTAAGTCTTCGGAAGGCTAATGCAGAGCAAATGTACGTTTTATTTCTTATAATTTATAAATCTTTGTAAGGCCGATACATAAAGAATATGCATAATATAAACTTTGATTTGCTACGGACAGTTCGTTATTAGATAATATAATCAATATAGTCTATAGCTTTCTTTTGTTTCTAACTATTGACAACATCATATCACTATGGTATATAAGGTTCATGTGATAATATTCTGTATGAGCCTTTACATTAGCTTGTTTTTTTCTTTCTTTGTGACTGGCAAATGACATAATCTTTGTTCGGCTAATAGGCCTACACCATTTTAGATAGACGTTTAAGAAAAGTACATCGTAAATGTGCTGGAAGTAATTTAAAGATTGCGTGCACAAATATTTTCAGTCATTTTCTTAACTTTACAAAGTTAGGTTAGTAGTTGATATAATTCAACAAACGCTTTAATATTAAAACCATTTTAAGTAAACAACAAGACAAGGATAGCCATATACAAAAATAATGGCCCTCATGTATTTAGAATATACATTACACATAGGCGTTATCTTCAAGCAAAATGTTTATACAACTTTAGTAGCAGGTAAAACGATACAATATTTATGAGACAATTTTCATGTAAGAGAAAATACAAGTTCTACATGAACTTATGAGTGCTTCACGTTACCTTATAAGTTTTCGGAGTTGTTGTTTTTTTCCTACATGAAATGTTTTGACATCGATATAAATATTCCGAATTGCAAACAATGTTGATTATTTTATCATACACACTCCTACATTTATTGAAACAGTATCGACCTTACCAGATTATAGAACGTTAATATAGAGTTTAGTCTTATCTGAAATTTAGGATTTACGATTGTGTGTGTGTAACGAGGAAGTCAAACAAGGTCTAAGTATTAGATCATCGCAACTTTCAAAGATAATCATGTAGGGCACATAAAAGAGAAAACAGTTTGCCCATGGTGTATACAATGATAACAAGAAAACCGTAAAAACCGAAGTTTTTATTATACTCCCTTTATTTATCTCTTATACTTTCCTTTTAAGAAATGAATATTGTCATAAGTGTAGTATTATTAAGTTGTTTTAACTGAAAATGTGATAGGATGTATTGTTAGTCGGGGCAAGTCTGCTGTCCAAATTTCAGCTCGATCGGACCACGGGAAGTGGTCGAAAAATCGAAGCCAATTTTTGCACCATTGCAGACAGAAAATGCAACTTAAAATAAAGGAAGTAAAAAGAAGTTAGATGACACTCTGTTGGAAGAAAGTAATAAACCAAGAACTTTATTTTTGTAATCAGCAAATCTCGACGCTAGCATGTGATACGATGTTGTTTTTTTTAAAACCACCTGCACGTCATGTTTAGCTGAGCTATTTACACATATACTTATTAATAGGTGTTAAATTCATTGGCTAAACATAAACAATGCATAGCCTATTAACAAACTTAAATTTATTGCTTTGAGTTTATCCCTCATGTGTTACGAATATTAATAAGGGCCCTTTTGCAAAGCTTCGATTGTGGTACTTTTCGATGGATAAACACGTGCTCAGAAAGCCACTGATGCTTACAACACAATTATTCAGTTTTTAAATAATAATTGAAATAAGTCTTGTTTTACCTACGCAGTTCCAACGAAATAATTGTTAAAGGTTAGCTTGCAAAACATGAAACATCGGGTATTTCGGCAGGTCCGTTTTAAATGAGAACATTGCAAATACCTTAGCATGTCATAATGACATGGATGTTTTATTTTGGATGCGTGAAGTTAGCGCATCCAGGCTTGCCTGTCTTTATAGTGCGGATTTGTGGAACCCATTTTCGTTATTATTTCTTTACGGATATAATTGCACTTCTCGCAATGTCAGTGTTAATATCCAGATCTCTTAATGGATTATTAATCACAGAGTTTCAGAGAAAGTGAAGTTCTAGCCTGATACGTGGATTAGAGAAGAGGGTGGGCATTTTCTATGTTTTCTCTTCAATGCACAAACGGCCATAAAGTCGATTATATATAATGATTTGATACACTATTACAATTCTTAAAAAGTTTTCATAATGTGAACATAAAGCTATTCACTTTGAAAAAAGGTCAAGAAAAAAAAATTTGACCCCTATAACGTATTTAATAACAATTATACAATTATTTAAACATGTGAATGGTAGTTTAAAATACTTGTCCACAGATATTTCTTTAAAAATACCTACTTGGTTCACTTTTGCGAAAACATTGTTATCCACAATTACAACAACTGTATGCAAAACCCTAAATCAAGATAACTTTTCAATTTTAACAGAATAAATCAACTTCGATTATTGTCGGTTATTTACATTGCCAAAGTCACACGGACAAATTATTGTTCCACTAAAAGACAGGCAATATTTTCTCTACGACTTCATTATATTTCGTGGACGATGGAACTATAAAACGCCTATAGCAATCTATACAAATCTTTTTGATGATAATGATAAACGTCGTATAACATTATATGGCTGATAATACACTTTTACATTCAAGTATAAATTGTGAAGAAACATGGGTGCATCCACTAAAATGTGATGGTTTTGTTGGAAATATTTTATTATATCAAATAACTGTTTTGCACCAGCTAAAAGAATGATGCTAGGAATGTGTCATTGATTAAGGAAACACATCAACTTATTTATAATTACATATATTTACATAACCCGAAGTCGAATAAAAAAACTTAAAGTACCTCCAAGCAGAGATAATGTTTCGCTAAATTCAGACCAAAGTATATCAACCAATAAAAAGATATTCTAATCTAGGAACAAAAATAAATGATCATAAATTTAAAGAATGCTAGCAAACAACCCTTCTCCATTGACGTGATTCCAGCATGTAAAGTTTGGCATTAAACTTAACCGGATATTAAAATACTTGAAACGTACTTAAACTGGTGCAGGGCGATATTGATTTTGTTTTAATTTAGTTTGATAAGACATTGCTTAGACCGATATGTATACACATACTTTTAAGGGTACTCTGTATGCTTTGAAATGTTATGTATGGTTTTCTGTTTTAGCAGTAACTTGTCAGCATTTATATTCATGTTGAGAGAAAACTAATCCTCTAATTGGTTAAAGAGTGGGTAGACGTCGACTCCTATATATCTTTGAGCTAAGACGACATTGGTAACAGGATCCTGCAATTGGAGGTTGTTGGTTTGTTTTTTTGTATTATTTAAATCTAATTCTTTAACATTTTTTTTTACTTCCGTTAACGTTATTTTTTATACAACTACTTAGTTTACTTTCCTTTTTAGACCAATAACTAATTGAATTGACCCTAATTGAAAAATCATTAATAAACCTTAAATGCTTTATTTTTAAGTAAAAACATTTATTTTAAAACGGTCTAAAGGAAATATTTTAAATTCTGTAGGTTTGTGATACAGATTTTTTTATTATTGAGTTGGTAGCCTGTGTCAATTATGTAAAAATAATTGTCAAAGCCTTTGGAACGGCTAGGTGATAATTAACTTTGTAAACATACGTAGCGATATGAAAAATAAAATAACAAATGACATTTTGAGTGGCCATGTTTGTTTACTGTACATAGATGATCCTTAAAACAGTAGCGTAGCCAGATGGGGGGGGGGGGAGCAGGGGGAGCGGCCGCTCCCCCTATGACCATTTTCGAAAAAAAGGGCCTTTTTGGGATAAATAATTTAATAATTTTAACAAGCCATGAAGGACAATTTATACTGTTTCTAATATGTTTCTAAATTTAAATTACGTTTCAACCATTTAATTTGTTACTATATGATTACAACACAGGAACAAAAGTAAGATTATTTGCAGATGATTGCATAATTTATAGAACAATAAAGACAGGAAAAGATAGTGAACTTTTACAAAAAGACCTAGATGAACTACGGGAATCAAACTGGAGTATGTCTTTTCACCCAGAAAAATGCCAACTAATAAGGGTATCCAAGAAAAAGAAACAAATAATAGCAAACTACTTCATTCATGGTAAAGAACTAACTCAAACTAGCAATGCTAAGTATCTAGGAGTAACAATAAATGATAAGATTTCTTGGAACCCTCATATTGATGATATAATTAAAAAAAAACAAAAAAACATTAGGATTCATAAAAAGGAACTTTTACAAATTATGTAATAAGAATATAAAACTAAAATGCTATCTCACATTAGTTAGGCCTATACTAGAATATGCAGGATCTGTATGGGACCCATCAACTAAGGAAAACATTAACAAATTAGAACAAATTCAAATAAGAGCTGCAAGGTTCATAACTAGTGAATATTCCCAATTGACAAGAGTAACACCAATAGTAAAATTACTAAACCTAGAAACACTAGAGGACAGAAGGGCAAAGAGTAAAGTAGTAATAATACATAAGGCATTAAACTCTAATTTAGAAATCCAACACAATAACAACCTGTTGCAAAGCTCAGATAAACATTAAGACAAAAACACTTTCCTTGTCCCTTATGCGAGAACAAATGCATATAAGTACTTTTTCTTCCCGAGTGGCATTCGGGCATGGAATGGGCTGCCTGAACAAACCAGGAAAACCAATAACCTAACATCATTTAAAACATTAATAAAAATGCAAGACTAGACTCGGACCACGGATGAGCGTTGGACACAATAATCTTCTTTATAGAAGGAGCGTCTGTAATGTATAAGATAAGATATAAGATTGATGAACCTTGTTAGATCTAGTTAATTTTAGTTTAATTTAATTTGATAGTTAAAGTCGCCCTCTAGTGCAGGGGTAGGCAACATTATGCTAATGGTGTGACAAGCTAGGATTTCAAAGTCATTCAGCGTGCCTACAGCCTAAAAGTCAACCTGCTCTGTTATACTTGTTTTTTTTAAAAGACAAGTAGGTAATTTAAATCCGTATCTAGACAAAGGCCAAAAGCAAAGGAACACTATAGAGAAAATCATTAAAGCGTTTTATATTTAATTTAAAACAAATAATGTGTATGTGATTTATCATCCTTTTTATTAGCACTTATAACAAATACAAAATTATATTACCAAACTGTTACATTTATGGTAACTTTTTTGTAAAGGTTATCATTTAGTTGTCAAGATACATATCTATCAACTGCTGATATGGATTTTAATATTTTGTTCTTAGTTTAACTGAGATGTTCTTTAATTTTTTTATATATTTTTTATATTTTTTTTTAACAATGCACAATATTTTTTTATTTTGCCACAAAATACATCAGAACTTAAAGGCATAATCAAAGACATAATTAGTATATTCTAACATTAGTAAATAATAGTAAAAGATACCGAAATAATAATATTAATAATAATAGATTCATTTTAAGCTATCAAGAAAAGAGAATACCTACATAGAAATACAGTATAGGCATAGTAACATAGTAACATAGTAACTTAATAACATAGTAACATAGTAACATAGTAACATGTTAACATAGTAACATAGTAACATAGTAACATAGTAAAAGTGTAACATAGTAACATAGTAACATAGTGACATAGCAACATAGTAACATAGTAACATAGTAACATAGTAACATAGTAACATAGTAACATAGTAACATAGTAACATAGTAACATAGTAACATAGTAACATAGTAACATAGTAAAATAGTAACATAGTAACATCATAACATAGTAACATAGTAACATAGTAACATAGTAACATAGTAACATAGCCACATAGTAACATAGTAACATAGTAACATAGTAACATAGTAACATAGTAACATAGTAACATAGCAACATAGTAACATAGTAACATAGTAACATAGTAACATAGTAACATAGTAACATAGTATAATAGCAACATAGTAACGTAGTAACATAGCAACATAGTAACATAGAAACATAGTAACATAGTAACATAGTAACATAGTAACATAGTAACATAGTAACATAGTAACATAGCAACACAGTAACATAGCAACATAGTAACATAGTAACATAGTAACATAGTAACATAGTAACATAGTAACATAGTAACATAGTAACATAGTAACATAGTAACATAGTAACATAGTAACAGTAGCTTCATGCTAGGTTGATCAAAGAACCTTCCAAAGATGGACTCGCACCTGACAATCATACATACCTAGTTTTTCGAAGTGAATCTAAAGCAGCCGTTCCCAGCCTGTGGGTCGCGACCACTTTGGGGGTCGAATGACGATTTCATGGAAGTCGCCAAGGACCATAGAAAAACACTTATTTTTGATGGTCTTATTGAGACTTGCCACAACAACATGTACAACACAATACTCATCGATGGCGCCACCTCACAACCCCCCCCCCCCCCCATAGTGTGTAGCGGGGTGAAACAGGGTTGGGTCCTGGCACCAACACTCTTTAGTGCCAGGGACTGGCAACCTTTTGATAATAGTGTGCCAAAGTGGATTTCTAATTCATTCAGCGTGCTAACAGCCTAAAAGTCACCCTGCGTTAGCACTCTATTTCTTATAGAATATACTTGACTAGTTTTTTTTAAAGTCCTCTGTGGGCTATTGAAAATCGTTTTCTGTAACAAGTCTGGCACGCTTGCCGTAGGGTGCCAATCCCTGGTCTAGCAGGGGTTGGCAACCTTTTGATAACATTGTGCCAAAGTATGATTTCTAATTCATTCAGCGTGTCAACGGCCTTAAGGTCATCCTGTTGTAGCACTAAATTTCTTGTAGAAGAGACATGAATAGACTTTTAAGACCTCTTCCGTGTGCCATTGAAAATCCATCACCGTACCAAGTGCCGTAATTTGCAGAACCCCTTCCTAGATTATTATTCTTTTCTGTTCATTTTTCAAACCTTAAAATTAAGGCTTTTCAAAAATTTTAATGTTTTAATTATATTGTTTTTGTTCATACTGTTTAAAAACGTAAATGCGTACTAATGAAAACAAGCTAGTAGCGAAAAAGGTGTTTGAAAATTTACATTTTTAATGTAAAATCATTAATTTATTGATTGTTCCGTTTACGTATTTTTATCAATTTGAGTACTGGTACTAATATATGCATTTACAATGTTTTTTTTAAATGCACATTGTGTTGTAAATTTATATTTTCAAATCATTTCCCCTGGGACTTAAAATTACGACTATTATCTCCCTTGATTAGATCGGATCGGATCATTCTAAAAAAACTTTAGCTTTGGCCTAACAAATTGGATGTAAATAAAATATATTATATAGCTTAACTTATCTGCTTTCTTTGAGGAACATGACATTGAACCAGATAAAAGGATTACGATAATGATTTGTACGGTAATTATTTTTGTGAAATTACGAAATTTCATTGCACCTTTCAAATTTATCTCACACTTCTTTGCACTTGAAAGAAGGTCAAGCACTGTCATATTTGAAGATATTCACAAATGACAATATTGATGTTTAGCGAATTGATACAAAGTAATCATACAAACTGGGTAGTTAATTTAATGTTCAAAAAATGTGCAAATATTATATTAGTCTTATAATATTTATATAATTTTCAACTACTTTTTGACAGTTTGGTCATTATAAAGTTATAATTTGTAAGCCATTTAGTCTTTTATTAAATAAAAATTGAGAAACATTAGAAATATTAGCGGAAATAAAAGTAGCTAATTATCTCCCTTTAATTAAAATAAAGATTCTAAATTTGATTCAATAGTGATGCCAAACAAGTTATGTTTTGTAATATAACAAATAGGCTATTATTGACAAATTATTATTTATTTACACAAACTAGAGTTGTGGTATTCATTACAAGATTTAATTATTAGAGGTATAAAATTAATTTACGTTAAACAGCTGTAGAATCATAATTAAACATTTCCTGCATTAATTATTTGTTCATTCAAACGTAAGGCACATTTCGATGCCCATTTCATTAAAGATTTAAAATTCAACTGGCTACGTTTTAAAATCGCCAATATCCCTACAATTAATAAAAACAAGTATCTACATCTAAGAAGGTCGTAGTAAGATTAAGCCAGTTGTGCTTGATTGTGTATGAAACAATCAATTTGAAAGTCTTGAAACTCCGCTTTGAGTGATTCGATGTGCTTCTGAAAAAGCCCAACTATCTATCTTAATATATGCCTTTGTAAAGGGAAGTACATATAGTTAAATGTTTTGAAATTTATTTTACTCAATATAAATATTACTGAAAAATATAGTAGTTTTTGTTTTCATCAATAATAAAACACCTCTTGGAGGTCTCTCGCGTGCCATTGAAAATCGCTATGCGTGCCTTAGGTTGCCGACCCCTGCTCTAGTGGACACCAGATCCGAGCCCCAAAAGAGTAAGATCGCTCGCATTCTCAAAAAAGGTGGGGTTCAAGTCTGGTGTACTCACCTAACAGTACTAATATGACTTAAAGTGCGCTGGCTTTCTCCTTCTCGGTCGTAAACGTGTAGTGATTGAAAACTTGGTTACATGAACTTAAAAAAAAATGAGAATACCCACAGAATTTTAAAGAAAAAAGAAAAGAAACGAAATAACTTTTTTTTTAAAGAAATTTCGTTTGTTAAGGATATAACCGTCGGGCGTGGTGTTTTAATAGCTGAGAGGGAAAAATTAGAAAAGAATAGAGCTTTCCTATAACGTACCATAGAAACAGTGTTATGTAACATAGACAACATAGACACAGTAAATAAAAATGTTGAAACAGTATTTGTTTCTAAAATCTCTTTAAAAATGTCTTTATTGGCGATTCATCTCGTCTTTCAAAATTATAAGAAGGAGAATGCAGTCCTATAGAAGCATTCGTATTGATTCTATAAATACTTTTCGGCACTAGATGTTCATCCCGAAAATGAGCAGTAGATGCAATCAATTTTGCAGAAATTCCCATCACTAAAAGTGGCTAGTAAAAATCGTGGATTGTTAAAAAATACTGCACTATTATACAGTGTGTGTATCCTGAGGCACGGGGTTTTATTATAACACTTGATACGTACAAATTCTTAGTTCCTCTATTAATCTGGAAAAATTGCTAAAAAAAAGGGGCCTGTTTCCCCTAGCGTCCGAACCTGGCTACGCCACTGCCTTAAAAGTATAAGAATTTTACATAAAAATAACTCTTCAATCATCTGTTAGAAGTTAATTGGTTATGCAAACGAAATACCCTGCATATTTTGATTATAGTCACACAAACACGCACAACTTAAGATTTACAGTAGTCCTAATATAACATAGTTAATTAATATTACTCAATTTCAAGAACAAAAGAGTTCCTGGAAAAATGTTTACAATTTTACGGCTAACTAAAATATTAATTAATTTATTAAAATCAATAATCAAGTTAGTACATGATATAAACATATAATTTTTTATAACACATCTAATACTTCTGAACATCTAATAATTTATTGTATAGAACTATTCACAAGTTTACCTATGGCATTATATATCTCATTTTAGAGTTAAAGTACAATTGACAGGACTAAATTACTCATAGCCCAAGCAACGGTCTTACGTCTTACTTATCAAAGTCTTGCTATATTGTCTAGAAAGTAAGTATAAACATAAATAAAACGTGACATTTTGTATACCATAAATTGCAAATATACAAATTTCACACAAAAATCAGATTCTGTGCACTCGCCATATTGAGAAACTTAGTGTTACAAAAAAGTATTTAAAACCAACATTTTTCATAATACAGTTTTACCGTAGTGCATGGGTGATATGGCGCAATAAAGTAAATGGGTCACACATAATATTAGGCCCCAGAAATATTATCAAAATATTTACAGTAAGTAATAGAAACCTTTGTAAATATAAAAAGAGAAACTGTTTTAGAGAAAAAAACAATATTTACATCCTATTGCATAGTTTGAATAATTTTAGCAATTAAAATTGTACTTTATGGTTTATTAGTGTTTTTATGTTGACATATCTATTCGATCGTTGTAGCAAAAAAAGTTGTTAAATGTTTAGGGCAGCTTATGGTCTTGTTATCTTACCTGTATTTACTTGTGTATGCATTAATATATATTTGTTCGAGTATCGACTTAGTTTAAAATCCTGTATATTTTTTTTTCAGATGATTACTTTTTCTGAATTAAAATTGATAACGTCTAAACTAGAACGTGTGGAAGAAATGGAGACACTTTTACAAAATCTTATGGCAGACATTAATGCAGTGAGTATTAAGTTGTAGATGATATTTTTTATAGAAGAAATATTTTGCAAAGATCAGTGCTTTTTTCTTAAAAAAAAGGTCCCATAACTCCTATAAAAAGGTACCGATGCTCTTATTTATGTTCGTCGTGTCATAAAGAAATAACACTGAAATTAGTAGTCTATGGGAAAAAAGGTGCCAGAACTCTGTTCCGGTGCGTTCCATTAGAAAAAAAAACACTGGCCAAGATTTTTTGGTACCACTTTTTTCATACTTAATAATATTTTCACGCAGTCTTTAATTATTTTGATGTTGTTAATAGCTCTAACTAGGGGAAACAACAACATAAAAAGGATTAAATAAGTAATAGACAATTATTTTGGAGATTTAAGGTTTATTTTATTATCTTGTGTGGTGGTCAAAGTTACTCCGTCATGGGGTTACTTTGGATAAAAAATATTAATTAAATTAAAAAAAATAAAAAATTTGACCATAATTATCTAAAATGTTATTGCAAACCATTCAACATTAAATAACAAACTAAATTGCAAAGGGAAAATGAAAAATTAAAATTGAAAATGAAAACTTTTATAATGTAACTTTAGACTGTGTGCCTTTGTATGTGGATTTGCGGTATCCATTTGTCATCTGAACCGTAATTGACTATGTTTTCACCGGTCATGTTTTAAATGGTGTAAATTAAATTTGAGAAATAGTCACTAATAACTTGGCGAGATGCATGAGGTTTTTTTTAAGTGTTCGGAAATATTCTCTTTCTGATTTCATCCTTGTAGCGATGAAGAAAAAAGTCCAACCAGCCATAACCATCCAGTTGTGTCACGATGTGGCAATTGAGAGGGGGGTAATAATGGCTGGTTGTCTTAGAGATATGAGGTGCCGATGCTGTAGTTGACCTGGAATATTTATTTGTTCTCTACTGGCTCGCTTAGATGTTATTGAACACACACAGACAGACAGTTCTAAGTTAGGCAAGCAAGTCTCTGGTTACGTTTCAGGTGTTTATTTATGATTCAAATTCAATATCCAATGATGAGATACACATACTAACATGCAGGGGAGATACAATGCTTGAGATATATGCACAGGAACGTCTAACACTCAATATACTGTGTTGTTACGGAATCCAAGGTTAGGCTACGTAACTATAATGAGGGAATTACGATTACTGGCTAAGTATCTGCAAGTCCGAGTAACAATTTGGGAGCTAGACCAAAACGATGTATCTAGCTCGGGAGCTGGGAGAGATCTGCTTTAGTTTAGTTGGGCGGCTTTTTCGTGGACACTAGTCACCTGACCCAAGGTTAATTTGGTTGGCTTACATTTAATTACATCCTATTCTCATTGGCTAGATTGAATATACATTTGCATAAGAAAGGCTTATTGGAGCCAAAAATGGATTGGGGGTCGGGGTTGCGAGGGGCGAAAAGGGGGGGGGAGAGAGAGGTCTAGATGAAAGACAATTTATACAGACGTCCTGCTGAGTGGGGGGATTTATCTCCCTTTGGTAGAATTTTAAGTAGTTAACTCAAGTGGCTGGGGGGGGGGGGGGGTTCGGACGAGAATTTGGTATATGTGTGCGAACTGGGTTCTCTGGTCAGCGTTCAGGGAACGACCGTCTCAAAGCAATTGCATAACATGCCGCTAAGCTGAAGGGATATAAAAGAGGGTGGGGGTGGCGGGGACGCGAAGAGGAGGGGGCGAGTGAGGGATCGCATAATGACTCGCTCACATGCGTTAAAATAGCACAAGATATAAATACATTAAGACATGATATGAATACATTAATATAGCATAGGATAAATATATACATTCTAACTAACACATTCGTACCCATTCAACCAAGATGTAGTACCAAGTTGAATTGTATTAGTCAGTAGACTCTGAATTTGGGCGAAGTACAAGAGTATAGTGACGGATAGAGAACAGGTGAGAAAGAGTGATGGGGAGATGTAATTGCGTAAGGGAGGGAGAAGATAGTGACGTCAGACTAACCTTCTCTCTATTCTAGCTAAACTTAAGCTAATCTAAGGTTCTAGTTATACACTGCTATCTATGCTATAGTCTATCTATGAGTGCTACGAGTCACGGTTTAATCCAGAATCGTGACAACTCACCCGGGTAGCTTGGGAATCTACTCAGAAAGTGGATTCATACCTAATTTACTGAGTCTGAGGCCTGGGAAAAGGGGAGTAACTACACACTCATTAACAGTGTGCGCGCGTGGGGCCGTATTACTGAGTATGCTGGGCCACGAAGTGTGTAGGGGCACTAGTTAGTGTCCGCTCTGCCGCGTGTGTCGAAAGGGGTTTTGGCCTAGGCACTGTTGCAATGTCTCGAAAGCATCAGTAGCGAGTTTGTCCCAAGATAATGGGAACGATGTGGGTGCGTTTAGCAATCTAAATAACGGGCGGGTAATTTTACGGAAGTTTGGTATAAGGGTATTCTGATAGTTGCTAAATTCGCCCAGTGTTTGCCTTAGTTCGAGTCTCGTCGTGGGCAGCCTTGCATGACGGAGCTTATCTTTAATGGACATGGGGTGGGGGAGAGGTGTCTGGTTGGGGGTGGGGCGGGGCGATCCGTAGGTTGCGGGTGTAGGCAGGCAATGCGTTTGTTTACCTACAATCGGTCTTCCGAGTAGGATGTCTACTTGTAGGCCTTCTATTACGGCGGCCTCAATGGGGCCTGTAAAAAGTGCTGAGCTGAGGTTTACGAGTGCGGTCGGTAGCTGCTGAATAGGAGAGTTATGAGATGGACCTTGGAGTCGCACATAGCGTCATGTGTAGTCGCGGGGGTCGATTTTTGATCGCGTTACTAGGGCCTCAAAGCTAAGACCGGAATCATACGTACAAGAGGCGAGTCGGCCGTTGATTCTGACTATCTCGTCGACGTAGCTACGGGGGAATTGGTTATGTTTGTCTGCCGAGGAAATAGAGAACACGTGGTGGACTCGATCGTAGTCACTGCTTGAGTACTGGTCACGCCCCTGATCGGCGGTTTCCTGTTCGGGAGCTAAGTGAGGGGTGGGTCTGGCGTGGCGGTGGTCCCTACGTCGGGAATCTTGGAGGGGCGGAGGGGGACTGGATTGGGATTGACCCGGTCGAGATGAGGGGACGCTGTTTGGTTTGATAAGCGGGGGAGGGTTGGCGCAGGGATTGTCTCGATAAGGCCGATGTGGCTGTGGGTGTCTCGGGCGGGAGTAAGGGGATGGTGACATTCCCGGTCTACCATTTTCCCGTCGGGAAGCGGGCGGTGGGTGAATTTTTCCGCGGGGGTGGGACGACTCTATTATGTCTCCTTTCTGTACTAGTCTTACCGGGGCATTGAAAGGGGAGGTAGAGCTAGCGATGGCGTTGTGGGCTAACGGGTAATTGATTTCTTCCTCAATGACCTCTAATTTGGCGTGTGGGTTAGTATATGGTTTGACCTTAATGGTTCGCGGGTCGGTGACCTTAGTGGTGAGCGGTTCTAAGTTTGTACGCCCTGGAGTGTCGGCTTGCACGTCAGCGTATGAGGGGAGTAAGGTTTTGACTGTTTTGGCTTGTTCAGGGGTTGGGAGTGGACAGATTTCTACATCCTTTATGGTTTCTGTCTGCTGTAAGGGGAATGCGGTTAATGAGTCATCGGCTTTTGTTTCTTCAGCAATAGTCGTTGCTACAGGGGGTTTATTGTCACGTGGGCGCTCTATGTATCGCATTAGCAAGTTGGTGGGGAACAGTTTGTCTTTGTTGCCGATCTTTATAAGGTATTTGGTGTCTGAGAGTTTTTTCGTAACTGGGTATGGGCCTCTCCATGCTAACTGGAGTTTGTTGTAAGAGGTGGGGAGGAGCAGTAGTGCTTGATCGCCCGGAGCCAGAGAGCGTTCTTTGGCCCGCCGATCGTATAGCGTCTCCTTTTTCTCCCTCTCCTTGGCTAAGTGTTTTGAGGCGATAGAGTGGGCAGTTTTAAGCCTAGTCTGTAAGTTATTGGTGTAGGCGTAGACTGAGAGTTCTTCGGGGTGGGGGGAGGGTTTGGTCCAGGCGCCCTTGAGGCGTTCTAGTGGATCACTGGGTTGGGGATCGAGTAACATCTCATCGGGAGTGTAGCCTAAAGTAGAATGGGGGTTGGACCGATATGCGGGTAGTGGGGCCAGTGTCGGGTCATCCTGTTGGGCCCGAGGGAGTTCGTTGGCCGTGGGGGGCTCCACGGGAGGGTGGGGAACGGGGTCAGGGTGCGCGTGTGTGGCCACTGGGGCTGGGGGAGGGAGGGGGAAATCGTTAACTCTGACGTATCGGCTCCCCAGGACGACATCATATGATAAGTCGGCTCGGACCGCTAGGGTGGCCGTACCAGTGTATAGGGTTGACCTGATGTGAACCCAGGCGGTTGGGAGGGTCTCAGTTATTCCCCATGCAATTGTAATCTGGATTGACTCGCCAGTGTAGTCGGAGGGATTCACGAAGGAAGCCTTAATGATCCCCTCAGCCTGGAAACCTGAGGAGAGAAGGGCCCTGGCTGTTTTAGAGTTGATCTCTATATTTCTTTCTGTCTTGGTTTCCGGGTCGTCGGGGGTTGTAGGCCGGCCGGGGGTGCCCGCAGTGCAGAGGGTGGCGACGCAACATATTATGGGGGGGTTCTGGGAGTGATCAGGGCCTGTGTGTGCCTTGGGTTGTTGCTCATCCAACCGGTTTTCTTCTCTCTGCTCTAGTCTAAGTTCCCTGTCTAATTGTTTCTCCTCTCTAGCTATTTTTTCTAATCTAAGTTTCTCTGCTTCTACTCTAAGTCTATCTTCTCTCTGCTGCTTACGCAATAGTCTACCTTTAGCCATAGTGACAGAGTAAGGCGAGAGTAAGGCAGTAACAGACAGAGATATAACGAGATAGAAGGAGGAAATGTGAGAGGGGGTTGGGGTTCAGAGTTTAGCTAACGTAATACAACTCAAAATGGTACTCACCAGACAGCAATTCCAGAATTTTACACACATACACTAACACACGTATATCCAATCATAAAGTTATCGTTTATATGGCGCTCGGCGCTGTTGGTGCAGATCTTCGGGCTGGTTAGGAATTCTCTTTCCCCGTGCCGGGACTGGATTAGCGTTTAATGTTAGTGTCTATTTTCCCGGGTTTGGATACCGGGAACTACGGCGGGTTCCTACGGGGAGGTTGACAGGGCAGTTGTCGGGTTCTCGGCGGTCTCTAGTTGTCGGGCAGGCTGATGCGGCGGCGGTGGGTCTCTCTGCTGACGTCTCGGGTGCCGGTATGTTGATGCGGGGCCAGAGGGTGGCGATCTGGCGGTTGGGGCGGCAAATCTGGCGTAATGGGGTGGCAAATTTGGTTGCTGGTGTGTCTGGGGTGACGTAGGCTGGCGTAGTGTGGCGAGCCTGGCTTAATGGGGTGAGTTGGCTGGGGTGGCGTAGATTGCTCGGAGTGGCGAATCTGGGGTGGCTTAGGTTGGCGTATCTGGGGTGCGTAGGCTGGGGTGACGTAGGCGTAGGCTGGGGTGGCGTAAGCGTATGCTGGGGTGTCGTAGGCGTAGGCTGGGGTGGCGTGGGCGTAGGCTGGGGTGTCGTAGGCGTAGGCTGGGGTGGCGTAAGCGTAGGCTGTGGTGTCGTATGCGTAGGCTGGGGTGTCGTAAGCGTAGGCTGGGGTGGCGTAGGCTGCGTAAAGTGGCGAACCTGGTTTGATGGGTTGATGGGTCTGGTTGCTGGCGTTGGGATGACGGGTCTGGTTGCTGGCTTAGAGTCTTTGTGTTGTAGAGAGATGAGCCCCCATCCAGGGTCGGTTTCAGCAGAATCGGCGTAGTCCTCGGGTTGTTGCTGTTGACAGTGCGCTGAACGGCTTGAAGTTCAGATAATCCCGGATACGAGGTCCCACTTTGTCACGATGTGGCCATTGAGAGGGGGGTAATAATGGCTGGTTGTCTTAGAGATATGAGGTGCCGATGCTGTAGTTGACCTGGAATATTTATTTGTTCTCTACTGGCTCGCTTAGATGTTATTGAACACACACAGACAGACAGTTCTAAGTTAGGCAAGCAAGTCTCTGGTTACGTTTCAGGTGTTTATTTATGATTCAAATTCAATATCCAATGATGAGATACACATACTAACATGCAGGGGAGATACAATGCTTGAGATATATGCACAGGAACGTCTAACACTCAATATACTGTGTTGTTACGGAATCCAAGGTTAGGCTACGTAACTATAATGAGGGAATTACGATTACTGGCTAAGTATCTGCAAGTCCGAGTAACAATTTGGGAGCTAGACCAAAACGATGTATCTAGCTCGGGAGCTGGGAGAGATCTGCTTTAGTTTAGTTGGGCGGCTTTTTCGTGGACACTAGTCACCTGACCCAAGGTTAATTTGGTTGGCTTACATTTAATTACATCCTATTCTCATTGGCTAGATTGAATATACATTTGCATAAGAAAGGCTTATTGGAGCCAAAAATGGATTGGGGGTCGGGGTTGCGAGGGGCGAAAAGGGGGGAGGGGGGAGAGAGAGGTCTAGATGAAAGACAATTTATACAGACGTCCTGCTGAGTGGGGGGATTTATCTCCCTTTGGTAGAATTTTAAGTAGTTAACTCAAGTGGCTGGGGGGGGGGGGGTTCGGACGAGAATTTGGTATATGTGTGCGAACTGGGTTCTCTGGTCAGCGTTCAGGGAACGACCGTCTCAAAGCAATTGCATAACATGCCGCTAAGCTGAAGGGATATAAAAGAGGGTGGGGGTGGCGGGGACGCGAAGAGGAGGGGGCGAGTGAGGGATCGAATAATGACTCGCTCACATGCGTTAAAATAGCACAAGATATAAATACATTAAGACATGATATGAATACATTAATATAGCATAGGATAAATATATACATTCTAACTAACACATTAGTACCCATTCAACCAAGATGTAGTACCAAGTTGAATTGTATTAGTCAGTAGACTCTGAATTTGGGCGTAGTACAAGAGTATAGTGACGGATAGAGAACAGGTGAGAAAGAGTGATGGGGAGATGTAATTGCGTAAGGGAGGGAGAAGATAGTGACGTCAGACTAACCTTCTCTCTATTCTAGCTAAACTTAAGCTAATCTAAGGTTCTAGTTATACACTGCTATCTATGCTATAGTCTATCTATGAGTGCTACGAGTCACGGTTTAATCCAGAATCGTGACAACTTGTATTTAAACATATAAATAGACCACCCTTGTCTGTCAAAGTATATCTTGACCACTTTTATTATGTTTGAGTCCTCATTAGTATGTCTTCGTAACAGGAGCCAAACTTTGTTGCCCCTGGTTTTGGTTTGTAAGTGCGGGGACATTTTTATTCTGTAAAGATCGGGTCAAAATAAATATTTACAGATAACCATTTGTTATTAAATGGATAAGATTATCATAGCGTATTAACATATTTTAAATAATTTATTTTCATTATAATGTCATTTAATAATGAAAATTAAAAAATGTAAAGTCACGTTATTAGATGTCATATCTTCAATTTTTGGGGGTTCATACCTAATGGTCCAAAGTTACCTCGAAATAGGGGAAAATTTCGGGGTAACTTTGGCCACCCCCCTATTTTCCTTCTTATGTTAAATACAATATTTAAAACTTCACATAAATTCTTAACCATTCCTTTTTTTTTTAATGTAAATACTGATATACTTACTATATTGGATGAATGTGTAGACTCCTTATTTTGACGTATACAAATCAGACATGCAAATGGTGGTCATCTTGAAACGATTCACATTTAGCAAATAATGGAGCGTTGTAGCAACAAATGATCATTACATATTTCCTTTACATTTAAGCTCCAAATTAAAAAGTTTGGTCTAGTTGAAAAAATAAAAAAATATTAAAAAAATACAAATTAAACTTTTTTCTTCCTGGTACAGAGTTATCCCGATGGTCCAAAGTTACCTCATTTGACTGTAATAAAGTAAAATATACCCTTATCTTATATCCCCAAGCATTATTTAATATTACTATTTTACTTGTATTTAAATTTAGTTCAACAAACACTAATTATATGTTTATAAACTTAAAACCTATAGAAAGATATTATTATTTTTTTCTGAAATATAAAAAATAACTGTTAATATATTGTATTTTAATGACTAAATAAACATTTTAAGGGTATGTTAATACAATTTAATGAAAGGAAAACATTATGCTTTAAATTCCAATTAGCTGAAAATATATATTTTTTTACTTTTAGTTGTTGCAGAAAGGAAGATTGTGGGTTGAGAACCTCGAAGAAAAAACATACCAGGAAATGAAACAGTTACTTGATGGTGTATTTGACGATTTGATAAGGCGTTGTTTGTGTATAGCAGGTACTATTTAAAATAGATGTAATATTATTTAAATTTATATGATTATAAATATACTCATTTTTTAATATTTACAAATGCACGATATCATTATGTATTATGTCTGTAGGCCAATGTTCTATGTCTATATTTATGGCTAATTAAAAAGATCTATATTTTATGAAACGTATATTCAAATAAAGAATAATACATTTATCCACAATTTTAAAAGGAATATTGGTACTTGTTTTTTTTTCTCCTTTTTCTTCATTGTAATATGGAGATTCCTTTAGACCCTAGGGAAAGCTTCAAAAATTAAGGATAATTTGATTATTAATTCTCTGAGATTACAATTGTGCCGTAACTACTATACATAAATTATTGTATAACACACATACAAACGTTATAAATAGCCGACGAAGTTTAATTGGAGGTATTTAGACCAATCATTCAGTGATGATTTAAAAGCCGGCACAGAGAGGGCAGTGATGGAGGCTTGGTTGAGTGTTCTCCACAGTCTAATGGTTGACGAAAAAAAAAAAAAGAACATTTGACAGCGTTGGTGCGTGCGTGCGAAACACGCAGTTTGAGCTGATAACCTCTGGTAGAGCGGGACACTTGTTGGATGCGATCTGCTTGTGTGGGCATGTCCACGTGGTCATTCGTGATCGTGTACATTGTAATTGTAATGGTAATTTATATAGCGCTTCTATCCATGCTATTTTAGCATGCTCAGTGCGCTCTAGAAGACTATTAATCTGTGAGAGGTTTCACTGCTGCCGGTTAAGCGCATGTGATAACAACTCAATATTAACGTCATCTAGTCCCAAAACTCCTGTAGGGCGACAGGGATCTGCCGGTGGCGGGGCTCGAACCCGCGACGTGTCAATTGGTTTTTTGGTTGACAGTCTGGTGAGCTAACCGCTAGGCCAGCCGGCCTTTGACTTTGTCTTTCGCTTTGCGTGTTGTAGGGACTCAAGATGGAGTTGGGCCACCAAAACATAGGAGCTTGTTTTGAGGCCGTAGTCATGTAGGTACGACGTGCTGCACGTCGTTGGGTCATCTCCAATGAGGAAATCAGTGCAAAAGCAGAAAATTCTTTGTAGGAACGAATTTATCTCATTGCTTTGCAGACAGTTTACCAACGTAAGAAAATGAATTTCTATGGCCAAATAGTATGAAAAGATATATAACTATATGTGTGTTTTGAATTTATATATTATACGAAACATTGTTCAAATTAGTTAGCAGTAAAATATAATTCAAACCAATTCAATAAGTTATCACGCATTCATATTATTTTACCTTAATAGATAACTGCCTTCAGAAGCATCTGGAATCAACGAGAACCAAGGAAATTCTTAACCAATCAACTAGCACTACGTCTGCAGTCATGGAAAATTCTGCAGGTATATGCAAGATGTTCGTTTCAAATTTACTAGGATTTCTCAAATTTTTTTTTTTATTTATTTAAATACGCAAAGAAAACTCTTTTAAGTTTACTTAAAACTTTTCAAATAGTATCCTAGGTAAATGTCAATTATTTCCTAAATATTTAATCTATAATTATTATATATAAATATAGCTTGTGTAATGGGGTTCGCTGGCCGAGCGGGATTGGAGGGTGTCCCTAAGTCTACCTAGCTCTGAAGGGTACCTGAAATTAGTTGGGGTAAAGTACAGTTGGTTGTGCATTGTGCTGGCCACACAATCCCCTAGTAGACTACGCCGTGTTTCTACGGCCCTATCATCAGTTTGGTCCTACGGGTACTTTTCTTATAGCTTGTATTTTATCATTAATTCCTGCAAATATTTAACAGACAACCGGGACGATGATCAAGTTCTGGGTCAAATTCAAGAACTTACTGTCAATTTAACATCACACACAAAACAGTTGAAAGAAATCCGACACACAATTAATGATCAGGATCGAAAAATAAAATGTATTTCAAATCTAAAGCAAGAAATGAATGCACAATATGATGGCCTCATGACAGAGCTTCAAGGTGCCAGCAACTTTATGTCAAATTTGCAAACGGACACTGATAGTTTATCAAAAGAACTAAACGAAACAAAACAAATTCAGAAAATCCAGAATGATAAGGTAATGAACCCCCAAAAAGACATATTCTAAACAATAGATAATATGTGTAATATGTACACTATTATTGTTGTTGATTATGGGTAAGAGAACGAATAATGATATACTATAAGACTATTGGTAAGCAAAAGGTAACATGTTTAATAAATTTGTATTTTAATTAGTTTTTTATATGCAGGTTCAGGTAACGTCTCAGAAGCTAGCAAATTACGTAGATTCAACTGGTAGGTTTTTGTTATTACCAATTCAAATTTATGTAAGATATCATATGCTATTTTAAATCAAGCAACGTATTTACATAGGCCTACAAATTTAAAATTATATATATATATTTTTTTTTGTGTTTATGATTTCTAATCTATAGCAAAAGAGCTTGCTCAAGTGGAACTTTTAAAGAATGATATAAAAAGAATTTCTGATGAGTCAGGTATTATTTATTGAATAATTTATGAAGCAACACTAGTATGTACATACAATGAAAATGTTATGTTTATAATATACAATATTATATATAGAGAGAGATTGATTGAACAGCCCTGCATCAGCTCTGTTGTTCACGCAGAAAATATATTTGCTTTCCTTGATGTGTACCAGAGCAATACAGAAAAAAAAATATTGCAAACAATGATGTGGGGTGTATTCCTTTTCTTTAAAGAGGAATCGGAGATGGTGCTAGGGCTCTAGTTAACACCACAGTACATTTATTTGAGAGTGCTGATGTTATTCCTTCGTTTCCAGGGCTTTCCACGGCAATACATCGATGACTCTGCTAAGCTATTTCATATAACGTTTCAACATTTATAGAAATTTATAAAAATAAAATTTTCTTATGCTTATGCAGTGACACTTAAACAGTTGTTAACTATATCACATAAACTATTTATTCTATTTATTTTTGTTTTAAAATCCTGTTTTTTTCTCCTTCAAAAAACTTTTTGTGCAGGTATATTAACCCAAAACTTGGAACAGTTAAGAAAATTGTATGAAAAACCTAAAACACAAAAAGGTTTGCACTTTTACATTTTGTGCTTTTTTCGTCTCAATTATTTTTGCTGGATTTAAGACATATATTCCCATGTTACGAATATGTACAATTTGATTATTTCTTCTCTAACATGAAAAGAAAGGTTTTTGAAAAATGTATTAAATGTGTTTTTTTATATTTAATTAAATGTAAGGAAATTTATTATTGTTTTACTTTTAATTGCATGCATTTAAATGGCAATAGCATGAGAATAAAGACATTATCCATTGATCAATTTCAAATTTAGTTTAGGACAAAATTGTTAAAGTTATTTTTTTATGAGAATTTTTTTTTAGATAAATAAGCGCATAGAAAAATCGGAAAAATCTAGAAATTCGTGTAGTCACTAAAACAATTCATATGTTCAGGTTTGTTTATTTTAAAAGTCTTTGTAAACAAAAGTGTCAAAAAAACAACAAAAATAAATGAAATCTTGAAACTTTTTTTTTTTTAGATATTATGAAACGAAGCGTGGAAATAGCCATAAAACGACGTGGATTAGATGATAAAGGTAAAATTTTAAACAACGTAAAATACATACTTTTACAACTAAGCTAATTGCCTATTGCCTGTATACATATAGTCTGTAATCATTCCATATTGCACTAGGAAAAGTTAATATGTATCTGATCTTGCCTGGCGATGTTTAGTTAATCTATTCATATAATGTGTTATGAAAATAAAAGCAAACTTCTTATAACTCTAAATATTGTCAGATGCAGGCAAGTTAGTAGGCCTAGGCCTATACATGTAAAAAAGTTTTTCGATAACGTTTTTGAATCACGCCTAGCTTAACTCTCGAATGTGAAGAACATAATGAAAGTAAATGATTCTTTTCATTCTTTTTTTTTTCAGGAATATATGCATTTTGGGTTTGTGGCTTGATTCAAGGTCAAAGCAGAAATGGTATTGTATATTATTTTTAATAATTAAATATACAAATATTTATATTAATTTGTAATTTTTTATTTTTTTTTAAATTTATACCATCAAGTGAAACTCAATATAGTGTGTTTATTGTTTGTTATTGATTTAATATATTTTAATAAATATTTCACGCAGTAATAAATTATTTGGTTTTCAACATATTTAGATCTGATGATGTACTAAAAAAATCTGATTGGCAAAATAGGGCAGAAGATTTATGGAAACAATTTATTTTTTTGTGAATAAAAAAAAATAGAATGCAAAAGTTTGTATTTGATTATTTCTTATTAAACAAGTTTTACTTGACATGATAGTTTGGGAACAATTTAAACACATACTATTTTATTATTCTTGTTGAATTTTTTTTTTAAATGCTTACTATATGGAAAATTATTATTATTATGACCCTTTGTTTTAAGGTTATGCCTTCACCTTTTCTTGTTGTCTTTATTTTGTACAGAAAAATAATTTGGGGGTTTGGACTAGTTTTTACCAAAAATATAAAATAGTTAAAGTCTTTAATAAACAAATAGTTTGCTTTAATAACAATAAGCCTTTATTAATGACATTCATATTAATTATTGTGCATTTATTATAGTAATAATTTAGTCTATATTATATATTTCTAAATTTTGAGATTTTAAATTCACTAGTGAAATGTTTTCGATACTGCTGCTACATAACCGTATGCTGTGTCAGTGCTATGATTTAAAAACAAATCTTTAGATAAATTATTCATTTTGTTAGTTAAAATTTAGCTCTTTAAAATGAGACCTTAATACTTTAATATAGTCAAATAATTTTCTACTGCAGTGTATTTGGAACAAAAATGCAGCGCTGCTAGAAAGCAAAATTTCAAAGGTAAGCTTAGATCTATACTTGCTAGCATACTGTAAGAAACTATAGTCAAATGTTTTTATCTTTTAATATTTAAAATATGATTTCTTCAAACTTTATTACTACTCAAATAAAAGTTTTGCTTTTATTCGAATATTAACCGCACATTATTTGTGTTAGAAAATGAAAATTAAGATTTAGAAGATGAACAATCTAGTTTTTAAGTTAGGCTTAAGGAATCGTGGAAAAATTTAACCGCATATTATATTTCTTAAATCAAACCTTTTTCTTTTTACTGAAATAAATTTATGAGATTGAGTAAAATATATTTATTTTTATGTAGGTCTATTTAAGTTTTAAACTAACCTTATAAACTATACCAAACAACGAATGTTAGCTTTAGAAAACAATATTAGTACATTTAAGTATGATTATAACGATCCAATTTCAACAACAGTCTGATCAGTAATTTTTGTCACTTAAAAACTTAAGATTTTACTTACAACTATTTATCAGTTTAATACATTTTTGACTTACGTTCATAAAATTATTAAATATATGTTTTTTTTAATTAGATTCGGTAAGCTATATTACGGAAATACTAAACAGCATTGGATTAAACGGGTCAGGTAAAGTTTAAAATAAAATGTATTGTGCACAGTTTGTAAGACTTCGTTTTCATTGTTATAGTTATTTTATGTTTATACATTGTGATTATATCAAAACAATAATTTACGTTTACCACTAGTCTTGTATTGACAATAAAAGTTATGCACCTCAAAATCTAGCGTACAAGTGGTGTATACAAAACTTCAAGAGGTCGGTGTTACAAAAAGATTTATTGCATACACTTTAGTAATAAATCTGTCTAAATCAAATATATTCTGTGATTAGTATTTATTAATGTTTAGATAAAAAATACAAACTCTCCACACATATTTTAATTTTAATAATATATGGTACAATTGTAAACAACTCTGCCACCTTCGTAAACACAAACATACCAACAAATGGTAAACTAGTGACATACAACTCAATTATTATTTTACAACTTAATATAATTTTGCAAAACAATGAAGTAGGCCCTATGTCCTTTTTTTTATAACTTTATTATAGACTAAATCTGTTTCTGTACGGCTATATATAGATTTTATAAAACAAAGATTTTTAATAAAACAATATTAACAATAAAATGTGTAATTTGGTTTATTCAGAACAGGACAGATTTTGGAATCATTACAACAGATACTGAAAAAGTTAAGTGGGAAGTTTATGTGAGTGAGATTACAGTCTTATTATATTGTTTAAACTAGTACAATTATAAAGGCTTTTCTAAAAATTGTAATTTATTCTACATCTACAGATCCCTCAATCTGCTGTACCGTTGGGGCGCCGCAGATGAGATGAACAACAGCCTTCTCCATTCCTCCTGTCTCTTTGCCCTTCTCATTGCATCGCACAGCATTACTGACGTCCAGTAACTAATGTTACCGCCCTAAGTGTTTTTTTCACCCTCGTCTCTTCCCCCCCCCCTCTGGCTTTGCCCTGCAGAGAAATATTGGCAAGCCCATTAGCTCTTGTTATGTGGTCATGCCATTTCAGCTTTCTTTTCTTGACTGTGGCCAGCAGGTCGTTGTATTATCTAATTTCATAAAGTATCCTTTTTCGTATTTGGAGATGTGGTTTTTATAGCAGATGCCTGGAAGGCTTATAAAACATCTCAACTCCATTGTATTCATCTTCCTTTCAAGCTCAGCTGTCGATGTCCATGACTCACAGGCATATACGAAAATGGAAAGAACCAGTGAGCCCATCAGCCTTATTTTGGTGCTGAGGGCTAAGTTCTTGTCAGTCCATATGAACATGTTTAAACATTTAGATCTAGGCTAGTTGTGCAAAAGAAACAATAAAACATTCTTAAACGAACCAATTCATTTTTTCTTAGAATAACGATCACAAAATAAACCTCCTTCAATAAATGAAATTTATCGTAGCCTAAGTTTATCCGTGGATTGATTCTTTCTAGCATTTGGATTAAGGTTTTAATTGATGTTTTTCATGCAGGTTACATTTCTAGATATTACTTGTTATTAAGAAAGAAAACGTGTATGTATCTGTTTGTGCTTACGGAACAATGGAAAGTGTTTGTATCCTATGTCTGAGAAAATTTAATGTATTATTACATCGCTGTTGTGTTGTATTTCTAGATTAAAATTTATATTGTTTACTCTATTTTATATGTTTGTTATTGTTACGACTCGTTAAATCGGATTCAAATAATAGTTGTATTTTTAATAGAAGTCTCTAGATTCTGCTGATCTGGAGTCCAAGCTAGGGGTTACTTGTCTAACAGGTCTATGCAGTAATGTAGTTATATTCTGTATAATTCTTTTCAACACCTTTCTTTCAACAATGATATATCAAACAACTCCAGTTGTTGAATAAACAATTTTATTTAAATGGTAGACTCAATATAAACTTTAAGTAAATGCATCAAACAGATAGGCGAACATAAAATTTCATATAACGTACAAGTATCAATATAGCGACTTCTCTCTACAAACTATCAAACTGAACTAACTCTAAGGCGGTAGGGACTTTACAAAGTAAACTATTATCGAAGATTCTACGGGGTCCTAATACACATTTCAATTCCACTGCGACATAGGTTAATGCGATCCAGAATCTAACTCACAACCTTCACAGTTGATTCACTTATTTATTTAAATCTGCACTAAGGAATGTAAGGTCAACCGTTGGCCTCTGTTATTACGCACCAGTGAAGAGGTCAATGCCCTGGACAGTCATTCATCTTTTAACCGACATTCGTAACACTATTTAAAAAAAAAGGTCACATTTATTTCAATGTTAAATGCATTTTATTGTTTATAAACTTGAGAAATAATACTATAGTTTAGGTCAGGGTTCGGCAACCTATGCCACGCGTGCCAGATTTAGCACTCAGAGTGATTTTCAATGGCACGCCGAAGATCCCCCAAAAAGGCAATTCAAGTCTCATCTACAATTAAGGAGCAGGATGACGTTTAGCCAGTTGGCATGCTGAACGAATTAGAAATCCTACTTTGGCACTTTATTATCAAAAGGTTGCCGACCCGTTGTTGGCGTATATATATTTGAAAACGGATGAGTAAGGGGAAAGGAATCTCAACTTAATGTGCACGTACGCACTAATGCATATATAGTCTACGTTGAAAATACAATGACAACATCATCACAGCCAAGAATTTGGTTAAAACAAAACACATTAGATTTGAATAAAATCACAGCAAACGACATAAGAGCAGACTAATTTAAGAATAATGCAAATTAATTGATTTTATATGCTAACGAAATTCTGAAGTTTAATAAACTAAAATTAATTTAGATTAGATTGGAACTAAACATTTATATATTATTACTAAAATCACTTCTACATTAAAATAATGGTTTTTTGACTTCAACTTAATTTGTAAAATAAGTTAACAATTCATTTTTTTTTGCTTTTATAGTTTAATGTAATCAACCATTTTGATGCATTATCTATGACATCGTGGTGGATCGAAGCGCATAAATTACAAAATATGTCCTTTACCTAGAGATACATGAATAGCATAGCACCTTTCTACCTTCAAGTACTCATAGCAGAGCACTTGCCATCTAAGAAACTGCACTCCTCATCTTAATCTCCTTAGTTTTAATGGACACAAAAAGAAGACATTTGAAGTGTGTTCAATTAATTAAGAATTTTAAAAAATAGTTTATAAAGAATTTTTTCTTTGGCTAGTGTCTGTGTGCCTTACATATCAATAACCTACATCTACCACTACAATTTATAGGCCTACCAAGATCAAACTGAGCATGCTAAATGTAATAGCATGGATACACGCGCTTTATAAATAATCTTCATTAAAATAAAACATTATTGTTAAATTGCTTTTTTATATTTCAACGTAAGTAAACACGATGTAAAAAACAACAACAAAAATATTGATAGTTAAACTAATTGCAAGAATAGATCTAATCAGCCATTTCCGAACCCACAAGCAACTATGATATCTTCATCGATATCGATGGAAAAGCATTATCATTATCACTTTGTTTCCTTTTGTTTGTCCTAACGTTACTTGGGAATAGGACTTAAGGGATTTCTTAAAACATCAAAATGAAATGGGAAAACTTTACAAAATATACACTGAATGAATAAAGCAAGAATCATATTCATAATTTCTTTTAAAAACTTAAATAATGATACCTATTCAAACAATAAAAGGCTGCAGGCACTTGTGTACGAAAATTGTGTTTTTAGCACTTTTATTTTTAATGGATTTTTTAAAATATTTACTATCCAAAATGCTAGGTTCGATAATGTAAATAGTTGATAATCTTTGTTATAGTTATTTTCATAATTTTAGATATTTTTTATTAATACATAATTGATTCATATGTTGGTAATAATTAGCATTGCATGCGCTACTTACATTAATTTAATAAGTTTAGTAATAAACATATTTAAAAAAGAGTAGTTTAAGAGTGATTTGTGTATATGACAACTTGCCTCACATAGTGTAGAGGACGGTTTGACCTAAATAACTTGTTATCCTTGTTGTAAGACTGACAACTGACTGGCTCATCAACATAAGCGATCCCAACGCTATAATATTATCAATAAAAATATTCAAAGAATAGCTATTGTCAATGTACTGTATGATAAACAAAAATTTAAAAAAAGTAACTCAAAGGGATGATTATGACATTTTTGCATTTTGAAAGAAAACTATTAAAACGCCAACTTAATAAAATCAATTATAACAATCATAATTATATGTCCTTTAAATGATACCAAAAGATGACAGCATCAATCTAGCTACAACATTCCGAAATAGTGACTATGACAACTTACCCGCACTGACAACTAGCCCCGCTCTCCCCTACTGATAGTACTGCTTAGGTAGCCTACGTGAATTATGTCACTTCATCGACTTTTTTTTCCGTTAATGGAATTGGGGGCTGTGGTGCTGGTGTAACCATAGCGAAAACTCTTCATTTTCTCATTGCTGATTCGTAGGCAAACATTGGCCACCTGAGTTTCTATCGCTGATATGAGGTCAAGCAGGGCAGGTTATGTTTGACCAAGTAAGGCGATGTCGTCAGCGAAGTCGAGGTCCGCAAGCCGCTGGTTCGGTGTCCATACTAGTCTACGCCTAGTTGTATAAAGTCGATAGAGTGTCTACATACAAAGTCCATCGCCGGGAGGAATAGCATCGGCGACAAGATGAAGCTCTGTCTAACACCCGTTTTGATCTTAAAGAAACTGGTGTCCCCGTCATTAGTCCAAATAAAATAATCTTCCATAGGATTTCTTGGTGTGCAGAATCAAATACCTAGATAAAGTCAATTAATTTGATGGAGAGGCGTTGTCTGTGCGTTATATGTGTGTATATATTGTTACGTCCACAATCCCCTTGTGGCCAGAGCTGTGTAGATCTTGCTGATAATTCTCGTTAGTCCTAGGGGAGACTTTAATTATTAGTATTTAATTTATGTTTTAGTATCACACGAACTCTTCTTATAGTCCTGGGCACAAACTCAGTATTTGTATTCCAACATTTCCTTTCTTGGACATTAGAGTAGTAGATAAATCTTATAGTAATGTATACAACACAATAGAATAGTAACTTGACAAGGAAGCTTCAGTGTAACTGTTGTTGATAGTTTATTTCAGGTGATATGTTCAATATATACAATATATCTATTATGTACAGTTAGAATAAAATAGTGCAAACACAAACGTTCTCAAAGGAACATATTTTGAAAACTCTCCCTCTTTCAGACAAAACAAATCATTAAATACCATCCGAGTGGTGCAAGGGACAGACCCATTAACAGTAGGGGTGAAAATCATGGTATCATTACAAAACTCATAACAAAACGATAGGAACTTCCCCTATTAAATAATGAGTCGTTCCCAGACCCTGAGAATTTGAGATCAACACAGAATCCCAACATTAAGTAGAATCATTTGTCTTCCCACTAAACGCCAGGCGATCGGAAGCCTAAGCCCCGCCCACAAAATCATGTTTTAATGAGAAAAAGAGGGGGAAGAAGAATAAACATTGCGTGTTCCGATTCTTGGAAAAACAATATATATGACAATATGTGTATATACAAGGTTGCTCCACCAGGATATATATATATATAGCCTATATAAGGCAAAGTCACCACTATGTTCAAGATCATGGTCGCATCCAACAGTTGTCCAGCTCTCCCCGAGGTCATCAGCTCAAATTGCATGTCCCACACGCACGCACCGACGTCTACAAATATTTTTTTTCCGTCAGCCAATAGTCTGTGGAACACACTGGACCAGGCCTCTATCACTGCCCATTCAGTGCCGGCTTTCAAATCTTCACTGAAGGGCTGGACTAAATATCTCAAATGAAACTCTGTCATCTGTTTGTATTTCTTGTAAGTAATGTTATAAAATTGTATATGTAGTTAAATTGTGGACTTTTTCCTTGGTCCTATCGGGGTCTCTACAGTAATATGTAGAAGAAGAAGGAATTGTAGGGAACAAGAAAATGAACACTGTTTTAAAATGCATTTACATTCATATTAATAATTTAATAACTGCAGTTAAAATCTCTTTGTTGGCTGCAATACATTTTTGTTGGGTTTGTTGGGACGTGTTGTGGTCTACCCTTTTTAATTACTCTAATAGAGGGACTATTTGAAAAAAAAATGCAGCTTGCAAAACATATTAAATTGTGACATCAAAGACTAATTCCAAAAAAAAAAAGTTTCGTTTGATGTCTTATTACTTAAAATTAAAATACTACATCTTATACACAAGTTACTTGTCTCAGACTTTCAAACTGATAAAATGTTTAAACTAATACATAAAATAAAATGTATACGTCATTAACAATATATATTTTTATATATCAGAAAAAATACAAGTAAAACAATTTAGGCCTACCCATATTGACATATTGGCCCTAACAATTAAAGCAAGTTTATACAAAGTGCAAATTGTATAAATGATAACACAATTACAAACATTTAAAACAAATATTTGATACAAACATTACATTTTGTAAGGATAATAATTTATTATATATTTTTACTCCCTTTATATTAACTCGTACTGTCTGTCTGTCTGTCTGTCTGCTTGGTTGTTTGAATGTTTGTTAGCAAAACTTTGCATCGATTTTTCGACCACTTTTTGTCGTCCAATCGAGCAGAAACTAAACCAGAAGACTTGTTCTGACTAACAATACATTCTATCAAATTTTCAGCATCGTAGCCTTTGCAATAGTCACGAAAACCTTCAACCAATTTGCGAGTCAAAGAACATATTATACGAAAAAACATGGCTGCCTTTGACGGAAGTAACTAAAAAAAAAATGCAGAATAGTTATAATTAGGCCTAGATATGTATTAGTTTACATTACCGATTCCAAATTTTAGTTTTGTAGTAAAGTGGAATTCTTGTTAAGCATTGTGTAAATACATGTACTATTTCCTTGCTGGGATATATTTGTGCTAGGTGTTTTAATGATTAAACTCAATGTCTGTCAAAACAAGGCAAAATATAGGAAATGTCAAACAGTAGTTACATTTTAATAAAAATAAATTTAAATGCACGTAGTAATATATGTACATACGATATGCATTTTAGTATACTGATACAGTTTGTTAATATCAACTACATAGTTGTATCGTTGCATTTAATCCTACATCTTCTATTGCTGACCCTAATGCCAACAAAGTTTTGCCGCGAGTAATTAGTACTTATTGTTAGCAGTAATCTCGAGCCAGCAACAGTCGCATGCCTATATTAAAGAGGCTGCCATTAAGACTCTCCTAAGAAAATATTTCCCGGACTCGAATGACTAGTACTTTTCACTTTGTCTCCGACCTTCCATATGCATCTAAACTACTTGAGAAATATGTGTCTCAGCTGCTTGTGCACCATCTTTACATCAACAAAATATTTTATAAGTTTGAGCCCTCAGCGCAGCAGTGGGACGGCACAACTTCTAATACTGAACACTGTTCTTTTTTGTGCTGACTGTGGTGATCTGAAATTCTTACTTTGGTTCTACTTTAGTGCAGCTTTAGAACTCATTGTAGGCCTACAGTAGACACAGTGAGCCCATGTATACAAGAGCTTCTACACTGAACCTAATTATGCATGAACTGCCGCTGATCTGTTATTTTTTTTAGAACAAAAAATCTTGAGACGAAATCAGGTATGGCAGCAAACATATTATTTAAATAGCATTATGAAATGACAGAAGTGATTATGTGTGGTTCTGATGAATGTGTGGATAGGAACGGTCAACGGTTTACACCGAAACTATACGCTGTTCTAGCTGTGCTACGTAGTACAAGTGTGTTTGTCCTCCGAATCCTAAGAGATTAATCTCGATTCGATCACTCCGGTGAATTGAGGTTTAAAGTCTGGTGAATGTATGCGGAAGATTCATTTTTAATAATAAAATAATATTCTGGGGGGTAACAACATAATAATTATAACGATTACAACGGCAATTTTGCAAAAGAAGTCAATGATTTAAACAACTTTTTATTGTACATATCTATTTGGTACATTTATAGTTACAACTCGTACACATTTAAATATGCTGTAGATTTAGTTGCTAGTAGATTTTAGTTAGCAATGGTTTTTCACATCCATAATATGTTTCCCACTTGCACGGCGCGTCATTAATCCAGCCTCTGTTTTCGGAATTCCAGAGAAAGACGCAGTCCTCATCACCTTTAAAATTATTTGGTTCACCTTTAAGATAAAAAAAAATGTCAGAAAAAAAAATTGTCTAACATTAATTTCAAATATATTTTAAAAAAGCATTTTAACGAGTCTTTAAAATTAAAGCTTTTGACATGCCTATATTTTTTTCCATAATTATATGAAAAATATACAAAAATACAAATAAAAATAATTTGTTATATTATTATTTGTTTTGTTTTAACCAAGAAATGCTAGTTCAAGATTGTAGGTCTCTTATGAATTGGTACAAGTCAAAATTATGTCTCTATATGTTGTTTTTTAAATAATTCCATAGGGCCTTTTAGTAAGTAAAGTATTTTTCGGACCAAATTGATAATTGGGCCGGTGAAGCAGTGTCTATGGCCACTGCATACTAAGTGATTGTGTGGCCAACTAAAGTCAGGTACCAATCAGAGCTTGGTAAACTCAGGGACACCATCCAGACCCGGGAAAAAAATTTTGCGTTCGCCTGAATTCGAGCCTAGGACTTTGGTACGCCATTCCAACGCGCTGCCACTCGGCTACCATGTCCCCAATTAATTATTAACTGATGTGATAATCGGATGTTACTATTAGGTTTATACTTTGTTAAGCGAAATTGTTATAATTTGGCCATTTTTATTCATGTTACATGTAAATAAACATAGACCACTAATTTTAACTATAATTGTCGTTAGCGTTTTCAAAAATGTGAATAAAGGATCTTAATAACTTTTAAGATTATTTTATCAGGCTCTTAACCCTTCCCGTACCGACCTACTTCTATCTTTGCTGCCTTCAGTTCCGCTATATACGCGCCCGGGACTGTAAGGGTTAAGAAACTTAAAGAAAACGGTGTTGTCGATGTTGGAAGTTATTTACACACGATATATATATAGGTGGGTTTAATTTTTGATGGGTATGGACCAAATTGTATTGTGAGCGAAATAAAAAGTGTAGGTGCATTTTGGTTAGAGTTTTAAATTATGTCGAGTTACTGGCTATCCTGGTCTGTTCAGGCAACCCATTCCATGCCCGGATTGGCTACGGAAAGATGGAGTATTTATATGTATTTGTTCTCGCATAAGGGATAAGGAAAGTGGTTTATGTGTTTATGTTTATTTAGCAATGTAATAGATTCCTTTTGTGTTGTATTTCTAAAGCGAATTTAATGCCTTATCTATTATTACTACTTTACTCTTTGCCATTTTGTCCTCTAGTGTTACTAGGTATTGTGATTTAACTATATACAAAATATAACATAATATAACAACTATAGGCCTATTATAATTGCAGTAAGTTCATGCATTTTTTCGACTTTGTAATTGTAGCTTGATTGTAGTTACAGTATTACTGACTTTAAGCACCCAAACACAACAATGCTTCAATACAAAATGGCCAGTAGTTGTTACTGATAACATTTCTTATTATAATTAAACTTTAATAATTTTATTTTTTTTAACTTTTTCTCCAAGCAATATAATTTATGCATTGAAGGTTTTTAAATATTAATTTTTTTTAACTTTTTCTCCAAGCCATATAATTTATGCATTGAAGGTTTTTAAATATTAATAAATCTATTTAAGTAAATACTATACTATTATGTATCTATGTTTATTTATTAGGTTTCAACAATCTTAATAGTAGCCTAGGTCTATACATATTCCATGATAAACATTAAGCTCATTTCACTTCTTCATGGTCCGTAATAAATATCAACGTCTATTCTAACACCGATCCTCCTTCTACCGTGTACCAATTCTCTGTGAGCAGCTCCTCGTGCTGACCTATTGACCCGTCGTATTGTGTACTCGTGCAGACGGACAGTGGCTCAGTGTTAGTTACATATGTAATATATATTACAATATATATGTGTCATCAAAAAAGGCAACGCTTGAAATATTATATGAACTGTTAAATAACCTTGGTAAAAAAAAGTATATATTCTTCCCCATAGCTTGCATTCAAGGGCAAAAAGGATACATTGTTTAAGTTTAAGAGACGTAAATAAAGCTACTGATATTACCTTTAAACCAATACTGTTCATAATATTGTCTTTCGAAAAGAGAGTCATCGTGCCAAATAAAAGTGCCCTCGGTTTGTATATCATCAAGCCCGATCAAAAGTTCCCGAGGGAATATTTTATTGCGGTTCGTAAAAATCTCAAATAGTTCAGGATTTTTTAGAACAGCCAACCTTGATCTTTTGCCTGTGTTTAGAAAAAGACTTTTTTTTACTTCGGCATAAAAAACAAAAAACAAAAAAAAAAATTAAAAAAAAAACAACAAAAAAAAAAATTCAGAGATTAAAATTAAAAATCATAAAACAGTGGCGAAGAAAAACGAAAAAATTGGAGAGATTACGGACCCTCCCATCCGACATATTTTCTTAAATGCTTGGGAGGTTGTGGGGTAAAGGGGGTCAGGATTAGTCAGGAAACAGGGAATGCATTATTGGATAACTGTATCTAAAACGTAGTCATACTAAGTTGTAAAAATATTTGAAAACTAATGTTTGCATTATTATCTCTTTGAAAGACTATGCTTATAAACTGTATTTGTCTTTCTTTACTATTAATTTATAAACAATTTAATTCTGTTATTTAAAAAATGGGATTACTTTAGCTAGCCAGAAACATACACAAGTTTAGAAATTTAGCAAATTGAATATAAAAGATTGAAAAAAAAAAACAAGCAGCGGGTATGTTGCAGGTCAATAATACTGATCGCTGGTACGCAAACGCACACACTGAAAACATGAAAGAAAAATGTAAGGAAAGAAGAGGAAAATGAGTGCGGTTATTTAGACCCTTTTTGAGTCTTGAAATACAATAACATCAATGCCTTAAGGACACCACCAGATAGAAGACTGATATTCCCATCCACTCCTGACATCTAGCAGCCCCAGTGTTACAAGCTAGACTGCCGCCCATAGGGTGATTGCGTGTTAGGCACATTTGCTCACTATGCACCAGTTGACATAGGTGCATTTGTAAAATCCCTAGAGTCTTCGGGGGCCTGCCTTGATCTTTTCATGTATAGCGAACGTATACACTCATGGTCGCCTTCGAAACCAGACATAAGGGCGTCACCTTATACCGTTTCTGATGCCGTAACTTGCCCGAGCCACTTGGGCGCCAGAGCTTATTCTGATTGATTTCAGTTTTACTTTACTGAGGATTTTTTTTCCTTTAGGAGGCGCGTCGGACTTTTACCTCCTTGCCCCTCCCGTGGGCCTTCTCAGCTCGTAAAGTTTTGGGGTGTAAGTGAAAGAGCGCATGTACGAGAGAGCAAGCTCAATATCTCGCAAGGCTCGGACGACATACCGCTACCGGTGTCTTGTCCCTACCGTTCCTCCAGCCAAACTAACCGCACTAGTGCCAATTTGACCGCCCTCTGAAACCAGAGAGCCGACAAGCGATAGCAAGTGGTGGGGGAGGGGGGTGACCAAGACCTCCCACACTCCGTGCAAAGCTAAGGAGAAAGATTTACACGTTGTGTGGGGAAGCCAGAGTTGTACTTTTTTTTCCATTTGGAGGTGCGTCAGAGTGTTACCTCTTTGCCCCTCCTGTGGGTATAGTTTTGATGAGAGCCAGAGCTCGGTGGGGGGGGGGGGGGGGACCAAGACTTCCCACACCTATGTGAAAAATCTAATCGCACGAGGTGGAGAAGATCTACACGATATGTGGCAAAGTCAGAGTACTTTAATGTATTTGATGATTATATTTGACATCTCGAATATTGTTAAGCGGAATAGATACGATTTAATTATATAAACCAAGTAGTTAATGTAATGTTTGAAAATATACATATAAATACTTCACAATATAAGATTTATATCGCTTTTCAATTATTTTTTTTACAGTTTAATCATTTTAAAGTTTTAAAATTGTAGACTATTTTTTTTTTATAAAAGAAAAAAAAAAAACATTAGAAAAATTAGCTTAAATGAAACAGGTTAATTATCTCCCTTTAATTAAAATATTGTTTCCACATTTGATTCAATAGTGATGCCGAACATGTTCTGTTTTGTAATATAACAAATATTACTTTCTGACTAATTATTATTTATTTATATTAATCCAACATTATGGTATTCATAACAAGATTTAATTATTAGAGGATTAAAATAATTTACGTTAAACAGTTGTAAATAAACATTTCATGCATTAATTGTTTGTCAATTTAAGTAGTTTAGGCTATATTTTAAACATTTATAATTACAGAAATTACATTAAATAAGTAGCTTATATTTCTAAATTAATAATACAAATATTATATTTGTTTATGTTTAATTAAAGAAAATGAGCATAAAAACTCGTTTAAATGTAATTAGTCTGTATCAATTAATGAGCGGTCAAGTGTAGGTGACCTCTTTGTATGCTTAAAACAGCTTTGAAGTGCGATTAAATTTGTTCACAGGTGTAAGTCGAACCAAAAGCTGAAAGTAAAGGAGCGAATGCCAATCAGTTGAGAATAGTAGGTGACTTTCCTAAGCAGCTTCCTTCTAGATTTTTCCGCAAATGGGCACATTTGGATGCCCATTTTTTAAATATTTAAAACTCAACTTGCTCCATTTTAAAATCGCCAATATTTCTCCACTTAAAAAATAACTACATCTTAAAGGTGTTAGTAATATCAAATCAGTTAGGCTTGGTGTGGTATACAAAAATGAGTCCAATAATTTGAAAGTTGTGCCTTTATTAGACTACTCCACTTTCAGTGATTAGAAGTACTTCTGAAAAAGCCCAACAATCTATCTCAATATACTCTTTATCGTAGGGATGTATATGTAGTTAAATGTTTTTAAATGTTTTTTAGGGCAAGATATGTCCAGTTTCAATGCAAATCCATTCCAGTGGTCCTTGTAAATGCAAGTTCAACTCACTGAAATGTGTCAGAAACATCGGCTTCAACAGTTAGTTTTCCTAATTCAGAATCTGAAAATGTTGTTGTTGTTTTTATCAATAAAAACACCTCTTAGAAGCCTCTCGCGTGCCATTGAAAATTGTTCTGCCTGCCAAGTTTGGCACGCGTACGTTTGGTTGCCGATCCCTGATTTAGAGTACAATGTGAGATTACCTAAAGACATCACAATTTTCTTCATAACTGGATGAGTCCACGCTACCAGGCAATCAAGCTTTACTTTTAGCTTACGTTTATTGGAGTAAAAAAAAAGAAAGAATAAATGTGCCCATTTCGAAAACATAAATAAATATAAACATCTAGTAGACTAATTGTACTAGAGACATTAATTTTAGTGTAAAAGAAATTCCTCCAGCGGCGATGGTATGACGTATCGTGGATTGATGTTGACGTTAAAAAAAAAGTATGTTCCAGATGTATTGGCTGTCTATTGTGAGACAACATTTAGTTACTAAAAGTCATGGTTATTCTCTGCAACGTTTGCTAAAATATTACAGCGGTTCACAAATTAAATAAGTATTTCATTCAATGATTTTCATACCAGCTTTGAATTGATACATTTAATTAATTAATTATATTATTTTTAAGATCTTTACTACTATTATTGTCTTGAAATAATTTTATATTGTTTATTAGTTGCCAATGTTATTATTTCCTTGTTATATCTTTGGCTATACATTTATTGTACTTATATAGATAATAGGCTACTATGCGGCAAAGAAAATATTTTTCATTGACGAGGACTACAAGCGATGGCTACTGCACACAGAGGTGCGTTGGTTAGCAGAAGATGACTTTTTAAATATAGGCCAAATGTATGAGACTTGGATTCGGTGCTCGACGTTTTGAAAAGCAAATGCGATTCTTTGGGAGAAAATCAATCAGTTTCTCTAGGTCTGTGAGTTTTGGCAACAATTTAAGTATTCCATTCTTATTTCCCTCTTTTTGTGGATAGTGAATTTTATGTTAATACCATTTGGTTGTCAAAAATGAAAAACAAGATGAAAATAGATGCAAAGCGTCGAGACCTAAGACTTTTGCAACCAAATTTGAAACAAATATCGACAAACTACTAGCAACACAGCCGGCAAACGATGCACATTAATATTGACTTTTTAAGCCTCTTGTTTAGGTAGTTCTTTGATCTTTTTATTCTTACAACATGTTTCCATGTCATTTTTTTTTAAAGATAATAAATAAGCACACTAATCTAGACGGCCTAAAAAACATTGTTGAAACTATATTCACCGTTTAACTTCCAGGGGGTGGGGGGAATGGGCGCTAAAAAAAGTTCGTGGGGGGGGGGCGGTCAGCGAGAAATAAATGTAAAAATGGGCAATGAGACAAAATAGGTTGAGAACCTATGACGTAGGCCTACACAGTCACCTTATTCTTACTTTAGTTGGAATGCCTGAAACATAGTGTTGGAGTTAAGATATCTTTTTTAGTTTCCAATTATTATAAACTATCAGTTAGAGCATTAGTTTTAAAATTGGTTAAGGTATTGTTATAATCAACTTAAGTTTTTACAATATAAGTTGTAGGTGAATTTATATAATAATACATTACAAACCTTCACAGTCACGTTTGGCCTCTGTAAAGTTCTTCCTTTGGTCTGACCAGAAAATACACATTCCAGCCTTTTCAGTTGTCTCCCACACAAACTTAAGTTTCTGGAATCGTTTGGTGCATTGTTGTGCTCCTTTTTGTTTCGCTACTGTTTCCTTTGGTGTTTGCTTCGCTGTAAAGATATATACAAGTATAGGGCCTATATAGTTATGTATTAAAAAAAGAAAATTGAATTTTTTTAGTGTTCAGTAAGTGTAAATTTGCAGGTGACAATGTAAACAAACTTTATAAGGTTATTCCAATTTTAACAACTATATGTGTTTATATCGAGTTACTGGAAATGAACAGGTGAAATAATATCAACATTCCACTGCCATCTCCAAATCCTTGAAGACGACGTATAGTTAGATAACAATATGGAATTACCCAAACACGTAAAACTTATAACGTTTTTTGTGTTACGAGCTCAGTAGAGGTCCAGGTTGATTTAATTAAGATAGATGGTTTTGCGATCCTCTTGTTGAGGAACATTGAAATAGATTGCAGAGAGACATAGAAGTGATAACGTGTAAAGTGGCGTTGATCCGGAATTTCACATATCACACACACCAAAGCCAAACTAAATTCAAGCCCCACCTCAGCTCGCAGAAACTCTGACTAAATGATTCCAGAATCCAACTCACAAGTGCTCCGTACAAACACTGAAAACGTTTCTCAAATGCCAGGTTGTAAAAAGGCCAGACGAAAATACCCATAAAAGCAATTCCCGAAAAAAACAAATTCATACGAAAACAGACGTCTTCTTAAATCTTAGGTAAAGATATCTTCTACCATGACTGTATAAGATAAATGGCTGTAAAAGTAAGAACTTGACAACATACTGGTCAATGTAACAACCAACTTGACAACACACTGGACAGAGTAACAATCAGCTTGACAACACAGTGGTCAATGTAACAACCAACTTGACAACACACTGGTCAGTGTAACAACTAACTTGACAACACAGTGGTCAATGTAACAACCAACTTGACAACACACTGGTCAGTGTAACAACTAACTTGACAACATACTGGTCAGTGTAACAATCAGCTTGACAACACAGTGGTCAATGTAACAACCAACTTGACAACACACTGGTCAGTGTAACAACTAACTTGACAACACACTGGTCAGTATAGAAACTCACTTAATAACACACTGGAAAGTGCAACAACTAACTTGACAACACACTGGTCAATATAACAACTAACTTGACAACACACTGGACAGAGTAAAAACTAACTTCCATTCTCATTCTACCATCCTTTTGTAGCGCTCTTACTCCAGTCATTCACTCAATATCTACGCAATTAATACTTTCATGAACACAATGCCCAGCCAGTCTCATAAACAGTAGCACAGATCTATCAAGTAAACACATTACAGTAATACAGTCCACCGTGTTACTAAGTCCTGTCAACACATTATGCCTACAATAATACAGTCCATTGTGTCACTATGTCTGGTTAACACATTAGAATAATACAGTCCACTGTGTCAATATGTCTGGTCAATACATTACATCAATACAGTACACTGTGACACTAAGTCTCAGTCAGTTTTCAATAACGCCGTCCCAAAATAAACTAACAATTATACAGTGACTATTTACTGCCCCATCTTTCCATCGTTTCGTGTGCTTAGTCATAAAAGACATATATTTGTATATTAATATATATATATATACATAAATAATGTGAAATAGTCAGTGGCGCTGCCTGAAGTCTTAACGGTTATGCATGTATAAAAAGTCGCAGAGAAAAACATTTCCGTCCCCATTCGATCATTTAATTTTTTTAAAAATGGCTGTGTGTGGAGTCAATTGTTGTAACATAGATATATATGGTTGTACGAAAAGATGCAGACGATTTAATTTTTTTTCATTTTCAAAAGATGTTGCCAAAATAAAAGGATGAATTGTGAATGTCAGATTTGAAAAATCATCTATTATTAATTAATCCCAAACTAATTGCTTGTTGCAAAAGAATTTTCTTTTTTTTTCCGTTTTTATAAATTTACGCATAATGTTTTTTCAATAACCAAGGGCACAACTCTTGACTAATTTATTTTATAAACGAAGTAAAATCATAAACTATAATAAGATGGAGCTTATATAAACTTTTTTTTTCCGTGCGCAACCAATAAGGCTGTCTTAAATTACTTCTACGCTCCTCGTTGTTTCTTAAATGTTTCCGCTTTATACAACTTTCGATTTTAATTTTAATTTTTCATTAAGTATAGAACTTTCGATTTTTAATTTTTCATTGAGAAAATCGAATCGATTCAATAAAACGGAAGTGCAAAGGAAACAACGAATCGGAAATTCCAAAAAGTAGTCTTTCGAGCCACCATATAGCAGAAATACTAAAACAAGCGGTCCATGTATATTATAGTCTATGGTTGTACCATAGAATCTCAGAGATATATATGTTTGTATAAAAAGATATAGAAGATTAAATTGTGTATCATTTCCAAACGATGTTGCCAAAAAGAATACGATGGATTGTGAATGTCAGACGTGAAGAATTACCTATTTATAATTTTAAACGTATTGCTTGATGCAAAATATTTTTTTAAAAATGTTTCTATGAATCTACGAATTGTGTTTTTTTTTAATAACAAAGAACGCAACTCTTGACTAATGTATTTTATAAACTAAGCTAAAGCTAAAGCTAAAGCTTGACGCAACTATCACTTTGAGTATTAGGGATCACTTACTCACTTTTGTTGTTAAAAACGGATTCCTCATAACTAATCTTGTATCCTCTGTATTATTCTAAAATACTAGAACTGGCCGTCGATGTTGAAATTAATAGTCAAACACCAGCAAAAGTGCCAAAAAGCATGCTTTTTTTGTTTACGGAAATGCCTAAAATATTTACAAAATTAAAAATAGAAACATAAGTTCATGATCTCTTTAATTTGAAAAGGTCACACATCATTAAGACTTGTCAATAGCTAATGAAAACAATTGTTACGACCACAATCCCCTTGTGGTCAGAGTCGTGTAAATGTTTTTGATAATTCTCGTTAGGCCTAGGGTAGACTTTGGTTATTATTATTTATATTTCAGTATTACACGAACTCTCCTTATTGTCCTGGGCACAAACTTAGGATTTGCGTTCTAACAATTCCTTTCCTTGACATTGTAGTTGTAAATAAATATATATATTATAATATTGTAAACAATGAAACAAAAATAGTAACTTGACGAGGAAGCTTCAGTGTAAATGTTGTTGATTTAATTCAGGTGATAACTCTGATATTTGGAATTATATACAATAAATGTAGTATTTAGAGCAATAATAAAATAGTGCCAACACAAGCGTCAAAAGAAACTATCTACAGAAAAACTCTGCAAAACACTCTGCAAAAACTCTGCGCAAAACCCTGTACGAACTACTGGATGCTTTAGCCAAACCCTAGCATTAAATACTCGCGGAGAAGAGCGGGGAACAGACCTATTACTAGGAGGGATGAATATAAAGGTATCATTACAAAACTCATAATAAAAATAATAGTTTTAACATGAACTCCCCTGTACGAGAAATAATAGACTATTTCTAGCAATTCCGAGAATTTGAGGTCGGCAGGAGAGTGGATTCTTAGAACAGTCTCGGCTTAGTACCGCCCACAAAACTCGCGTTGGAGAGAGAGAGGAAATAAGTAATGTGTGTTCCAGTATTTGGAACTACCAATATGTGACACAATCAACAAAACATAAACAATAAATCTAAACCAGAACACACACTTTACAAGAAGAAATATCTTCTCCACATCTCAATTAATACGAAATCAAGCAATATACACGTACAGTCTGCACGTGTATATTTTCAATAATTGGTGCTTCATTCCGGTATCGCAATGGTCAGCCTACATGCTTTATATATAATACATCAATATGTTTTTTTGTAAATTGGGAAATATCGAAAAAAAATATTGCGGAGTCAAATATTTTGTGGTAAAAAAGTTTCTAATTAAAAAAAGCATATGTTTTTGAACAAACTTAGGATAGACCGCTTAATAAACAAAGCCTCTCGTACAAAACACACTGAATTACCATCTCTTGGAAATCTATTCAATTCAAGGTGCCTGTCTATGATTGATAAAACCCTTCAAGATCATGCACACCCGCTTCACGATGGTTACATCCCATCTAGTCGAAGTGGTCAGCTTCTTTCAATAAGGGCAAGAACAGAGAGATTAAGGAACGCTCTTGTTGCATTATCAGTGAAAATCTTTTAAAAAAATAATTAGTCAGCCAGAAAAGAAAATAGCTGACAATAGCTGACTACAAAATGATTATTTTCTTGTATGATAAATGGTATGATAGTGTGTGCGAATGTCTATTGTGTTTGAGTACAAATGGTTCTTTAATATTGTTTTAAGTCTGCTGAAACACGGAATTTATGTTATCAAGTCAAATTTCATTTATTTGGATCAATAAAGAAATCTTATCTTTTTTTTTGTAATATATGAGTAGAATGGCGCAAAACGACACTATATTTTAAAAATAAAATAATAATTTAATTGCTTTGAAAGTTTTGTGATTCTGCTATTATAAAAGTATATTTAAAAAGAATGAAATGAAATACATTAGATAGCATAAATACCATTGAAACTTATCAATTGAATGAACAAAATGAACAGTACAACGAATAAGTACTTCATGATGTCTGCTATGACTGTTGTTGATTTCAGTTTACTACTCTTTCCATTGTTTCGTGTGCTTAGTCATAAAAGACAATTTATATATTTGTATATTAATATATATATATATATATACATACATAAATAATGTGAAATAGTCAGTGGCGCTGCCTGAAATGGCTAGGTTTGGGGAGGAGGGGCAAACTGTACAAAGTAATGGTAAATAGTGCAAGTAACAATTCTGATTATGCTTAGTGAATTATACAATTCTTAACATTTTAAAAACTAATTATGAATCATTCAAACAGTTATATATGAGCTTCTATTTTCTTAATAAAAATTGTTTGTATCCAGCAAATTGTTGTATCTATTAGTTTGATTAGGTCTAAATTTAAGATAAAAGAGTAAAATATCGGTTATATAGGCCTATATATATATCTATAGAGAGAGGGTAGGATAAGGAGGAGAGAGGGTTGGATAAGGAGGATAGAGGGTAGGATAAGGTGGAGAGAGGGTTGGATAAGGTGGAGAGAGGGTTGGATAAGGTGGAGAGAGGGAAGAATAAGGTGGAGAGAGGGAAGGATAAGGTGGAGAGAGGGTTGGATAAGGTGGAGAGAGGGTTGTATAAGGTGGAGAAAGTGATTGATCAGTTGGAGAGGGGTATATCAGGTAGGTTAACTGAAGGATAATTTAAAATGAGATATAGATAAAGTGGAGAGGCTAGGATAAGATTGATATAGGTGTGGATAACATATATATATATATATATAATTTAAAATATGGAGTTACACACAACAATTTCAAACGTTATAGTATTTAGTTATGAAAAATATTTAAAATCCGTATGTCTTTTATAAGTTTGAAGTTACATGACGCCTGGCATCTCGATACACCCCTTTCCTGGCTACGATTTTGAATGTAGTTCATAACAGATGTCTAGATCTCCTAGTTCAACATAATTGCACACAGGTATCGTTCGATCATAAACAATTGACTTTAAAAAAAACTGTTATAATCACACATATTTCATTCTTGTTCTTATGTTTAAGACCCAATCACTCATTATGGATTACTGACTGTGGCGGATCATCAAATTAACTTTCGGTGGGGGGGGGGGAATTGTACATCATTTTGATGGTGTCTCTTTTCTATATATGCCTATGTCACAAAAGTAGGAATACACTGGTCGCAGGCCCAGGCTGCTTAAATGCACGGGCACTTGTGCATTGCACAATCGTTTAAATACTTTGGCCAAAAACCGGAGGTCTGTAGCTGACATAGCCGTCATATCTTATCAAGCCCGCGAACTCAATCTGTCCATTGCAACTCTAATTGTGATCCGATTTCGACGGTCCACGTGCCAATTAAGGTCTTTCAGGGGTGAATACAATGGACAAGAGGGGGTGCGTAAAAAGTGGAGAGAATGGTTGATCAGGTGGAGAGGGGTGGATTGGGTTGGCTGACGGGTGGATAAGGTAAAGAGACATATAGATAAGGTGGAGAGAGGGTTGGATAAGGTGGAGAGAGGGTTGGATAAGGTGGAGAGAGGGTTGGATAAGGTGGAGAGAGGGTTGGATAAGGTGGAGAGAGGGTTGGATAAGGTGGAGAGAGGGTTGGATAAGGTGGAGAGAGGGTTGGATAAGGTGGAGAGTGGGTTGGATAAGGTGGAGAGAGGGTTGGATAAGGTGGAGAGAGGGTTGGATTAGGTGGAGAGAGGGTTGGATAAGGTGGAGAGAGGGTTGGATAAGGTGGAGAGAGGGTTGGATAAGGTGGAGAGAGGGTTGGATAAGGTGGAGAGAGGGTTGGATAAGGTGGAGAGAGGGTTGGATAAGGTGGAGAAAGTGATTGATCAGTTGGAGAGGGGTATATCAGGTAGGTTAACTGAAGGATAATTTAAAATGAGATATAGATAAAGTGGAGAGGCTAGGATAAGGTTGAGAGAGGTGTGGATATCATGTAGATAGATGTGGATAAAGAGTAGCGTAACGGGTATGGTTGTTATAGGGTTAGATAAGGTGAATAGAGTGATGGATAAGGTAAAGAGAGAGGTATATAAGGTAAAGAGAGAGGTATATAAGGTAAAGAGAGAGGTATATACGGTAAAGAGAGAGGTATATAAGGTAAAGAGAGAGGTATATAAGGTAAAGAGAGAGGTATATAAGGTAAAGAGAGAGGTATATAAGGTAAAGAGAGAGGTATATAAGGTAAAGAGAGAGGTATATAAGGTAAAGAAAGAGGTATATAAGGTAAAGAGAGAGGTATATAAGTTAAAGAGAGAGGTATATAAGGTAAAGAGAGAGGTATATAAGGTAAAGAGAGAGGTAGATAAGCTGTAGATTTGTAGTTTTGGTGAATGGCAATAAGTTTAAAAGTGTGTTTGATGTTATTTGATAGGTTGATCAGTTCTTAAACATCTGTCATTATTAAATGTTAAGTAAATTTACCCGTAGGTTAGATATCCTTATCCCTTTCTTTGTGGTGTGGTATATTTCGTCTATTCGTCTTTCTTTTAAATTTAAATGCATAATATTATTTATGTTAGCTATTTAATCAATACGTTGCACGCATAATTCATATTTTCTTTAAGTGACATTCGTGGGATTAAGTATTTATTTTGCTAGTTGACCTGGGTCATTAATGAACAACGCAATTTAGAAAAGAGTATTATCTTTTAGAACCGAAAGTCTAAACAAATTCAGTATTTCAAATTTTTAACAAAAAAAAAACTGAACACGAAATAAGAAAATACGAAAGAAGTCAAGTGTTAAGATGCCATAACAATAAGGAGTTTAGTAACGTATACATACATTTTACAATTACAAACTACAAAATAAATAAATTCTAAAAAATACAGGCTAAGACCAAAGCCAATCGGAACCAAAGGATTTGGAAAACGAGAGTGGGGATGGGTCAGTCACATCCTGAGAAGACCCGAAGGCAATGTGACCAGGCAGGCACTTGACTTGAACCCTCAGGGGATAGAAAAGTGGGCAGACCAAAGCAGACTTGGAGTTTGTCGGTTGCAAACGAGAGCAAAGGCTGCTGGTTTCACATGGACCCAACTGAATGGAGCAGCCCAAGAACGAGACCGATGTAGAGGTTTAATTACTGTCACTCTTTCTATTGGGGACCTCAGAGAATAAGTCAAGTGCGAACCTTTCTAATTTACACGCGCTGCTGGCGCTTTGGACACCACCATGGCCTTCTCGGTCTCGGAGAGCTGAGGGTTTAGTATGTACATCGCTTTAATGTTGACACTTTTGTAGGGAAACCGACCCATAGATGCAAGCCACACAAGGTCGTGGGTAAAAACCGTCACAATAGATCACTGAGCTGCCGTGAAACAATCGTTCGTCTAGTGAAAGCCTGGCCGCCCCAACGATGCTAGCTTCGATGCTCCTCCAAAAAAAAATAACACAGGAACTTGTAATACCTTTCCTTTCATTTTTTAAGCATTACCATAGGTGCCCAGTTCTCCTAACTGATTAAAATAATTTTCAATTTCGAAATTAGAAAAAGAAACGTGGATGTTAAATAAAAACTGCACTATTATTTAGCGTGTGTATCCTGATGCACTGGATATTCTTGTAAGAGTTGAAACGTACGAATTCTTAGATCTTCTTTTAATCTGGAAAATGGCTAAAAGTGGGGCCTTTTTCTTAAAAGCTCGCTCCCCCTAGAGTCAAAACCTGGCTACGCCAACGTTCACTAAGACTATATTCTAAGTAAAATTATAAGCAGATAAATTATCACCATGCTTGTCGTCGTTTAAACTAAGATTTACCCACACGCCAGAGCTGACTGAACATTTATAGCGTCTACTAAATCAGGAGTCAATTGTTATATATCAAAGACTTAATCCGTTATACTTTACACCACACTATGTATGACCTGTCTTTTACCTGAGCAATTTAAGTTGATTGATCCATATTTATACCGACATGTTCAGAAATATAGCCATCATAATTTATTGTTTAATCTACACCTGATCTTAACACATTTTAATGCAATATATCAGTTTTTAGTTTAAATATTCTTTTGGTTGTCTAACAATTACTTTCGTGCAGAGTAGATAATACAATTTGAAAATTATTTTGCCTTTTTATTAAATTAAATTTTAACTGAAGCAATCACGAGTTCTGAATACAACTAAAACTAACAATAATAAATCAAATGACTTAAGGCTTGGTTGACAGTTACATTGACCAGTGTGTTGTCAATGTTGGTTGATACATTGACCAGTGTGTTGTCAAGTTAGTTGTTACGTTGACCAGTGTGTTGTCAAGTTAGTTTCTACATTGACCAGTGTGTTGTTAAGTTAGTTTTTACATTGACCAGTGTGTTATCAAGTTCTCAATTTTACAGCTAATTATCACATGCAGTCATAAAAGAAAATGTCGTGAGCCGAGCTTTTAAAAACGTATTTTTGTCTGGCCTTTTTAAAACCTGGCATTTGAGAAATGTGTTCAGTGTTTGTACTTTGTACGAAGCACATGTGAGTTGTATTCTGGGATCGGCCTACATTTAGTCATAGTTTCTGTAAGCTTGAGGTGGGGTTGGTCTTTAATTTGGATTTGATGAAAGGATTTGAAAAAAAATCCAGATCAACGCCACTTCATGCGGTACAACTTCCCTGTCTCTTTGCAACCCATGACAATGCTCCCAAACAGGAGGATCGCAAAACCATCTTAACTACAACAACCTGGACCTCCCTAAAGCTCGTAACACAAAAAGGCTACACGTTTTACGTGTTTAAGTAATTCTATTTAGATATCTAACTATACGTTGCCTTTTTCGACATGGGGATTTCACCTGTTCATTTTCAGTAACATACAAACATACGATACAAACACATAAATATAAACTTAAATTTCGTTTCTATTGTCACCTGAAAATTGACACACACTGATCACTGAAACTTCGATTTTAAATGTTATAAAATAACTTTGTATACATGTATATACCTTTAAAGCAAACGAAACAGCAAACGAAACAGCCAAAGAAAAAGTAAACGACGCAAAACAAAAAGGTGCAGAACGGTGCATAGGATGATTCCAGCATCTTAAGTTTGTGTTGGAGACAACTCAAAAGGCAGGAATGTGCATGTTTTGGTCAGAAGAAAAGAAGAACTTTATAGAAGCCAAACGTGATTGTGAAGGTTTGTAATTTATCGTGCCGAAAAAAAAAGAAAAAAACAACGAACCAAAATATTATATAGTAAGAATTTAATCCAGATTACAACAATTTCTGAACAACATTTTAAAACTAATGCTCAATAATAATTGGAAACTAAAACAATATCTTAACTCCAGCAAAAGGTTCTAGGCATTCCAACTAAAGTAATAAAATGGTTCCCGTTTACATGTTTGAACTGATCCCTAAAAAGCACTAACATCCCAATAATTATAAAAACATGTATTATATAGTAGTAAAGTAATTTACCCTAGACTGTCCTGGACCAAGAAAATGCACTGTGACTCTTTAGGAATAAAAAACAGATCCCATCAAACACAATTAATAAACCTATTACATAGGTTTAATGGATAACATTTCTAAAGGATTGGAACAAAATTATCAAATTCTTGCTCTATTACTAGATTTATTTAAAGCATTCGAATAAGTAAGCCCTTATGGTATACTAATAAACAACCAAATTTTTTTGCATCTCTGGATCCTTGCTTCAGTGGATATAAGACTTTATTATAGAAAGAAAACAAACTGTTAAAATGAATAGCTCTAAATTAGCATTAAACCTAGACTTTGTACAAGGAACTGGTTTTGGACCCGTAACTATTCCTAACGTACATTAATGACTTAAAACAAAAGAAATGTTATTTGCAAATGATTGTATAATTTATAGAACATAAAGATAGAAAAAAGTGAACTCTTACAAAAAGAACAAGATACACTACAAAAATTAGGAATCTAACTCGAGTATGTCTTTTCACTCTGAAATACTTTTTTCTAAACACAGGCAAAAGAGCAAGGTTGGCTGTTCTAAATAGATTGAAATGTTTACGAACCGCAATAGAATAGTCCCTCGAGAGATTTTCATTGGGCTTGATGATATACAAACCGATGGCACATTTATTTGGCATGATAAATCTGACTTCGAAACGCAAAATTATGGCCATTTTTGGTTTTGAGGTAATATCACTAGCTTTTTTTAAGTATCTTACACAATCTTATTTTGGCCCTTGAACGCAAGCTATGGTGAAGAATATAGACCCTTTTTACTCCCTTTCTTTTAACTCGTACTGTCTGTCTGTCTGCTTGCTTGTCTGCTTGAAACCAAAACTTTGCATCGATTTTTCGACCACTGCCGTCGTCCAATCGAGTTGAAACTTGGGCGGCAGACTTGTTCCGACTAACAAAACTTTATATCAAATTTTCAACATCATAACCTTTGGAATAGTCACGAATACCTTCGACCAATTTTCGAATCGAAGAAAATATTGTTCGTAAAACATGGCTGTCTCTTCTGGAAGAGACGGAAGTAAATAAACTTTTCGGACATGTTCGTTTTTACCAAATAAATAGAATGAAAACGACACAATGTAGCCGAAACAAAGCGCGTTATCTTTTAATGGTTATTGCGGGCCAAAGCTAGAAAAAGAAAGGATGCGCAACATTTTAGTGCGGAACACCATAAGACATGATATAACTTAAATTTATTTTAATCTATCATGGTGCTATCGACTTACAGGCATATATTTTGGCCGAAGGACATTCGCCTTTGTTCGTGACCTTAGACTTTAGACGGCGATAACCTGTGGTACTATTGTAGTTTTAAAAAGTATGGTTTTAATTTAAGACGTAAACTGATGCCATTTCGTCTTCTGGTTGCAGTGGTTTAAATAAATAAGGGATTTAGTCGGATTTCGAGCCGTGCTCTTTGATAAAATATGTGAGACCTTTCATATCACTAAACAGCCGTACAGTTAAGTAAACTATATTTTTTTAAATAATATTATATATTAGCTAGAATTATGTTTTTAAGATGGAAGAAAATAAGAAAATTATTCAATTGTATTAACTGATTAACCACCATGAACGGCTGTGAGACTTTTAAACTGATAATATTTATTTTGTTAATCAATAATAAATAGAAATAACCCGTTTTCTTTCAAATATATATTTTTTATATATTATTAGGAAAATTAACCAGTGTACAAATGTATAAAGGCATCCTAACAATAAATGTGAAAAAAAGGGTAAATTGTATACTTATGAAACAATTACAAACATGTAAACATAGAAATTGGTACAATAGATACAATTTATTAAGTCTTTTAAAACATATTATTATGTTTTTTCTTGTTTAATTACATGAATTATTTTGTTGCTCACGTTGTGTTTCGTTGATAGACCTCACTGTCTGTCAAAAAAAAGTAAATATAATAAATGTCAAACAGTAGTTAAATTTAAATAAAAAAAATATATAAATGTTCTTAATAACATATGTACCTGTATTTCGGTGTAATGATACGTTTTTTGAATAGCAGGTAAGTAGTTTTATCGTTGCGTCAAGGTCTAAAACTTTTAATGTTGACTCATATGCCAAGAAAGATTGTGATGGACTGCCTTCATGTTTTACTTCGTGTATTAGTCAGCAAAAGTCCTATGCCTATTACATGATTTTGTCACTAAACATCTAGTAAGGAAACATTTTCTCGACTCGAATAGCTCGTCTCTGACGTGCCATATTTATCTAAACTACTTGAGAAAGTTGTGTTTCAGCATCTTGTTCAGAGTCTTTACACCAATTACCTATTTTATGAATGTCAGTCAACATATCGATATGGGAATAGCTGTAAGACGGCACAACTACCAGTACTGAATGATGTTCTTCTCTGAGCTGGCAGTGTTAATCTTAAATTTTCGGAAATGCTTAACCCTAGTGCAGCTTTAGTTATCCGTGTTCAGTAGTCCTATTAGCAGAAACATTTAGGTCCTTATGTACAAGAGCTTTTACACAGAAATTTCAATAATCTTCCGCTGTTCGGGTTTTTCAGGAGAAATATCTTGTAGCAAAATCGTGGATGGCAGCAAACATATTTAAAAGAATCATGAAAAGACAGAAGTGATTATGCGTGGTTCTGATGGGTGTGTTTGGAAGATTCATTTTAAATAAATCAAAATTTTGGCTTTGAGATCCCTAAGAAACCTTGACTGTAAATATTTGCAAATAGGCATGTATTCTTAAATGCTCAGTTCCCTGTTAAAATGCTCAGGTCATTAAAAAACATAGACGACATTATGAAAGATATATTTGATTACATTAAAAATAGATAAAGTATGCCCTTTTTAAATAGTAGTAGCATTTAATAAATGCATCTATGGTAATATGCTTCTGAAGGGCTAAAACAATTATAATGACATATTTTTTTTAGAGGAAAAGGTGATATAGTTACACTATAAGAAACGTTCCTATTATTCAATCAGTTTTCATATACAATTTCAAAATGTGAAACTACATATGCATGTCCAATAATAAAATGTATATTTATATTAATATGTAAAGTTGTTTATTTTATAAATCAAAATAAACTTCTTGCCAGCTATGAGCATATCTCTCTATTACTTACTTACTTATGCCTTTCGCCCCACCTGGGTTATAGGCCGCCAACAAAAGTCCTCCAGGTATCCCGATCCTAAGCCAATTTCTCTATCGGACCCCAGTTCCTCTATCTGACCCCATCTCTCTATCTTTTGGTCTATTAAAGAAACACTACCTCTTGTGGGTATGCACGACCAACACTTAAAGCTAAACAGGTATGGCTCTAACATCAATTTCAATGCAGTGAATAGTTTTTCTCATGGTAACAAATACATTTAGTTTGGCTGAATAGTTCTAAAGCAGTAAATATTTATCTACAATTAAAAATGTGGTTACCCAATTCACCACACTCTCCCCTACATTATTTGAAATTATAAGTATGTATATACAAGTACATCTCAAAGCTTACAACTAAAACAAAATAAACGTTTACAATATATATATTATCAGTTACCTGATCATTCTTATCAACTGTTTTGAAATTGTATGTATTCATCCCAGAAAACATCTTGTTCTAAATTTAAAATAAAAATGTTTTGATAAAGTGAAATAATTATAATATGTATTTCTTATAATATATTTTTCTAAAGACTAACTAGATAGTTTGTAAGTAATATAAAGAGAAATTGGAAAATAAATGTGTTTTTTTTTATATTTACTATTTACATCTATATGAAAAGTACAATGTTTGTGTCGAAAAGTATCTCCATTTGTTAATTTAAAGACATGTGACCTTATTGTCTAATATTCTACTTTTGCGATCTCGCCCCCTCCCCTTTCCACCTTTTGCATGTGTCCTTCATAGCTGACCTGGATTCATTTCTCCACTTATAGAATTGTTTTACTTTTTCGGTATTATCAATAGGCAATCAAGACCTACTTTATTTATTTCAATAATATTACTTTAAAAGGCTTTCCTTAAAAATGTTTTCATTTAGTAAAATCTAATAATTATATCTGTATGTTTCTCTTAAAATTTAAGTCTAGCCTTGCTAGTTGATGATGGTTTTAGATTATATTCCTTGGTTACTTTTACATGTATGTCCAGCCAATTCATTCATCCTTAGACCGGAGTGAATCGGGTAAAAACAATTTTATATTACTTTTTAATACCTATAAAGCTTTAAATTTATTTTTTCTTGTTTCTTTTAATATTATGTTAAAGCTACTTGTGATGTATTTTTACGCTAGATATTTAATGCTGATGGGCAAAAAGTTATCAAAGATGTAGGCCTTATGTTGAAAAAAAATGCCACAAAATAAAATAAAAACAATTAAAAAGTTTGAAAAGGCAAATGACAGTAAGTAGTAATTAAAAGAACTACCGTAATGAAATTATTAATTACCTGATTGGCTTAATCCTAGGTACTTCAGACCTTCTGTAATCTCACCTTTCAGATCTAAAAAATAATTAAATTTTAAAATACATTTTAATATAGATCTAACTTTGATGTTTTTATCACGGTAAGTCTTTACAAATTTGAACAAGATTGAGAAGAAGCAGTTAAAATAAATGATATTATTTCTCTTAGCATCAAGGGCGAATGCTATAAGGATACATATGTTTTTACACAAACATATATTATGGGCAAGCCTCAATGCTGAAAGGAAGTGCCATAAATGTTTATCGCTGAACCTAAACTGCCGTTATATCTTTAGCAGTTAACGGTAATGGTAGCTTTTCTTTTGACCCACAAATATAAGAAATATCATCTCCTTTCACACATGAAACCACATTTATAATTAAATAGATCTCATGTTCCATATGAAAGCTAGAGGGAAATCAAACTCGTAAAAAAAAAACAAATTAGTATTAAAATAATAGGGCCTACTTGTTTTATATTTCAGCACATTGGTAAACAGACATTACAAACTATAGTTAAGGTAGAAGGCTATTTATTTTACCTGTTCCAGTGAAACCAATCCAACTGCAATTACGGTGGAAATAATTAATGCAATCTGCAATAATTTAAAATCGATTAAACTAAAATACGAATGCAAACATAAATTATCAGTTACATAAAGGCAATACGATCTGCCTTTAAAATACATTTTCTGTGAACAAATATTGTGTTATTTTTTTTATTGTATTTATTTATTTCTTCTACATTCCTTGTATTTTGGGGTCACAATTTATTACTAGCAGCTTTTGACGAGTTTGATAAATGTTCTATACATATGTTTTTCATAAATGTATTACTTTATAATAAACTACTTAATTTTTTTAAGAGACCATAAGTTATCATTAGAGCACAACAGATTAAAGACAACATTTGTTCCGAAGGCTAGGCATTGGAACTAGTGAAGATTGCCAATGTTGGCATGATGTGGGGAGTCTCATAAGAACACAGAACATGTGCTCCAAGCCTGTCCTCTTTATAAAACAGCTTGCAACAGGTTCTGGGCGCAGATGACCTCCACCAACACCAAACTGTGTGGAAAGAAACAGACCTGGAAACCACCGTGTAATTCACTATAGTTATGAGAATTGCTGTTTGTACCCTTCCATTAATAACCTTAAGAACAAAGAAGAAGAAGAAAAACTACTACATATGCAAATGACAATAAATTATAAGTCTTTAAACTGATGTAAATAATAAATACATACCTAGTCTGTTTAACGGAAGCTGGTGATATGGCCCAATATATCCTGATGAACCAGACAAAAATGCACGCACACCTGCATAATTAATTACAATTATCTTGTTTAATTTTTTTTAATGATCTTATTGAATACAAGTAAAGTTTTGTCAGATGTTCTTTATTTGATAAAATGATTTCTCAAAATGAGGCTAAAGTAATATAAGTGTATTCTAAAATATAATATAGATCTAATAACACTTTTTAAAAAGTTTTTAATAAAATGGTTAATAATATTTTTAATTTAAAAAATTTATTTTAAAGAACTCAATATCCAAATATTGTTTTAGCTTTAGATTTCATTAAGAATTATTTCATACAGAAATTATTATAATGAATCATAATTTCAGAACGTGTATTATAATAAAAATAATGCTGCTTGGAAATACAATTTTCAAAATATTGCTTAATAAAGCTGTGAATATAATTTATATTTCATCAATATTCTAGGTATTTAATCATCAAAACGTGTATTGACCAATAAAACATTGAGAAAATCCACTTTTGACACTAGTGTAGGTCTATTAAAGTATTCTGATAAACCCTTAGACATCTATTTTAATAAAAGAAAAATTTGAAAATACAATTTTACAAAGTCATCGACAAAAAACATGAACAAAAAAAATATTTTGTAGAAATTTTAATTTATAAAAAAGTACAACAGTCTTACTGTGAAAAGTTCTAGGCTTTTAAAAATAGTTATTTATTGGCCACTACCCCCCCTCCTTTTTCATTAAATAAATAAATAAAATATGTGTCACTTTTAGTTTTCCCAAAAACGTTAGTTTCTAAATCTAAATAGAGTAATTTATATTGTCTGGTAACTCATTTTACTCAAAAGTAAATTAGACAGCTATTCCTTTTATATTGACTTTGTTAGACGTTTTGGCAGACTGACTTGGCTACAGACCTCAGCTTTGAAAACCTATTTGAACCATTTCCCATCAGCATGCAAGCTACACATGAAACATAGATGTTATATTTCAAAGAGTAATTTCCAAACTTTTTTGTTACCGTTATCATCTAGTCCACGTTTACTTTTTATGACGTGTTGAACGCATCTCAGGAAATCTGAAATTAGTATTTATAGTAGGCCTATTTTTTTGCAATTCAATAAGCAAAACTAAAAGCTTTTTTTTCACTACTGTGAAATTAATTTATTTAATTCACTAGGTAGGCTAAAATAATGATGAAATAACATTTAATTGTATATAAAATATAAAACTTAATCCGTTTGTTAAATAAACACCAACATATGGAGTAGAAAAAAGCCATTACATTTTAAAATAAAGTAAAAATGAAAATACTTTTGAAGTTAAGTGATAACGATCTCTGTAATGCATTTATTACAAATGAAAAAAAAAAAAAAAACATCAACAAACTTTTACATCACAATCTGGATAAGAGCAATTATTTTAAATATATCTATTACAGATTGAATAACCATAACATAAAGAAATAACCAACTGACCTTCTCGTTTTATAAGTCTAAAGATGTCCTTATCTTTCTTTTTTAAAGCTTCAATATCGACTGCTGGAAAAAAAACATTGCTTAGACATTTAAAACTATCATTGAAAATAAATCTTACATCAAGATTTGTTATAAAAATATATTTCAAATAAAACAATAAAAAGCAACGAACCAGTTTCTACTTTCAGCCTTACGGTTTCTTCTTGTTTTGTTTGAAGGCGCTTAATAGCTTGATCTGAGAATAGAAACAATACAAAGCAAAATGGAACAATATGTTTAAAGTTTAAGATTTTAACTGTTTGAAAAAATTGTGTACGAAATGTTGTAACAATTATTAAAAACAATTGATTTACTTTCCAATTATTTGATTGCGTTTCAAATGTATGAAGCTTGCTCTAGTGTTACTAAACTATTTAATGAATATCTCAATATAATTTCCATCGGTTAAAATTAAAACCTTTTTATTCTATTTTACTACGAATATATTACATTGTGTTTACCGTCGATGTATGCCGTTGTTTTATTCAACTAAAGTTATATTAATTGTTCCTGCTGGCGTCCTTTTTTATTTCTTAGTTGAAAGTTAGGCGTGTCACTAGTGGAAAGTCCTAGATTCTTCAAGTCATTAAATATAATCTACCCGCCTGAAACATGTTCTTAATTGCCCGAATTGTACTTCGCCGAACAGCCCGAGCAAGGGTTCGCTTCGTAAATTGCTCGCCTTTCGTCGTTTTCGCGCTTAACAGGGCGATCTATTGCTCGACGAACGACATCTCGGGGGGTATCGGCGAACCAAATTCGGGCGAACGATTGCTTCGTCGACATGTTGACGAAGCCGCGTATTGATTGGCTGAATTGATCACGTTCATTATGCGAAAATGCACCAAAATTGCCTAGTCTTAATGAAAAAAAATGGCGTCTTACAAGACAGTCAGAAGAAAGTCTAGTAATATTCATAGATGCATGGGAAAATGTTCCATGCCTGCGGAACTCACCCCAACGGGACTATAAAAATAAGGGTGAAAAAAAACCAAGGCCTTGAACAATATTGCCCAAAATCTGTGTGCAATGTAATCGCAACACCCAAAGCTTCTTCGTCTGTGAGCGCAGCCATTTTGCAGCAATAACAACATCCGGCAGTTCGCCTCAGCGCTAAAAATAGGCCAGTTAAAAACAAGAGCACCATTTCGCAGAGCTTCCGAGCTCGCCCTAATGTCGGCGAAAGTGCACGAGCCCATTTAAGAGCAAACAGTAGCTCTTGCGAATTGAACGATACCTGATTCGACCGAAACTAGTTCGGGCAATTAAGAACATGCTTTAGACAGCGAGACGTAGCAATTTGTAATTGGTAACATGACTGTACTCATTCACTATTAGCTATCGCTTGTTAAAAATATATTACATAATTGTTAGCACGTTTATTTCTGATCATCATCGTAAGACTGATAAAGCAGAGTTCACCAGTTTCTGTGAACACGGCATACTAGGGGATGTGTGGACAGCACAATGCCCAGCCGCCTTTTCTTTACCCCAACTAATGTGAAGTAGGCCTACACATCAAAGCTGGGACACTCTCAAGTCCTGGGAAAAAAATCCTATTCTCCACCAGAATTCGAACACATAACCCTCCGATCACTCGGCTACCGTGATCACATTTGACACATTTAATTTTATTAAAGGCTTATCTAATTTCAACTAGGTAAAACATTTTACAATTAACACCCTGCTTACGTCAAGTTGTAACGCCAATGAATTCGTTTGCAAATAACAGCCGATAGGATGATATTTATTTTCCGAAAGTAGTAATATAATACTATTAGAATATATATAGATAATGATATTTATGGTTTTGTCAAATGTAAAACGCTGTACACAAAAAGACTTTAAAATAAAAACATATAATGCTAAACAAAACAAAAAATGTGTTTACCATATTTCGTTTGAAGTATTTTAGTGTCTTCTTCCTTAATCCTCAATGATTTCAGGAGATCATCTAAAAAGGAATTTATTAATTAGCAAGAAAACATTTACAGCGTTAACAGGATTTATTCGAGGAACAATTTATTTGTTAAATTATACATATCAAACGTTATGTTGTTGACATTATGTTGAGTTTAGATAAAAAATGGTTTTAAAATTGTTTATATTAATATTACCATTTTCTGTTTTTAAATGACAGATTTGAGATTCTTGAGTAGCGATCTTGTCATAATTTGTAGCAACTGTAAGGAACAATCTTTATTATATCTTGTTTATTATATATCAGACATAAGCCTAACATTACATTGAATATAGCTTTTAACCTTAATTAAACCTTTAATTTTCTGTTTATATGTACTTTGTGTTTGAAATCCACCCCAATATATGTATATGTATGTATACTAAACATATAGAATATATGAACATTCACCGAAAAAAAAATCCATTACAATATAATAAGAATAGTTCTACGAATTGTAGGACACGGTTGTTTAGCTGTTAACCGAAGATAGCCACGGACATTTGTGGATGCTTTTTAACAGATACTTAAAAATTATACTAGAATAGAGTTTTCTGTCAATCTTACCAGAACTTTGTCCAAATTTGTCGCATTCTTGAGTAATAACGCTAATATCTCACGAAATGACAATTAGTTTGCAGCTACATCGCAGTTTTGATGTTTATTGTCATCATGATACATTTTAATAATAGTACAATATTCAAAATATTGCAAAAAATTAGCCCATACTACGTTTGGTGTTTACTCGCAAAAACATCTGTGATATGGTCAATACAGTCTGCCGAAATTCCACGCCCATTCAAGACGACGATAATTAAGACACTCCTGAGGAAAAATGGCTTAGATATGAATGACTGCAATAACTATCGCCCGGTCTCAAATATCTCCTTTATTTCTAAAATACTTGAGAGAGCTGTGTCGCAACAACTTGTGCAGCATCTCAATGCTAATAATCTACTTGACCCGTTCCAATCTGCCTATCGACATGGACACAGCTGCGAAACAGCACTTCTGCGAGTCCTAAATGATGTACTTTGTAGTGCTGATCGTGGCAAACTATCACTATTAGTGTTGCTTGACTTAAGTGCAGCTTTCGACGTAATTGACCATGAGCTTCTTCTAGCCAGGCTTAAAAAGGAGATGCGCATCACGGGTAATGCACTGCGGTGGTTCACGTCTTATTTGGAGGATATGACCCAATATGTTGTGGTAAAACAAGCTTCTTCGCAGAGCACACCACTGAGGTGCAGAGTACCACAAGGCTCTGTATTGGGACCTATACTGTTCTCTATTTGTACTAGTAAACTTGGTAAAATCGTTAATACCCATGGCGTAAATCGTAAGCTATTTGCAAACTACACGGAATTATACAATAGTTTCATTCCTGATCCTGCTTCCTGTGCTGCGGCTGTAAAATCTCTTGAAAACTGCTGCCTGTCAGTTTAATCGTGAATGTTGGAAAATTGGCTAAAGCTAAATGTTGATAAGACAGTGGCAATATTGTGTGGGTCTCATGCTAAACTTAAAACCTCTAAGCTAGAAGCAATAAAAGTTGGCACTGCTGAAATTACCTTATCTGACTATGTAAAAGATCTTGGCCTGTTTATTGACAATAAACTTTCAATGACTACGCATGTCAGCCTTAGGTCAATTGCGAGCTCATCTAAACAAGAAAACAGCAAATGCCGGTGCCGTCTCTCTTATTCTCTCAAGACTTGATTATTGCAACAGCTGCTTGTGGGGGATTCCAAAAACGCAGACCCCAGAAGGTGCAAAACAATGCGGCACGCATGGTATCTCTGGTCGAGAGGTCCGCTCACATCACCCCTATACTTTGTGATCTCCACTGGCTCCCCGTGCAGAAGCGAATTGAATATAAGCTTCTTTCCAACATTCAGCTGCTTGGATGGCACTGCACCTTGCTTTCTTCAGAACCTTCTTACAAAAATAACCCAGCAAGAGATCTGCGTTCAAGTGCACAGTCGTTAATCAAGGCTCCCAGTCTTATTGGACATAGGAAGAAAACCTTTGGAGTGCGCACCTTTGAGTCAGTGGCACCAGTATTATGGAACAATTTACCTATTTCACTGAAGCAAACTGAAACAAAACAAAGTCTTTTAAAAAGAACCTTCAGTTTTATCTGTTTAAGTAATCATTGTCTAATTTGTGCTATTGTATTTATGTCATGACAGCGCACTGAGCATGCTATTATAGCATGGATAGATGCGCTATATAATTGCTCATTATTATTATTATTATTATTATTTGCAAGTGAAACACCCAACTTTAACTTTGTTATAATCAGTTCTAATTGGTGGCTTTGTTTCACGTAATGTGAGAATGCAGTGTGCCATTTTATTTCGATGACCGATATGAAAACATATTGGAAGTATTGTAAATGTTAAAGCTTACAAAGAAATATTTACTGCTTTATGAGAGTAAAGACGTTGTCATTTATAATTTTCGGCAACAAGTCAATAATGTTAATAAAAAAAATGATTTATGTGACAATACAATTTATTAGCCTGAAATGGATTACCGTATTCAAAGTCTCAATGGGTTAGGCAAAATATTACGCATATGCGCATATGGCAAATGTTTACAAATCTAAATAGGTAGCGAAGGTTAAGTTCTACGATCAACAGCGGAATTAGTACTCTTTTATGTTGCTGTTGTTGTTTTTACTTTAAGAAAACGGGAATGCTATACTCTATTAAAACAAATATGTTATTGAAAATATTACATTTAGTATTGTCTGCTACAGACATCTGCCGAGTTATAATATCTCATAAAAACAAAACGACGAGCCTTCCGGCACATGTGCCCAGGGCAAAACGATGTGAAGGGATGTATCAAGGGGGGCACACCAAGAAGATCTTGTCCAAGACTAGCCAGCCCGTGGCTGGACAATACGGTTTGCGTGTACGGTCTTGTTAGTCAAATGTACTGATCTATAAAAATATTGGATTAGGCACGGAAGTAACATTCTTGAAGCCAAAATGAATAGGCTTTCACGGGACTTTCAGTTATATATGGCATTATATTTCCTAAACACTGACCTGTAAATATATTTCAAGTGACTTAGAATTCCTTTTATCGTAAGGGTTTGTTCTAATCATAAGTGGTTTATTCCTGTAACTTGCTTATGTAGATAAGTGAATAGTGAGAAAGGGGAATTCATTTGGGTTTCAATTTGAGCATACACATTTAATATGGATGAGCTATCCATTATTTTCATAGATCACTGGTCAAATGCAGCATTCTGCCTCTCCCCACCTGCCGATTTCCACTGGATGATTAACATGGTTAAAAAAAGCAATAACTCCCCGATCTAATTGCAAGCTCTACCAATAAAGTAGAACACTAGACAATAATAAAACAATCTAATAACGCCATAAGGGCTGCCTTATATATTATTAAGTAACAATGTTACGTATTTTAAACTGCATTATATAAAAGTGTACAATTTTTAACTAATAAAAGTTTACATAAAAGACAATATAGTCGTTATTTGGATAATTTCGTCAATTAACATCAGCAGGTACAGTGTCTCTTTCGGTATGTTGGATAGTTTGTTTAATATATGGTTTAGTTTATTGCAGGTTCATATAACTGACACATCCTAGCCAGTTCTCAAATAGTAGTAATAGAAATCGTGTTGGACCAAATTGTTCCGTAGGGCTGTTGAATCGACATTCACAAGTTATCGTAGCTAAGGCATAATGAATGTTTCGCCTACACTATAAAGCTTAGAAATATAATTTAAATTTCTTAGTTTACCTGAACATCTAGAGCTTGCCGCATCTACAGATACAAAATTAGATGCTTGATTAAATTGTTTTCTATTTAGTGCTGACTCAGAAGACATCTTCTGTCCATTACCTATAATTTTAACATAATTAAAATATAAATATAAATTTAGATTGATACTGAACGCATTTTTTTTATGAACCACAAATAATCATATGTATGTATATCTTTATATATGTATATATGTATATATTTTAAACTTGAGAGTGTCAATGAATCTTACTTGCAATAGAAGAGCATCTCTTTAAAATCTCTGCTATATGTTTTTCAAGTAATTGTTTCATTTCTGTGTACGTTTTGTCTCCTATGTTTTCAATCCAAGAATTCCCTTGCACTAGCAACTAAAAGTAAATTATTTACATTTATTTAGTCATCAATCTGTGGTTATTTTTAGAGCAATGTATCGTAAAGCAACATATTCCTTCTATTTTAATAAATTGTATATTAAAAAAAATACATTTTTGTAAAGAAAGAACAAAGATATGGCAACTATCAGCAGGATGGTGGTAAAGATATAGTGCGACAGGGGATGAAACAACAAATTTCAGCACCCAAGTATTAGATAAGATACCCAAGTATTTGATAAGATACCCAAGTATTTGATAAGATACTCAAGTATTTGATAAGATACCCAAGTATTTGATAAGATACCCAAGTATTTGATAAGATACCCAAGTTATTGATAAGATACCCAAGTATTTGATTAGATACCCAAGTTATTGATAAGATACCCAAGTACTTGATAAGATACCAAGTATTTGATAAGCTACCCAAGTAGTTGATAAGATACCCAAGTATTTGATAAGATACCCAAGTATTTGATAAGATACCCAAGTTATTGATAAGATACCCAAGTATTTGATTAGATACCCAAGTTATTGATAAGATACCCAAGTACTTGATAAGATACCAAGTATTTGATAAGCTACCCAAGTAGTTGATAAGATACCCAAGTATTTGATAAGATACCCAAGTATTTGATAAGATACCCAAGTATTTGATAAGATACCCAAGTATTTGATAAGATACCCAAGTATTTGATAAGATACCAAAGTATTTGATAAGATACCCAAGTATTTGATAAGATACCCAAGTATTTAATAAGATACGAGAAAAAAAAACGAGTTTGGATGAAATCACTGCTCACACGCTCCACTAAGTCACTAGTTTATCGAAACTGCGTTCTGAGTACCCTGCTGTACGGCAGTGAAACATAGAGCACATTTTCCTGGGATGAGAGAAAACTGAACACCTTCCACCTCAGGTGTCTCAGACGCATTTTAGATATAAGATGGCAGGACAGGGTTTCAAACGCAGAGGTCCTACGAAGAGCAGAGTGTCAAGACATCCGCATTACTCTCAGTAACAGACGTCTCAGCTGGCTAGGCCATGTTCGCCGAATGCCACAGGGTCGACTTCCACAGGACATCCTTTATGGAACATTAGCTTCGGGACTGAGACCTGCTGGACGTCCAAAACTGAGATTTGCGGATGTCTGGAAAATAGACATGAGGCACCTCCAAATTGACCCAAACAGTTGGGAGATCATGGCGCAGGATAGGCCCACCTGGAGGGCAGTAATCGAAAAAGGTTCCAGGCTTGCGGGAGAGGAGCGCGCAAGGAACAAGAGGGTGGAGAAAAATGTGGTCCCCTCCGCTACCTTCATCTGCAGCGAGTGTGACCGTGCCTGTACGTCCAGGATTGGCCTCTTTAGCCATTTGAGGGCCTGCAAGAGAAATGGATCGTCTCACGATACGTAAAATGCCGACGGCGACGGGGTGCCTTTGGCGTAACTCTTATTGTGCCCCCCCCCTTCAGAACTCATTACAGCTGCGTTGACTATCAGTAGGTTAGCAAAGGTAATTACTAATACAGTACAGAAAAATTACACAATGTATAAACATTCGTAAAATAAATATGAACTCACAATTAACTTTATAAATATTATTTTAAAAAAGAAGTTCTCAGTTTAGTATAATTTCTAAGACAACCCAATATAAGCTTGGTTGCCGATCTAGAATAAAACGTGTTCTTATCTATTTTACATTCTCATACATGTTTTAGTAAATAAGGCATGTATTTCTAAGCTAGAATGCTATTTAAAATGTACTTTTATTCTACCGTCGCCCGTCTTATTTTTCTAAATTACTTCATTTATTTATTTCAGCTGCAAAAAAATAAATTAATTTATAAGCCTTTCGTAAGCTTGTCCAGTGCGCGATATATATCAGGATAATTAACTTTACAACTCTCATATTATTAAAGTACCATACTTACTGTTTTGATGTCAGCCACTAGATTTTGTAATGGTTCAAGTATCTCTTCTAAACATATAAGCTTGGAAACTATATCTTTTTTCTCTCTGTTTGAACTCATCTATAAAACACATACAATAAATGTTTATTTTACAAAATTAATGGCTTAAGCACAGGCAAAAGAAAGATTTTTTTGATTTTTTCTTAAAAACGTTTTAATCAATAAATGTAGTCCTTACTGATTCAACTATTGGCTGGATAGCAAAGTCGACAGTGAACTCATCTCACCAACGTGACAGTCTGGGTTCAACGAGAAATACAAAATTCACCGCCGGCTTGGAGAGTGGTAATGGTATTGGTAATGGTAATTTATATAGCGCTTCTATCCATGCTATTTAAGCATGCTCAGTGCGCTCTAGAAGACTATTAATCTGTGAGAGGTTTCACTGCTGCCGGTTAAGCGCTCGTGATAACAACTCAATATTAACGTCATCTAGTACCAAAACTCCTGTAGGGCGACAGGGATCTCCCGGTGGCGGGGCTCGATTTTTTGGTTGACAGTCAGGTGAGCTAACCGCTCGGCCAGCCGAGTGTGGTAGTGGTAGTGTAGACTACCAGATAGGACTGACGGATAAGCCGTGTCTCATATACAGAGAGAGAGAGAGAGAGAGAGAAGGAGAGAGGGAGAGAGAAAGACTACAATAAAAAAAATTGTAAGCAGTATCTAGGCTATACAATAACACAGGAAGGCAAATGCAACAAAGAAATAAAGAGAAGAATCGCAATAGCTAAAAGCAGCTTCATGAGCTTAAGCAGTATCATGAAAAACAGGAATATCAGAATATGTACCAAAATGCGCATACTGAAGGGGTATGTTTGCTCTGTTCTTTTATATGGATGTGAATGTTGGACTATTGATAATAAAACAAGGAAAAGATTGGAGGCAGTAGAAATGTGGTTTCTAAGAAGGGTGATGAGAATATCATGGACAAAAAAAAAAATCTAATGCAGAGGTGTTGAAAACAGCATGTACCTCAAGAGAACTCATTAACACCATTAGGAATAGACAGATGAAATTTCTAGGACACATCTATAGGAAAAATGGTATAGAAAGACTGGCTTTGTGTGGGAAAATATCTGGTAAGAGAGACAGAGGAAGTATTACAAGGCAATTTATTCACCATAATAAATTATGGATGAGACCTTTTATTTATATCACACAAGTATAATTATGATTTATAATGTTATTACGGCTAGAGCCCCCATTCAATTTATGAAAATAATAGTTATAGTATTGTTATTATTAGTGTGAGTATCCTTGTATTAGTGAAGATCTTATTATATCATTCTGAAGTTTATTTGTAGTTGTCTAGAGTATTCCGTGGTTCTTAGCATCCCCTGGCAATTCACATAGCGTAGTTTTAGAGTTTTCAGTTGATTTACTTCATGTACAATTATTTATGTGGCTCATATTATACAGCAAGAACCTCGATGTTGAGTGGTAGTGTAGATTATTAATATAGTTGAATAAATATTACACATACACACATGTATATAACTTTGAAATATTGACGTTAACCAAGTTGTGTAGAAAGCAACGATAAATTTGGTTTAATTTACAACATCAATCCAGTAGGAATCCAAATAATATTATATACACAATCAAGAAATACACATATTCCAATTAGTAATGAATATCCTCAATGAACATATAGCATTGTAGTTAATAGTAGAATAATAAATTTTCCATAATACAAATCAAATAGAAACGATACTCAGAGCGGAGAATATTTGATGTTACTAGATCGAATGCAAGCCAAGAACTGACTAAAAAAGTGTCGAATCGCGTAGAAATATATTATGGGTCAATCGTTGGAAAATCCAGACAGCCTAGTGACACGAGAATTTTAATCAAGCCTGCGTGCTGACTGCGTGATCAGATTGTTTTTTATTAAGAACAAGCAATAATGCTCTAACAAAATAAGGAGAGACCGGACGGCCTTGACACGCTGTAGGTGCGTGGGCAGTTCATGTTTTTATCGAGGTTAATAAAAAAACAATAATGCTCTCATTAGGTTAGGAAAAACCCGGGGGAAACTTTGAGCTGAGAAATATTTTATATCGTTTAAACGCAATTCGATTAAATGATTTAGTTGGTTTATTAACATTACAATGTAGGGAATTTACGTTTCGTAACAGTCGCCCGTACCAAAAGGAAAAGAACATTGCATACTAAACAATAGAAGTGTGCAATTTCTTTTAGAACCGCCTGCACTTAACTTTAGTTCTAAACAATATACAAAAAAACTGACTCCACCTGGGTAGTCCGTTAAATAAGACAAGTAAGGGAAATAATTTATTTTATTAAACCCTCATCATATAGAATCTCAAGTTATCCTTAGACCATAACACATGTTCGCGTTATTCTAAAAATTATACTCTCTGAGATATCATTCCTCATAAACATCATCATCTTATTTATATGGTAAAAATCAACATAACTAATGTTATCATATTAAACAATTCAATCATTAATTAATTCAACTTAAATTAAATTAATATTTAAATAAACTTAAAAGTAAGAATTTAATCTTAAGTGTGTAAGCATGTGAAGTGTATGCACATTACTCTATTTTGGTTTTTACATAATCACAACTATAGTTTGATTGTTTCAAAATAAGGATGTACATTTCTGTTCATTCATTATCTTACTAATAAAGAAAAATTATGTTCATAAATCCATAATATTTATAAATAACTTATTAGGTTCTTTCTTTTTCCTACAACAATAATAATATTTGTTTTAGCAAATGGAAATATTCATGGCATAAAATAAGGCATAAGATATTGCATAAAATAATCACAACATATTCATGTATTCATGCATTTATATTTTAAATGATCCAATTCTCTTAGTTAGGATTATCAGAATATATACATGAAGTTATCTATTTCCTTATACATTTGTTACATGCGCGATAGGGTGTCCGCGACGATGTTATCTTTTCCAGATAAGTGAGTTATTTTTAAGTTGTAAGCTTGAATAAACAAACTCCATCTTAGAATGCGCTGATTTTGTTTGATGCGGGAAAGAAATACTAGTGGATTGTGATCAGTGAATATCTCGATTGGGAACTGAGAACCATTTACATAGTAATTGAAATGTTTCAATGCTTGGATAAGTCCTAGTAATTCCTGCTCTATTGTGCTATAATTTACCTCATGTGGGTTAAATTTTTGTGAACAAAAGCTAATGGGATGTTCAAGTGAATCATCTCCTATTTGTGAGATTACCGCGCCCATTCCTGTATTACACGAGTCTACCGTTATTCTGAAGGGTTTAGTATAATCAGGTGAGACTAATACTGGTGCCTTGGTCAGTATGTCTTTTATATAATTAAAGGCTTGGTCACATTCCTGAGTCCACTTAAATTGATTTTTCTTTCTCAAGAGATTTGTCAAAGGGCAAGTGATAATAGAAAAGTTTTTACAAAACTTCCTGTAGTACCCGGACATACCCAGAAATCCTCGAAGTTGTTTCTGCGTTTTAGGGACAGGGAATTCCTGTATAGCTTTGACTTTGGCATTCACTGGTTTTACTATGCCATTACCCACTACATGACCTAAATATTCAATTTCTGCATGGCAAAATTGACTTTTAACTAGGTTTATAGTAAGATTAGCCTGTTTTAGTTTTTGGAATAATAGTTTTAACTGATGTAGATGATCATTAAAGTTATTACTGAACATTATGATATCGTCCAGATATGCATGGCATTGTGGGATATCATGGATAATAGTGTTTATTAGTCTTTGAAAACTAGCTGGAGCATTGACCATTCCGAATGGCATTACTTTAAACTTATATAATCCATCAGGAGTAACAAAAGTTGATACCTCCTGAGCCCTATCTGTTAATGGGATTTGGAAATAAGCTGTTAGTAAGTCAATCTTAGTTACATAGTTTGCAGTGCTTACTCTATCGATTAAATCATCTATCCGTGGTATGGGATACGAATCTGTTTTTGTCACTTGGTTTAATTTCCTATAGTCTACACAAAAGCGTAGTGAACCATCAGATTTGGGAACCAACACACATGGGGATGACCAATCACTGTTACTGTGAGTAATTATACCATTGCTCAGCATATAATCAATTTCTTTACGGATGTGTTCAAGTTGTATGGGATTAACCCTATACGGATGTTGTTTGACAGGTTTAACATTATCATCTTTTAAAACTACATCATGGGTAACCAAAGTTGTTTTGTTAGGAACATCACTAAACAAATTTACATGATCATAGATTAAACCCTTGATAGAAGTCTGTTCCTCTAAGTCTAGATGCGCCAGTTTATCATTGAGGTTTTTAAGTGCTTCAGTGTTTTGAAGTTTACTTTCTATGATTGTCTTTTTAAATTTAGGCGGGGGTGTTTCAACAGTTTTGATAGCACTCACTGGCCTAATGTCAGTTTGTTCTTCCCTAACAACATAAGGTTTTAGCATGTTTATATGGCACAGTCTCTGTGTTTTCCTTCTATCAGGGGTTTTTACAAGGTATGTTACATCACTGATTTTATCTAAAACCTGATATGGTCCTGTATATTTTGCACTCAGGGGTTGTCCAGACAATTGGGTCAACATGAGGACTTTATCACCAGGATGGAAACATCGGGATCTGGCCTTGACATCATAGTACCCTTTCATTCTTTTCTGAGCCTGCAAAAGATTACCTTTAACATGATTAAAAGCATGATAGATTCTATTGCTAAATTGTTCCACATAAGCTACGAGTCCAGTCTCTTCATCAGAATTTAACAAGGTTTCCTGCAACAGTTTTAGAGGTCCTCGAACTGAATGTCCAAACACTAACTCGAACGGACTGAATCCAAGAGATTCCTGCACAGTTTCTCTAGTCGCGAAAAGAGCGAATGGAATGCCGCGATCCCAGTCTTCAGTGTTCTCAAAACAGTATGTGCGGAGCATGGTTTTCAGAGTCTGATGATATCTTTCTAGGGCACCTTGGCTTTGCGGATGGTACGCAGTTGAAGTTGCATGTTGGATGCCTAGTTTCTTTAAGACCTGGTTAAACAGCTTTGGTGTAAAGTTAGATCCTTGGTCTGACTGTATAGTCTTTGGAAGACCGTATCTTGAACAAAATGCAATCAGTGCGTCAGATATCTTATCTGCGTTAATGGTGCGTAGCGGAATAGCTTCAGGGTATCTCGTGGCAGTGCACATTATAGTGAATAAGTACTGGTGTCCTGTCTTTGTTTTAGGCAAAGGACCTACACAGTCTATTAGCAAGTGGCTAAATGGTTCTGCAAAGGCAGGTATTGGCTTTAGAGGTGCTACCTGTATAGTCTGGTTAGGTTTACCAACTATCTGGCATGTATTGCATGACTTGCAGTATTTTGTGACGTCACGATGTAGTCCAGGCCAATAGAAGTACGGAAGAATTCGACGGTAAGTCTTGTTCACTCCTAGATGACCAGCATATGGCGTGTCATGAGCCATGTGTAAGATGTCATTACGATATATGGCTGGTACCACAATCTGACTTCCTTCTCTGCAATTTTTCACTATCACATTTCACATCTCTCCATTTTTGCATTAATATTCCCTCCTTCAGAAAAAATCCATTTCCTTTAATTTCTGCCTCCTGTTCAGTTATCACCTTTTTCTTCAGGTGTTTAATTCCTGAATCTCTATTCTGTTCTAATAGGAGTAATTGTCGAGGTGACAAATTACTTTCAGTAGTCTTGACTGAGGGACCACTCAAAATGTCAGCCAGGAAAGTTGCCTGTAGGTCAATCTCTGGTTCCATTTCTGACTTTGACATGGTTTCGACAGACTTTTGTTGTTGGGCCATACCTCTCGTGACGATGCATATAGGTTTGATAAAGCTCTCACTTTTATTGAGGTATTGTTTTTTCTTGGATATGGAATGCACCACATCTCCAGCAATATCATTTCCCAGTATTAAAGAAACGCCTTTAAACGGAAGTGATTTGTATACACCCACAACTACATTTCCAGTGAAGTACGCACTCTTCAGCTGTATTTGATGCAAAGGAACTTGTACATTTTTCCTTGATACACCTTGAATAGTAAGATCCTGTCCTGTATATGTCGATTGTGACGTAGGAACAGTATTCTCTAAAAGTAGTGAAACCTCAGCCCCTGTATCACGGAGTATTCTGATGTTCTTTTCACTAGTGACACCATTTATTATGGATGACACGGTACCTTCTTCAATGAATGGTAAACAATTACTTGGTATCTCAGTATCGATGAGATCTGTATCCAAGTTATTTTTGTAAGAGGTATGTTTAGTACTCATGGTGGTTCTATCTGATATAGACTCCTTGGAGCTCAGATTAGAATTAGAATTATTGAAAACCATTGTCTCTATTTCAGGAACTATTTCTGGTTTCAAGTTTCCTAGATACGTGTGTTTTGTCAGGTTATCTGCATTAGCACTAGGTATCTCTGTTTGAGTTCTAATATCCTTCTTTACATTTTCATGAGTTCTTTGTTTTGGCATTGCTACATACGATAAGACAACATTCTTTTTATTCAAGTTCCCATTCAATATCCAGCACTTTTCCTTAGTATGTCCAATTCGTTTACAATGGCTACAGGTTGGCTTGGAATTTGTTGGACCTTCATTGCTCTGCTGATGTCTCTTTGATTGATAGGATTAATTTGGATTCATGGTTTTTTTTTCTACCTTCATATCTCGATTCTGGAATTTAGATTTATCAACTGTTGTAAATTTATTGCTGGAATGGATACTAACATATTCGTCTGCCATCACTGCTGCTGTTTCTACTTGTTCTACACCTTTGTCTGCTAAATGTATTCTTACATCACCTCTGATGTTATTGTTAAAGTCTTCCATTAGCATAAGATTAGCTAATTTATCAAAGTCTTTGTTTACACCTTTGGATCGAATCCATCTTTCAAAATATTTCTTTTTCTGTCTTAGAAAATCAACATGGGATTGTTCCTGTTCTTTCTTAGACTCACGAAACACTTTTCTATATTTTTCAGGTGTTAGTGCATAACTTAGCAGTACTCTATTCTTGATCAGTTCATAATCATACAATTTCTCTTCAGTAAGACTTAATACAACATCAAGTGCCTTTCCTTTGTTCAGAGCTGAGCGTAGAAGTATAGCTTTCTTGCCCTCGGGAAATTGATAGTCCCTAGCGTTTCTCTCGAAAATCATGAAGAACTCTTCCACCGAATTATCTTCAAAAACTGGAATATGTTTCTTAAACTTATACAGTTCTGCATCTGCTTCAGAGCTTGCATTCGAATGATTTGACGTACGAGACCTTGCTAGCTCAATTCTTTCTTGGCTTGCTATTTTCTCTCTTGCTATTTCTAACTCAATTCTCTTGTTTTCTCTTTCCAATTCTATCTCCATCTTCCTCATCTCAAGTTTTAATTTCAATTCTTCACTTAAGTCACCAGTTGTATGCTTCACTCTTTGTGTTATAGGAAAAAGTAATTCATCATCTGATTCATCATTAATGTTATCATTAGCAGTAGTTTCTTCAATAATTAGTGTACCTTGTTTTCTTAAACACTCAGTTACCTCTTGAAGTAATTTAGTTTTTGATGGCCTAGTTTCTGTGATAGAAATGCCCAATGATTTAGCCAATTCTTTTAATTGTATCATTGACATTTTATTAAGCTGTTCTGAGGTTAGATCAAATATTTCTGGATCCAATGTAAGATTATTTGTGGCTTCCATTTTATATTATTAAAAGTTACTGTAAATCTTGTTAATAATACAATAAAAGTGTCCAACTTACTTTCTGTCCTTTGAATAATTCACTACACCACACAGTTCAGATTTGTCACAACAAGGTCATAAAAATAATACTTTCTTAGAGTTACTTTGTTTGATAAGGTAATACACAGGATAATTTTCCAGGCTGAATAGTTAAGTTTTCCGATTCTCAAAAGCAATATTCAATTCAATCACAATCTTTAGTATATTGTATATTGTTCATATTTTCCAACACAATCCATCCAAGTTACGAGTATGTATTACGGCAGTTGTAAATAGTTTGTGTAAATAGTATAACGATTCTTGAAGTTGAAGTAAATCCTCTAAACGTTTGTTAGTAAATCACTGACGAGCAAAACCCATTTTATTACAAGGCAATTTATTCACCATAATAAATTATGGATGAGACCTTCTATTTATATCACACAAGTATAATTATGATTTATAATGTTATTACGGCTAGAGCCCCCATTCAATTTATGAAAATAATAGTTATAGTATTGTTATTATTAGTGTGAGTATCCTTGTATTAGTGAAGATCTTATTATATCATTCTGAAGTTTATTTGTAGTTGTCTAGAGTATTCCGTGGTTCTTAGCATCCCCTGGCAATTCACATAGCGTAGTTTTAGAGTTTTCAGTTGATTTACTTCATGTATAATTATTTATGTGGCTCATATTATACAGCAAGAACCTCGATGTTGAGTGGTAGTGTAGATTATTAATATAGTTGAATAAATATTACACATACACACATGTATATAACTTTGAAATATTGACGTTAACCAAGTTGTGTAGAAAGCAACGATAAATTTGGTTTAATTTACAACATCAATCCAGTAGGAATCCAAATAATATTATATACACAATCAAGAAATACACATATTCCAATTAGTAATGAATATCCTCAATGAACATATAGCATTGTAGCTAATAGTAGAATAATAAATTTTCCATAATACAAATCAAATAGAAACGATACTCAGAGCGGAGAATATTTGATGTTACTAGATCGAATGCAAGCCAAGAACTGACTAAAAAAGTGTCGAATCGCGTAGAAATATATTATGGGTCAATCGTTGGAAAATCCAGACAGCCTAGTGACACGAGAATTTTAATCAAGCCTGCGTGCTGACTGCGTGATCAGATTGTTTTTTATTAAGAACAAGCAATAATGCTCTAACAAAATAAGGAGAGACCGGACGGCCTTGACACGCTGTAGGTGCGTGGGCAGTTCATGTTTTTATCGAGGTTAATAAAAAAACAATAATGCTCTCATTAGGTTAGGAAAAACCCGGGGGAAACTTTGAGCTGAGAAATATTTTATATCGTTTAAACGCAATTCGCTTAAATGATTTAGTTGGTTTATTAACATTACAATGTAGGGAATTTACGTTTCGTAACAGAAGACAAAGGCTAACATATGTAGAAAGCCTGAACGAATGGGCCACGAACAACAACATAAGTAATAATAACTTTTTGCAAAAAGCTAACAACAGGAAAGAATGGAGAGTCATGACCGCCGATGTCTGTTCCAGACCTGGCACATAAAGAAAGAAAGAAGAAAGCAGTTTAGGTAGAAATTTTAGCAACAATTCAAATCCTCATTTCTCTTAAATATTTGCTACCCCGACTCTATGTTATTTGCCCCCCCCCCCCTAAGGTTCCCCATTGTTTATACTGAAAGCCCCCGTCCCCATTGTAAATATTGGTAATTTTGGCTACGCCGCTGGATAAGGACGATTATTTATACTTAGACGATATTTGATATTTTGAAGTAATCGTCTATCGTCATTCAATATACGAATAGGTAACGAGTATATCAATTGAGATGGTCAACTATTAAACGACAAATTTAAAGGAGAAAATAGAAACTTGAATTGTAGTAGGCTGCATAATAATATACAGGTTTTTTTTCAATATATTATTCTTACGATGCTTATTGAATAACATATTATAGCGGCAATAGGAAATAATTTTTAAATACTATTGTTTGTATATTATACTTATATACAATTGATCTATTAAATACACTAATAGTTTGTAACTACCTTCTTCGGCTCATGTACACATTGGCCTTCCTCCCACACCAAGTAGATCTGACAAATAATTTCGGATTTTTCCGACTATTATTTTTATAATAAATATTCTGCATTTAAAAAGGATCTGTTTCCAGTTTCCATTTAAGAATTATAGTTTTGTAATGCAATTATGACATACATCATACAAATTATAATATAAAGCTCAACACAAGCAAATATCAAAGTAAATATAAACCGTACATTTACAACAGGTGTGTAGAGCACAGTCTATAACTTTATTTACCATTCTACCAAAATACCGGTAGCCGAGCGGCAGCGCGTTCGACTGAAGGTCCTTGGGTCTACCCAGCCCTGACTTAATTGGGGTAAAGTAAAGGCGGCTGTGCATATTGCTGGCCACACAATCACATAGTAATCCTTGGCCACAAAAACTGGTGAACGCAGCTTCACTGGACCTATGGATCAACTTGGTCCGACGGGTACTTTACTTACTTTTTTACCAAATACCAAGGTTAACGCTATTTAAATTTAAGTTTTAGCTTACTAAATGTTTTTTTCAGGAAAATAAAATCTGAGTTAAACATACTTACTTTACAAAAATAGAGGTATTTAGATTAATATCACCAAACAACGAAAATATCATAACATTTATGTTCGATCTAATTCTCTCAGCAGTTCTTAGTGAAGGCTTGAATGTAATTTCGGATTTCCCCATTTTTTTTCGGAACTGATAAACCAGTCTTAGTTTCGAATAAAATAAATGGTTCTAAGTTATGTTAAAATGTAATGTATTATTGAAAAGATTATCGATGCAAGTACACAACATTGCTTAAATTCGCTGCTAAATGGGATAACTTTTAAGCTCACTGTGCTGTGCATGTTTTGCTGGTGCTGTTGATCTTAAAAATACCCGGACAAAAATGTAGGTAGGTCTAACCCTAACTTTTCCTCACAACCTTTTTTTTTCCCCATCATTACGACGGGTATGGCAGCTAGTAGGTAATGCTATATTCAAAAGTGTGTTTGTCTGTCGTTATAAATTATCTGTCCGGGTTTTTAAGTATCGTGGGATTAAGAGACCGTATGTTTAAGTGTCAAGTGATTAAATGTTCGCATGTTTAAGTGTCATGAGATAAAGTGTCCGCGTGTTTAAGAGTCAAGTTATTAAGTTTCCGCGTGTTAAAGTGTCGTGTGATTAAGTGTCCGCGTGTTTAAGTGTCATGTGATACAGTGTCTGTGTGTTTAAGTGTCGTGCGATTAAATGTCCAAGTGTTTAAGTGTCAAGAGATTAAGTGTCCGCGTGTTTAAGTTTCAAGTTATTAAGTTTCCCCGTGTTAAAGTGTCGTGTGATTAAGTGTCCGCGTGTTTAAGTGTCATGTGATACAGTGTCTGCCTGTTTTAGTGTCGTGGGATTAAATGTCCGCGTGTTTATATGTCAAGAGATTAAGTGTCCGCGTGTTTAAGGGTCGTGTGTTTATCCTTCGTGTGTTTAAATGTCAATGTCATCTGATTGATAGGTGAGGGGGTGATTCGTTTTGAATAAGGGTAGGGGTGAGAGTTGTTACAAAATAATGAGAAAGAAAGAGAGAGAGCGTAGGTCAAAGGTCAAAAGGGAATAGCGGGGTCGGATCCACTCGAGATTAAAAATATTTTTTTTTACAGTCGAAGTCTCTGATCGACTGCCAGACTTTAACGCGACTAACATAACATTAAACACTGCCGATTCTTGTGATGTAGGACAAATGAAGTCGACACAGGTTGGATGTATGCAAGTAGGCTATGTGCATAGTCTACATAAGGTTATTCCTGCTGATGCTTTGTGCATCAGTTTTAATTCTCACATTGGCCAAGCTGCTAAAGTCTAAGCCTATTAATCCAACCAAATAGATACAAGCCTATAGGATTTGTATAATCTTTTAGGTGTGTTTGGGGGGGGGGGGATAGTGTTCCGTATTCTATAGTATGGTAAGATGAGGTTGCTAAAGACTGCACATAGCCACGTTGCAAATTTCTATATTATCAATGATTCTCAGTATTTAGCATAAGGCTTCTAGTATGAATATGTGCACAATTTACTACAATATGAACACTCCAAATAAAAATAACAATTTTGGAAATATTGAATAAATAAAAAATTATTGTATATTTACTTAAATACTTTTTTTTTAATTCTCATCAAACTAAGCTATCTTTTTTTTTTATTTTTTAACTATAGTAAACACCTAAATAGCATACTAGTTTATATGACTAGTAAAACAGCGTACACTCGTTTCTGACAACAAAATATAAAAAAAGAACATTTTGTTTAAATAACAAACTAAAGAAAATATAAAAAAGCAGCACCATCAAAGAGTACTGTGCTATTAATTTTGTTTGAAGAAATACTCTAGCTGAGTAGCTGGGACGGACATCCGACATTTTTCAGTATACTGAATAGTCAATTGCAGCTTACTAGGTCAAATGCCTTTGTCAGATCTATGTAGGAAATGAAAAAACAAACACTTTATTCTGTTTTTCTTGCAGCTGACGGAGTGAGACTATCACGAAAATGGATCGCCAACTTGTCCTTTTGAAAGCCACATTGTGACTTCGAATAGACGTTGATACATGTACACATGACAGTGGCGCTCTGACAAAGTCACGTTATACGATGCTATCTACAGATATGACAGGATAGTTGTTATAAACACTGCAGTCTCACTTATTATTTTGAAGCTTACATCTTTAGCGTCTTGCATGTCGTGTGAAATGTGACCTTATTCCAAGCAATGACCATTGAGATTGTACAAAAGCTTCAGTAGTTTTGGCTGCCTCGGGCCGCCAACGCAATACCAATAAAAGCTATTTTGTTCACTTGTATTGAATTATTTTAAACAAATCTTTCATAATACTCTCATAATATGGTTTTCTAGACACAATATATAGCTGTTAGAATTTAAAATGTGAAAATAAAAATGTAATTTTGCATTACATATTTTTTATAAACTAAATGTTAATTCTATTTGGTACATAGTTCGATTTTGATGCTATAAAACATTTTGTCAGTGGTCGTAATAAAACTTTAAGGTAATAAACAAATACACTTTTTTATATTATTTTTGGTTGCATTCAAAATATTTACTTTTCCATCTCTATTAAAATTTGAAACAGAAAATAATTGCTTTATTCACCCTATGTCATTCTATTGTTCATCTATCCGTCTATACAATAAGATCTACTGGCTAATAATGCTAATTCCTTTAATCTGTATTTTTAAACCATAAAGCCTGGAATTAATCTATTTTTTTAATCAATAATTTTATAGCCAACGTGTCATTGTGCTCTATTGAAACAAAAGTGTTCTGCTTGGACAAATGTAAAGACGTATGTTAATGTAGGCCGTTTTAATATCGAAAACATCTTGAGTAATAATAAGCACCACAATTATGACTTCAGTTTGTAGTATATCACTCCTGTTACTGTGCTTAACTTTCAGTACACATGGACAAAGTAAGAGTTTATACAATGTATATTTCTAAAACTTTTATTGAGTCAGATTTTCAAACTGATTTTCATATCTGCCTCGTATCTCTTTTCTCTACCTTCTCTATCTATTTTGTGTCTATCCATTTGTATATTTACCATATATTTATATCTGAGTATTAGGCCTAAGTGTCTTTAGCTATCTGGCTATATATATATTTATATATCATATTATTTTATGTACAAATGAACCCATCATGCATTTATATATATGTATTAAATGCATCTATATTGCATTTATATATTATATATAAACACAAATATATTCTTACAGCTCCGTTGTACAAAGCTGAAGGTTTATTTCTTGTTGATGATGAAACAGTCAAAGCGTAGGTTTTTAATAAATTTGTGTTTTCTTAAAACATTTTTACTTACGCGTGACTAAGCTAAACAAAATATATTGTTGGTGTGTATATCTATTTCCCCTCCTCACCACACAAACAAACGCAAGCAAACACAAATGACCGAAATGAAGCAGCCAACAATTCAGTCGAAATTCTCCAAAAAACTTACTTTTTTATGAATATCCTGCTCTGATAATAGAGGCAGTGTTACGAAACGTAAATTCCCTACATTGTAATGTTAATAAACCAACTAAATCATTTAAGCGAATTGCGTTTAAACGATATAAAATATTTCTCAGCTCAAAGTTTCCCCCGGGTTTTTCCTAACCTAATGAGAGCATTATTGTTTTTTTATTAACCTCGATAAAAACATGAACTGCCCACGCACCTACAGCGTGTCAAGGCCGTCCGGTCTCTCCTTATTTTGTTAGAGCATTATTGCTTGTTCTTAATAAAAAACAATCTGATCACGCAGTCAGCACGCAGGCTTGATTAAAATTCTCGTGTCACTAGGCTGACTGGATTTTCCAACGATTGACCCATAATATATTTCTACGCGATTCGACACTTTTAGTCAGTTCTTGGCTTGCATTCGATCTAGTAACATCAAATATTCTCCGCTCTGAGTATCGTTTCTATTTGATTTGTATTATGGAAAATTTATTATTCTACTATTAACTACAATGCTATATGTTCATTGAGGATATTCATTACTAATTGGAATATGTGTATTTCTTGATTGTGTATATAATATTATTTGGATTCCTACTGGATTGATGTTGTAAATTAAACCAAATTTATCGTTGCTTTCTACACAACTTGGTTAATGTCAATATATCAAAGTTATCTACATGTGTGTATGTGTAATATTTATTCAACTATATTAATAATCTACACTACCACTCAACATCGAGGTTCTTGCTGTATAATATGAGCCACACAAATAATTATACATGAAGTAAATCAACTGAAAACTCTAAAACTACGCTATGTGAATTGCCAGGGGATACTAAGAACCACGGAATACTCTAGACAACTACAAATAAACTTCAGAATGATATAATAAGATCTTCACTAATACAAGGACACTCACACTAATAATAACAATATTATAACTATTATTTTCATAAATTGAATGGGGGCTCTAGTCGTAATAACATTATAAATCATAATTATACTTGTGTGGTATAAATAGAAGGTCTCATCCATAATTTATTATGGTGAATAAATTGCCTTGTAATAAAATGGGTTTTGCTCGTCCGGGATTTACTAACAAACGTTTAGAGGATTTACTTCAACTTCAAGAATCGTTATACTATTTACACAAACTATTTACAACTGCCGTAATACATACTCGTAACTTGGATGGATTGTGTTGGAAAATATGAACAATATACAATATACTAAAGATTGTGATTGAATTGAACATTGCTATTGAGAATCGGAAAACAAAACTTAACTATTCAGCCTGGAAAATTATCTTGTGTATTACCTTATCAAACAAAGTAACTCTAAGAAAGTATTATTTTTATGACCTTGTTGTGACAAATCTGAACTGTGTGGTGTAGTGAATTATTCAAAGGACAGAAAGTAAGTTGGACACTTTTATTGTATTATTAACAAGATTTACAGTAACTTTTAATAATATAAAATGGAAGCCACAAATAATCTTACATTGGATCCAGAAATATTTGATCTAACCTCAGAACAGCTTAATAAAATGTCAATGATACAATTAAAAGAATTGGCTAAATCATTGGGCATTTCTATCACAGAAACTAGGCCATCAAAAACTAAATTACTTCAAGAGGTAACTGAGTGTTTAAGAAAACAAGGTACACTAATTATTGAAGAAACTACTGCTAATGATAACATTAATGATGAATCAGATGATGAATTACTTTTTCCTATAACACAAAGAGTGAAGCATACAACTGGTGACTTAAGTGAAGAATTGAAATTAAAACTTGAGATGAGGAAGATGGAGATAGAATTGGAAAGAGAAAACAAGAGAATTGAGTTAGAAATAGCAAGAGAGAAAATAGCAAGCCAAGATGATGATGATGATGATGATGATGATTTATATAGCGCGCCTATCCATGCTATGTTAGCATGCTCAGTGCGCTCTGGTTCCACGTTTCAGTTGTGGATGTGCTAAAAACAAAACAAAAAACTATAAGCCTAGTTGAAGAGGAAGGTCTTTAAACTTCTCTTGAATGACTCTTTTTTTCTGGAATCCCTCAATGTCTGAGGCAATTTATTCCATAAATAAGGCGCTGCTGACTCGAAAGAGCGTACACCAAATGACCTCTTTTTATGACCGTCCACACTGGGTACTTTGAATAGTGACTGTGAAGAAGAGCGCAGCCCCTTAGTGGACACATGCTTGGGAATAAGTTCTTGAAGATATTGAGGGGCAGTGCCTTCCATACAGCTATAGGCAAGTGACAGAATTTTATGGTCAATGCGCTTGGTCACAGGGAGCCAGTGGAGATCTTTAAGAACTGGGGTTATGTGGTCCGACTTCTTAATCCCTGATACAATGCGTGCCGCAGTGTTCTGTACTTTCTGGAGTCTTTGGAGCTGGTTCTGGGGCAGACCCCACAGACAGCTATTACAATAATCCAGCCGTGATTGAATTAGAGAGACTGCTACGGCATTAGCTGTTCTCTTATTAAGTTGAGGACGCAGTTGACCCAGGGCGCGTAGATGAAAGAAACAAGCCCTTACCACAGTACCAATGTGCGGAACCATTGTAAGGTTATTGTCAATAAAAAACCCAAGGTCTCTAACAGTGTTGGACAAGGGGATATCCGAGACACCAACTTTGATTGATTCAATATCGACCTTTCTGAGACTGGTGTTAGAACCACACAGAATTGCCTCTGTCTTTTCATCATTTAACTTGAGTCTGTTTGCTGCCATCCATGATTTTACTGTAAGACAGCAGTCTTCCACAGCCCGAATAGCATCACCGCAAGCAGAAGGATCAGGCTTGAAGCTCTTGTACAGTTCTGTGTCGTCGGCAAATGTTTTCCGGGAAATTCCATGATTTTCAACAATTCTGCCCAGCTGACTAGTGTACGAATAGGATAGGCCCTAAAACCGAGCCCTGCGGTACTCCACAGGTAAGAGGCGTGTCCCGTGATGAGGCCTGATTAACAACAACACGCTGCGTCCTGTCCTCCAGATAGGAATTAAACCAACGAAGTGCAGTTCCAGAGATGCCCGCCTCATTTTGAAGCCTCGACAGAAGAAGCTCATGGTCGATTACATCGAAGGCAGCACTGAGATCCAGCAGGACTAAGAGTGTCAGATCACCTCGGTCAGCACTACACAGAACATCACTCAGGACACGGAGTAAGGCTGTCTCACAGCTGTGCCCAGGTCGATAGGCTGATTGAAACTTATCAAGCAGGTTATGACTGTTAAGATGCTGTACAAGCTGCTGAGACACAACTCTCTCCAGAAGTTTAGATACATAGGAGAGGTTAGAGACAGGGCGAAAACTCTTGCAATCATTTGGGTCCATGCCATTTTTCTTAAGCAGGGGCTTTATGACCGCAGCCTTAAAGAGGCGTGGGACTGTTGCAGATTGAAGGCTACTATTCACAATGCGTACCAATACAGGAAGCAGAACACTCAGACAATCCAACACAATCTTGGTTGGAATGGGATCGACAATGGAATAGGTAGGTTTGGATGACATGATGAGATGACTCAGCTGCTCATGGGAAACTGGAAATAGTTCTTCTAGAGGGGTGCCTACAAAGACATTTTCCACTGCAGACAAATCACAACGTTCTCCAAAGCTTTGTCTGATTGTTTCAACTTTGTCATTGAAGTAGCTGCACAGTGTTGCTGCAGCTAGCTCGCTGCTCAGGTCAGGCAAAACAAGGGGTGCCGATTTCTTCCCTAGAAGGTCATTCACCACGGAAAACATCTTGCGAGAGTCGGTGCCAGCAGCCTTTAGAACAGCCTGAACATGCTCAGACTTCGCATGCCTGATTTCGTGTGCAAACATGTTTCTTGCCTTCCGAAACATTTGTTTGTCCATCTCGCTGCCACTTCTTCTCCAGCGCTTCTCAGCTATACGCCGGGCCAACTTAGCTTTCCGAACTGAGGGGGTAAACCAAAAGGAATCAGGTCTGTCTCTAACAAACTTTTCTGTCACTGGGGCGTATGTATCCAACAGAGATGAGAGAGTATGATTGTACAAGAGGACTAGCTGTTCCACATCATCTGGTGGTGACATCACTAACTTAGACTCAGACAGGTCCTTACGGAAAGAATTAATATCCATCCTCTTTAAATTCCTCGCCTGAATTTTTATCTTTTGAGCAACAGGCTTAATCATATTTATAGTTAGCGATACAAGGAAGTGATCTGACAAGAGTAGGTCATCAACAGTCACTGACTGAACAAATATCGCTTTGTCCGATCTTGATATAGCCCAGTCCAAGATATGACCATCTCTGTGAGTTGGTTCGACAACATGCTGCACTAAGTCAGCAGAATCAAACAGCTGTGCAAGCAGACACGTTTGCCTATTGTCTTGAATATCCCAGTGAAAATTAAAATCCCCGATAATGAGAAGATTTTTGTTGCTGATGGAGGACACAAGCGTTCCAAAGTCTTCATGAAAAATGCTATCCTTCAGTTTATTTGTGGCAGAAGGCGGTGGTCTGTAGAGAGCAACAGTTCGTACCGTGAGTTTGCCGTGTGAAATTGTAAAGTTTAGGCATTCAAATGAAGTGAATGTGATCACTTTACATAGCCTTACCGTAATAGAGGATCGGTGTATCACAGCCAACCCCCCACCACTCTGACCAGACGACCTAGGACGGTGGAAGAAAACATAGCCAGCAGGAGTCATGTCCCTAATTGCCGGTTCATCACCACCCTCGTGAAGCCATGTCTCCGTTATGACTAGGATGTCAAGTGACTTCTCTATGATCAGGTCATTAATTGTCAAGGCTTTCTTTATTGATGACCGTACATTTAAGAGGCCAATTGTAAGAAAGCCATTTTTCTGATGTAATATCTTCTTAGAGTGGCCAACACCATTTTTCCTCTTTCCTCCCCGAAATCCTCTTGAGGTTTTCTTTTTTACTAAGCCAAATTGTCTGCATTGAATAAGTACTGTATTGCTCAGGAGATTTTTTACAGGGGTACACAACCGACGCAGTGTAGTAGTTAAGTAGTGAAGAGGGTGCATTTTAAATACTATAACAATGTTTGTGGGCCTAAAAATTGCTACGCATCACTTCACAGTGTCCTACACACTACTACTTGAGAGCCACAGATGAGTTTGTTATGACAACAAAGCTCAGCTGCTAACATTGAAAATAGGCCAAGTCACTGGTAGCCTATATTAAAATAGAAGCCAGTATGGAAAACCACAGTAGAAGTCCATCAATTATTAGTCTTTTTCAAAGTAAATAATATCTATATTTCCAGGAAACTTTCATACACAACATTATCTAACAATCCAGGAATAAATTTTGAATAAAACAGTCCAAAAATGAGAAAAACTGCAAGAAAGAATTGAGCTAGCAAGGTCTCTTACGTCAAATCATTCGAATGCAAGCTCTGAAGCAGATGCAGAACTGTATAAGTTTAAGAAACATATTCCAGTTTTTGAAGATATTTCGGTGGAAGAGTTCTTCATGATTTTCGAGAGAAACGCTAGGGACTATCAATTTCCTGAGGGCAAGAAAGCTATACTTCTACGCTCAGCTCTGAACAAAGGAAAGGCACTTGATGTTGTATTAAGTCTTACTGAAGAGGAATTGTATGATTATGAACTGATCAAGAATAGAGTACTGCTAAGTTATGCACTAACACCTGAAAAATATAGAAAAGTGTTTCGTGAGTCTAAGAAAGAAAAGGAACAATCCCATGTTGATTTTCTAAGACAGAAAAAGAAACATTTTGAAAGATGGATTCGATCCAAAGGTGTAAACAAAGACTTTGATAAATTAGCTAATCTTATGCTAATGGAAGACTTTAACAATAACATCAGAGGTGATGTAAGAATACATTTAGCAGACAAAGGTGTGGAACAAGTAGAAACAGCAGCAGTAATGGCAGACGAATATGTTACTATCCATTCCAGCAATAAATTTACAACAGTTGATAAATCAAAATTCCAGAATCGAGATATGAAGGTAGAAAAGAAAACCATAAATCCAAATGAATCCTATCAATCAAAGAGACATCAGCAGAGCAATGAAGGTCCAACAAATTCCAAGCCAACCTGTAGCCATTGTAAACGAATTGGACATACTAAGGAAAAGTGCTGGATATTGAATGGGAACCCGAATAAAAAGAATGTTGTCTTATCGTATGTAGCAATGCCAAAACAAAGAACTCATGAAAATGTAAAGAAGGATATTAGAACTCAAACAGAGATACCTAGTGCTAATGCAGATAACCTGACAAAACACACGTATCTAGGAAACTTGAAACCAGAAATAGTTCCTGAAATAGAGACAATGGTTTTCAATAATTCTAATTCTAATCTGAGCTCCAAGGAGTCTATATCAGATAGAACCACCATGAGTACTAAACATACCTCTTACAAAAATAACTTGGATACAGATCTCATCGATACTGAGATACCAAGTAATTGTTTGCCATTCATTGAAGAAGGTACCGTGTCATCCATAATAAATGGTGTCACTAGTGAAAAGAACATCAGAATACTCCGTGGTACAGGGGCTGAGGTTTCACTACTTTTAGTGAATACTGTTCCTACGTCACAATCGACATATACAGGACAGGATCTTACTATTCAAGGTGTATCAAGGAAAAATGTACAAGTTCCTTTGCATCAAATACAGCTGAAGAGTGCGTACTTCACTGGAAATGTAGTTGTGGGTGTATACAAATCACTTCCGTTTAAAGGCGTTTCTTTAATACTGGGAAATGATATTGCTGGAGATGTGGTGCATTCCATATCCAAGAAAAAACAATACCTCAATAAAAGTGAGAGCTTTATCAAACCTATATGCATCGTCACGAGAGGTATGGCCCAACAACAAAAGTCTGTCGAAACCATGTCAAAGTCAAAAATAGAACCAGAAATTGACCTACAGGCAACTTTCCTGGCTGACATCTTGACTGGTCCCTCAGTCAAGACTACTGAAAGTAATTTGTCACCTCGACAATTACTCCTATTAGAACAGAATAGAGATTCAGGAATTAAACACCTGAAGAAAAAGGTGATAACTGAACAGGAGGCAGAAATTAAAGGAAATTGATTTTTTCTGAAGGAGGGAATATTAATGCAAAAATGGAGAGATGTGAAATGTGATAGTGACAATTGCAGAGAAGGAAGTCAGATTGTGGTACCAGCCATATATCGTAATGACATCTTACACATGGCTCATGACACGCCATATGCTGGTCATCTAGGAGTGAACAAGACTTACCGTCGAATTCTTCCGTACTTCTATTGGCCTGGACTACATCGTGACGTCACAAAATACTGCAAGTCATGCAATACATGCCAGATAGTTGGTAAACCTAACCAGACTATACCGGTAGCACCTCTAAAGCCAATACCTGCCTTTGCAGAACCATTTAGCCACTTGCTAATAGACTGTGTAGGTCCTTTGCCTAAAACAAAGACAGGACACCAGTACTTATTCACTATAATGTGCACTGCCACGAGATACACTGAAGCTATTCCGCTACGCACCATTAACGCAGATAAGATATCTGACGCACTGATTGCATTTTGTTCAAGATACGGTCTTCCAAAGACTATACAGTCAGACCAAGGATCTAACTTTACATCAAAGCTGTTTAACCAGGTCTTAAAGAAACTAGGCATCCAACATGCAACTTCAACTGCGTACCATCCGCAAAGCCAAGGTGCCATAGAAAGATATCATCAGACTCTGAAAACCATGCTCCGCACATACTGTTTTGAGAACACTGAAGACTGGGATCGCGGTATTCCATTCGCTCTTTTCGCGACTAGAGAAACTGTGCAGGAATCTCTTGGATTCAGTCCGTTCGAGTTAGTGTTTGGACATTCAGTTCGAGGACCTCTAAAACTGTTGCAGGAAACCTTGTTAAATTCTGATGAAGAGACTGGACTCGTAGCTTATGTGGAACAATTTAGCAATAGAATCTATCATGCTTTTAATCATGTTAAAGATAATATTTTGCAGGCTCAGAAAAGAATGAAAGGGTACTATGATGTCAAGGCCAGATCCCGATGTTTCCATCCTGGTGATAAAGTCCTCATGTTGACCCAATTGTCTGGACAACCCCTGAGTGCAAAATATACAGGACCATATCAGGTTTTAGATAAAATCAGTGATGTAACATACCTTGTAAAAACCCCTGATAGAAGGAAAACACAGAGACTGTGCCATATAAACATGCTAAAACCTTATGTTGTTAGGGAAGAACAAACTGACATTAGGCCAGTGAGTGCTATCAAAACTGTTGAAACACCCCCGCCTAAATTTAAAAAGACAATCATAGAAAGTAAACTTCAAAACACTGAAGCACTTAAAAACCTCAATGATAAACTGGCACATCTAGACTCAGGTGAATAGACTTCTATCAAGGGTTTAATCTATGATCATGTAAATTTGTTTAGTGACGTTCCTAACAAAACAACTTCGGTTACCCATGATGTAGTTTTTAAAGATGATAATGTTAAACCTGTCAAACAACATCCGTATAGGGTTAATACCATACAACTTAAGAATAACTTACGTATTGGTAAAAGATCACATCGTCGCGGACACCCTACCGCGCATGTAACAAATGTATAAGGAAATAGATAACTTCATGTATATATTCTGATAATCCTAACTAAGAGAATTGGATCATTTAAAATATAAATGCATGAATATATGAATATGTTGTGATTATTTTATGCAATATCTTATGTCTTATTTTATGCCATGAATATTTCCATTTGCTAAAACAAATATTATTATTGTTGTAGGAAAAAAGAAAGAACCTAATAAATTACTTATAAATATTATGGATTTATGAACATAATTTTTCTTTATTAGTAAGATAAGGAATGAACAGAAATGTACATCCTTATTTTGAAACAATCAAACTATAGTTGTGATTATGTAAAAACCAAAATAGAGTAATGTGCATACACTTCACATGCTTACACACTTAAGATTAAATTCTTACTCTTAAGTTTATTTAAATATTAATTTCATTTAAGTTGAATTAATTAATGATTGAATTGTTTAATATGATAACATTAGTTATGTTGATTTTTACCTTATAAATAAGATGATGATGTTTATGAGGAATGATATCTCAGAGAGTATAATTTTTTTAGAATAACGCGAACATGTGTTATGGTCTAAGGATAACTTGAGATCCTATATGATGAGGGTTTAATAGAGTAAATTATTTCCCTTACTTGTCTTATTTAACGGACTACCCAGGTGGAGTCAGTTTTTTTTGTATATTGTTTAGAACTAAAGTTAAGTGCAGGCGGTTCTAAAAGAAATTGCAAACTTCTATTGTTTAGTATGCAATGTTCTTTTCCTTTTGGTACGGGCGACTGTTACGAAACGTAAATTCCCTACATTGTAATGTTAATAAACCAACTAAATCATTTAAGCGAATTGCGTTTAAACGATATAAAATATTTCTCAGCTCAAAGTTTCCCCCGGGTTTTTCCTAACCTAATGAGAGCATTATTGTTTTTTTATTAACCTCGATAAAAACATGAACTGCCTACGCACCTACAGCGTGTCAAGGCCGTCCGGTCTCTCCTTATTTTGTTAGAGCATTATTGCTTGTTCTTAATAAAAAAACAATCTGATCACGCAGTCAGCACGCAGGCTTGATTAAAATTCTCGTGTCACTAGGCTGACTGGATTTTCCAACGATTGACCCATAATATATTTCTACGCGATTCGACACTTTTAGTCAGTTCTTGGCTTGCATTCGATCTAGTAACATCAAATATTCTCCGCTCTGAGTATCGTTTCTATTTGATTTGTATTATGGAAAATTTATTATTCTACTATTAACTACAATGCTATATGTTCATTGAGGATATTCATTACTAATTGGAATATGTGTATTTCTTGATTGTGTATATAATATTATTTGGATTCCTACTGGATTGATGTTGTAAATTAAACCAAATTTATCGTTGCTTTCTACACAACTTGGTTAATGTCAATATATCAAAGTTATCTACATGTGTGTATGTGTAATATTTATTCAACTATATTAATAATCTACACTACCACTCAACATCGAGGTTCTTGCTGTATAATATGAGCCACACAAATAATTATACATGAAGTTAATCAACTGAAAACTCTAAAACTACGCTATGTGAATTGCCAGGGGATACTAAGAACCACGGAATACTCTAGACAACTACAAATAAACTTCAGAATGATATAATAAGATCTTCACTAATACAAGGATACTCACACTAATAATAACAATACTATAACTATTATTTTCATAAATTGAATGGGGGCTCTAGCCGTAATAACATTATAAATCATAATTATACTTGTGTGATATAAATAGAAGGTCTCATCCATAATTTATTATGGTGAATAAATTGCCTTGTAATAGCAGTTGTAGTCATTAGGCTTCAAAGAAATCTCAATCTATGAAAAATTACAAGTACCCAGGTATGAATGAAATACTATAAAGACAAACCTTTATTTTTTTAATTATTTTTTTTTTACATATAAACGACGTTTCCAACCAATCCTATTGTTTCTATCAGCAATTGAAAACAAGTTGCAGACATTCAAAAATTAATGCATGATAAAAATACTTCGAATCTCTTACGTAGAACGCAAGACTAATGCGTATGTTTGGGACAGAATATCCTCAATTGCAGGCCCTCAAGAAAACTTAATGGCAAAATCAAACGGCGTAAACTGAAATGGTTCGGTCATGTGTTGCGGCATAATGGCCAGCCAAAAACAATCCCCCAGAGCAGGGCGTAGGAGAGGCCGTCAGCGGAGATGCTGGGTAGACAATGTAAGGTATTGCATAGGAATGCAGTTGACTCAACTATTGTCAACCGCTCAGGATAGGCAAACGTGGAGAAAGTTGACTGCCAAAGTGTCCATTTGCTCCCTCCCCCCAACGACCGCAACGGTCATGGTATTGATGATGTTGATGATGAATATAGTTATATAAAGACATCTTTTAATTACATCAACTTATATACTGACAAACTACGTTAATTTCAGATATATGAGGGAAGTTACAAATGTAACAGATGATGTAATTAAGAAGGAGCAGGCCATGCTTGAAATACGAAAAGATATTAATTATACTTTGAGTGAGGTAAATACATTTATATGCACTAGTGAACATCTTAACAGTATAGCTTTTAGAATGCGACATGCTTAAGGACTCGTGAACATCTTAATAACAGTATAGCTTTTGAAATGCGACATGCTTAAGGACTCGTGAACATCTTAATAACAGTATAGCTTTTAGAATGCGACATGCTTAAGGACTCGTGAACATCTTAATAACAGTATAGCGTGAGTTTAACTGTACCGCTAAAAGAATATCTTTTGTGCCAATAAACTGACTCATTCATCATATTTTGAAATTTATTTTGATGTGCATCCTGATAACGTACATATAATCGACCGTATCGTGTTATATTTAGACCAAGACCAAGGTAAATTTCTGCCATAATAGTCTCAAGATAAACAAGCCAGTGTTACTTGGGCATAGAGTGTCCATAGGGAGTTATCCACATTTTGGGTCAAGCTCGCTTTAAATGGACGCGAATAAATTTGAGCACCGTGAGGTCACATTATGCACTCATGACACTCACGACCTTAAAAATATTAATATTCTGGCTACACCTATAATTTCTATACATCAGTCGGTATAGGTAAATTATTGTTTAGACATGTATCACTGCAAATGTCAATCTGTTGCGTTGTGGGCTACCAATATTCACTGCCTTTTAGTTAAAACCATTTTTGACTGATTGTAAAACATTTATAAACATGCAATGAGTTAATATGTATATATTATGACATCCGTCCGTCCTTAATGGAAGAAGGCGTTGTATCCTTTTGTCTCTGCCTTTCGCCTTTCTTCTGGCTCTATTCTCAGTGCTCAGGTCTGCAAAGGTGGCCTCTGTTACATTCGCGCCTCCTTGCACAGCTGTGCTGTCCTCCAGTGACAATGTCTCTACGAGATTATAAATATAATATGTTAGATGTTAAGTAAATGCTTTATTGCTATGATAAATTCCTTATTAATTTACAAATGCTGTGAATGTTTAGAACGTGTGCTTATATTTCAGGTAAATAAATTGTTTTGTTCCATGAGACGAACGATAAAAATTGTTGTGTATGTAAGAAAAATAGCATTTTTGGTAAGTTTAAAGTCATCAAAATTTTATATTATATAATAAAAGTATTTTTATAGATCTGTTAATACCCACTGTTTTTTTCTTCATTTATTTACCTTACTATTTATGTTAGCAATAGTCTATTTTTTTCATTAGTCTTCATTTCGTTTTACACATGACTTTATTTATTATAGCAGTTGTTTTATTTAATTTCACAGTTTATTTATTTCTCAAAGCAGTTGTCTTTCATTCTTTTAGCAGTTGTATTAATTTCTTATAAAAGTTGTCTTTATTTCTTTTAGCGTTGTCTTTATTTTTCTATGTTGTCGTCTTTATATCTATATATCTATAAGCAGATGTCTTTATTTATTTTAGCAGTTGTCTTTATTTCTCTATGTAGTTGTCTTTATATCTATATATCTATGAGCAGATGTCTTTATTTCTATTAAATGTTGTTTCTATTACTTTAAGCAGTTGTCTTTATTTCTTTTGAAAGTTGTCTTTATTTTTTTTAGCAGTTGTCTTTATTTATATTATCAGTTGTCTTTATTTCTTTTTAAAGTTTTATTTTTTTCTTTTAGCAGTTTTTTTTATGTCTTTAAACGTTGTCTTTATTTCTTTTAGCAGTTGTCTTTATCTGTTTTAGCAGTTGTCTTTATCTGTTTTAGCAGTTGTCTTTATATCTATAAGCAGTTGTCTTTATTTATTTTAGCAGTTGCCTTTATTACTTTAACCCATATTTGACATTTTCACTCTCCGAGAGTGCACTGACCTGCTTCTTTTTTGTTAGCTTGCAGAAAAGCTTTTTATTATATATTTAAAATAGTGGCTTTTTTTCTATTCTGGATATATTTCTTTACGTTATTTATCATCTTAAAAGTCATTTCCATTGCGTAGTTTTTTAAAGCTCGCCTTAAAAAAAAAAACAGCCTAAAAACATTGTCTTCTACTTTAAACAGGTAAGTAGTATATTAGGTCATCTTTGATTATCATCCCACCACCACCACCTGCCACCTCCACCTCTCACCACCACCACCACCACCTGCCACCTCTCACCACCACCATCACCACCTGCCACCACCACCACCGCCCCTCCACCGCTCCACCGCCCCCTACACCCAATAATCCTCTCGACATGTAGTACACTAACATTTCATGACCTTCCGTTCACGACACGTTGTATTGTCCTCCCCCTACCCCCTGAAATGTATAATTGAAAAAGACCCTGCCTCCCCTACCCCCTGAAATGTATAATTGAAAAAGACCCTGCCTCCCCACCCCCCTGTATAGTTGAGATGACTCACGTTATATATCTTTACTTCCCTCCCATCCCCGTTAGCTATAGGTGTTCATGTATTAATGTGTTCATTACATTTTTAAATAGTTTTTTTTTCCACTTTGTAATTGAGTTATCTTTATTACTTATGTGTGTGTATGTATATATATATATATATATATATATATATATATAATATATATTTATAAAAAACAATATTAATCGAGACACAAACATATCAATTCAGTATATGCAAAGTCCACATCTTCAATCGATAATTTACTTCGTCCCATCTTTAATCAATATGTTATTTCAATCGCATAGGTTATTCACGCATAGGTTATTCACCTATGTCCACAGCTGTTACGGTCATTGACCCTTGAGATCAATAGTAGAATATTCGCATTTTGTCACTCTTCACACACATTCATATATATACACACACACACACACACACACACACACACACTCATTTCTTTTCCCCTATACAGACATCTGTTTATGGTTTATCTATGCACTGTAGGTTATTTACCTTTTTGTACTATCATTTTCTTTTCTTCCATTCAGACATATCTATGCAGTGTAGTTATTAACCTTTTTTGTACTATCATTTTCTTTTCTTCCATTCAGACATATCTATGCAGTGTAGTTATTAACCTTTTTTGTACTATCATTTTCTTTTCTTCCATTCAGACATATCTATGCAGTGTAGTTATTAACCTTTTTTGTACTATCATTTTCTTTTCTTCCATTCAGACATATCTATGCAGTGTAGTTATTAACCTTTTTTGTACTATCATTTTCTTTTCTTCCATTCAGACATTTTTGTACTATCATTTTCTTTTCTTCCATTCAGACAGCTGTTTAATTCAATCCTCCCACCCAATCGATAATGCCAACATTTCACTTACTATTTTCACGTTTTCCCAAAGGCTATAGTAGTATTGCTGCCATTTTGTCACCACTAGACAAAGTAAACAAACAGCACGCCCGATATAATTATTTTAAGCGCATTAGTATTCTTTTATATTTCTTAATAAAGGGTACCATTAAAATATTTTAGAACCAGTGTATTCACATTTCATTCATACCTACAGCCTAACCACTGGATCAATAATAATTTGAATGTATAATGTCACATGTGTTTATATAGTAGAATATTCACATTTTGTCACTCTTCACACACACATACACACACACATACACACACACACACACAATATTTGTATCTCACACACACACACACACACACACATTTCCATACAGATATCTGTTTATTTACCCAATCGATAAACATACAGACATCTGTTTATTTCAAACATCCCAACCCAATCAATAAACTATTGTACTGGTTTATCTATGCAGTGTAGTTATTAACCTTTTTTGTACTATCATTTTCTTTTCTTCCATTCAGACATCTGTTTAATTCAATCCTCCCACCCAATCGATAATGCCAACATTTCACTTACTATTTTCACGTTTTCCCAACGCACACACACACACACATACATACAGACAATCACATTTACAAACGCAAACACACACATACAGACAATCACATTTACAAACACACACACACACACAGTATTTTTATCTCTCACACACACACATACAGACAATCACATTACTCATATTGTCATACACATACGCACACAGACCCCTCAGACCATATTTACATTGTCACATCTGTCTCTCTGCAAACGCTTCTTCTATAAAGAAGCTTATTGCGTCCTACGTTCATCCGTGGTCCAAGGCCAGTCTAGTTGCATTTGTTTATTAATGTTTTAAATTATGTTACTGGTTTGTTCAGGCAACCCATTCCATATGAACCTTGCAGCTCGTTTTATATTTTTTTTATTTTTTTTTTGTAATTTTTTTTTTTTTTTTTAATTTTTTTTTTTTTAATGTTTTTGTAAAAGTATTCAGGCAATTTTAAAATTTAAATAGTTAACACATGCATCAGTCTAAACTAAAATATTCAACGTGTCTCTGATGGCATCCTTTTTTTAACTTTCTGTTATACAGAAGTCATAGTCATAGTCCCATGGTTCTTTTAGGAACATGGGTGTATCCAAGGGGAGTAATCGTCACGTGGTATCCAATATGGTGGAAGGGATGTATCCAAGGGGAGTAATCGTGTAATTATTTTTTTTATTTTGTCATTATTACCATTGTATTTTTTTTTCTTTTTGTTGTAGTAAGACAGGGTTAAGCATTTTTATTCTAAACTTAAAATGTTTCAGCTATTAGTATATATATTACGAGCTCTAAATTTTCACATAATAGTGAAGGGTGATATTCTTTTATAGAATTATTATACACTAATGCAATTTTGTTTTCTCTTTTTGATATTATAAGACATGTAAATCTTGAGTAATTTTTAATTTTAACTTTAAGAGTTCGCATGTTATTTTCTTTACGATTGCGCTAGATGTATAAACTTTTATATACTGTATTTAATCAAGTAATTATTTTCTTTAGCACAATTAAGGGAGCCAGAAATATTGAATAGATTAAAATCAAGGGTAGCAATCGTGTAATTAGTTGTTTTAATTTTTGTAAAATTTATATTAATCTTGTCTTAAGTTAATGGATTTTCAGGTCGATTTTCAGTTCGTTGTTTTCAACTAAAGAGTTACCAGATAGTAGATACGCTTCTAGAATCTTCAACATATATTGATACACATCTGTCGGTCTTTATGAATAGTCATAATAACTGGGTGAGTAACAGGTTCACAATAGTAACAAGACAGTCTTTGTTAAACAAAAAATCACCATATACACAGTTAAATATAAAAGAGTATATTAAACTAGCTTCCATCTTTCTTTTCGTCACAGGGGTGTCCCTGAGTCTGCCCAGCTCTGATGGGTACCTGACATTAGTTGGGGTAAAGTAAAGTCGGCTGGGCATTGTGCTGACCACACATCCCCTTTTATGCCGTGGCCACAGAAACTGGTGAACGCGGCTTCACTAGCCCTATGATCAGGTTGGTCCGAATGGTACTTTACTAAGTCATGTTTTGTTTGTTATTATTATTGTAAACGTGTAACGCTAGTATGAAAACATGGGTGTCATTTATTTATTGCATTCAATTCATTAAAGAATAAAAGTGGGGAAAAAGGAATGTTTGTTTCCTTTGTCTTTATTTCATCTAGTACATCTAAGTCCAATGTTTTCATTGCCCTAATATGTATAAAATAGTTGTAATTTTAAAGTTATTTTGAAATATTAAGTTAACCCAATGGATTCGTTGTAAAAACAAATAAGCTCCAGAAGATCTTTTACGTCTGCTTGCTCATCAATTAGGCGCTGACAAGATTCTTGCAGAGATATGATGACTTTCGTAGACCTACCAAGTATCTGAGCTAGCCCTTCAGTATCCGCTGCCACAAGTTGCTAGATAAGACATTGAAAATAAAAATTATATTTATTATTTATTTATTTTGTTTATACCTGCAAGATGTAATAATTTGGTAGTATCTTACATGCATTTCATCTTCATTCAATAATACAACACAAGCGAGGTCTACTTTGATTTTCTCAATGACTGAAGATAAATCACAGTCTTTACGGCCACATTCTAATACAGCGCCATCTGGGTGATCGTAACTCGTAATGGCTACACAGGGAAAAAATAATGGAAAATTGAATTTTTTACTGTATCATGACTACACTGTTGGTTTCTGTGATCTAGCTACATGACTTTAGGTGACCAAGACTATCATGGCTTTAGGTTGACCTCACCCAAGACTATTAAAACTGTTAGGGAAATATTTTTTTTAAATTTTTTTTCTCCCAAGAGTCCAGAGGGAAGAGTTTACAATGCTATCACTCGCATTTAATGTGGGGATAGTGTGGTTGACTGAAGATAAATCACAGTCTTTACGGCCACATTCTAATACAGCGCCATCTGGGTGATCGTAACTCGTAATGGCTACACAGGGAAAAAATAATGGAAAATTGAATTTTTTACTGTATCATGACTACACTGTTGGTTTCTGTGATCTAGCTACATGACTTTAGGTGACCAAGACTATCATGGCTTTAGGTTGACCTCACCCAAGACTATTAAAACTGTTAAGGAAATATTTTTTTTAAATTTTTTTTCTCTCAAGAGTCCAGAGGGAAGAGTTTACAATGCTATCACTCGCATTTAATCAGGGGAAGTAATTGGGAAAGTAAAGGTGTTGAGGCGCTTTGCTGACCACACTATCCCCACATTAATGTAAAGGATTTAAAATATAAAAATAATCTACATATTGTAAAATTAGATTGGATGGATACTTTAAACAAAACAATTTTGACTTTAAAACATAAAAAATCGATAGAAAATATATTAAACTACACCTACAAGAGTGTGGAGGCATCCATTCGCTTCGACCGGGTAGCAACATGAACACTGTGTTGTCTGGTAAGAAGGAGAAATATTCCTCATCAATTTCTGTTCCATCCTCTGCAAGAACGACTCTGACAGGGGGATCAATTTGGAGTTTTTCACAACCTTCAAACGTAAAAAACAACAACTACCAAACAACAACAAACAAACAAAACAACAAGAATAAAATAATTGATAGCTTTTAATTTACTTTATTTATTTATTTTTTATTTTTTTTACCTTTGTTTTTAAGCTCTTGAAATGATGAGACAGTAAATCCTTTTGTGACAATTCTTTCTTTATCCCAGACTTTAAACGGTCTATACTTAGGTTCACACATTTTTAAAAAATGTGATAATCCTTTAAAAATAAATATAAAAATAGTCAAACTTGGTTACCTACCCTTGCCAATAATATTGGCAATATAATATTTGTTGACTACGCCTAGTTTTCTTTTTATCGTTCCCTCTTTTTAACTCCCACTCTATCAAATCTTATAGAACTACAAACTCTTATCTTCAACTCCCTTGTCAGCTGTTACATTCGCATTATTTGTGCCTCATTTCTTTATTATAGCTCCAGATCGTTCTCACTACTATCTTTCTCACCCAAAACTGTTAGTTACTCTACTTTCAATAATGTTCCCTCTCTACAACGTGCGTCAGACATACATTGTTTTTCTGCCTAGAAAGTTTTTTAGTACACTTGTCTATGGACACCTTTTTTTTTTCTCCAACTCTCTTGTTATTTTTTTCTCCCTCTCGAAAAATAGTCTCCCTCTCGAAAAGAAATATTTCCTTCCACGAAGGAAATAGAGACCGGCTTGTAATTTTTTTTCTCCCTCTTCGAAAAAAAAAAGTCTCCCTCTTGAAAAGAAATATTTCCTTCCACGAAGGAAATAGAGACCGGCTTGTAATTTTTTTTCTCCCTCTTCGAAAAAAAAAAGTCTCCCTCTCGAAAAAATTTCTTCCCTGGCATCCTTCTTTCTCCAATCATCTTGTAATTTTTTTTCTCCCTCTTCGAAAAAAAAGTCTCCCTCTCGAAAAAATTTCTTCCCTGGCATCCTTCTTTCTCCAATCATCTTGTAATTTTTTTCTCCCTCTTCGAAAAAAAAGTCTCCCTCTCGAAAAAATTTCTTCCCTGGCATCCTTCTTTCTCCGATCATCTTGTAATTTTTTTCTCCCTCTTCGAAAAAAAAGTCTCCCTCTTCGAAAAAAAAGTCTCCCTCTCGAAAAAATTTCTTCCCTGGCATCCTTCTTTCTCCAATCATCTTGTTATTTTTTTCTCCCTCTTCGAAAAAAAAGTCTCCCTCTCGAAAAAATTTCTTCCCTGGCACCCTTCTTTCTTCAATCATCTTGTAATTTTTTTCTCTCTCTCTTCGAAAAAATGGTCTTCCCTGCCATGTCTTTATAACAGGCAAATCGTTTAGCATATCTACACTCCTAACTCTAAAACGGTGTGTACATTACACGTCACCAAGGTTTTTGCAAGTAACGTTCTTGAGAGATATCAAAGGCCAAGTTGTAAACCTAAAGTTATCCCGACTGACCCGCATGTGAATTGGGGAAAAGCCCCTGCTCTCTTTCCCTATCTATCACTATGTAAAGTTTACCAAATATTACTAAACTAGCTATGGAAAACTTTAATTACCAAACCGACATTTAATAGTAGTGGTCAAAACCTTTGGAACACATATGACCACTCAATACCCTATAAAAGCCTTAGCACTCTTACTACCGTCTCAGGACTTCTCAAATCAAAATACATATCAAGTAGGTATAGTTGTTTTAAGATAGCTCTACATTTCATTTTCCTAAGTTCACTAAGACTTTCAACTCTAGTAATAGGTTAAACAGCCCCGTATGACTACAGTCATACCACGAAAGATTTTTTACTATTAGCGAACATAGCCAAAACACAACCCAAAACACATATCTACAACACCCAAGTATATCTTACCACTTAGGTAATCTTGCTTGTCTCGTGTCACGAAAGATTTCTGATATAGCCCTGTTCAAAACACCAACTTTACAAAACACATAGCTACAACACCTTCCCACTAGAGCAATCTTGCTTGACTCAAACCATTAGAATACTTTTATTCTGATAGTCTACATTTATAAATAGCCCTGTTCAAAACACTAACTTTACAAAAACACATAGCATATCTTCATCAAATAAGTATAACTTAACATTTGTATGCCCCTAGTCATGTCATGAAATATATCTGACACTCCAACTTTATGTATAACCCTATCCCAACACTAGTATAACATTAGACAATCTTGCTTGACTCATACCACAACAAAAGCTTTTTACAAAACACACACCTTTCAATAACACCTTTCAAAATTCTAATACTAGGGATGTGGCATTACCCATGCCAAATACCTCCTATGACTTAAAAGTATGCTTTCTAATCACTTTTCACAGACTTTTCATTACCTCCCTATACTTGTAACTCAACACTATCACCTCCACACAAGATCAAACTAATTACTTTCAGCTTCTCCCTTTTCTCCAACTGACCCAGGTGTCAGTTTGAAGAAAACCCTCCCATATCTCTCCCTAACTTTCACTGGTATAAAGTTTACAGAATATTACCAAACTAGCTATGGAACCTTTAATTACCAACATTTATTAATAGTTGTCAGAACCTTTGTAACATATACTACCATTCACCAGTTGATACAACACTTATTGTTTCAAAATCTCTTGACAAAATAAATATTACCACCACCAAATAAACCACACCATACATATGCAATTTGCATGACTCAAAACCCTTAGAATACTTTTAGGGATAAGACTATACAAAACACATTTAAAACACTACACCCTTCAGTCTAAAACTAGTGCTTTTTTTTGCCTTATCCAATTTATAGTAGTAATTTATTATAATCATAAATACACATCCTAAAACTTATCACAATTCCTTCAAACTCATTTTAGCGATTTACAAAGCTCTTTACAATACTATCAACCCCAAACTAGATAAAACTAATTATTTTTTTTATGTCCCACTTTTCCCCAATTCACATGAGGGTCAGTCGGGATAACTTTAGGTTTACAACTTGGCCTTTGATATCTCTCAAGAACGTTACTTGCAAAAACCTTGGTGACGTGTAATGTACACACCGTTTTAGAGTTAGGAGTGTAGATATGCTAAACGATTTGCCTGTTATAAAGACATGGCAGGGAAGACCATTTTTTCGAAGAGAGAGAGAAAAAAATTACAAGATGATTGAAGAAAGAAGGGTGCCAGGGAAGAAATTTTTTCGAGAGGGAGACTTTTTTTTCGAAGAGGGAGAAAAAAATAACAAGATGATTGGAGAAAGAAGGATGCCAGGGAAGAAATTTTTTCGAGAGGGAGACTTTTTTTTCGAAGAGGGAGACTTTTTTTTCGAAGAGGGAGAAAAAAATTACAAGATGATCGGAGAAAGAAGGATGCCAGGGAAGAAATTTTTTCGAGAGGGAGACTTTTTTTTCGAAGAGGGAGAAAAAAATTACAAGATGATTGGAGAAAGAAGGATGCCAGGGAAGAAATTTTTTCGAGAGGGAGACTTTTTTTTCGAAGAGGGAGAAAAAAAATTACAAGATGATTGGAGAAAGAAGGATGCCAGGGAAGAAATTTTTTCGAGAGGGAGACTTTTTTTTTTCGAAGAGGGAGAAAAAAAATTACAAGCCGGTCTCTATTTCCTTCGTGGAAGGAAATATTTCTTTTCAAGAGGGAGACTTTTTTTTTTCGAAGAGGGAGAAAAAAAATTACAAGCCGGTCTCTATTTCCTTCGTGGAAGGAAATATTTCTTTTCGAGAGGGAGACTATTTTTCGAGAGGGAGAAAAAAATAACAAGAGAGTTGGAGAAAAAAAAAAGGTGTCCATAGACAAGTGTACTAAAAAACTTTCTAGGCAGAAAAACAATGTATGTCTGACGCACGTTGTAGAGAGGGAACATTATTGAAAGTAGAGTAACTAACAGTTTTGGGTGAGAAAGATAGTAGTGAGAACGATCTGGAGCTATAATAAAGAAATGAGGCACAAATAATGCGAATGTAACAGCTGACAAGGGAGTTGAAGATAAGAGTTTGTAGTTCTATAAGATTTGATAGAGTGGGAGTTAAAAAGAGGGAACGATAAAAAGAAAACTAGGCGTAGTCAACAAATATTATATTGCCAATATTATTGGCAAGGGTAGGTAACCAAGTTTGACTATTTTTATATTTATTTTTAAAGGATTATCACATTTTTTAAAAATGTGTGAACCTAAGTATAGACCGTTTAAAGTCTGGGATAAAGAAAGAATTGTCACAAAAGGATTTACTGTCTCATCATTTCAAGAGCTTAAAAACAAAGGTAAAAAAAATAAAAAATAAATAAATAAAGTAAATTAAAAGCTATCAATTATTTTATTCTTGTTGTTTTGTTTGTTTGTTGTTGTTTGGTAGTTGTTGTTTTTTACGTTTGAAGGTTGTGAAAAACTCCAAATTGATCCCCCTGTCAGAGTCGTTCTTGCAGAGGATGGAACAGAAATTGATGAGGAATATTTCTCCTTCTTACCAGACAACACAGTGTTCATGTTGCTACCCGGTCGAAGCGAATGGATGCCTCCACACTCTTGTAGGTGTAGTTTAATATATTTTCTATCGATTTTTTATGTTTTAAAGTCAAAATTGTTTTGTTTAAAGTATCCATCCAATCTAATTTTACAATATGTAGATTATTTTTATATTTTAAATCCTTTACATTAATGTGGGGATAGTGTGGTCAGCAAAGCGCCTCAACACCTTTACTTTCCCAATTACTTCCCCTGATTAAATGCGAGTGATAGCATTGTAAACTCTTCCCTCTGGACTCTTGGGAGAAAAAAAATTTAAAAAAAATATTTCCCTAACAGTTTTAATAGTCTTGGGTGAGGTCAACCTAAAGCCATGATAGTCTTGGTCACCTAAAGTCATGTAGCTAGATCACAGAAACCAACAGTGTAGTCATGATACAGTAAAAAATTCAATTTTCCATTATTTTTTCCCTGTGTAGCCATTACGAGTTACGATCACCCAGATGGCGCTGTATTAGAATGTGGCCGTAAAGACTGTGATTTATCTTCAGTCAACCACACTATCCCCACATTAAATGCGAGTGATAGCATTGTAAACTCTTCCCTCTGGACTCTTGGGAGAAAAAAAAATTAAAAAAAATATTTCCCTAACAGTTTTAATAGTCTTGGGTGAGGTCAACCTAAAGCCATGATAGTCTTGGTCACCTAAAGTCATGTAGCTAGATCACAGAAACCAACAGTGTAGTCATGATACAGTAAAAAATTCAATTTTCCATTATTTTTTCCCTGTGTAGCCATTACGAGTTACGATCACCCAGATGGCGCTGTATTAGAATGTGGCCGTAAAGACTGTGATTTATCTTCAGTCATTGAGAAAATCAAAGTAGACCTCGCTTGTGTTGTATTATTGAATGAAGATGAAATGCATGTAAGATACTACCAAATTATTACATCTTGCAGGTATAAACAAAATAAATAAATAATAAATATAATTTTTATTTTCAATGTCTTATCTAGCAACTTGTGGCAGCGGATACTGAAGGGCTAGCTCAGATACTTGGTAGGTCTACGAAAGTCATCATATCTCTGCAAGAATCTTGTCAGCGCCTAATTGATGAGCAAGCAGACGTAAAAGATCTTCTGGAGCTTATTTGTTTTTACAACGAATCCATTGGGTTAACTTAATATTTCAAAATAACTTTAAAATTACAACTATTTTATACATATTAGGGCAATGAAAACATTGGACTTAGATGTACTAGATGAAATAAAGACAAAGGAAACAAACATTCCTTTTTCCCCACTTTTATTCTTTAATGAATTGAATGCACTAAATAAATGACACCCATGTTTTCATACTAGCGTTACACGTTTACAATAATAATAACAAACAAAACATGACTTAGTAAAGTACCATTCGGACCAACCTGATCATAGGGCTAGTGAAGCCGCGTTCACCAGTTTCTGTGGCCACGGCATAAAAGGGGATGTGTGGTCAGCACAATGCCCAGCCGACTTTACTTTACCCCAACTAATGTCAGGTACCCATCAGAGCTGGGCAGACTCAGGGACACCCCTGTGACGAAAAGAAAGATGGAAGCTAGTTTAATATACTCTTTTATATTTAACTGTGTATATGGTGATTTTTTGTTTAACAAAGACTGTCTTGTTACTATTGTGAACCTGTTACTCACCCAGTTATTATGACTATTCATAAAGACCGACAGATGTGTATCAATATATGTTGAAGATTCTAGAAGCGTATCTACTATCTGGTAACTCTTTAGTTGAAAACAACGAACTGAAAATCGACCTGAAAATCCATTAACTTAAGACAAGATTAATATAAATTTTACAAAAATTAAAACAACTAATTACACGATTGCTACCCTTGATTTTAATCTATTCAATATTTCTGGCTCCCTTAATTGTGCTAAAGAAAATAATTACTTGATTAAATACAGTATATAAAAGTTTATACATCTAGCGCAATCGTAAAGAAAATAACATGCGAACTCTTAAAGTTAAAATTAAAAATTACTCAAGATTTACATGTCTTATAATATCAAAAAGAGAAAACAAAATTGCATTAGTGTATAATAATTCTATAAAAGAATATCACCCTTCACTATTATGTGAAAATTTAGAGCTCGTAATATATATACTAATAGCTGAAACATTTTAAGTTTAGAATAAAAATGCTTAACCCTGTCTTACTACAACAAAAAGAAAAAAAAATACAATGGTAATAATGACAAAATACAAAAAATAATTACACGATTACTCCCCTTGGATACATCCCTTCCACCATATTGGATACCACGTGACGATTACTCCCCTTGGATACACCCATGTTCCTAAAAGAACCATGGGACTATGACTATGACTTCTGTATAACAGAAAGTTAAAAAAAGGATGCCATCAGAGACACGTTGAATATTTTAGTTTAGACTGATGCATGTGTTAACTATTTAAATTTTAAAATTGCCTGAATACTTTTACAAAAACATAAAAAAAAAAAAAAAAAAAAAAAAAAAAAAAAAAAAATTACAAAAAAAAAATAAAAAAAAAATAAAACGAGCTGCAAGGTTCATATGGAATGGGTTGCCTGAACAAACCAGTAACATAATTTAAAACATTAATAAAAAAATGCAACTAGACTGGCCTTGGACCACGGATGAACGTAGGACGCAATAAGCTTCTTTATAGAAGAAGCGTTTGCAGAGAGACAGATGTGACAATGTAAATATGGTCTGAGGGGTCTGTGTGCGTATGTGTATGACAATATGAGTAATGTGATTGTCTGTATGTGTGTGTGTGAGAGATAAAAATACTGTGTGTGTGTGTGTGTTTGTAAATGTGATTGTCTGTATGTGTGTGTTTGCGTTTGTAAATGTGATTGTCTGTATGTATGTGTGTGTGTGTGTGCGTTGGGAAAACGTGAAAATAGTAAGTGAAATGTTGGCATTATCGATTGGGTGGGAGGATTGAATTAAACAGATGTCTGAATGGAAGAAAAGAAAATGATAGTACAAAAAAGGTTAATAACTACACTGCATAGATAAACCAGTACAATAGTTTATTGATTGGGTTGGGATGTTTGAAATAAACAGATGTCTGTATGTTTATCGATTGGGTAAATAAACAGATATCTGTATGGAAATGTGTGTGTGTGTGTGTGTGTGTGTGAGATACAAATATTGTGTGTGTGTGTGTGTATGTGTGTGTGTATGTGTGTGTGAAGAGTGACAAAATGTGAATATTCTACTATATAAACACATGTGACATTATACATTCAAATTATTATTGATCCAGTGGTTAGGCTGTAGGTATGAATGAAATGTGAATACACTGGTTCTAAAATATTTTAATGGTACCCTTTATTAAGAAATATAAAAGAATACTAATGCGCTTAAAATAATTATATCGGGCGTGCTGTTTGTTTACTTTGTCTAGTGGTGACAAAATGGCAGCAATACTACTATAGCCTTTGGGAAAACGTGAAAATAGTAAGTGAAATGTTGGCATTATCGATTGGGTGGGAGGATTGAATTAAACAGCTGTCTGAATGGAAGAAAAGAAAATGATAGTACAAAAATGTCTGAATGGAAGAAAAGAAAATGATAGTACAAAAAAGGTTAATAACTACACTGCATAGATATGTCTGAATGGAAGAAAAGAAAATGATAGTACAAAAAAGGTTAATAACTACACTGCATAGATATGTCTGAATGGAAGAAAAGAAAATGATAGTAAAAAAAGGTTAATAACTACACTGCATAGATATGTCTGAATGGATGAAAAGAAAATGATAGTACAAAAAAGGTTAATAACTACACTGCATAGATATGTCTGAATGGAAGAAAAGAAAATGATAGTACAAAAAGGTAAATAACCTACAGTGCATAGATAAACCATAAACAGATGTCTGTATAGGGGAAAAGAAATGAGTGTGTGTGTGTGTGTGTGTGTGTGTGTATATATATATATGAATGTGTGTGAAGAGTGACAAAATGCGAATATTCTACTATTGATCTCAAGGGTCAATGACCGTAACAGCTGTGGACATAGGTGAATAACCTATGCGTGAATAACCTATGCGATTGAAATAACATATTGATTAAAGATGGGACGAAGTAAATTATCGATTGAAGATGTGGACTTTGCATATACTGAATTGATATGTTTGTGTCTCGATTAATATTGTTTTTTATAAATATATATTATATATATATATATATATATATATATATATATACATACACACACATAAGTAATAAAGATAACTCAATTACAAAGTGGAAAAAAAAACTATTTAAAAATGTAATGAACACATTAATACATGAACACCTATAGCTAACGGGGATGGGAGGGAAGTAAAGATATATAACGTGAGTCATCTCAACTATACAGGGGGGTGGGGAGGCAGGGTCTTTTTCAATTATACATTTCAGGGGGTAGGGGAGGCAGGGTCTTTTTCAATTATACATTTCAGGGGGTAGGGGGAGGACAATACAACGTGTCGTGAACGGAAGGTCATGAAATGTTAGTGTACTACATGTCGAGAGGATTATTGGGTGTAGGGGGCGGTGGAGCGGTGGAGGGGCGGTGGTGGTGGTGGCAGGTGGTGATGGTGGTGGTGAGAGGTGGCAGGTGGTGGTGGTGGTGGTGAGAGGTGGAGGTGGCAGGTGGTGGTGGTGGGATGATAATCAAAGATGACCTAATATACTACTCAGGTATGTGTAAAATAAAATTCTTACTTAATTAAGGAAAATAAGATATGATTTGATATACTTTAATCTATTATGAATCCCATGAATATAAAATTGTTAATTGACTAGAAAAGTTCCATTGAACTTCAGATCGAAAGATAAATGCACTCCAGGAGAGTGCTGAAACACGAGAGGGGTACGGGTCTTTTAAGAGAATGGCACTCTGGGGGAGTGCAAATGTCAAATATACTATCAAAATATGCTTATATTTCTTCATATTTTGTTCAAATAAACAATTGTGACGCTTTTATTATTTAACATACTGCATAGTTAAAATGCATTTAAATCATTAACAACATAAATTCGACAAATCCTGTAGACTAATTAGCTTTTACAGTGTACGAAAACATTATACAATGAACGATGGGTTAATTAATAATGTTGGAAATAGATGACGAGATGATAAATGTCACTGTTTATATAACACCACCTGATGATAGATCTGTAATGATGGTGACAGTAAGGAATAAGATGACCACTTGGATATTTTGTCCTGTCTTATGTGTGTACTGCTGGGCGGTTAGGATTTCTTGGACTAGGCGATACTGTTGTGATGGACCTGATCTGCTAAATAGCTGAACTTTCTTTCCACTGGACATTTGATAACTTTTTTCTCACATGCATTGCATTGCTGTCAGGGGCGTTAGAGCCACCGGGACTATAAAACAGAAATGCCCCTTACAAGATGCGTCCTAGCTTTGTTAAAGTTGTGTTAAAGGTATCGAGATTCAATTAATTTTCAACTGACACCAACCACAACTTGCTAATAGCAAAAAACTGCGACCCTGTCCTACCAGTAGGACAATCAAGGAGATGGTCTAGTCAACAATGACAACACATCATGAATGATCAACCTGACCTAAAAAGACAGTGCTTGTCACAATGGGAGGCGTGGATATGGCTAACCAAAACATAAAAAGTACACATTTCTGTGAAAACCTAAAAGTGGTGTTCGCCTTTTGTCTTTCATACTGTGTAGAATGCCTGGTTACTACACAGGAAAGGGCATGCTGCAGAAGTTATTTAGCTTTTGGCCTTTCATCACAAAGTATTCAATAGTGTCTGCGTGTCAGCATGGTGAACGGTATTCCAAGGAATCCACCACCTACACCACACCTATGTTAGATATGAATGGACACTTTTCTTTTGACTCCACTGTACAAAAAAGGTTTTCAAAATGACGTCGCAATTCTAGACAATATGCCTGAAATATAATGTTCGTCTTCTCCTGCATTGTTTCAACCTTTATCATTGAATTGCCTATTTCCCATACTCGATGGATGTATATTAATTTTCAATTTAAATGTTTTTTTATGTTTCAAGACGAAGCCTATTGAAAAATAAGTATTTTAAATTTTTTTTTTGAAAAATACAACAACAGTGTTTACGGTTATTTGTTGATTTCAATAAAAGAAAATGGGACGTAACATCTATAAAATAAATAAATGTCTCTGTTCTGATTTATCTGTTTCTTTTGTTTGTTTTTCATCCAATTAAAAAAACAACGTATTCCATACGTGCAATAGCAAGCATGTAATGGATTTATCATTAGAAAACCCCGTACCCCTCTCGTGTCCAATGCGCTCCTCTGAAATGCATCTTAACAAAACTACACCCAGTCGTGTCCCTGCACTCTCCCAGAGTACCCCCCTGTAACTTTTGAATAAAACAAAAACCAATGTGTATACCCACTTTTTGATGCATTCTAATTAGGCAACACGCAAAAAACACTGAGAAAGTCATTCGGGTATACCCTTGGTCATTAATGGGTTAAGTAGTTGTCTTTATATCTTTAAGCAGTTGTCTCTAGTTTAACAGTTAGTTGTCTTAATTTTAACAGTTGTCTTTTTTTTCTTTTAACACTTGTCTTTATTTATTTTAGCTGTTTTTTTTAAATTTATTTTCAAAGGTTGCTTTATTTCTTTGAACAGTTCTTTTACCGTCTTAATAAATGTTATAATACTAAAGACATTTAATAAGTACATTTTCATATTACCACCTTATGATATGTTTATGTTTGAATTGTTTTAGAACAATGACACGTTTCCTTACCTTCCTTTGGTGCCAGGAACACAAAATGGAATAGATACGACCGATTTATATGAAGCACTGAAAATTTTTCTTCAATCACGCAATTATTACGACACCTACAAATATGACTTTGCCCTCTTATGGACAGGGTAAACCTTAATAAATTATACATTCTAGCAATCCATGTGTTGTATTGAAACTCTAAAATGAAAATCAAGTGTTCCGCTTGCTTGGCTCGGGTTCATAATAGCGACTGTCAAAACAGCGATTGCCAGTTGAGCGACTACACAATAGCGATTGTTTTAAAAATGCGACTGTCACAACAACAATAGAAATGAATTTTAAAAAAAAACAACATTTGATTTTAATTAGCTACATAATACATACATGATTTAAAAATAGAATATATGATTTAAAAATAAGGTTTAAAACTGAATACATGATCTAAAAACAAGATTTAAAACAGACTACATGATTTAAAAAGAAGATTTATAATTGACCACATGATTTAAAATGAAGATTTAAAACAAAATATATATTATTTAAAAAGAAGATTTATAACAGACTACAAGATTTAAAAATAAGATTTAAAACAAAATATAGGCCTATGATTTTAAAAGAAGACAGAATATATGATTTTATAAGAAGATTTCAAACAGACCACATGATTTAAAAAGAAGATTTAAAACATAATACATGATTTAAAAAGAAGATTTAAAACAGACCACATGATTTAAAAAGAAGTTTGAAAACAGAGTATATGATTTAATAAGAAGATTTAAAATAGACCACATGATTTGAAAAGAAGATTTAAAACATAATACATGATTTAAAAATAAGATTTATAACAGACCACATGATTTAAAAGCAAGTTTTAAAACAGAATATATGATTTAAAAAGAAGATTTAAAACAGACCACATGATTTAAAAAGAATATTTAAAACATAATACATGATTTTAAAAGAAGATTTATAACAGACCACATGATTTAAAAAGAATATTTAAAACAGAATATATGATTTAAAAAGAAGATTTAAAACAGACCGCATGATTACAAAAAAAAATTAAAAACAGAATATATGATTTTAAAAAAAAAGATATAAAACAGAATACATTATTTAAAAATAAGATTTAAAACAGACCACATGATTTAAAAAGAAGATTTCAAACAGAATAGAAAAAGACCAAGGTTAGTCAAATCATGACACGTTTATTTCTAAATTGTGAGCAACGACTCGAAGGAATTGCAGAGGATCATACTGATCTCGATGTTGCTGTACAGCACTGATTCGTGTGTTCATTGTCTTGTATTTTTTCATTCGCTGAGTCAGGTCTCTACTTTGTAGCAGCTGGGTACAATTTGTCCGTTGAAGAGCTTTCTCCCGTCTTAGAGCTTCGATAAATCTGAAGATGGAAGGATGAGTTTCAGCTGATTCCTGAAAAGCATTGTGCTAACTTTCGTGGCAGCCCTACATCTTGTCGGGCTATTACACTCCACATATCTACAGGAAATAATGGCTGTCTTCTGTCTCCACGTCTGTTTCTCCGCCCCACGTAGTTATCTTCGAAGTCATTTACAAGAGGCATTACTTCTGGTGGGTAGTCTGCCACCAGTTCTACAAAGGCATCGCTCACTTCATCCACGGGTATAAAGGCAAGAGCAAGGAGCTTTTTCAATGCCATTCGAACATTTTCCTCTTGTACATATAACCGTTGTAGTTCGTTTTCCTAAATCTCTCTCCAGGGCGATTATCCCAAGTGAAACTAACAGCCGTAGATGTGCTTTTGAGGAAATGCTTCAATGAGTGCAACTTTATAAGCTAGTTCATAGTCGATCTGTACACTTCTTGGAGCGAGTCCAGGTTTCAATGATTTGATTTCAGTCCATATTCGAGAGTGTGTGGCGTGTTGCTTATTTGGGAGCAAAACAAAAACGCAGGGAAGCACATTGTTCCGTATCAAAGCATGCACAGTGTACACTTGATAGAATATGATTGGTGATACTTTGAATGTGCCATCACACATCCAGTGTTCGGAGTCGTGCAAAGTTTGAAGAAAATGATATGTGCTGAAAATAGGCATCCGATTAACATCTCCACGCCCACTGTCATAAAGCAGGAATCTACGCTGGTCTTTTGTTTGTCTCAGTTGGTCGGGTATCAACAGTTCTCCAACAATAGCATGAGCAGGGGGCTGTTATCTGTTGCTTTCCTTTTCCGTCTGATGATCTGACGCAGATTTGTGGAAGAACCAACAGCTGCTGCAACTTCTTCATTAACATCGGCGATTGCATCCTGCACAATTCTTTGTTGTGGATCCCGTGTTGTGCCTGCAGCTGTTGCATAGGGTTGCTAGTTACATGGGTACCGAAAGGAGGACACAGAGAGACAAAAAGGAGGACAAAGGAGGACCCATGGGTACCAAAAGGAGGTCACATTAATTGTTTCATTTAAATCATTAAAACAATTTAATTGAATTAGGATTTAACCAGCAATAATTATAATTTCAATACCGCTACAGTGGTTCCCAATAAGTTTCTAGTACTACATTAACACAGAAAAAGTATTGTAAAAAAAATTAAATACAAATTCAGTTGACCTCTTTATTCAAAATGCAACAATAATACATTATTAGAAAATTAAACAGTCAATTTTACAGTTAATACATAATTATCTTTCTTAATTATACAACTTTTTTCTCTGACGAGCCAACTTTTTGCAGAAGATCCTCGTTAGCAAGCACACATGTATAAAACTGTTCACATGAGAGATTTTTCAAGTTGTACTTTGTAAGCATTAACTGATAGTCTGTTTCAGTACATTGTCCATTTAAGCCGGCTTTACGATGCCGGCTGGTACTGCGGTTAGTTCACCGGACTGTCAACCACGACAGTTATAGCCCTGTCGCCGACCTACCCCTGCCGCCCTGCAGGAGTTTTGGGCCTAGTGGACGTAATAATCTTCTGTTTAAAAAGGAACGTCTGTAAACGTATAAGATAATGGATCGTTTATCAATGAGAACACTCTTTCCACATTGCCATTGTGTCCAGTGATTCAGAAAAAAAGTTCACACATTTTTAGTAACTTTAAAAAAAACACATCCATTTGGGGAACTTTGAAAAAAAAAAACTCCACTGCTCATGCAAGAGTCTTTAAAAGACTTTGTTCATTCTTTTTGTACAAATGATTTGAGATTGCAATATTGGTCAAACAGTTTCACGGCAAAAAAAGTACAAAGAAATTGAATAAACTTCTCAATGTTTAGCGTAATTATCACATTCTTAATTAATGTAACCATCTTACTTGTAAATTAGGATAAAAGTTTCCCAATATGGCTAAAAAGTTCTTGAAATAGGACATTTACCTTCACTCCAAAACGTGCATCCATTGTCTTAATATTATTGTGAGTCACCAACGTAGAATCAATCGCCTGTTATATTTTGTAACAATAAAGCTGGTAAAAAGATACATTTGAATGTATGTTTGCAAGGGGAGGTAAGGTGGGAGAAGAGATATCGTCGGACAATAAATCTAACAACACATTAGATAATACAACCGAATTCATTACACTTTTACTTCTAAATACTCCGGAGTTTTGCTTTACCCGTCCCATCCACTTATTGACATTAAAAAAAAACAACATAAAACGTAAAGAAAAAAGGATTCTTAAAACCTTTGGCGTGCAAAAACCGGACATTTTAAATATTTTTAGATTTGCCTGCAGGATGGAGGACACAGGGCTAAAAAGGAGAACATGTCCTCGTTTTGCCGGACGTCTGACAACCCTATACTAGCATCACATTATATTATATGAGAAAATAAATTGCGGATTTTCTGGATTACGGTCTCACAACAATGTATTTCAATTATTTCACAAAATATTTCGTTAATTCCATTAAAACTGTAATGAAATTATTATTTCCTAGTTTGGTTTGTCAACAGTACGAAAAGGGAGGGTCTTAAAAGTCGAAATGCTAACCTGATTACGTCGCCCTTGTGTAGTCGCTCAAATGACAGTCACTGTTTTGACAGTCGCTGTTTTGACAGTCGCTGTTTTGACAGTCGCTATTCTGCCCGGATGCCGTTTGCTTTTACTGTACAATTTAATTTGATGTTTGTAATATTATAACTTGTCATTTATTTTCATTTACAGATTAGACTTGTACAATGGCAATAATGGGCTCATTGCTGGTAATTATATTTGTATACAAGAAGAGCACGATTTCTTATACTGGATTGACCTCTTGCTATGTATAAAGTCGCGGTTATTGTGTTATGCCTATTTATACTTTAAGCTGTTTTTTTTAAAGCGTATATTTTACTTTGAGTTTACTTTGATCAGCTATTCTTAAGTTAATTATTGATTTGTATAGTTTAGTATCTATTATTTTTTGCTCTAACCAAATGTAGTCTGGTCCTAGTTGGTCTAAGTGTAATTTTAGTTGCGACAAACAGTCCCTACCTATGTCTACATGAAACGCGACTCCGCCCACGTGGACAATGGCGAACTTACGATATGCATGCTCCGCCTGACCACGGGTGTGCCGACCCTCATCTCTCGTTCAATGGACAACAGATAAGGAGGGTCGGCTACAACTTACCACATTTCTTGAGGTCGCGTCTACTTACTTACTTACGCCTACTACCCCTCTCTGGGCATAGGCCACCAACAAGGGCTCTCTAGCCATCCCGGTCCCGAGCGAGTCTTTCCAATTGTCCCCAACAATGACCTGATCTCTTGACGTCGGCATCCAGTTCACGTCGCCAGCTGTTACGAGGTCGGCCCCTATTCCTCTTCCCTTGGGGGTTCCACGATAGAGACTGTCTGGTAATGTTGGAAGCTGGTTTTCGGAGTGTGTGCCCCAACCATCTCCATCTTTTTGCATGATCTCCAGATTGGCTGCCTGTTGACCTGTGCGACTCCAGAGCTCATCGTTACTGATCATGTCCGGCCAGCGTATATGCAAAATTCTCCTGAGACATGAGTTTATGAAAGTCTGGATCTTCTTGGTGTTGGTAGCTGTGGTCCTCCACGTTTCAGCACCATAGAGTAAGACAGACTTCTCATTTGAGTTGAAGATCTTGATCTTTGTTTTCAGGGATATTTCTCTTGAGCTCCAGATATTCTTAAGTTCGAGGAAGGCTGTCCTGGCCTTGCAAATTCTTGCCCTTACATCGGCGTCGGCTCCACCCTTCTTATTGACGATGCTGCCTAGATATGTGAATTCTTTAGTTTCTTCTAGCGCTTCACCATTAAGAGTGATAGGTAATGTGTTTTCTGCGTTGACCTTAAGGAACTTGATCTTCCCTTTGTGGATGTTGAGGCCAAGGCGAGTGGAGTTTTTTGTCACGATGTATGTCTTTTCCTGCATCTGTTGTATGAGTATGTGCGAGTAATGCCAGGTCATCCGCAAAATCTAGATCGTCTAGTTGTGACCATAGCGTCCACTGGATGCCATTACGTGTATCTGATGTTGATGTCGTCATTACCCAGTCTATCGTTAGCAGAAACAGAAATGGCGACAGTAAACAACCTTGTCTCACTCCTGTCCGTACTTGGAATGCCTCTGTTGGGTGGCCTCTATGGATCACTCTGCATTTCAATCCTTTATAAGAATTCTTAATTATAGAGGTAATTTTTTTAGGGACCCCATAGTGTCTTAGCAGCCTCCAAAGTGATTTCCTGTCTACGCTGTCAAAAGCCTTTTCATAGTTCATAAAGTTGACATATAGGGGGGAATTCCACTCGAGCGACTGCTCCAGGATGATGCGCAGTGTATCTATTTGGTCAGTGCAGGATCTATCCTTGCGAAAACCAGCTTGTTGATCTCGAAGCTTCGAATCAACAGCATCCTGCATCCTTCTAATCAGAATCCTGTTGAACACCTTTCCTGGGATTGATAGTAGGGTAATTCCTCTATAATTAGAGCAGGAGCTCAAGTTTCTTTTCTTAGGGATTTTAATGAGTAGTCCCTCTTTCCACTCTATTGGGACTTGCTCCTCTTCCCAGATCTTTTGGAAGAGGGGTGTAAGAGCTCTATTGTAGTCTCCACGTCCGCTTTCAGTGCCTCCGCAGGAATATCATCTGGTTCAGGTGTTTTGCCGCTTTTAAGCTTCTTGATGGCTTGGCGTATTTCTTCCTTTATAGGTGCATTGCAGTCTATCGGCAGGTCTATGGCTGCTGGCTGGTTATCAGATGGGTCTGGTGGGGCTGGCCTGTTGAGAAGCTCTTCAACGTATTCCAACCATCTTCTCTTTTGTCCTTCGTCATCGATTATCTGCTTTCCTTCTTTATCTTTCACCGGTCTTTCAGGTTTACTAAACTTCCCAGATAACTTCTTTGTAATGGTATACAGGTCTTTCAAATTACCATTTCTGGCTGCTTCCTCAGCTTCTGCAGCCAGAGCATCTGCATAATTCTTTTTGTCAGCTTTGATGATCTTCTTTACTCTCTTGTTTGCTTGTGTGTATTATTCCTGTACCTTGGCCTTCTCTGCACTTGTCCGGCTGTTGTTTAGTACTGCCTTTATTTCTCTTCTTTGTTCTATTTTCTTCAGGGAGACCGTTGAGATCCATTCCTTGTGATTGCGTTTCTGTGTGCCTTCCTGGCATACTGTCTTTAATGTTGTTTCCATTGTCCTCCACTCCTTGTCTATTGATGATTCGTCTTCATCCATCATTTTATGCAGGACTTGGAATTTGTTTGCAAGTGCCAGTTTGAATTCCTCGCGTTTGGTTGGGTCTCTGAGATATATTGTGTTGAACTTCTTTCGCTGGTTTAATTCGCCTGTCCAATTTCTTCTAATTTTAAGTTTGACACGTGCGACAAGAAGGTAGTGGTCAGAAGCCACATCCGCACCTCTCCTAACACGTACATCTTGCAGAGACCTCCTGAACTTCTTGGAGATACATATATGATCTATCTGGTTTCCGGTGTGGAGGTCTGGTGAGGGCCAGGTCACTTTGTGTATATTTGTATATATATTTTTTATATATTTTTATGGGGGAAGATGTTACCTCCAATGACAAGGCTGTTTGCAGCACACAGATCTGCAAACCTCTCTCCATTGTCACTCATCTCTCCCAACCCCTCTCGACCCATAACCTCTTCGTAACCGGTGTTGTCGTCTCCTATTTTAGCAATAAGGTCTCCAATTAACATGGTTATGTCTCTTCCAGGAAACCTCTGAATGATGCTCTGCAACCTACCGTAAAAATTATCCTTCATAGCATCCTCACTGTCATTCGTAGGAGCATAGCATTGAACGAGGTTAAAGTTTATCTTCTTTTTCTTTGTTCTGAAAGTTGCAGTGATGATTCTTGGACCATGTGCCTCCAAACCATTGAGTGCTCCTTGGGCCGCCTTTGAGAGCATGAAAGCCACTCCCTGGGTGTGGGGTCCATTTTCCTCCTCGTGACCTGAGTATAGGTGTAGCTCTCCTGTAGAGAGCCTCTTCTGGCCAGAATCTGTCCATCTGGCTTCACTGATGCCGAGGATGCTGATCTTATAGTTTCTCATCTCTACTGCCACTTGTGCTGCTTTGCCGGCTTCAAACATGGTTCGAACATTCCATGTTCCGATGGTAAGTTTAGTGTAGTCCTGGTTGAGATGATGGCCGTCTGCCTGACAGCTTCCAGTAGCTGGCTTTCACTGCCCCACATCATCGTAACTCCGACTGGAGGTCCATCCTCACCCAGTACCGAGTTGTTTGTTGAAATCCTTGTTAGTGTGTTTGTAGCGGTTAGTGGTATGACAGGAAGGGGTTGCTAACCCCTTGCCCAAACCTCTTCCTTTCTCACCCGGGCTTGGGACCGGCTATGGCGGTCTACAATCAGGTTTTTGTATGACAAAATGGGTGAATTATCAAGTTGGCTATATTTCTACTGTCGCGGATTATTTAATATCCTCGCTAATTAGTAAACGCATCGTCACTAATGTGCACCCATTTTAACCATCGCTATTCTTATATTATATTAAAGTAAAGACAAATGAAAAAAAAAAAATTTTTATTTTTTTTTTTTTTTTTTTACATTTTAACATATTGCTTTAAATATTTTTAGGCGTAGCCTACGTCGGAACAATTTGTGATTCAAGAATGGCAATAGGATTGCAAGAATTTCATGGGACTTACGCAACAGTATTGAGTACTGCACATGAGATCGGTCACTTGTAAGTATAAAATATAGGAGCCGCTATTGTCAGTTGAATATAATGTACAAGATACAAATATGTGTAAATTATCATGATGATGATATTAGTACACAATTTATTTGTTTCAATAAAAAGCTATTGATTTTTTCCATTGTTTAGACTTGGATCTGAGCATGACAGCATAGCGTCAGAGAATATTATGGCGCATTTATTATACGTAGAGACAAAAAAACGATGGTCATTTCAAAAATGTTCGGCCACTGACATACAAGAATTGATTAACTCCTTAGAGTAAGTAGTTATCATTAGAAATAAATACAAAAAATTACATTACATATATATACAGATATCAAGATCTAATCAGAAATATCATTTTAAATGACTAATCTTAAATTTCAAATGATAAGTCTAATCTGTAATTTATAAAGGTAATAAGATCCGATAAGACGCCTATTAAATATAACGACCCTACAATTAACCAAGGTCTTGGCAGACATTTTTTTTCGGCTGTAAAATACAATTTCAATGTGTTATCTTGCAAGTTTTGCAAGGCTAGTCATACTAAGCGTATATATTTTAGTCAATAGTTTTAGATTAAAGCCACAAAAACAGGGCCAGTTTTAGTTAATTTAATTGTAGTACGCGGTGTAAATAAAGTAAAGCATCCCGTCGGACAAAATTGATCCATAGGGATCGGTGATGCAGCCGGCACCAGTTTCTGTCGTCACGGCATACTAGGTGATTTTGCACAATATGCACAGCCGCCTTAACTTTACTCCCACTAAGGTCAGGTACTGATCAGAGCTGGGTAGACTCAGGGACACCCTTCAGATTTGGGAATAAATCTTAGCCTGCTCAATGAAGAGGCTTTACTTTGTGCAGCACTGCTACTCACCTTTAGTAAGTTTTTTTGAATTCTTGAACGGGCCATGCTATTTTCTAAAAGGACTTCATTTATTATTTTACAAAAGATCGCAATTTTTACATTAAACAAATTTCCAATTTGTACTCTTAAAAATGTTTTTTTTTAAACTAGCCCCACTTTTTTATTCTCGAAAAGGCCAAACGTTATGTTCTTTAAACGACCCTTCTTTTATCTTAAAAATACACCACGTTGTATTCTATTTAAAAAAGCCCCTTTTAAGCCACTCACCTTGCTCTCCTCTTGACTACACCAATGCCTATACTGAAGTTGTGTATTAATATCATATTTTGTTACCAGAGACAACTGCCTTTTGACTACTAGCAATGCTTCGTATGAAGTAAAAGTAAGGTATGCTTCATACAATGGTCGAATTCTCAACGTTGATGACATTTGTCGAAGAGCTTTGAACAATACAAACTCATACATGTGGAGAGTAAGTATTATACTTGTTTCAAAAATTATTCAGGATTTTGTTTATAAAATGCTTATTTGCACTTCTTCCAGATTAATAGAAGAACAAAGAATTCGCGCCTATAAACTTAAAGTGTGACAAGAAACAGTCAACTGTGTAATATTGCAGTTTTAATTTCAACTTTCACGATTCTTTGTTAAACATTTATAGGTGCTGAATCATTTTTGTTTTGTTGTTTTAATGCAAGACAAGATAAATTGACAGAAGACATTTCTAGAGATTTTATTGGCATTCCCAATGTGTATTGCGTTTTAGTTTACTGTGTCTATGTTGTCGAAATTATATTATTACAAAACAGCTACTAGGAAACGTTTTCAGGACATTCTTCTATTTTACAATTATTTCCTTTAACCTTTAGATCATCATAATATAGCTTTATTATTTGTAAATGTATAATTGTATATTCGTATAATTTCAATATAATTACACAACGTTACATTTTTATTTATGTTATTTTTTTTTATGTTTCTTGCATAATTTTGGTATGCTGATTTCAGTGGTACCATTGGTTTTGCTCTATCATCAAGATATCCTAAGAAAAAGCATAAGTGTGTGTCGGAGTTTGTGTATAATATGTGTAATGCATTTATAGCATTATATATATATGCTGATTTTAACTATATTCTTTTGTTTCATTTTAACTAATTACAAGTGTTATATGAAGTGGTGAATATGTCTAGTAGATCCTACAAGCTTCGTTCTGACTCGTTCTGTTATGTTCATAAAAGAAAACCACGTTCTACTGTTTACTTCTAGTGTTTTTTTAGATTGTGAGAGACTTTTACATACCAAACATAATGGAACATTATGTAATATATGTATGTAACGTGAAGTTTTGTAAAATAACTTTTCTGACTTAGTAAATGTTATGCATTGACTAAAGTTGTATCTCATGCAATACGATTAATATTAATTATATGTTTAATTGATTTTTTGGGGTCTATGATCAAACGGTTGATGCAATAAAAAGCATTTGTCATATTCTGACTAAGCATATTCAAATTAATTAAAAAACATAAAAAAATGTCGATAAACAGAAAAAAAAAAGTTGTTTGTTGTTTCATTGTGTTATATAAGTTTGTTTTTTTTTATATAAAAGGGAGGTATGATTGTTTCGTTAGCTAAATTTTTTTTTTATTGCAATTATCGATTTAATTCATTTAGGGACTAAGTGCATCTAAATAATTGAAAAAGTCTGAATATTGCAGTAAATCTAAAAGGGATATTTAATAGCCAAAGCGACTGCAATAGTAATACATGACATGCATTGAAGACCACAAGGAAAATAGGGCAGATTGAGTAATATTTCAAGCTAAGGCCCCCAATTCATATACCTACTTATAAATGGTACGTTCTGAACTACCGGTACTTTGCAAGTAAATAAAACGGTAATAACCATATGAAAATTAGAAAATAAAGCTTTACGTACAATGGAAAATAAGGCAAAGTCCTCTCCTGACATTTGAATAACTCTAAACTACAAAAGTGTTTTCTTAATGTTATGTATCTGTAGGTTTGGCGTCCTTAAAATTATTCTTCTCCAAGGGGAAACAATATTTGTTCAAGGATAAATTGCGCTGTGCCAGGAAATTGGCGTTTTAGACAAGCTTACGCTTCCGAAGGAATGGTGTGCGATGCCGGAAAGGTAGGTATTACTATTAAATAATCATCTATATGATAATTAAAAACTGATTCTTAGCTCGATCACGAAATCACGACATAGTTCGTTTTGTTTTCATAAATTGACAAAACATATGTGTATCTTTCAGAGATGTATAAAAGGAAAATGTACAAGAACAAGAAATACCCCAACTAACATTGATTGTAAGTAAACTATAAGTGCACTTAACCAGCAACCGGTAAAAGTACACAACAAATAATAATAATTTGTCATTTATATAGCGCTTCACTCCATGCTAATGCAAGCATGCTCAGTGCGCGCTTAAAAACGAAACGACAATAACATTTTAAAATAGTTTTAAACAAGTTTTTTGCTGATTGAAATGTACTTGATCAATTTAGTTGAAAATAAAAGTCTTCTAATTCTTCTTGAATGCCTTTTTTGACACAGAGTATTTTAGTGTCTCAGTTAAGCCATTCCACTGTGAAGGCGCCACAGATTCAAACGAGCGCACACCAAGAGTCCTTTTCCTGTGACCTTCCAAATATGGAATTTCCAGGCGAAACTGTGCAGCATCCTTGATGGCACATGCTTCGGTATGAGCTCTTTGAGATAGGCAGGTGTTGTACCCTCCATGCATCCATAGGCAAGGGACATAATCTTATGATCGATACGCTTCGTCACAGTGAGCCAGTGGAGCTCTTTGAGAATTGGGGTGATATGGTCATGCTTCTTTACTCGTGACACAATGCGTGCTGCAGTATTTTGAACTTTCTGAAGTCTTTCCAGTTGTTTTTGGGGTAACCCCCACAGGCAACTTTTACAATAGTCTAGTGTTGACTGTATTGTTGCAACAGCAAAAGCATTGGCTGTTTCTTGTATTAATTACAAGTCGCAGCTAGCCCAGGGCACGAAGAGCACGCCCTAACCTCAGTACTGATGTGTGGACCCATTGTTAATTTATTGTCAATGATAAAGCCAAAGTCTCTGACAGTTTTGGACCAAAACATATCAGAGACCCCTACTTTAATAGATGGAATATCGACTTTCCTAAGATTGAAGCCCTAAAACTGAACCTTGGGGTACGCCCCAGATAAGAGGTGTGGCTTTTGATAAGGTCCGATTGATAGAAACTCTATGGGTCCTGTCTGCCAAGTAGGAAGTAAACCAATGAAGCGCAGTCTCAGTGATGCTCGTATTGAAGTCTTGATAACATCAAAAGCAGCACTGAGGTCCAACAGAATTAAGATAGTAAGATCACCACGGTCAGCACTACATAGAACATCATTAAGGACACGTAATATTGCCGTCTCACAGCTATGCCCAGGACTCCAGGACGATATGCATTTTGAAATTTATCAATCAGGCCATGTGTGGTTAGATGTTGTAAAAGCTGCTGAGAGACAACCCTCTCAAGAAGCTTCGATACATAGGGAAGGTTAGATTCTAGACGAAAACTCTTGCAATAACTAGGATCGAGTCCCTTTTTTCTTTATAAAAGCTTAATGACAGCAGTTTTAAACATTTGTGGGACTGTGGCTGACTCCAAGCTACAATTTATGATACGCACTAAACCTGGAAGCCATAGGAACATGTGGAACATGCCTAAATACGCCACTGCCTACCGGTGTGAGTTATGTGGCATGGAAACCTGCAATATCCTGGAGCACATCATACTACGTTTTTTAAAGATGATATTAAAATGAATACACAAACACACAATTATGTAGTCTTAGGTGGAAGTGGAAAATTATATTTAATCTCATTAATAAAGATTTTTTTTTTCATATTTTGGACTAAAATAGCTTCCGGTTAACCAAATGGAACCTCTAGAATCGTTTATAATGTTTAACTACAAGAGCACTTGTTTAAAAAAATAAATTGCCAAAGTAAAATCACTGTTCATTATAGGACTAGAATATGTGATTAGAGCAAGATATGATAGATATGCAACTATCTAAATCAATAATAAACTCAAGAATAATTGATCAAAGCATACAACAAATTTATAAACGCATGCAAAATAGCAATACAACAAAGTTATATAGTGCCCTTAAATGAAAATGTGTTGGAGAAATTGTTCCATCCTTTTTAAACAAATTACCTCTCAAAGAAGCTTCCTATATATTAGAAATAAAAACCAGCAATAACAATTTCCCTGCTGAGCTGGGTCGCTATACAGGAATGGACTATAATTCAAGGACTTGTCCCTTATGCGTAAAAGAGATGCATATTACAGTTTACTTGAATGTGAACACTTCTGCAGCCAACGGAACATGTATATTAAACACGTATTACTATAACAGACCTAAAGTAGAAAAAATTTCGTAGCTACGTGTCACTGGTATTCTTGTCAGGTGTGACATATTTGATTTGACTTTACTTGACATAATATTATTATTATAGGCCTACTGTCATGAGTGCGTGCCGACTTCCTTTATTTCTCTCACAAACAATGAATCAATGAAGGCGAGTATCTGGCAAGCAATTTAAAATGTAATTGTAATACAATACAATTCAACATACACCAAATTCATCTCATTTTCGCCAAAAAACTACTAAAGTGAGATCAAGATCCACTTCTATATAAGCATTTAACACTATCTAACCAACATAAACGGTCCTGACTTCGACCGTGTTCCCTTCTGTCTCATAAACACACTCTGGCCCTACGCGCTAGCCTCTTGACCCCTTACGTGTCGATGGGCAATGTTTTTTGGTGTTGATACCTTACTCAATTTATTTGGTAGTGACACTACTGAACTCTAGATCTTTAAAAGAGAAACTGTAAAAAATTAAACATATTTGATAAAGTACTACTTACTGAATGCTTTAAAAAAACATGGTTTAAAAAGAAATATCTCATGTATCACCGTGTTAATGTAAACTTGTATTAAAATTGATGTAACTGTATGTCTTTGTTATTTAGTTATAAATTTTGTTCTAAATTGTATCTTAAATTGAATAATTAACCTTGAATCTAATTTTATTATACCATAAATCAATTTATTATTATTTTCATTATTATTATTAACATTTGTATTACTATTATTGTTCAAAACATTATTAACAAATACTATAATTTTCTTGTCATGTCTTGACCATGGCTTTATTAGATTTATATAGCCTACTATGTGGAAAATAAAATATTGTTAATTGTTCGTTGTCTCCGGTCGATCTATCTCTCTATCTCATTATGCCTTAACAACTTCCAATCTTTAATTATGTATCCCACCCCTTAACACCTTCTTCGGTCTCTCTCTCTCTATCTCTCTCCTACTCGATCTCTCTTCTGCCAATCAGAGTATAAACAAATGAAGTGCTTTAACCAATAGAAAAGATAAACAGTCTAAGCGCTGATATTATCATTTTGATAAAGTAAAATTAAAGTATCCATCGGAACAAACTGATCAAAGGGCTGGTGAAGCAGCGTTCACCAGTTTCTGTAGCCACGGCATACTAGGAGATGTGTGGCCAGCGTAATGCCTAGACGCGTTTACTTTACTCCAGCTAATGTCAGGTACCCATCAGATGAGGGTAGACTCAGTGTCACCCTCAAATCCGGGGAAAAATCCTAGTCTGTACCAGGATATTAACCCGGAACCTTCGGATCGCCAGTCGAACGCGCTGCTGCTCGGCTACCGTGCCCCATTTGATAAAGTATATTTCACTTTTTTGTTAAGGCAGTCTTACAAATAATCTTGCAGAGAGCGCTTAGGCTGTGGTTTGATAATTAATTATGCAAATGTTTGTAAAAAAAATTTTATACTGGTTAAAACACGTTTTAGTAAATTAGAAATATAGAGACTGTAATACTTAAATAAAGGGATAAATTAGTTAAGTGTAGACTAATAAAATAGTAGGCATAAAAACAACAGGGTTTATGACGCCAAAAAAAAAAATTAACAAAAAATTAACGTCTGACATTAGAAAGGCAGGCTCAAACAGATAATTTATAAAATAATTGAATTACTTGTAATTTTTTTTTGTTATATAATGTCAATGTAGGCGTACATGTTGACACATTTTATTATCGTTCAACCTAGCCGATTGTCTCTTTGGTGATCAACCGCTACTAGAGGTATCTCAAGATAATTACACTGGTACATGTGAACATTATTTGAACATTAGGGGTGCATATAAATGCTACAGCAAAGAAATAGAACAATGCTGCTGTCGTTCATGTAAAGCTCTTCATATAGGAACTAATGGTAAGTTGTCAATTGTTTTTCTCTTTACTTAAAAGTTCACTTTAGTCTGGACGTAATAGTTCACTTTCTTCTTGACGTAATAGTTCACTTTATTTTGGACGTAATAGTTTACTTTTTTCTGGCTCTAGTATTTCACTTTATTCTGGATGCAGTAGTTTATTTTTATTCTAGTTCACATTTATAGTTAACATTATTATGGAAGTTCTCTAGTAGTTCACTTTATTTTGGGTTTGGTGGCATTTGATACCGTGACATTTGATACCGTGACATTTGATACCGTGACATTTGATACCGTGACATTTGATACCGTGACATTTGATACCGTGACATTTGATACCGTGACATTTGATACCGTGACATTTGATACCGTGACATTTGATACCGTGACATTTGATACCGTGACATTTGATACCGTGACATTTGATACCGTGACATTTGATACCGTGACATTTGATACCGTGACATTTGATACCGCGACATTTGATACCGCGACATTTGATACCGCGACATTTGATACCGCGACATTTGATACCGCGACATTTGATACCGTGACATTTGATACCGTGACATTTGATACCGCGACATTTGATACCGCGACATTTGATACCGCGACATTTGATACCGCGACATTTGATACCGCGACATTTGATACCGCGACATTTGATACCGCGACATTTGATACCGCGACATTTGATACCGCGACAGTTAATCCCTGACACTTAGTACCACGACAGATAGTCCCGTTGGCACTTCATCCCGCGACACTTACTCCCTCTCTTCCCGACAGATAGTCACATTCTTACACTCACTATGTTTGAGGAATTCATATTGCTTGTGTAGCAAAGACTGCTTGCCTTTCGACGTTGTACCAAAAGTGATCTTATCAGCCATATTCTCAAGTATAAATCGAAGATATCCGTAGTACAGAGCTAAAAGTTTAAGAAAACATCTGAAAAAAAAAATGTTTTTATTAACATTTACGGTCCTAAAGAGAGCGGTCCAGTGAGCGACGCCATTTAGTCATAACGAAACTCATTGCCCAATGAAAGCAAAGGCCGCGCCCCTTCCAACCAGGTCACCTGTCATTTAGTCTTCAACTAAATTGGAAACAATTAATACAGGAGAGTTTACAATTACCCAATTCATTATCTGACCTAGTCGTTGGGGTCACAAGGAGCGGTCAATACAAATAAGCAAAGCCGACATATCTTTCTGACAATCTCTTTGTATACCAATCACAGCAAGTCTCGCTCGACCTCAGACCAACACTCGCGGGTCTATCTTTGACAACCATCTGGGTGAGGATTGTCCGCAGATAACAAAGGGAGGTGATAGGTCCGAGTCGCAGGGGCTATTCACTTGAACATTACGCATAAGGGTTTCCCTTAAGTGGCTAAAATAAGAAAACTAATTTTATTAGTAATTATTATTCCTACCAATTAGTGAGTAATTTTGTGACAACTAGTTCTCCAAATACATTTGTTTTATTTCTTGTTAGTGTACATGTCCGCGAGAGGGATTGAGTGTTAATGGGACTATCTGTTGGGAAGGGAGGGATTAACTGTCGCGTTATCAAATGTCGCGGTATCAAATGTCCGTACACCTTATTCCGGACGTAATAATTCACTTTATTCAGGGCGTAATAGTTAATCTTTTCTTGGACTAGTAGTTCAATATGCTCTGGACGTAATATATCACTTTATTGTGGACGTAATATATTATTATTGTCTGGACGTATTATTGTACTTTATTGTGGACGTAACAGTTTATTTTATTCTGGACGTATTATTTCCCTGTATTCTGGACGCAGTAGTTAAATTTATACAGCTCGTGGAAGTTATTTCAAATAGTTTTTTAACCGGGCATTTATTTTATTTTAAACTGGTCAAAATATTAAAATAGTTGTCTGTTATGGTATAGAGGTTCAGTTTAAGTATGAGTTTGGTGGGTCGTGTTGGGTCAGTTTGGCGGATCGATGAATCAATGGACGTTAAAGTGAAACCATTTTCGTTTGTAGTTTGTATTTGCATTTTAAATGTTTTATAATTTTTATTTTTATTTTATTTTTTTTAAAATTTCATTGTTTTGATTATTTTTAATTTTTTAATAATTTGATTAGCTTTTTAATTCATACATCTTTTTCAAGGTGATATGATTTAAGGTAACCCAGCAAGTAATTTGCAGGGACAATAACTCGATATATCCAAGGGCGGCAATTGAGTTAGGCTATAATTTTTTAATAGTTTTTAAATAAATTTTATCTGTGTGGAGATTCAATTAAATTTTATTGACTTTAATTGTTAGTTGTTGTTTTTTTTTTAAAAATTAGTACCGCTACTTTAATTCATAAATCTCTTATAGTGAGTATTTAATAGGAATTTTAATTGACGAGTTCGTCCATCCGGTCACTGCTAGTAGGTCGATTGATCACGCTCGACAAGGGTGATAACCAAGTTATTTTTACTCCCTTTTTAATGTTTCTTCATATATATATATATATATATTGTTACGTATGTCGATCATAGATGAATGACGTACTAAGGCATTGACCTCTTAACAAGTGCGTATTAGAGTCCAAGGTTTGACCTTTCTGCTCTAAGGGCAGTTTAAATAAAATAATTCGTCCAACCCCGTGGAAATTGAAGATTAGATTCTGGATCGCAGTATCCTATTAAGAGCCGTGATGTGAAATGCGTATTAGGACCCTGTAGAATCTTTGATAATAGTTTTCTTTGTAAAGTCCCTACCTCCTTAAAGTTAGTTCAGTTTTAAAGTTTGTAGAGAGAAGTCGCTATATTGATACTTGTATATTTTATGTCATTTTATGAAACTCGTATGTTCGCCATCTGTTCATGCATTTACTTATAGTTATCTTGAGTCTACAATTTAAATAAAATTGTTTATTCAACAACTGGAGTTGTTTGATCTATCATTGTTGAGAAAGTTGTTGAAGATAATTATACTGAATATAACTACATTACTGCATAGACCTGTCAGTCAAGGAACCCCTAGCTTGGTCTACAGATTAGCAGAATCTAGAGACTTCTAATAAAAATACAACTATTCATTGAATCCGATTTAACGAGTCGTAATAATAGTCATCAGAGTATTAGTCCATAACAATATATATATATATATATATATATATATATATATATATAGTCTATATATAATAATAATAAACCAATTCGTTTAACTATTTTGTTAAAAATGTTTTGTATTAACGTCCTGATATAATAATATATATATACTGCTTTGTATTGAATTTAGATGCAATTATATTTGTTTTATCCAAAGAGTGTGCCTACGGCGAAAGCGATATATGTCATTTGCATAGCCAAGATACGGTATGTAACTGGCCGTCAAATATATGTTGTAGTATCTGTCGGTAAGTACGCCTCTAAAGAAAATAATGAACTTATAATGAAATGTTTAATTTGTGTTACGAGAATTTAGAAAACACTCAACAAATGAAACATTTTTTAAAAGCCTAATAATTATAACTTAGTAGCTCCACATTTTATAACTGTCAATTTAATTTATTTTTGTACTGTATAACGCACTATATAATCAGTACATTATAGAAATAAAATTGCATACACTGTTTTCTTACGAAAATTAAAATCTAAATCTACTTTATTACAAAACTTGATGCAGGAAACTGCCAGCATAAATAGCTAGCCTACATAAGTCGCTCAATATTTATGCCCAGCTATCAATTGCCATCAGCGTACCGAAGGACCTGGTTTCGAATCCTGGTGAAGGCTATATTCTTTTCCCTGGACTCGAGTGAGTCACTGACTCTACTTAGCTATGATGGGTACCTTGCAATATATATATATAAAAAAGGAGAATCACATATTTTCACTTTGTATACTTACCAATGTAATAAAAAAAAGTCTTTGTATGTACTGATAGACTTTTCATTTATGAATAAGAAAACTTAAATATCAATGTAGCTTACCAGTATGTTGTGGTTGTTCTTTTGCACAAAAATAATTTCGAAACACACACTAACTTCAAATATTTTCGCTTTTCCAAAGATTTGATACATGTTATAATTTTTTGTATCTAATAAATATATTATAATAATATATGTTTAATAACTCGGTAATTTCGACTATTTATGAGATTAGACTTGGTCACAATGTGCATAGACATAATTATGACGAATAACTCTGTGGTCATAACTCAAATTAGAAGGAAATGTGACGTTGCTCGTTCTTTAAGTGCATTCATAACATATTGCTTAATTTTAGATGTTTCCTTTTTCCTCTTAGTAATAACGCCACCAGTGGTAGACGTTCAGCTGGGCTTCTCAATACAACAGAAATCCCTGAGTTTGAAATGCCAAAGGAAACCGTCGTTTTCAACCACACTTTGATTCCAAGTAGCAAGAAAAAACATTATCACCTGATATTTGATTGATGTGGATCATTATTCCATAATATGTCTTTTGTCATATTTTCATAAACTATTTATAATTTTCTTAGCTTTAATTATCTTTATATAGGTAAACGTATCTGTTGGCCCAACTATTTATGTTCGTTCTACTGTTTAATGTCATAATATTTAGTATATTTATTTCTTCAAAACTGTTAGCGGTTAGAGCCCTAATTTATATTCCCTTCAATTGGATATTGCTACCAGACTTTAAACCTCACTCACCGGAGTGATCGAATCGAGACTAATCTCTTAGGATTCGGAGGACAAACACACTTGTACTACGTAGCACAGCCAGGTTCCCATAAAGGGATGGTGCAAACTGTTGACCATTCCCATCTACTCTTTCCTCCTGCAAGGCAGGGCAGTCTAAAAGCAAATGCTCGACCGTCTCTTCTGCTTCAAAGCAATGTCGGCACCGCGAATCGAAATTGGGCCTAAATCGTCCGAAATAGGCACCAATAGGGCAGTGCCCTGTACGGAACTGGGCTATCGTAGCCTGTTCTCTCCTGCGGAGCTTCCACCACGGATCAGCTCGATTTGGCCGTTTTAGTTGCTGCCACACACCTCGACCCTTGTCAGACTCGTCCCAACTCTTGTTCCATTGTCTTGTCTCCCACTCACGTATTGATCTGCGGGCACTCGCGAAGGTGGACGGACCCTCCGGAGTGGGTGTCAGGGATCCCTTCTTGGCCAAGGCATCCACTATCTCATTGCCAGGGACTCCTGCATGACCTGGAATCCACTGCAAGATGACCTTCACCTCGTACCTGAGGATCAGATCGGAAATAGCAGCTAATAGTCGGACAAGCAGTTCGGGCCAACTCCCCAAGCCGTCGATGGCTTGGAGAACTGAAAGTGCATCAGTGAAGATAACCACATCATCACGAGCAGATGGTGTTTCTTCGAACGTTTTCCCTATTGCCTCAACGGCAATTCTGATGGCTTCCATCTCCGCATCAAAGATGCAGATTGCTCCACACGGCCCACTTAGCTCAGCCCGTTTTTCTTCTGCCTTCGGGTACGACACAAGAGCACCATACCCAGAACGCGCTTCGGTACCACTGATCGCGCTCCCATCAGTGTATGCCTCAACGAATCCCGAGTATGCCCGTACCGTCCTTAGAGCAGCTGCGCGCCTCTCAGTCAGGCAAGCGCTGGGTCCGACTGCTTCCATCAGGTTCGCCCGTATCTCTGGTAGGTTGAAAGATAGGTGAGGAGGAGGTTCCACTCCCGTCCGCATGGGCATGCGGTCGACCGGGAGTCCAATCTCTGCGCTGAGCTTCAGTGCGTGGTGCATGAAGGACTGCATTGAGATCCGAGCTCTTCCCACCCAGGAATCCACGAGCATCCTGAGGGGGGAACTTTCCTCCAACCGCTTATACCGCTCGTAAGCAGTAATAACGGCCCTTTTCCTTCTCCCATTCAGAGGCGGCACGTTTGCCATGATTTCAACAGCCGATGTCGGGGCGGTTCGGAACGTTCCACATATTAGTCTGAGGGCTTGATTTTGTACAGAGTCCAACGTCTTCAAAGCAGTATCAGACGCATAGATTTGCACCGGGAGGCTGTAATCGATCTGAGATCTTACCGCTCCTAGGTAAAGATTTCTCAACACACTCGCCTTCGCACCCCAGCCAGTACTGGCCAGTCTCTTGACAATGTTCAGCTTAGAAGATGCTTTCTCTTGGACTAACCTCACATGGTCATACATCGTTAGCTTTCGGTCCAGTGTCACTCCGAGATAGACCGGCTTCTGGTCGCATGCCAGGGCGCGGCCGTCAATGTTCAGCTCGATCGGATCTTTGAGGATATCGATTCCGAGGGTAAAGAGCGAGTAAACTGTTTTTAGGCAGTTTACTTCCATACCCCATAGCTTGGCGTAACAGGCTACTGCGTTCAAATCCTGCTGGAGGGCCCGCTCGAGAGCACGCGCTTCCCTCCCGGTCGACCAGACCACAAGATCGTCTGCGAAAAGCAGCGACGAGCATCCCAGATAGTTCGGCAGGTCGTTGATAAAAGCCAGGAACAATGTACAGGACAGTGCTGAGCCCTGGGGCAATCCTTGCTCCAGGACGCGCTTCCGAGAAACCGCTTTCCCGTAACGAGTTGCAACTGTTCTTCGGGATAGAAACCCTTTGATCCAATTGTACATGTTAGAGGCTATTCCTAGCCTCTGTAGCTTCAACAACAACCCCGGCCGCCAGACCTTGTCATAGGCCTGTTTAAAATCCAGGAACACTGCTAGTGTAGACTCTTTCCGCTGAAACCCGTCAGCCATTTTCTGGACCAAGAGCGTCACCTGATCCATCGAGCTTCTTCCGCTACGGAAGCCTGCTTGAGTGGGGGTAACCAGTCCATTATCCTCTAGGAACCTCACAAGCCTCCTATTGATTAATCTCTCAGCTACCTTCCCTACACACGATGTTAGGGAAATCGGTCGGTAGCTTTCGGCCTGACCCGGGTCTTTACTCCTCTTCAAGATGGGTACCACCAAGGCCTCTCTCCACTGTTTCGGTAGGACACCTTCAGACCATGTTCGATTTACGAGCTCCAAGAGTTTGCCCTTGCCACCAGCCCCAAGGTGAGTGATCAGCTCGTTGCTGATCCCATCCAGCCCAGGGGCCTTCTTCGCTTTGCACCGTCTCAAAACATACTCCAGTTCTTGCCGAGTAAAGGGCACCGTGAATGTGCTAGCCTCACCCTCTCCCGTCATGTGGCGTTCGTTTGCCTTCCGGACTTTATCAAGCCCAGCAGACACACTCGTTCTTCCACCCAGTTTTCCGACACTTACGAAGTGACGGTTGAGCATCTCAGCCCGCTTGGTATCCGATACCATGGGGCCTGCCCCTGCTCTTGCCAACGAAGCTGGTGCTCTGCTAGCTACCTCAGCTCGCTCAAGGTGGTTGATTAGGTTCCATGCCTGCCGGCTATCCGCAAGGTCCAATCCAGCACATGTATCAGTCCATTTCGACAACTTTGCCTCCGCGATAGCCCCTTTTACTTCCGCCGTTAAACGGTTGTACTCTCGACGGCTCTCGGCCGTCTTCCGCCTGCTCGCGAGCTTGCGAGCAGCCCTCCTTTTGCGGACCAACTCTCCTAGGGCTTTTGTCCAAAACGGTCTGAACTTGCGCTTCTCATGTGACCTTGGTATCGTCTTTCTGGCAACCCCTAGTATGGCTTTGACCATCGTACCATACACTGAGTCGATAGGCCCAGTCTCGATAAGCACTTCTTCAAGAGCGCGATCGGTGCGCACTCTGTACTCGTCCCATCGTGCCTTCGAGTAGATCCACTTCCTGGGCCCGGAAGGTTCGCTGCTTGCTTTTCCTATATTGATAGTGACCAACACGGGCAAATGATCACTCCCAACATCGCCCAAGACTTCCATAGAGGTGCTAGCAGCCAGATCAGCACTCACGAGCGTGAGATCCGGCCTCGATTCACTACCATTTCCCGTGTGGAAAAAGGTAGCTGGGGTATCGGTACCCTGTAATCGGATAAGCGTCGTGCTGTTGCATAGCTCCTCCACCAGTCGTCCTGAGTTGTTGGCGACAGCATAGCCCCAGGCCGGTGATGCCGCATTGAAATCACCGCCAATACAAGTGCGAGAAAGATGTGCCTCCACGGTGAGGTCCAAATCCTTCTTCGGAGGGTTGTAGACGTTGGTCAGGGTATAAGCCTTTCCATTCTTCAACACCTCCAGGGTTAGGATATCGGTCTTGCAACTGCCCGTTCTGCGGTTCACCACTCGAGCTTGTAGTGAACTTCGGACAAGGGTTGCCAGCCCTCCACTGCCTCCCAAGCAGCAGGTGCATCGGAAGATCGTATATCCCGAAAAGGATGCCACCCTCTTCTTACCAATTTTGCACTCCTGGAACATTGCCACGTCAATATCATACTCATGCAAGAGTTTTAGGATCTCTAGAGACTTGGGGATCAGGCCGAACACGTTCAGGTGCATCACCCGGAGCTGGGCGCTCTTCTGGTGCGAGCCTTTGCCTAGGTCACGTCTACCGTCGGGCTTCCTCCGCTTTCGCTGGGAGCAGAGTCCTATCGTGTTACGCCTCTCAGCTCGGGATACCCGCGCACGAGCACCCCTAAACCGGGAACACGAAACCCCTAAGGGCTTGTTGGATCTGTGCGCCGTATCACTAGTCGCGGGAGTCACCGTCGGGGATTGGCAGAACGCGGTCTTATTGTGACTGACCTGACCACCCAAGGTGGGATTCCCCGGATGTATGTCATGTACACCGGGACACAGGGTACCACCAGCCCTGGTTTTACTGCCATTACGTAGGCCGCTTTGACCTCCAGTCTTCCAGGAATGCTCCCGTCTAGAGCGGCTACATGTCCTGGCTGGCAAATGGCAGCTGCTTTTCTGCTTATCCTGGGAACAGAGTCCTATCGTGTCTTGCCTTTTCACCCGGGAATCCCGCGAACGGGCCTCTCCAGTCCGGCTACACGAAGCTCCTAGGTGGGGCTTGTCGGATCTGTGCTCCGCTTGGCAGAGGGTGACTTTCGACTGCTGCTTAGCTACAACAGCGCCCGGGTTTTCACCATTCCCAGGCTTTGCTTTTCCCGTACGGACAGAGATAGTGCACACCTTGGGCCCCTGCAATGGCAGTCCTGCCCTAGAAGGGTCACAAGCTAATACCTCTACCCTCATATGAGCGGTCCCACTTCCTGAGACTTCAGAACCGCGTGGTTCTCCTCCATCCGAGATGGAGACTGGAAACTGACAGTTCACGTTGGTCGCGGACTTATCGGTCAATGCCCCAACGCGAGTTGGCAAGTGACCGGGGCAGCTCAACTGAGTAATACCCAGACTCGGGGTATTCGTTTCGGTTGTACAAGCCATGTTTTTGTCTGCTCCAGGGGGAGCGATCGCCCAGGGGGGCTAAAGTGACGTAGCAAAACAAACGATCGGCAATGCCTCTGCCGCACTACCTGCAAGACCCAGAGTAAAGGGTCAAGTCAACCGTTTGCTGGTGTTTGTCCTCAATGTCGCTGAGGTACGTTTAGCACGACTTTCTCCTAAAGTCTGAGCTAGCCATCAGAGGACAGCTGGCTGCAATGCTGCAGTATTGGAAACTAGCTCCATCGCGCTGGACCATAACCTACTACTGCGGAGGCTAGGAGACTGACCAAGTATTACAACCGTCCAACGAGCGACGATATCTTATAATACTCAATCCCACTATTGACCAAGCGTTACAACCGTCCAAAGAGCGACGATATCTTATAACACTCAGTCCCACTATTGTCCAAGCGTTACAACCGTCCAAAGAGCGACGATATCTTATAACACTCAGACCCACTTCCCCAACCGAGAGCCGGCTGAGGCCTCCACACTATTAGCCGGAGCAGAGTCCTCGAGAGCAAGGATCTGTGCTCCGTGTTCACATGACCGCCAGTCTTTGAGGCTATGTGGATACTGGTCATGGATATTGCTACCAGCCTAGGACATAATGTTCTAATATAGGAATAAGTTTAGTTTTTTTTTTCTATGTATTATACGCTTCTTTCTTTGCATTTCTTTTAACGGTGAGTGGAATATTTCTTTGTAAGATTTGCATTTTAAGTTTAAGTTTGTATCAAATCTAGAAAAATCAATGGTATACTATTATTTTCTCTTAAATAATGATTTATGTTGCATTCATTAAAGTAATATAATAATAAAAATAATGAAACTTAAACTCTTTGTCATATAATGACTTACATAATTATAGCTCTTGCTCTCTGGTACCATAAATACGAGATTCACAAACCCTTTTTTAAGTCTTACATTTATAACGTTGAAAATTAGATTTAGAGGATCTTAATAGACATCATTGTATTTATATGAATGTATCGGTAAAAATAAACATATTTAAAATATTTTCAAAGAGATTTACAGTAATGAGAGGTCTGTTCTTCTGTCTTCCGTTTAAAAGTCTGGTTCACTTCATAATAATACACCTAAGCCACTCGATGAAAATACAAAAAAAAATGGTTTAATCTGTAATATAAAAGTCTGACTTAGTGAATCATATCTTTTTAATGTGATCAGTGCACAACTTTAAAGTAATTTACTCAAAGACTAATCTCAACCCATCAATGAAAAGTTATTTCATGTTTGACATTGTACGCAATATACACATTTATACATACGCTGAAGGTCTATGTAAAATACAGATTTTCCGACAAGGGGAAATAATAATATAGGCCTACATTGTTACAGAATTAATCAAAATAACCTCCGTATCAAACCTTATTAAGTTATTAAAGATTTTATACTCACACGTGAAAAATATATCTTTCAGTTTGCATAGATCACCTTCAATGATATCTCGGCTTTTAACTTTCAAACTTAGCAGTGCAGGTGTGGAACCCAATAATAATGTGTAATTAGGACATTTTAGAAATTTTGGAATCATATGGATTCCCAGGAAAAGTCATTAACATCCTGAAAGAAATCTATACTTGTAACCAGTGCTGTGTACGCCATGAAAACCAACAGAGTGAATGGTTTCAAGTGAAAACAGGTGTCCGACAAGGATGTGTGTTATCACCTGTTATCTTCTTAATAGTAATGAACTGGGTCATGAGGAGAGCTACTGCAGATAAACCTCGAGGCCTTTTATGGGGACTAACTTCCTATCTAGAAGACTGCGATTTTGAAGATGACATAGCTCTGCTCTCTCATTCTCAACCAGATATCCAGGAGAAGACAACAAGAGTAGAACAAATAGCCAAAAGCGTGGGCTTAAAGATAAACTCAGATAAAACAAAAATCATGAAAGTTAAGACAAAGAGCTCTAAGAAGACAAATGCCAATGGTGTAGAAATAGAAGAAATAGAAAGCTTCAAATACCTCGGTAGTTACATCTCTGCTAATGGAAGCATAGACATGGAAATCTCCACCAGACTAGCTATGACAGCTCAAGGCCTTCAACAAACTGGGAAAAATATGGAAGTAATCTTCTCTGCAACTAAGAACAAAACTGAAACTATACAAGTCAAATGTACGTTCAGTCCTTCTCTATGCTGCAGAGACCTGGAAGACCAATATCAAATACGAAGCCGCCTTAGAGGGTTTGAAGGAAGATGTCTCCGTCACATACTAAAGATTAACTGGGAAGACCACATCTCCAACAGTGAAGTTCGATAGAGAACTGGAATAAACTTCATCATCGAGGAAATCAAGAAAAGAAGATGGAAATGGCTGGGTCACATCATCCGCATGAACACAAAGAGGCTCCCAAGTAGTGCATTGAAATGGACACCACCAGGAAAAAGGCGAGGGGGAAGACCCATGGGAACGTGGAGGAGGACAATGGACGAGGAAGCAAAGGCCACCAACAAAACATGGCATGAAATCAGATGGCTCGCCCAGGATAGGGAGGCTTGGCGGAACTTGGTTGCTGCCTTATGCTCCACGGGGAGCGATAAAGAATAAGAGAGAGAGGACAATGTACTGAAAATTAATAAACGTGTTCTTGAGTTGATTTAATATAATACATCAAAATTACTCAATTTGTGACAAAATCTTGCTTAATATTGTTATTTTTTTTATTCAAAGTCAATTCTGAGCTAATTTCATCTTTTGTGGTGAAATAGTTAGATTATGTTCAGCTAGTATTGCTAACAATTCTTCTAAAACTTTCAAATGTTGTTCCCAAGTCTCAGTGAATATGCAAATATCATCTACATAATGAACAATATTGGGATGTCTAGGTATTATTTTGCGCATCATTTTAGTAAATGTTGCAGTACTATTAATCAATCCGAAAGGCATTACATTCCATTCATATAATCCTTGATCTGTTGTAAATGCCGTGTATTGTTTAGATTGTTCCTGCATAGGAATTTGCCAAAATCCTCTAGTTAAATCTAAGGTAGAGAATATTTTTCCTTTCCCTATCTCATTAACAATGTCTTCTATATTAGCTAAGCCTTCCTGATCTATTTTTGTAACTGCATTCAGTTTTCGATAATCACAGCATAATCTAATGCTATTATCTTTCTTCTTTACTATCACCATAGGTGACGAAATTTGTGATATCGATTTGCGTATCAGCCCTTCTTTTAACAATGTATCTAACTCTTTCTCAACATTTGCTTTCTGCATTTGGGGTACCTGATGTACTTTGGCTCTAAAATGTGTTTCATCATTTAATTCTATACAGTGTTCTATTGTCTCTGTATGACCAGGTTTGTCTGAAATTACTTTTTCAAATTTCTTTAATATTTCCTTCACTTCTTTGATTTGTAATTCTTTTAAATGAGCTAAAGAAATGTCTTTATAGCTTTTAGTATTGCTATTTTGTAGTACATTACAATTTTGCACTTGTGAAACATTTGTGTCATCATTCAGTTTTATCACTACATAATCTTCACTACTATTTTCAGACATTACATTATGTTCAATTTTGTTAATGTTTTCAGCTGTCACTGAATATTTTCTAAGATCATTGATATGAAATTTTCTTATAGAGTCTTTTACAGAGATTTCATATGAAACTGTATTAATTCTTTTTTTAACAGTATATGGACCATGCCATTCCTTATTACTATTTGTTGGTGTTGGTGAAAAAACCAATACTAGATCATTAGGTTTCAAGGTTCTCAAATACCTATGTTTGTTTTTTATTTCTCTTTGTTTTTGTCCTGACATTTTTAAATTTTCATTGGCTATTTTATTTACATAACCAAGTTGAGATTTTAAATCTTCAATATACTCTTCTGTATTATACTCAATGTCATCATTATCAAGTATTGTATTTTTGAAATTGTCCAAAGGACTATTGGCTTGTCTTCCAAACATTAGTTTAAATGGTGAATAATTAGTTGTCTGGTGTATAGCATTACGATATGCGAACAAAAGCATAGGTAAATAAACATCCCATTCCTTAGGCTTATCTATACAGCATTTTTGGATCATTAGTTTAATTGTCTGGTTAAATCTCTCCACACATCCATTCGACTGTGGATGATATCGAGTGGAAAATTTCTGGGTTATTTCTAGCAATTCATGGAATGCTTTAGTTAAATTGGAAACAAACTGTGTCCCATTGTCACTTAATATGTCCATAGGAAAACCATACTTTGTAAATACGGACAACAAAGCCGTACAAATGCGTTCAGATGTTATGTCTTTCAGTGGAATAACCTCTACCCATTTTGTGGCTAAGTCAATGATAACTAAAGCAAATCTGTTTTTATTAGTTTTAGTCATTGTCATGGGACCTATTATGTCTATTGCAACCTTATGAAATGGTATTCCTATCACATTAAATTCATGAATGGGAGCTATGTGAGTAGATGTGTTCTTATTTTTCATTAAACAACTATTACAACATTCTTTTATGTGATATTGAATGTCTCTTTTCATTCCCTTCCACCAAAAATTTCTTTTTACTGTATGGTACGTCTTATCTGTACCTAAATGTCCACTTAGTGGTTTACTATGTCCAGCTACAATTATTGTATTTACTAATGTCTTGGGAACTATTATCTGCTCTTCTCTGTTATGCATTTGTGCATCTATATTGAATCCAATAACTATTCCATTCTTTATTTCTATACCATTATTCTGTTTGAATTCACCTTCTTTAGTGTTTGTTTTATTTTCTAACAATTTATTTATATAGTCATCTTTTTTCTGTTCAGCTTGTAACAATTGATGAGTTATTTTACCCATTTCAAGCACTGTTTTTTCATTATGCTTTACAGTGTTTATTTCAGCAAATGTTTGTTTTTCTACCTGATTCTTTTCATGATTACTTATTTCTGGTTTATATGTCTCTTTCTTGCTAATAGCTACAGTTAAATGTTTGTTTAAGACATCTTTTTGGTTTTCATAGTTATCCAAATGATCATTTGCTATCTTTAAAGCTTTATCATGATTTCTGACATGCTGAGTCAAAATTATAGATTTCAATTCACCAGGAACATTCAATTCATTACACACATTTTCAATCTCATCTATGTATTGACCAATTTGTTGAGTACCATTCCAATTATGGAAGTTATTTTCTTTACTTTTTAGTTTCACAGGTTCCAACATGTTTATCCATTCATGTGATTGAACATTATTTGACTTCAAAATGCATAGATTTTGAGATAGTGTACTGATGGAATCATTATTGAATTCATTCAAAGTCATAGGATTCTGAATTTCTTTTATATCTAGTCTATTCCTAATCCATTCTTCAAAAATTTGTACTGAATTGTCTGGTTTAACATTGGTTGCATTACCTATGATAAGTGGAGCGGTGCATTTGGGCATTACGACAGCTTTTACTTTCCCTGCGATCCAAGGGGTGTCAATTAAAATATGTGCACATTTGCATGTAATGGAACTCCCATCACCTAGTGTAATTACTTCTGTGTCATCAATATATTGATCAGACTCAACTAGATTAGCTTGTACTATTAAGCACGAGCACCCAGTGTCTCTCAATGTCATGGTCTGAATATGATTAACATAAGAAGGGAACAAGTATAACTGTCCACCTGCTTCATGTATGTTAGTAAAGTATTTTCCAGTATTAGATTTTGGTGCTACAGTTGAAAAATTTTTACTTTGAGAAAAGTTACTGTCAAACAATTGTTTAGGTTGAGTTTGTTGGCCCTGAAACGGTGATGAACAATCATAAGATATGTGCCCATAACCCTGACAATTATAACATCTTATTGATGTAGGATTATCATTGACCCTATTGCTATTGCCTCTAGACTGATTGTAAGAACCCCTACTATTATTGCCACTATAATAGCCACTGTTGTTGTTACCTCTAGTTTGTTTAAAGTAACCTCTATTATTATTATAGTAACCTCTATTATTGTTGTTACCTCTATTGAAAAATCTACCATTATTTTGGTTATTAGAATTAGTGTTTCTTGTGGGTGACAAACTATGTCTTCTGAAAGGATAGTTAGTGTTCCTAGCATTACTCCTATTTTGGTTTCTTGGTCTGTTGTCCTGATTTTGATATGCATTGAAAACATTTAAGTTGTTTTCAAAAGCATTCAAATTATTTGTATCTTCATTTTTACTAAGTGCCACACCAGGATGACTGTCCTTGTAATTATTTAAGGCTGTTTTCAATTCCTCTACATTTCTAATGTTTCTTTCTTTAAGATATGTAAATAGTTCTGGAGTGGCCATTGTGAGAATTTTATCAATAATTATCATGTCTAATATATGTCTGGGATTATTTATGTCCACTTTACTTAGTGTTAACCATTTTTCTAAATATTGGCTTATGTCATGAATGAACCTATCAGTGTTGTCACTAGCTTCCAATCTAACCTTATGAAATTGTTTTCTATAATGATCAGGTGTAAAATTATAATAATTGAACATTGCTGCTTTTATTTGATCATATGTTCTACCAATTCCTTCACCTACTGCTTTTAGCCCCTTTTCTTTAACTGCTCCTAATAATTTAGCAGCCCATTTATCTTTTGGTAAGTTATTAGCTATACAATTTTCCTCAAAAATAGATAAGAAACTATCTAAATTATTTTCATTTCCATCAAAGGGCTGTACGTTAAATTTGTCATTAACTTTATGAGTGTAAGATTATGTGACCTTAATTTTTCATTAACTCTAATTCAGTTTCATACCTTTTATGTTCTAATTCTGTGTGGTGAGTTATTTTCAATTTTTCAATTTCTGTTTGTTGAGCTATTTTTAGTTTTTCAAATTCTCTATCTTCAGCTATTTTTAGTTTCTCAATTTCTTGAGCTCTTAAGGCAATTTCTGTTTGTTGAGCTATTTTTAGTTTTTCAAATTCTCTATCTTCAGCTCTTTTATCTCTTTCCTTATTTTCTATCTCTTTTTGTTCTTGTTTTTGTGCTAAAGTCCAAGCCTGAACTTTTTCTTCGATAAATTTCATCATGTCTTTTTTCTCTATTTCATATTCCATAGCTAATTCTTTAGCCCTGGCATACATTTGTGCATTAGTTTCAAACGAAGCCATTTTTTTTTATTTGCTTATTTGTCCAGTGTTATTATGTATTTGTTATTACACAAATTCAATTTATTTGTACTGTGACCAACTTAATCATATACTGATATGATCAATAACACATATTCTACATATTAGTTATACTAAAATGTGACCCAATGATAATCAGAACTTGATGACTTACATGATTATTTGTTCACATTTATATTTTTATAGAGTTCGTCAAAGCTTGATGACTTATATGACTAGTCTCTTTCTTGATCTAATCACACTAAGTTCCTACGGTAGGACAATAAATGTGCAATGATAAAATAATTTATTTACTCACCATAAATTACTTGAGTCAAATGAAAGTTCAACTTCTGGACCACCCCAAAATTTACTATGTGTTACAAAGCTTATTTTATCACTATTTATACAATGTACTGAATCTGTATGTGCGCAATATTATGTTACCTCACAAGTATGTTATTGCATCTTTTAAAAGAATTCAAAACTTAATTATATTATTTACAGTACTCCAAAGTTATTTGCATAATAAATTATTTGCTACTTTACAAATAATGCATATGAACACAAAAAACAAAATAATTGCTGCTTTAAATAGACAATACCAAGAGGAATTCAACAATAGAATTACAATATATAAACATTGACCAAACAATATGATGTTTTAATAACAATACAACAATTATTTACGATCACAAACAAGACTTACACAGCTAACGACTATATTTGTAAATAAAACAAATATCCCTATAGAATCATCTACATTAAAACCTCGAAAAGAAACAGAATTAGAGTAAAGACAGAAGTAAAAGTATTGAGGTCTTAACATAGACTACCTCCAACCTCCCACACATATAATGTATACATATAACATGAAATTATTATATTTAACAAAGTAATTACTGATAAAGAAAGGCAGTAATTACACATAAGAAAGAGGATATAGTAACGATCAGTGTCAGTTTCTTCAATGACTTGATGTAACGATAGTAACTATCAGTGTCAGTTTCTTCAATGCCTTGATGTAATGTTAACACACTATTCCGACTATGACAAGTCTGAAAGTTTTACATATCCATGTATGACTAGCATACGGTAGGCACACTATGACAATTGTGTGATCTGTCTTCACTTCACGTGAAATCTGCCATCTCCGATGGGAACTGGATATTTAAAATAGGTACTGTGTATATCACAAGATCTTTACATCTGACTTCCGGCTAATCTGTTTACTGACATTCAATGTCACGTCGGGATGTATATGTACAATAAAATAATTAATCAAAGTTGATAAGGTTGATAAAGTTCAACAATAGTTATTTAAAGTTCACTGATACTGTATAATATTTGAAAAACGAAGGTGATTAACAACAGTGTGCCGCCATTTTGTTTATCTAGTGTCCGCCATCTTGTGTGACGTCATTGCTTCACTTCATAGCGTATTGTAAAATGTTACAGAGTCTAGATTTAGAAGCTTTTTGTTTAAAAATGTTCCTTGCGTGATAATTCAATTTTTCATGATCAACGATTGATCACAAAGAAATTCATACGACAGCTCTCGACGTTCCACGTAATCCAAATATAATCGTGAAAATTTTTTTATTAATTCCAGCGTCGGCACCTTTGAAAATTGCAATGTGGGTTGAGATGTAGAGCACCCACCTTTTTGTTGCTTGTTGTGCCGCCTATGTATCTACTGACTTTTACAAGTCTTACTGCAGTGTCTCCGTTTCCTGTTATCCTGAATATGGCTTTATACAGTGTTGATTAAATCTTGATTAATATCTTTAGAAATCGTCCATTAAATTCTGTCATCCAACAGCAAATCATATATTTTCTGAGAGATGTTTTAGCGTTCTCTCTAACGATTTTATGACCAGGTTGACTGGGTTGAATAGTTTGCTTGAGAGAGTTGACAATTTGAAAATCAGACTTTACCTTCTAAGATTTGTTCTTGTGGAAGCATTTCATTATGTTGTAGCGTAGTAGTTTAGTAGTTGCCGTTCACCGCTGCGACCAGTTGTAAGTTGCTATTTAGTGACTGTTAGTGACAAAGTTAATAACACTCTCCAGGAACAGTAAAATGTATAGATATAAATTTATTCACACACATATAATTTTATGTCCTCACAATTCATATGAATATCCATGCACAATGATATCTGTATATATATTCACTCAATAGCATTGCAATACACATTACATAATTTACAGAATATATTCACAGAGATCTCTCCTATTATCTTCATTATAAAATCTTCACATAAAAAATACAGCTCCTCTCTCTACAAAAGCTGAATGCCCACTACTCTACCAATGTCAAGTCTCGTAACCTTTCCTCCGATCTTTTCTAACCTAACACGTGAATTAACAACACAACTGCGCAATTATTATAGTCTCCGTCTGCTTTTGCTATCCAAGGTCAAGGTCTACTCTTCTTTTCATTGGTTATCTCTCTTTGACCATAGACTATTTATTATGTTCTATTTCATTCACTGACAGTTATATTGTGGATGAAATGTGACATATAACACAATTGCTGCTAAATAACTAACATACTAATTAGAAATAGGAATCGCACTGATTTTTTAAAGTAGTGGCTCGATTAAGTACTAATGGACCCTTCCTTAGCATCGTCATGTAAAGTCTGGAGCGAGCGTAAGCTACTTGTAGTCCCGCTCTTCATGAACTAACTGCACTTGTCTCAAGAATTCTTTCTATCAAGTCATACATAAGCACGTGTCCGTCTCTGCATCGCTGAATGACCATTAACATATTCTACTTGCGAGTTAGCGTCAAATAGCTAGCGGGCTTAGGATAGCTGAGTCTGATATTAGGTGACACTTTTGTACCCATGGGCCTCAAACACTGGCGAAGTGTGTTAACCGCCGATACGTTCCCATTAAGAATACACCGGCGGGCGAACGCATGGGGGACAGCTCCCGCAGCGGGTCCGAGACCCATTGCACTGCCGAGAGGATACGGGATTCCGGTGGGGAGGAAGATATGGACGTTGCAACACCGTCTCGAGAACCACCCAGTGCCTGGATGTCTGTACCTATAGTATAGGATTTATGATACCGGGTGACAGTGCAGTTATACAGGCAAACCACCACGATAATGATCCCAAGGGGAACCGCAGTGGGCAACCTAGCTGCGGAATCCTTACTGTTACACGGCACGCCACGCCTTTGGCGTGTAAAGGGGTGGCTCCAGCCCGGACAGAGGTGAGCTCAAACCTACGTCTGTCCATTGTGTAATTCACAGGCAACATGTAGTTGCTAAAAATCTCAGCGATCGTCTGCATCAGTCTCTTTAATATGTAACAACTGCAATAAACAAAATCAGAAGCAATGCAATCAACGATAGAGTGTTTAAACAACTGTGTATTGAGAATGACGAAGACTATTATCGTTTAACGCTTGTTATTATAAGGTGCCTTTTAAAAAAGATTTTATTGGGTCTTTGACTTAGTGTCATTTCGGCATTTATGTAAAAACTTCAATTGTACAAACGAACCTTTGGACGTGGAGAATTTTATCAGTTTCCCAATCTTGCATCTGTAGAAAGAACGGAAGAAGACATTCTCATTTATTGTGATCACATCGAAGCACTTACTGGCGAATTCCACAGTCGATATCAAGACATTATTAACATAAAAATACATGATTGGTTTTTAGATTGTTTTCTAATAGTGAAGAATTTCAATCAGGCCTACCTACACATTTGTAAGAGACATTGGTTGAATTAGCATCCAATGAAGAACCCAAATAGAAATTTGTAAGAAAAGGCTATCACGACTTTTGGCTGCAAAAAGAACCTCAGTTTCTTCAGGACTGTAGGCTTTGGTAAAGCCTGTTTTTGATTGCATTATCATCTTCCTATTTAGTAGAGCGATGTTTTAGTGCTGTCAGGCAACCACTTTGTTGTAAAAAAAAAATAAGAAGCAAGTTGCAAGTAGTGGAGCGTGGAGACTTGATGCTTTTGCTAACCAAAATAAAACCTAATATTGACAACCTGCTGTCAACACACCAGGCGCAAGCTTCATACTAATTCTCAGTTTTAGAACATCGTGTGTATATGTTTGTAGATATGTGTAATATCATTTTTTAAAAATTAAACCATTCACAAAAAAACTTTGCTAAACAATTGACTTTTACTTTAAAGCTCATCAAATAGGAATTAAATATATGCCACCATACATACATTTTTTACTAAAACATTTACAGGGGGGGGGGGGGGGGCACCGAGCCAAAAAACATTGTAAAAGGGGGCGGTGAGCCGAAAAAGGTTGAGAACCTATGGTCTATACAATAAGATCCACTGGCTAATAATGCTAATTCCTTTAATCTGTATTTTTAAACCATAAAGCCTGGTATTAATCTATTTTTTTAATCAATAATTGTATAGCCAACGTGTCATTGTGCTCTATTGAAACAAAAGTGTTCTGCTTGGACAAATGTAAAGACGTATGTTGATGTAGGCCGTTTTAATATCGAAAACATCTTGAGTAATAATAAGCACCACAATTATGACTTCAGTTTGTAGTATATCACTCCTGTTATTGTGCTTAACTTTCACTACACATGGACAAAGTAAGAGTTTATACAATTTATATTTCTAAAACTTTTATTGGGTCAGATTTTCAAACTGATTTTCATATCTGCCTCGTATCTCTTTTCTCTACCTTCTCTATCTATTTTTTGTCTATCCATTTGTATATTTACCATATATTTATATCTGAGTATTAGGCCTAAGTGTCTTTAGCTATCTGGCTTTATATATCATATTATTTTATGTACAAATGAACCCATCTTGCATTTATATATATGTATTAAATGCATCTATATTGCATTTATATATTATATATAAACACTAATATATTCTTACAGTTCCGTTGTACAAAGCCGAAGGTTTATTTCTTGTTGATGATGAAACAGTCAAAGCGTAGGTTTTTAATCATTTTGTGTTTTCTTAATACATTTTTACTTAAACTTGACTAAGCTAAACTAAGATATTGTTGGTGTGTATGTGTCTTTTCCCCATCTCGCCATACAAACAAACGCAAAAAAACACAGATGACCCGAATGAAGCAGGCAACAATTCAGTCGAATTCTCCAAAAAACTGACTTTTTTATGAATATCCTGTCATATTCTGAAAATAGAGGCAACCGTAGTCATTAGGCTTTAAAGCAATCTATGAAAAATTACAGGTACCCAGATATGAATGAAATACTATGAAGTCAAACCTTTAACTTTTAATTATTTTTTTTACATATAAACGACTTTTCCCATTCCAACTGCTTCTATCAGCAACTGAAAACAAGTTGCAGGCTTTCGAAAATAAATGCATAAGAAAAATACTTCGAATCTCCTACGTAGAACGCAAGACTAATGCGTATGTTTGGTACAGAATATCCTCAATTGCAGGCCTTCAAGAAAACATTATGGCAACAATCAAACGGCGCAAACTGACATGGTTCGGTCATGTGTTGCGGCACAATGGCGTACCAAAAAACAATCCTCCAGGGCACTTTGGAAGGTGGGCGTCAGCGAAGATGCTGGTTCAACAATGTCAAATATTGGACAGGGCTGCTGTTGACTTAACTATGGACAACCGCTCAGAATAGGCAAAAGTGAATAAAGTTGACTGCCAATGTGTCCGTTCGCCGCTCCCCCAACGACCACAACGGTTATGGGATTGATGATAGTGATGATGATTATAGTTATATAAATACATTTTTTAATTACATCGCCTTATATACTGACAAATTACGATTAATTTCAGATATATGAGAGATATTACAAATGTAACAGATGAGGTAACTAAGAGGGAGCATGCCATGCTTGAACTACAAAAAGATATTAATTATACTTTGAGTGAGGTAATACATTTCTATGCACTTGCGAACATCTTATCAGTATAACTTTTACAATGCGACATTCTTATGGACTCGTGAACATCTTAATAACATTATAGCGTGAGTTTAAAAGGATATGTTTTGTGTTAATAAACAGTCTCATTCATCACATTTTGTGATTTATTTTGATGTACATCCTGATTAAGTACATATAATCGTCCGCAGTGTGTTACATTTAGACAAACACCAAGGTAAATTTCTGCTATAATAGTCTCAAGATAAACAAGCCAGTGTTAGGTGGGAATAGAGTGCCCATAGGGAGTTATCCACATTTTGGGTCAAGCTCGCTTTAAATGGACGCGAATAAATTTGAGCACCGTGAGGTCACATTATCCACTCATGACACCTACACTACCTTAAGAATAATAATATTCTGGCTACACCTTTAATTTCAATACATCAATCAGTGTAGGTTAAATATTGTTTAGACATGCATCACTGCGATTGTCAATCTGTTGCGTTGTGTGCTACCAATATTCACTGCCTTTTAGTTAAAACCATTCTTGACTGATTGTAAAACATTTAAAAACATGCAATGAGTTAATATGCATATATTATGACATCCCTCAATGGAAGAAGGCTTTGTATCCTTTTGTCTCTGCCCTTCGCCTTTCTTCTGGCTCTATTCTCAGTGCTCATTCGTGCCTCCTTGCACAGCTGTCCTCTAGTGACAATGTCTCTACGAGATTATAAATATAATATGTTAGATGTTAAGTAAATGCTTTATTGCTATGATAAATTCCTTATTTATTTACAAATGCTGTGAATGTTTAGAACTTGTGCTTATATTTCAGGTAAATAAATTGTTTAATTCCATGAGACGAAAGATAAAAATTGTTGTGTATGTAAGAAAAATAGAATTTTTGGTAAGTTTATAGTCACCTAAATTTTCTGTTAGGCCTATATAATTAAAGTAATTTTATAGTTCCATCAATACCCGTTTTCTCACTTATTATTTCTTCATTTTTCTTACTAATTATGTTAGCAATAGTCTATTGTTATCATTAGTCTTCATTTCGTTTTACAGATGACTTTATTTATTTTAGCAGTTGTTTTATTTAATTTAACAGTTTTCTTTATTTCTCTAAGCAGTTGTCTTTATTTCTTTTAAAAGTTGTCTTTATCTCTTTTAGCAGTTGTCTTTATTTCCTAAGTAGTTGTCTTTATATCTATAAGCAGTTGCCTTTAATTCTCTTAATAGTTGTCTTTATTTCTTTTAGCAGTTGTCTTTATTTATGTAAATAGTTGTCTTTATATCCTTAAGCAGTTGTCTTTATTTCTCTAAGTAGTTGTCTTTACATCTTTAAGTAGTTGTCTTTATTTTTTTTAAAGTTGCCATTATTTCTTTTAAAAGTTGTCTCTATTTCTTTTAAAAATTGTCTTTTTTTCTATTTAAAGATTTTGTATTTTTCTAAGTAGTTGCCTTTATATCTTGAAGCATTTGTCTTTATTTTAACAGTTGTCTTTTTTTTTCTTTTAACAGTTGTCTTTATTTATTTTAGCAGGTTGCTTTTTTTCTTTTACAGTTTTTTTTCCGTCTTCATAAATTGTATAATACTTAAGACATTTAATAAGTACATTTTCATATACATATTATAATACATTTTCTTATTACCTCATTATGATATTCTTTATGTCTGAATTATTTTAGAGCCATGACACGTTTCAATGCCTTCATTTAATGACAGGAACACAAAATGGAATACAAAAGAACGTTGTATTAGAAAAAATGAAAAGCTTTCTTCAATCACGCAATTATTACGACACCTACAAATATGACTTTGCCCTTTTATGGACAGGGTAAACACTAAATTATAAATTCTAGCTGTTAAAGATATGGTAAATCATAAATTAGAACTAATAATAAAATGATATATGGTCAAAGGGTAGTGATCAATATAATCAATTCAAATATTAAGAAGCACGAGTTATCTCAGCTTGATGTCGAATGATTGTCTAGTCTAATGATTGTCTATATACATTTTTTTTATTTTTTTTGTAATTCGTAATGGGCCGTATTGATGCTGAGAGTTAACACCCTTGCCCCTTTGTAATTTTACAAGTCAGTCATAAAAGATTGACTTGTAAAAGGGGCAAGGGTGTTAACTCTCAGCATCAATACGGCCCATTTCAGATTTTATTCTTGCTTCCGAAGAGAATCTTGAAATTTGAAAGAGAGAATGATATTTTAGTTAACTTTTGGATCTTGAAAAGTTAAGACGTATAAGAATGGTTGTATTTAAAAATTAATTGGACTTAGGAAATATACTGTAAGTCATAGATTTCTGAATTGTATTTTTGATGTGATGACTTTAAAAGTGGATTAACAATTATCTGCTGTAATGGTGTTTTATCATTATGTTGGATATATACATGTGTAATTAAATAAAATAATACTGGAGAATCATCCAAACGTTCAGAACCAAAGTTCATCTCAAAGTTATACTCATCATAGCTACGAGTAATATGAAGTAGCATATGGTAAAATAATAATGTTGATGGCCAAATAATAAACCATTAACACTAGCAATCCTTGTGTTGTATTAAATTGAAACTCTAATGGAAATCAAGTATCACGTTTGCTTTTACTGTACAATTTAATTTAATGTTTGTAATAATATAATTCTTAATTTTTTTTTCTTTGTATCTACAGATTCGACTTGTACAATGGCAATGATAAGGTTACTGGTGGTAATTATATTTGTATACAAGAAGAGCACGATTATTTAGATTGGATTGACCTCTTGTTATGTATAGAGTCGCGTTTTGTGTGTTATTCCTATTTATATATATTTTTTTTTCAAAAAAGCGTATATTATTAATGATAATTTTAGAAAAAATGGTCCATAATGTTGTCGTGACAGGGAATTGTGTGGCCAGCAGGGTGCGCCCACTCGAAGCATGAGTACTTATCATCAAATCAATGCAATATCTCTTTTAATGAACAAATGAACAATATTTATTAGCCACTTAGTACATAAGTACAATAAAGTCATAGAAAAATTATAACATTAGTAGATATAATAAAATTATAGCAAAACAATAGTAATAACAATAATAAAACATTAATTATAATATTACCATAAAAGAGAATACAAGGGGCATAATTCAATTTAATATACAATTTAATAAAAATAAAAAAAAAGGAATACAATTAATTGTGATAAGACATTGTTTAAGAGCTCATTCAAACTTTTCTAGCAGCTTGTAACCCTTCCTGTACCGACCTACTTCTGTCTATGCTGCCTTCAGTGCCGCTATATACGCGCCCGGGACTGTAAGGGTTAATTAACAATACATTACTTTCACTACAAATCTGCAATAACACAGTCACAAAAAGAAAATATAAATATTAATAAGGTTTATTCTCACACATATCAAACTTTTCATCATTCATGGACTCAACTAGTGTAGTTATTTTATATCTAATTTTAAAGCTAGGTAATTTTTCAATTTTTAAAAGCAGTCAGTAGTATTATTAGTAAATATTAATGCTTCATTTGAAAAAAATCTTTTATAAATCTGGAATTTAGAAGTACCGACATTTTTTCTACATTAGGTCTGTTATAGTAATATTTTTGCTTGGTTGAAATATAACTGTTCAAATTCTAACAACACAATTCATTGAATGATGTTTTTGTTCCGACGCCACACTAGTAATTCAGTGGAGTTAATGTAATTGTGTCCATATAATTATCGTAACAAAAAGTAATGGTCAATAATTAGAAGTAGGCCTACTTGTAATAAATAATGAGCCTATAATGTAGACATTAGCTACTAGCCATATACCGATTGAAGGGTTTCATAACAAACCAATAAACGTGTGCGTGTTTAAGCTTACTGTGCGTGTCATTATTATAGCAATACATTAATAGTAAAACTCACTTTTTTAGTGTAAACTTTTCTTCACTGTTCTTCAGTTGTAAAAGCTACGTCTTGTTCTAATTTACTTTATAATAAGTTAGGGATTAAAATGAAAAATGTTACAAAAGGTATTATTCTGAGTTTTAAAACAAAACAGAAATGTAATATTGTTTTTTTATTTGGGTGTCACCCCCTGAGAGTGTGTCACCCGGTGCGTCCGCATCCCCGCACCCCCCTAGGAACGCCACTGTTTACAAGTACTACATATCGCCCTAGGAACAAACTCAGGATTTGCGTCCTTACAGTTCCCTTATTTACTTCGTAGTTGTAAATATATGTATATAGTGTTGTAAACAATAAGATAAAATAGTATCTTGACAAGGAAGCTTCTGTGTAAATGATTCAATTAAGTAGATATTTTAATTCAGGTGATAACTCCAATAATATGTGCAAGTATGTACAATATAAACAGTAATAATCAAACAGTGCCAACACAAGCGTCATCACAGGCTCAAAAGAAATTCTCTCTACGCTCTCTGTCGCAAATTGTACGCGAAGCCTTAAATACGGCGTGGGAGTGTGGGGTACACACCCATTAATAGGGAGGTAAAAATATTGGTACCATTTACTTTAGCCCAAAATAAAAATGATAATTTTAACATGATCTCCCATGTACGTAATAAAAACCATTCCAGTATTTGCAGACGCCACCAGAGTGCATTACTTATAATTTTTGCAGTCGTTACTAAACAGACAAAAATGGCAACCATAAATGGAAATGGAAAACTGTTGGTAACGCCTACAAAACTTGCGCTGGAGAGAGAGAAAATAAGTAATGTGTGTTCCAGTATTGTGAACTTCTAATATGTCACAATATAGAAAGCTTCTTTAAAGTGCAATTCATTTTAAAAGTGTGAAATTTTTTCCCAGTCGAATTTACATTTAAGGGCACTATATAGTTTTTCTTTTTGCATACTTTCATACATTTATTGTTTACTTTGATCAGTTATTCTTAAGTTAATTATTGATTTGGATAGATTAGTATCTATTATTTCTTGCTCTAACCACATATAGTATAGGCCTAGTTGCTCTAAAATGTAATTTTCGTTGCGACTGACAGTCCCTACCTATGTCTACACGACACGCGACTTCTCCCACGTTGACAATGGCGAACTAATGATATGGAGGCTCCACCTGACCACAGGTACAGCTTATTAACAATCTCCCCTTCAATGGACAACAGAAAAGGGGAGGGGTCGGCTACGGATGACCACGTTTCTCGAGGTCGCGTCTACAATCAGGTTTCTTATAACGAATTGGAATAATTATCAAGGTGGATATATTTCTAATATCGCGGATTAATTAATATCCTCGCTAATTAGTAAACGCATCGTCACAATGTGCACACATTTTAACAATCGCTATCCTTAAATTATATTAAAGTAAAGACAAATGACAAAAATACATGTATTTTAGTTTACATTTTAACATATTGCTTTAAATATTTTTAGGCTTCGCCTTCGTCGGTGCAATTTGTGATTCAGCAACGGCAATAGGAGTGGTAGAATTTGATAGGACTTACAAAACAGCAGTGGTTACTGCACATGAGATTGGCCACTTGTAAGTATAAGATATAGGAACCGCTTTTGTCAGTTTAATATTATGTACAAGATACAAATAAATATGTGTAAATTACCATGATGATTATATTAGTACACAATTTATTTGTTTCAATTAAAAAATATTCATTTTGTCCATTGGTTAGACTTGGATCTCAACATGACAACCCGGCGTCAGAGAATATTATGGCGCCTTTATCAAACGAAGCGACACAAAAACGATGGTATTTTCAAGAATGTTCGGCCACTGACATACAAGAATTAATTAACTCTCTAGAGTAAGTGGTTATTATAAGAAATAAATATCAAGATCTAAACAGAATCATCATTTATATTTACTAATCTATGAAAATGATTCGTTTTCACTTATCTATAACAGTGATAAGATCCGATAAGACGCCTTTTAAATGTAACGACATTTTTTAACGGCTGTAAAATACAATTTCCATGTTATCTTACGTGTTCTGCAAGGCTAATCATACTATATATTGTAGTCATTCGTTTCAGATTCTAACAGAAAAATACGGACCAGCTTTAGATTAATTTAATTGTAGTACGCGGTGTAAATAAAGTAAGTATCCCTTCGGACCAAATTGATACATAGGGACCGGTGATGCAGCGTTCACCAGTTTCTGTGGTCACGGCATACTAGGTGATTGTGTGGCCAGCACTATGCACAGCCGCCTTTACTTTACCCAACTAAGGTCAGGTAATCATCAGAGCTGGGTAGACTCAGGGATACCCTTTAGATTTGGGAATAAATCCTAGCCTGCTCCAGGATTCTAACCCAGGACCTTTTGTACACCAGCCGAGCGCACTGCCACTTGGCATTCGTGCCCTCTACGCAGTGTACATTTTACTCACTTATTTCTTCGATAACTTGAAACATGGAAAAGGAAAGGGGGGGGGGGGCAGCCTTCTCTAGAAAGTCTAGTTATTCCACTGGGTATTAGGTCGCACCATTTTTTATTTTTTAGTATTGAGAGATACCGTCCGAGAGTCGAAAGCAGTTTCCGCCCGTGACTTAGAGCAAGGCCGGGTTTATAATACTATTAATCGGTAGCAGGCTAGGCTAGAGTCGATGAAGTCATTCGGTCACAACAGAATGGATCTCTTTTGAAACAAAGCAAACCAATACACAGAGACCATGAGCACATATGTGAAGGTGCCCATTCGACACATTTAGGTATACGAGTCCATTTTCAGAAGTGTCAAGAAGTGATACAAATAAGGCCTCTAGACGGCACATGGACGGTCACTTCTGTACCCATGGGCCTGAAAGTTGGCGAAGTGTGTAAACCGCCGATACGATCGCATTAAGATTACACCGGCGGGAGAACGCATGGGGGACAGCTCACGTAGCGTCTCCGGGTGTTCCGCTATCCATTGCACACCGGGTAGGTTTGTGGCCCGGTGGGGAGGACTGAATTGTATATTAATATCATATTTTCTTACCAGAAACAACTGCCTTTTGACTACTAGCAATGCTTCGTATGAAGTAAAAGTAAGGTGTGCTTCATACAAAGGTCGAATTCTCAACGTTGATGACATTTGTCGAAGAACTCTGAACATTACAAACTCATACATGTGGAGAGTAAGTATTTTAGTTGTTACAAATAATATTCAGGCTTATGTTTATAAAATGCTTATTTGCACTTCGGTAAAATCCGAACTTCTATACGTGACAGATTTCACTATATAAGAGTTGGCAATAACAACATTTATTTGCCAGTTTGGCATTGGGAATTATAATAATAATAAAATACAGCCCTAGCCTATATATATTAACTTTAATTGAAATAGACAGCCCTAAACTATATATATATGAAGTTTAATATAATTAGTTTTTTAATAGGCTTTATATAGTAAAAAAAACGGTGCTTGTCGCTAATAATTTTTGTAGCGTAATCTGGCTTTGGCAAAAATGAATTGGGCATTTGGACTCATGTGTGAGTGGGCAATCTTCATATGCCTAGAGTTTAGAGTCTTTATCTCTATGGTTCTTGAATCTGTAGAAGTTTAAAAACTGAAAACAAAGCGCCGTGTGTTCTTAATATAGATTATATAGTAAAAAAACGGTGCTTGCATCTACTATTTGTTTTCTCCCCAACCAGCTGTGTCTATAATCATATGGGCATTTGAACACATCTATAGGTGGACAGTGGTCATGTGCCTAGAGTTTAGACTGTGTGTCTATTTCGGTCTGGACTGTGCACGAGTTGAAAAAATGACCAGACCGTCATGTTTTTTAATAGGCTTTATATAGTAAAAAAACGGTGCTTGTCGCTAATAATTTTTGTAGCGTAATCTAGCTTTGGCAAAAATGAATTGGGCATTTGGACTCATGTGTGAGTGGGCAATCTTCATATGCCTAGAGTTTAGAGTCTTTATCTCTATGGTTCTTGAATCTGTAGAAGTTTAAAAACTGAAAACAAAGCGCCGTGTGTTCTTAATATAGGTTATATAGTAAAAAAACGGTGCTTGCATCTACTATTTTTTTTCGCCATTAGGGGATTGACCTGTACGTTTAAGAATTAGTCGTGAATCTTGAATGAGCGTTTTTGGACCAATTAGTTTGCTCTTAGTAATGGATGATGTAGCTTCCATATGTTGGTCGGGGTCCTATTATTGAAGGGGTCCTGGGTTTGCGCAATTTTGACTCTACCCAAAACCATGCCATAGGCTGCATGACACTGACAGGGTCTTGGTATGCACCCCTCCCCACCACAGGGCCAACAAACCCTTCCACGTTACACTCTGGAGATAATAGCCTTCGGATAGTGTTTTTTTTTAGTCATTTCATGTTGGTGTGCTACTAATATCTTGTCTTTCACGAGAGCCGGTAACTTGAATCCGTGGTATAGCCAAGACTGTAATGAAGGGACGCCCCTTCCTTACATAATATGGTGTCACGACATCTCGTCTACAAACTTTTAGTCTACGACACTTAGTCTACAGAAAGGTGATCTACTGTTGTGGTAAACGAATTGTCGCGCCAAACGAAACGTCGGTAGACGAATGGTCGCGTTAGACCAATTGTCGGTAGACTAATTGTCGTTAGACGAGTTATTGCGGTAGACGAAGTGTTGGTAGACGAGTTGTCGCGGTAGAAGTATTGTAGGTAGATCTACTTTCTGTAGACGAAGTGTCGTAGACGAAAAGTATGTAGACGAGTTATCGTCGTTATACATACCTACCTTAACATTGCACTGTTGCCCCTGTCCTTGAAGTCCTTGCTATGGTTCAAACCTATCGTTACCGGTACGCCCTGCACAAAAGAACCATTCTTGCTCGTCCGTTTTTTTAGACCTTATAACTCTCTCTCTTTGACTCTCTCTCTGTGTCTGTCTTTCTCTCTCTCTTTCATACTGTCTTTCTCTCTCTCTCTCTCTCACTCTGTCTCTCTCTCTCTCTTCATACTGTCTCTATCTTCATACTGTCTCTCTATGATCTATGTATATCTGTCTTTCTCTCTATGTCTCTCTCTTTCTCTCTGTCTGGCTCTCTCTCTCACTCTGTCTCTCAGCCATATAGAAGAATGCTGAGTACACAGGCGTGGTATACGCACAGTGTAGTCTTTAGTTGTCCCACACTCGCCGTTTCAGTTGGGCCATGACTGTGGCTGCCTTGGCGATCCTGCTGTTCATCTCCGAGTCGATGAAATGCGAACACGAGATAGTGGACTCAAGGTAGGTGAAGTCCTTCACGGCTGTCTGACAATGGCAGAATAAGTGAGGCAAACTATAACTTTCTCTGGCAGGGACTGCCCTCAGACAGACCAAGGCAACATGGTGTTGGCTTTTCCATTAAAAACTCACTAACGACATACATTGAGCAAGTGGCACATGGCACTGAAAGGATACTCGGCATCAAAGTACTAACATCCATGGGTGCAGCGAATATCCTCAGCCTATATGCCCCAACTGTCTGCTCTGAAGCAGAAACAAAAAACTATTTTTATGAGTCTCTGGATTCCGTAGTGTCAAATATCACAGATCTTACCTTGCAGAAAGACGTCCCCAAACCCCATGATGCAGGAAAGAATTTGCCAGAACATATCGATGTCACATGGCTTCACCTTCGCGAGACCATTTATAACACCTCCATCGCCGACCTTGGTAAAAAGGAAAGGAAAAGTGCAGATTGGTTTGAGGCCAACTGGGAGATAATGGAGCCCGTGACAGAGGCAAAGAGAAAAGCCCTAATGGCCTACAAAGTTGCCCCAGGAACTGATGCGTTGCAAAAACTCAGAAATGCCAGGAACATAGCCCGGAACAAATACTGGGTTGATCTGTGCATATGTATCCAATCTGCTGCCGATCAAGGAGATGCCAAAAAATGTATGAAGGCATAAAAAAGGCCACTGGACCCCTAATTTCAAAGTCAGCTCCACTCAAGTCGAAGACAGGAGAGGTTATCACTGAACAAGACAAGCAGATGCAGCGCTGGACCGAACACTACCTGGAACTCTACGCAACACAGAACGTTGTCTCTGACTCTGCCCTAAATAGAGTTCCAGCGCTACCAGTGCTGGATCAAATCGATGCCATGCCCTCGATAGAGAAGCTCAGCAAGGCCATTGATCACCTTAGTAGCGGAAAGGCTCCAGGAAACGATGGGATCCCTGCAGAAGTCTCAAGTGCGGTAAGCCAGCATTACTAAAGCCTCTGCACGATCTCATTTGCGTTTGTTGGGAACGTGGCCACATCCCACAAGACATGCGGGATGCCAAGATAAGCCAAAAAAAGACCAATATTATGAGGCAATGTACAGAATGCAATCTCCATTGAGGGAAACACTTTGGATGTTGTCGAGGACTACACTTACCTTGGCAGCAAAATCTCCAGCTCACTGTCCCTGGAAAAAGAAATACAAACCAAAATCGGCAAGGCAGTATCTTTAATGGCAAGGCTAAACCAAAGAGTATGGGATAATGCCCAACTCACTGATAGGATAAAAAATCTCTGTCTACCAGGCCTGTGTGCTAAGCACACTCCTCTATGGAAGCGAGACCTGGGCTACATACGCTAAGCTAATAAAGCAGCTCAATAGCTTTCACCTGCGATGCCTGCGCAGGATACTCGTTTCTCTTCACTTCTTTCTGTGAGGGTGACTTATGCAACTTGAGTGCCCTCCGAGCCTCGCGCACCTTGGACCGTCAGGAGGTGCGTTCGAGCCATCACCCTGTATGCCGTGTTGAATTATCCACTAAGTCTGCCTATGCTAATTAAGGCTCTGTGACGCTGCAACTTAGACCAGCACGTGATACCTGGATATAGGTTTTGCGCGACTCTTGCTGGGAGGGGTGTGGGGACTCTGGTGTTGGTATCATGGAGATGTGTGAATGTAAAGTCGAGAAGGGGCCTAAATCAAGGATGTGACAATTCCACAGAGTATTTCCAGAATCTAAAAAAACTTAATTGCAAAACTGAGTGACATAACCATTTGGAGAGATCTGTGGATGGCGGAGATTGGACCATAGACCAGCCTCATCTCATCACAACTCAGTCCTGACTCTTTGCGGGAGGTAGCCATTCAATGTAGTACAATGACCTCTCCCTTTTGCTATGACGCCGGAGTGCCATCTACAGTTGAGCTACAGAGCCTGGGCGAGATTATTTGCTAAATTACAAAATCAACTCACATCTCAGAAGACATTGTTCAGTAAATCCTCAAATGAAAACGAATCTTTAACTAAGGCCAATTATAAAGTTGCTTACGTCCTAGCTAAAAGTTTCTGTGGCCACGGCATACTAGGTGATTGTGTGGCCAGCACTATGCACAGCCGCCTTTACTTTACCCCAGACAAGGACATCACTATTCTCAAAGGAGACGTCAATGCCAAACTGGGACATAAGAAATGGGGTGGAGTTAAGCAGCATTAATTTTTAATTTAGACCTGGACTTTGCGTTAAAAGGTCATGTAAATCATGATCAAATCAATTTTTTGTTTGCAAATGAAAGTTATAGTTAAAGTCTAATTATTGAACAATGCTAAAAAACAATTTTTGTTTTTATAAGGCATATATATATAATTATTGAAACATTTTTTTTTCTAAGTTTCCCATAAGTTATACGCTATCATAAAATGGGTTATACGTATAAATGTATTTACAAGGGCAATAGGGGCCTAGGAAAAGAGGCACAAGGCTATGGGTTACCTGCTTACCCCAGAAAGATATTTTGGCTACCTGTTCTGGCCACATAGAAATCAAATCTGCTAATACTAAATTAATCAATAGACGAACATAAACAACACAACTTAAAATGCAAGTAATCAAATGAACAAAATCTAATTAAGGAATGACAAGATAATTTAATGTCATCAATAAAAGAAAAATACATAAAAACAAATCCCTCCAAACACACTACTCTAAAAACAAACATATTTCTTTCTATTGTTAGCCCCCAACATCACATCTACCTCATCTCAACATCACATCTACCTCCTCTCAAAAATGAAAATAGCATGAACTTCATGTAAAATAAAGTTTACAATTTAATAATAATAAAAACGTAAAATGCTATCTCACATTAAAGTAAAAATTTCAAATGTGACCCATATTTCCCTCTGAGTGGGAAATATGTGTCAGGCATAAAGGTAAGATGGGTCAACATTTTCATACACAGAAATAAGGGCAACAAAAGAAAAAACACAAAAATTTATCTCCTCTGTGTGCAAATAAAGTCATATGAAAACAATAAGTCTAAGGAAATCATATAAAAATAAATCAAGTGTGTAATTTCTGTTAAAAATCTCCTTTTAAAATGATTTGCAACAATTTGTAGAAAAACAAGTCAAAACCCGAACAATCTCTGTCAATGCATTCTTTGATTTTCCTTTTCCCTTTGCAGATTTGGCTTCATATTTCTTTGATTTGGACTTTTCTGTTAGATATTTTTTATTCTTGAAGGGCCTCCTTGTCAAATGTTTACTTTGTCCACGCCTTCTCTTTTTTTTGGGTCCCAGTATTTCTGATGCACTTTGGCAATGGAGAGACAGCCTACCGGTACCATAAAGTTGTGCCACTGGTGGATGGAACAGAAGCAGTGCCACTGGTGGATGGAGCAGAAGTAATACTACTGATGGGTGGAGCAGGAGCAATACCACTGGTGGATGGAGCAGAAGCAGTGCCACTGGTGGATGGAGCAGAAGTAATACCACTGATGGATGGAGCAGGAGCAATACCACTGGTGGATGGAGCAGAAGCAGTGCCACTGGTGGATGGAACAGAAGCAGTGCCACTGGTGGATGGAGCAGAAGCAGTGCCACTGGTGGATGGAACAGAAGCAGTGCCACTGGTGGATGGAGCAGAAGTAATACCACTGATGGATGGAGCAGGAGCAATACCACTGGTGGATGGAGCAGGAGCAATACCACTGGTGGATGGAGCAGAAGCAGTGCCACTGGTGGATGGAACAGAAGCAGTGCCACTGGTGGATGGAGCAGAAGTAATACCACTGATGGATGGAGCAGGAGCAATACCACTGGTGGATGGAGCAGAAGCAGTGCCACTGGTGGATGGAGCAGAAGCAGTGCCACTGGTGGATGGAGCAGAAGTAATACCACTGGTGGATGGAGCAGGAGAAGTACCACTGGTGGATGGAGGAAAAAATTTAATTGAACATGATTCCTGTTATCAAAAATTTTCATTTCATTTTTAATGAATAACTTTTTAATTACAAATATATAAGTTAAAGTAGTGTACATTTTAAAATTAATCTAAATTATTTTTTACACAAAGTGTGGACTACAATATATTATATATATTTATATAGCCTACATTGTTCATAATCTTCTCCGAGTGAGCCATTCTATAGAAAGTATTAAAATTAAATGTATAAGGATTTCTGCCAAATTTAATTTTTCTAGAAGTATTAATTGCATGACTATTGGCCAATAGATCAAATTAGTCTTTCTTACTAAATAATTATTAGAGATTGAGGTGATGTTCAGAGTTATGTTTTTTAGGAAATTTTACTGTTACAATTGTCAAACATTCAGAAACCTGCCTAATAAAACAATGCCCAACAATTGCCCTCCCCTTCCTATCTTAGACTATCTACAAACTAACAATATTTTATATGACTGACTATATTATGTTTAATTAAAATAGGATAGAGATTGAAAATTACACAAAAATTTTAAAAACTTCTTTAACAGATTTCATATTCAAGAATAGGCACAGAAGAGGTGGGGGAAGCATAAGCAACACATTACCCCCCCCCCCCACACACACAATATAGTCTTAGTTTACGCCCTATTTGTTACTTCTTTGGAGCTCATTATAGGCTAATATATATCAGGCCTATGCCTATGTGCCATAGCCGATTCCCGGCCTGCTATGATTTATTAATAGGCTTAGGCCAATTAGTTAGGGCCTACAACAGGTCTATCAAATAAAAATACATAGCTATAGGCCTATTAGGCCTAACATAGTAGGTCCTAACATTAAAGTTTAGACATATTATAGGTCAACGAAAAAGCCCTCAAACAATAGACCTAGGCCTACACTACCAATTATTAAATATATATAGCATAGCCTATAGGGCATGCAGCATGGGCCTACCTACTAGGCCTAAATGCTATAGGCCTACTATAGGCATAGCGTAGGCTAGGTCACTATAGCGCGGCTATAGCAGTATAGTATAGACTACTATAGTCCTAAGCCCTAAGCCTAAGCGCCTAAGGCCTAAGCCTACTATTTTTGTACAAACAGCAGAAATTAGTAATAATATCATTTAATATGATACTAGATTTAACTAGATTATATATAATATAGCCTAAATGATAGTGGATATAGCTAGGCCTACTAGTCTTACTAGATTATTATAGCTAGGCCTATAGCCTAACTCATATAACTATGATATAACTGATCATAACTGTATAGCATAGGCTACAAAGAATTTTCCGTTCATGATTAATTCAGTTTTTACTTATACAGTGAGTCGACGCCAGTCTAGGACAACTCTTCTATACTATACTATTATATAGTCAATAGTCTATACCGGTAGGCCTACTCTAAACTATAGCCTACTAATAGGACTACTACCTGGTAGGCCTATAATAAATAATGATATTAATAGTCAATAATCAAGAGTTGAATAGTTCTACGAAAATTACAAATACTATAGACTTAATAGACTAGTGACTAGGCCCTAGGCCTATATTGGCTATACTATAGTAATACTATAGTAGTAGCCTATATATAGTCTAGTTATTCAAAGTATTCTAAGTCTAAGTTATTGTTATAGTTTACTATAGGCCTACTAATAGTTACTAATACTAATACTATTATTATATTATAGGCCCTATTACTATTACTAGTATTACTAGGTCTAGGATTTAATCTAGTTTTACAGTGAAGTATTATTTGTGTAAAGCAATGAAGCAATGTATGCCTATACTGGCTATACGTACCTTCAAAATTAAATAGGCCTACAATTATTCTGAACTAGTAGGCTATTATAAATTCATTCAGTAAACTAGACCACTACTACTAGTCATACATTATGATACAAAGACTTTCAAAATATGGAGGCTACGTGTTTAAATTGTTTTGTTTTGATATTATGTAAAACCTTTTTTTAACTTTAGAAAGGAGATTTATAATTATCCTTACTTTCGTTTTCGTTTTTAGATTTGGCATTAATTTTTTTTAATTTTGGCTCAAAGTTTTTAATGGCCACAAAATTTTTTTTAATAACAACTCTTCTTCTTATAAGTGCTAACATATAGAAGTTCGGACTTTACCGTGTAATATTGCAGTTTTAATTTCACCTTTCACGATTCTTTGTTAAACATTTATAGGTGCTGAATAATTTTTGTTTTGTTGTTTTAATGCTGAAAGACAAGATAAATTGACAGAAGACATTTCTAGAGATTTTATTGGCATTCCCAATGTGTATTGCGTTTTAGTTTACTGTGTCTATGTTGACGAAATTATATTATTACAAAACAGCTACTAGGAAAATTTTTCAGGACATTCTTCTATTTTACAATTATTTCTTTAAACTTTAGATCGTCAGAATATAGCTTTATTATTTATAAATATATAATTGTATATTCGTATAATTTCAATATAATTACACAATGTAACAACATTTTTGTTTATGTTAATTTTTTATGTTTCTTACAAAATTTTGGTACGCAGATTTCAGTGGTACCATTGGTTTCCATTTATCATCAAGATTTCTTGAGAAAAAAGCATAAAGTGTAATTCGTAGTTTTCGTATATGTTGAATGCATTTCTAGCATTATATATAGGCCTATATATATATTCTGATTTTAGCTATATTGTTTTGTTTATTTTCATTTTAACTAATTACAACTGTTATTTGAAGAGGTGAATATGTCTAGTAGATCCTGCAAGCTTTGTCCTGACTCATTATGTTATGTTTGTGGTTACTATATTAGTTCAACACAAACTAAACATAAGATTGTCAGTGGTACAAAATGTGTTTACTGCATATCATGTTTATTTTGGCTTGGCTATGGGAGATCAGGGCAAATCGTGGGCACCACACTACAGTTGTGGCAGCTGCAGAACAACTCTGGAAGGATGGCTGCGTGGAATCCGAAAGTCAATGCCCTTTGTGATTCAGAGAATATGGAGATAACCGACGGACCATCATGATGACTGTTATTTCTGCATGGTTCACATTTCAAAGTATAAAAGGCCGGAGGATAGGCTGACTCTAGTTTATCCAAGTATACCATCTTCTATTGGACCAGTTCCACACAGTGATGAATGGCCTGTTCCTACTCCGCCTCAATGCGATGTAGCAACTGCATATCATTCTGAAGTAGGCACACCGGATTAACTCGGTGATGACTGTGATTTCAGGAAACAGAAAAATTCACATCATTTCCCTAACCAACAAGAACTTGATGACTTAGTTCAAGATTTAGGTTTCACTAAATCAAATGCAGAACTTCTGACATCACGTTTGAAATAATGGAATGAATTAGATCCAAGCTGCCGAACGTCGAAATACAGAAATACCGAAAAAGACATGAAACATTTGCATCCTTTTATGTAGTATCAGAATCACTGTGCTATTGTCACGACGTTCGTGATCTTTTTGATGACATTGACATTGTTCACAATCCTAAAGAGTGGAGGTTATTCATTGACAGCTCAACAAGATGTCTAAAGGCAGTTTTGCTCCATAACGGAAACCGACTTCCTTCTATTCCAGTAGCTCATTCCGTTCATCTAAAGGAAGACTACAAGAACGTGAAGTTGTTGCTTGAGAAAAATCAACTACGAAAGTTGCAAGTGGGATGTATGTGGAGACTTTATGATGCTGGCATTTCTTCTCGGTCTACAAGGAGGATACACGAAGTGCTCATGTCTTCTTTGTTTATGGGATGGCAGGGCTACATCTGACGACAATCTACATAAAAGAAAACCACGTTCTACTGTTCACTTCTAGTGTTTTTTGAGATTGAGAGAGACAATTACATTACAACATAATGTAACATTATGTAATATATGTATGTAACGTGATGTACATGATGCTTTGTAACCGAACATAACATATTTGAATTAGTAAATGTTATATATTTACTAAAGTTGTATCTCATGCAATACGATTAATATTAATTATATGTTTAATTGATTTTTTGGGTTTTATGATCAAACTGTTGATTCAATAAAAAAAAAATGTCATATTTAGACTCAGCAGCATACTCATATTAATTAAAAAAACATCAAAAAAATTCGCTAAACTAAAAAAAAGTTTTTTTGTTCTTGCATTGTGTTATACAACGTATTATTTTATTTTTATATAAAAGGGAAGTATGATTGTTTCGTTAGCTAAATATTTTTTTTATTGCAATCATCGATTTAATTCATTTAGGGACTAAGTGCATCTTAATAATTGAGAAAGTCTGAATATTGCAGGAGATCTAAAAAGGGAAATTTAATAGCCAAAGTGACTGCAATAGTAACACATGACATGTATTGAATACCACACGGAAAAAAAAGGCAGATTGAGTAATTTTTCAAGTTAAGGCCCCCAATTCATATAAATAAAAAGTATCCCGTCGGACCAAATTGATCCATAGGGCCGATGAAGCAGCGTTCACCAGTTTCCGTGGCAACGGCATACTAGGTGCTTGTTTGGCTAGCACTATGCACAGCCGCATTTACTTTACCCCAACTAAGGTCAGGTACCCTCAGAGCTGGGTAGACTCAGGGACTCCCTCAAATCCTGGGAAAATACCCTAGCCTCCACCAGGATTCGAATCCAGGACCCTTGCATCGCCAGTCAAACGCACTGCCGCTCGGCTATCAATTCATATACCTACTTATAAATGGTACTTTCTACCGGTACTTTTCAAGTAAATAAAACGATAATAACCATATGCAAATTAGAAAAGAAATCTTTACGTATAATGGAAAAAGAGCCATAGTCCTCTGCTAACATTTGAATAACTTTAAACTACAAAAGTGTGGTCTTCGTATATTTTCTTAATGTTGTGTATCTGTAGGTTTACAATTATTCTCCTCAAAGGGGAGACAGAATGTGTTTATTGATACATTGCGCTGTGCCAGGAATATTGGATTCTAGACGAGCTTACGCTTCCGAAGGAATGATGTGCGATGCCGGAATGGTAGATATAACAATTAAATAATCATCGCTATATGATAATATAAACTGATTGTTAGCTCGATGACGAAATCACGACATAGTGCGTTATGTTTTCATAAATTGACAAAACGTATGTTTATCTTTCAGAGGTGTAGAAGAGGAAAATGTACAAGAACAAGAAATACCCCAACTAACATTGATTGTAAGTAAACTGTAAGTGCAACGGTAGTAGTAGAAAAAAAAAATTGGGTTTATAGAAAGAGTTTATATACATCTGGAGCCGAAAATCTAATTAGCAATGTATATGTAGCAATTCAGGGAAGAGCATCCACAAACATACCCACATCTTTATGCAACAGGATGTAGACATTTTATATAAAGTGGTTCTGTCTCCTCAACTCCCACCTCCCTCGGTTTTTCTCCATTTGTGCCTTTACAAATACCAATCTGTAGTTCTGCTTCCCCACCCAAAAGCAACTACTGCAAAGAGAACTACCTAAACACAAATGAAGATAATACCACAACAATGATATTTGGTAGAGGGGAAAATAATCACAAATGTGAACTAAACATTTATACCAATAGAAATAGTATCTAAATTTAAATAACTGGGTATAATTTTCGCAGCAAATGGATACTTCTCAGAACACAGAAAATATTGCAAGATTAAGGTACAAATGCTATGTACAACCTACTCAGAAAATGCATATACTAAACTTGGCACAGCGCAATTTATCCTTGAAGAAATATTGTTTCCTCTTGGAGAAGAATACCGGTAATTGTAAGGACGCCAAACCTACAGATACACTACATTTAGATAGTCAAAATGATCTGTTTGACCAAACAGTACAGTACTGCCGATACTCAACTACGGGTGTGAGTTATGGGGCATGGAAATCTGCAATATCCTGGAGCACATCATACTACGTTATTTTAAGATGATATTAAGGGAAGACACCAGTCGGAATCGATGTTTTTTTTTTTCATTGAATTTTTTTTTATTTGAAAATATTATACTATAACCTTTTTTCTACACACATCTCAATTTTCAGTGCTTTTTGAAATTTCTAAATGAACTTTTTTTTTACTTTGAAAATGATCACTAGTTGATAAAACAGGTCTAAAAATAATAAATTATGAAAAAGTTGCAATATTATGACAATAGCAACATGTAGAAACACAGTTTTACACAGGATTTTCTTTAATTTCATTGAGTATTTATAAACTGAGCAAAAAAAGTATTTAAAAAAAAATAATTTTTTCGTGATGATATATCCCCCCCCTAAGCCCCCCCCCCCCTCCTCCGCAGAGATTTTAAAAATTAATATTTGTACCTTTATTTCATTTCAGACCTTTTTCAATTACATTTTATCAGCTGTATATAAAAACATAACTTAGTTTTAATAAATACTAATAGTAAATTTTATTAACAATATGGAAAAACCCAATATATAATTTTTTACCGTTCGGTCAATTTTATTTTGATAATGGTGACTTAGTTGTAACAGATTAGAAACAATTACCTTTTTAGCCAACAGTCTAATTTTAAAATAATTCAACTTCAAATATATCCCCCTGTAATTTACAAAAGATAATACATGTAATGTGCATATGTATTTTTAATTTTTTATAGCTTTTTTTTAGTTTTTTATGTTTTTCTCTATTATTTGTTTTTGGGTTATTTTCCTAACATAAAAGCCTATAACTTAAAAAGTAATAGAGATATTGCATTTTTTTTTTGCCTGATAAATCATTATGTATATACCTTTAATTGGATACATATATATTTTGATAAGATAAAATGTGTTAGTTTTATCAACATTTGTTTTTCATTTCTATAGAAAAAAAGTACATTTTTCATCATTACAACACCAAAAAAAATCTTAAAAATCAATCAGTAAAGATAAAACATTTTTCTTCTATGCATATTTTAATCTTATTTTGTTTGTTATTTCTGTCGAAGAATTTTGTGCTTATCTTTTATAGTTTTGCAGTTATAAGAAATTGAATTTAAGGTAATAATGGTTGTTAGGCGGCCATTTTGAATTGTAACCAAGGTAACCAACATATTTTTTTTTGGTTCAAAACCGATTTTCCTTATTTTTACCTAGATACTATTAGATATATATTACAAAAGATAATGCCACATGAGTAGTTTTTTTTCCTTATTCCCGACTGGTGTCTTCCCTTAAAACTGAATACAAAAACACACAATTATGTAGTCTTAGGTGGAACTGGAGAATTATATTTAAGCTCATTAATAAAGAAAAGAATGTTAATATTTTGGACTAAATAGCTACCGGTAAACCAAATAGAATCTTTAGAATTGTTTATAATGTTTAACTACAAGAGCACTGGTTTGAAAAATGAAATTGCCAAAATAAAATCACAGTTCATTATAGGACTAGGCTATGTGTGATTAGAGCAAGATATAATAGATATGCAACTATCCAAATCAATAACAAACTCAATAATAATTGATCCAAGCATACAACACATTTATAAACGCGTGCGAAATAGCAATAACAAAAAGTTATATAATGCCACTAAATGAAAATTTGGTTGGGAAAATATTCCATCCTTTTTAAACAAATTTCCTTTCAAAGAAGCTTCCTATATATTAAAAATAAAAACCAGCAATAACAATTTCCCTGCTGAGCTGGGTCGCTACACAGGAATGGACTATAATTCAAGGACTTTTCCCTTATGCGTAAAAGAGATGCATATTACCGTTTACTTGAATGTGAACACTTCTGCAGCCAACGGAACATGTATATTAAACACGTATTACTATAACAGATCTAAAGTAGACAAAATTTCGGAGCTACGTGTCACTGGTATTCTTGTCAGGTGTGACATATTTAATTTGACCTTACTTGCCATACTATTATTATTATAGGCCTACTGTCATGAGTGCGTGCCGACTTCCTTTATTTCTCTCACAAACAATGAATCAATGAAGGCGATTATCTGGCAAGCGATTTAATATGTAGTTAGAATATAACATAATTCAACATACACCAATTCACCTCATGTTTTCCACGTATGTACTAAAGTGAGATCAACGTCCACTTCTAAATATTTATTTAACACTATCTAACCAACACCGGGCCCTGATTTCGACCGTGTTCCCTTCTGTCTTTTTAAACACACTCTGGCCCTCCGCGTTAGCCTCTTTACCTCTTACGTGTCGATGGACAATGTTTTTTGGTGTTGATACCTTACTCAATATATTTGGTAGTGACACTACTGAACTCTAGATCTTTAAAAGAGAAACTGTAAAAAAAATTAAACATATTTGCTAAAGTACTACATACTGAATGCTTTAAAAAAAACATGGTTTAAAAAGAAATATATCATTTATCACCGTGTTAATGTAAACTTGTATTGAAAGTGATGTAACTGTATTTCTATGTTATCTAGTTATCAATTTTTTTCTAAATTGTATCTTAAATTGAATAATCAACCTTGAGTATTTTTTATGATAGCTTAAATCAATTTATTATTATTTTCATTATTATTATTAACATTTGCTCAAAATATTATTAACAAATACTATAATTTTCTTGTCTTGACCATGACTTTATTAGATTTATGTAGCCTACTATGTGGCAAAATAAAATATTGTTAATTGTTCGTTGTCTCCGGTCACTCTATCTCTCTATCTCGTTATGCCTTAACAACTTCCAATCTTTAATTATACTTTCCACCTCACCCCCAGCACCTTCCTCGGTCTCTCACTACATCTCTCTCCCTCTCCCACTCTCCCTCTCTCTCTCGTCGTGCCGTAATAATCACCTATCCTTAGTGGTAAAGAGTAAAGATAAAGACTCGACCCCTCTCCTGCCAATCAGAGTATAACCAGTTTCTGTGGCAACGGCATACTAGGACATGTGTGACCAGCGCAATGCCTAGCCGCCTTTACTTTACCCCAACTAGTGTCAGGTATCCATCAGAGCTGGGTATACTCAGTGGCACCCTCAAATCCCGGGGAAAATCCTAGCCTGCGCCATGATTCGAACCCGGAACCTTCGGATCGCCAGTCGAACGCGCTGCTGCTCGGATACCGTGCCCCATTTTGATAAAGTATATTTAACTTTTTTGTTAAGGCAGTCTTTCAGAGAGCGCTTAGGTTGTGGTTTGATAATTAATTATGCAAATGTTTCTGCATGTTCTTTAAACTGTTTGGACACGTTTTACCTCAATAAATGAGACATAAAGAGACTGTAATATTCAAATAAAGGGATACATTTGTTCAGTGTAGACTAATTAAATAGTAGGCATAAAACAGGGTTTATAACGCAAAAATAAAAAAAATAAAAATAATAATTAATGAATTATTACATCTTTACTAGTGTATATATCACACGAAAGTATAACGTCTGACATTAGAAAGGCAGGCTCAGACAGATAATTTATAAGGTAATTGAATTACTTGTAATTGTTTTGGTTATATAATATCAATGTAGGCGTACATGTTGAGAAATATTATTATCGTCCAACCTAGCCGAATGTCTTTTTGGTGATCAACCGCGACTAGAGTTACATCGAGATAATTACACTGGTACATGTGAACATTATTTGAACACTAGGGGTGCATATAAATGCTACAGCAAAGACATAGAACAATGCTGCTGTCGTTCATGTAAAGCTCTTCACAGAGGAACTAAAAGTAAGTTGTCAATTGTTTTTCTCTTCACTTAAAAGTTCACTTTAGTCTGGACGTAATAGTTCACTTTCTTCTTGACGTAATAGTTCACTTTATTCTGGCTCTAGTATTTTACTTTGTTCTGGTTGTAGTAGATCACTTTATTCTGGATGCAGTAGTTTATTTTTATTCTGGACGTAGTAGTTCACATTATTATAGACGTAGTCTAGTAGTTCTCTTTATTCTGGACTTAGTAATTCACTTTATTCAGGCTGTAATAGTTCACTTTATTCTGGACGTAATATATTATTATTGTCTGGACGTATTATTTTACTTTATTGTGAATGTAACAGTTTATTTTATTCTGTACGTATTATTTCCCTGTATTCTAGACGTAGTAGTTAAATTTATACAGCTCGTGGAAGTTCTTTCAAATAGATTTAAACTGGGCATTTATTTGATTTTAAAACTGGTCATAATATTAAAATAGTTGTCTGTTATGGTATAGAGGTTCAGTTTAAGTATGATTTTGGTGGGTCGTTTTGGGTCGATTTGGCGGATCGATTAATCAATGTAAGTTAAAGTGATACGACTTTTGTTTGTAGTTTGTATTTGCATTTTAAATCTTTTATTAACTTTTATTTATTTTTAATTCTATATTTTCATTGTTTTTAATTTCTTAATAAGCTGATTTGCTTTTTAATTCATACATCTTTTTCAATGTGATATGATTTAAGGTAACCCACCATGTAATTAGCAGGGACAATAACTCGATATATCCAAGGGCAGCAATTGAGATAGGCTATTATTTTAAATAGCTTTTTAATTAATTTTAATTGTGTATAGATTCAATTATATTTAATTGACGAAAATTGTTAGTTTTTTTTTAAATTAGTACCGGCACTTTAATTTATAAATCTCTTATAGTGAGTATTTAATAGGAATTTTAATTGACGAGTTCGTCCATCCGGTCATTGCTAGGTCGATTGAACACGCTCGCCAAGGATGATAACCCAGTTATTTTTACTCCCTTTTTAATTTTTCTTCAGATGCTATATTTCGTTATATAGTTATATATATACACATTTATATATATATATATATATATATATATATATATATATATATATAAGTATATATATATATATATATATATATATATATATATATATATATATATGTATATATATATATATATATATACATAATAAACCAATTCGTTTAACTATTTTGTTAACAATGTTTTTTTATTAATGTCCTGATATATAGATAATGCTTGATATTGAATTAATGCAATTATATTGGTTTTATTCTCAGAGTGTGCCTACGGCGACATTGGTATATGTCATTTGAATGGCCGATTTGCGAAATGTTCGCCAAATATCTGTTGTAGTCACTGTCAGTAAGTACGCCTCTAAACAAAACAATGATCTTATAATGAAATGTTTAATTTGTGTAACGAGAATTTATAAAACACTCAACAAATGAAACTTTTTTAAAAGCCTAAAAATAATAACTTAGAAGCTGCACATTTTATAACTGTCAATTTGATTTATTTTTTTATACAGTATAACGCACTATATAATCAGTATGAGAACCTGGGGTAAAACGAGATACTTTTAAGGAAAAAAGCCTGTCCTATCAAAGATAACATTGGCATGTAAATGAAATTATGTGTACTGAACAAGCAAGTGGTGGACAACAATAACACAACAAAAAAAAAAAGATGAGATTTGTTTGTTTCAAAAGAAACACAAATGATTTATTGAGTTAACCGTATTTTCCAATTTTGCCCCATTGTTTTGTCCTGATTTCTTCAACATAACCTTGTTCACAAAGCCTCCAAACCTCACGCTGCCATGCTTAAGTAGGTCAAACTGATAGATTTTTTTGTGGGCAATGGTAGTAGATCTATCAGAATGTTAATTCTTGTCTGACAAATCTGTATCTTTTTTTCTTAATGAACACATATACATCATAACCATAAAAATAGATCAAATTAGATCAAATTGAAATATTTGACTCTCACTGACGCACTCAGCTCAACCAAACAAAACTAATTTTGCCGACAAGGCAGGATCATGTGATCTCTTTATTAGACTCATTGCTAAAGAGATCCCACTTTCTGTTTTTCAGTAATTATTTTAACAACTCTATCATTGTTAAGAATTATACCAATACTTCACAAGTTATGTAGTGCTATATAAACTATATATCCTACACGTTCGTTTAGTCATATATTTTGTCAGACTTAAATATGCTATATAACTCTAAATTAATATATTATAATGTTAATTTGTCTCATTGACATTTATAGTCTTTTAAAAAGTTAATTGAACATGTTTCCAACACTTATTTTCAAAATCATTATCGATCTGTGAGGACCTTACATTTGTGATTTTTTTTATTTTTTTTGCTAAGTGGAATATGGACATTTAAAACTGATAATGAAAACATTTACTCTGCTGATGGCACATTTTACAATAATTTTTTTTTTATTGTCAATTGGACAATCCCAGATAGTTTTCTTTTATAAATTCTTTAATAAGCATTTTTAGGCTATTTATTCATTTTGCATATAAAGATTACACTTAAAGAATGGGAAGAATCACATATTTTCACTTTTTATACTTGTCAATAAAACAATTAAAAAAAGTCTTTTGTATGTACTGATAGTCTATTCATTTATGAATAAGAAAACTTAAATACCAATGTAGTCAACAGTATGTTGTGTTTTTTTTTTGCTCAAACATAATTTCGAAACACACACTAACTTGAACTATGTTCGCTCTTCCAAAGATTTTATAAATGTTATAGATTTTTTGTCTAATAAATATATTATAATAATATATGTTCAATAACTCGGTAATTTCAATAATTTAGGATATTAGAGTTGTTCACAATGTAGATAGACATAATTATGACAAATAAAGCTGTGGCCATAACTCAAATTAGACCAAAATGTGACTTTGCTCGTTCTTTTATTGAATATATATTGTATTCCTAACATTTTGCTTAATATTGAATGTTTCCTTTATCCTCCTAGTAATAACGCCACAAGTGGTAGACGTTCAGCTGGGCTTCTCAATACAACAGAAATTCCTGAGTTGGAAATGCCAGAGGAAACCGTCGTTTTCAACCACACTATGACTCCAAGTAGCAAGAAAAAACATTATGAACTTATAGTTGATTGATGTGGACCATTATTCCATAATATTTCTTTTGTCATATTTTCATAAACTATTTATAATTTTGTTAGCTTTAATTATCTTTTTATAAGTAAACATATCTGTTGGCCCAACTATTTATTTTCGTTCTACTGTTTAATGTCATAATATTTAATAATATTCTTTTTTCTTTGTCTCCAAAACTGTTAGTGGTTAGAGCCCTAATTTATATTTCCTTCAATTTGATATTGCTACCAGACTTTAAACCTCACTCACCGGAGTGATCGAATCGAGACTAATCTCTTAGGATTCGGAGGACAAACACACTTGTACTACGTAGCACAGCCAGGTTCCCATAAAGGGATGGTGCAAACTGTTGACCATTCCCATCTACTCTTTCCTCCTGCAAGGCAGGGCAGTCTAAAAGCAAATGCTCGACCGTCTCTTCTGCTTCAAAGCAATGTCGGCACCGCGAATCGAAATTGGGCCTAAATCGTCCGAAATAGGCACCAATAGGGCAGTGCCCTGTACGGAACTGGGCTATCGTAGCCTGTTCTCTCCTGCGGAGCTTCCACCACGGATCAGCTCGATTTGGCCGTTTTAGTTGCTGCCACACACCTCGACCCTTGTCAGACTCGTCCCAACTCTTGTTCCATTGTCTTGTCTCCCACTCACGTATTGATCTGCGGGCACTCGCGAAGGTGGACGGACCCTCCGGAGTGGGTGTCAGGGATCCCTTCTTGGCCAAGGCATCCACTATCTCGTTGCCAGGGACTCCTGCATGACCTGGAATCCACTGCAAGATGACCTTCACCTCGTACCTGAGGATCAGATCGGAAATAGCAGCTAATAGTCGGACAAGCAGTTCGGGCCAACTCCCCAAGCCGTCGATGGCTTGGAGAACTGAAAGTGCATCAGTGAAGATAACCACATCATCACGAGCAGATGGTGTTTCTTCGAACGTTTTCCCTATTGCCTCAACGGCAATTCTGATGGCTTCCATCTCCGCATCAAAGATGCAGATTGCTCCACACGGCCCACTTAGCTCAGCCCGTTTTTCTTCTGCCTTCGGGTACGACACAAGAGCACCATACCCAGAACGCGCCTCGGTACCACTGATCGCGCTCCCATCAGTGTATGCCTCAACGAATCCCGAGTATGCCCGTACCGTCCTTAGAGCAGCTGCGCGCCTCTCAGTCAGGCAAGCGCTGGGTCCGACTGCTTCCATCAGGTTCGCCCGTATCTCTGGTAGGTTGAAAGATAGGTGAGGAGGAGGTTCCACTCCCGTCCGCATGGGCATGCGGTCGACCGGGAGTCCAATCTCTGCGCTGAGCTTCAGTGCGTGGTGCATGAAGGACTGCATTGAGATCCGAGCTCTTCCCACCCAGGAATCCACGAGCATCCTGAGGGGGGAACTTTCCTCCAACCGCTTATACCGCTCGTAAGCAGTAATAACGGCCCTTTTCCTTCTCCCATTCAGAGGCGGCACGTTTGCCATGATTTCAACAGCCGATGTCGGGGCGGTTCGGAACGTTCCACATATTAGTCTGAGGGCTTGATTTTGTACAGAGTCCAGCGTCTTCAAAGCAGTATCAGACGCGTAGATTTGCACCGGGAGGCTGTAATCGATCTGAGATCTTACCGCTCCTAGGTAAAGATTTCTCAACACACTCGCCTTCGCACCCCAGCCAGTACTGGCCAGTCTCTTGACAATGTTCAGCTTAGAAGATGCTTTCTCTTGGACTAACCTCACATGGTCATACATCGTTAGCTTTCGGTCCAGTGTCACTCCGAGATAGACCGGCTTCTGGTCGCATGCCAGGGCGCGGCCGTCAATGTTCAGCTCGATCGGATCTTTGAGGATATCGATTCCGAGGGTAAAGAGCGAGTAAACTGTTTTTAGGCAGTTTACTTCCATACCCCATAGCTTGGCGTAACAGGCTACTGCGTTCAAATCCTGCTGGAGGGCCCGCTCGAGAGCACGCGCTTCCCTCCCGGTCGACCAGACCACAAGATCGTCTGCGAAAAGCAGCGACGAGCATCCCAGATAGTTCGGCAGGTCGTTGATAAAAGCCAGGAACAATGTACAGGACAGTGCTGAGCCCTGGGGCAATCCTTGCTCCAGGACGCGCTTCCGAGAAACCGCTTTCCCGTAACGAGTTGCAACTGTTCTTCGGGATAGAAACCCTTTGATCCAATTGTACATGTTAGAGGCTATTCCTAGCCTCTGTAGCTTCAACAACAACCCCGGCCGCCAGACCTTGTCATAGGCCTGTTTAAAATCCAGGAACACTGCTAGTGTAGACTCTTTCCGCTGAAACCCGTCAGCCATTTTCTGGACCAAGAGCGTCACCTGATCCATCGAGCTTCTTCCGCTACGGAAGCCTGCTTGAGTGGGGGTAACCAGTCCATTATCCTCTAGGAACCTCACAAGCCTCCTATTGATTAATCTCTCAGCTACCTTCCCTACACACGATGTTAGGGAAATCGGTCGGTAGCTTTCGGCCTGACCCGGGTCTTTACTCCTCTTCAAGATGGGTACCACCAAGGCCTCTCTCCACTGTTTCGGTAGGACACCTTCAGACCATGTTCGATTTACGAGCTCCAAGAGTTTGCCCTTGCCACCAGCCCCAAGGTGAGTGATCAGCTCGTTGCTGATCCCATCCAGCCCAGGGGCCTTCTTCGCTTTGCACCGTCTCAAAACATACTCCAGTTCTTGCCGAGTAAAGGGCACCGTGAATGTGCTAGCCTCACCCTCTCCCGTCATGTGGCGTTCGTTTGCCTTCCGGACTTTATCAAGCCCAGCAGACACACTCGTTCTTCCACCCAGTTTTCCGACACTTACGAAGTGACGGTTGAGCATCTCAGCCCGCTTGGTATCCGATACCATGGGGCCTGCCCCTGCTCTTGCCAACGAAGCTGGTGCTCTGCTAGCTACCTCAGCTCGCTCAAGGTGGTTGATTAGGTTCCATGCCTGCCGGCTATCCGCAAGGTCCAATCCAGCACATGTATCAGTCCATTTCGACAACTTTGCCTCCGCGATAGCCCCTTTTACTTCCGCCGTTAAACGGTTGTACTCTCGACGGCTCTCGGCCGTCTTCCGCCTGCTCGCGAGCTTGCGAGCAGCCCTCCTTTTGCGGACCAACTCTCCTAGGGCTTTTGTCCAAAACGGTCTGAACTTGCGCTTCTCATGTGACCTTGGTATCGTCTTTCTGGCAACCCCTAGTATGGCTTTGACCATCGTACCATACACTGAGTCGATAGGCCCAGTCTCGATAAGCACTTCTTCAAGAGCGCGATCGGTGCGCACTCTGTACTCGTCCCATCGTGCCTTCGAGTAGATCCACTTCCTGGGCCCGGAAGGTTCGCTGCTTGCTTTTCCTATATTGATAGTGACCAACACGGGCAAATGATCACTCCCAACATCGCCCAAGACTTCCATAGAGGTGCTAGCAGCCAGATCAGCACTCACGAGCGTGAGATCCGGCCTCGATTCACTGCCATTTCCCGTGTGGAAAAAGGTAGCTGGGGTATCGGTACCCTGTAATCGGATAAGCGTCGTGCTGTTGCATAGCTCCTCCACCAGTCGTCCTGAGTTGTTGGCGACAGCATAGCCCCAGGCCGGTGATGCCGCATTGAAATCACCGCCAATACAAGTGCGAGAAAGATGTGCCTCCACGGTGAGGTCCAAATCCTTCTTCGGAGGGTTGTAGACGTTGGTCAGGGTATAAGCCTTTCCATTCTTCAACACCTCCAGGGTTAGGATATCGGTCTTGCAACTGCCCGTTCTGCGGTTCACCACTCGAGCTTGTAGTGAACTTCGGACAAGGGTTGCCAGCCCTCCACTGCCTCCCAAGCAGCAGGTGCATCGGAAGATCGTATATCCCGAAAAGGATGCCACCCTCTTCTTACCAATTTTGCACTCCTGGAACATTGCCACGTCAATATCATACTCATGCAAGAGTTTTAGGATCTCTAGAGACTTGGGGATCAGGCCGAACACGTTCAGGTGCATCACCCGGAGCTGGGCGCTCTTTTGGTGCGAGCCTTTGCCTAGGTCACGTCTACCGTCGGGCTTCCTCCGCTTTCGCTGGGATCAGAGTCCTATCGTGTTACGCCTCTCAGCTCGGGATACCCGCGCACGAGCACCCCTAAACCGGGAACACGAAACCCCTGAGGGCTTGTTGGATCTGTGCGCCGTATCACTAGTCGCGGGAGTCACCGTCGGGGATTGGCAGAACGCGGTCTTATTGTGACTGACCTGACCACCCAAGGTGGGATTCCCCGGATGTATGTCATGTACACCGGGACACAGGGTACCACCAGCCCTGGTTTTACTGCCATTTCGTAGGCCGCTTTGACCTCCAGTCTTCCAGGAATGCTCCCGTCTAGAGCGGCTACATTTCCTGGCTGGCAAATGGCAGCTGCTTTTCTGCTTATCCTGGGAACAGAGTCCTATCGTGTCTTGCCTTTTCACCCGGGAATCCCGCGAACGGGCCTCTCCAGTCCGGCTACACGAAGCTCCTAGGTGGGGCTTATCGGATCTGTGCTCCGCTTGGCAGAGGGTGACTTTCGACTGCTGCTTAGCTACAACAGCGCCCGGGTTTCCACCATTCCCAGGCTTTGCTTTTCCCGTACGGACAGAGATAGTGCACACCTTGGGCCCCTGCAATGGCAGTCCTGCCCTAGAAGGGTCACAAGCTAATACCTCTACCCTCATATGAGCGGTCCCACTTCCTGAGACTTCAGAACCGCGTGGTTCTCCTCCATCCGAGATGGAGACTGGAAACTGACAGTTCACGTTGGTCGCGGACTTATCGGTCAATGCCCCAACGCGAGTTGGCAAGTGACCGGGGCAGCTCAACTGAGTAATACCCAGACTCGGGGTATTCGTTTCGGTTGTACAAGCCATGTTTTTTGTCTGCTCCAGGGGGAGCGATCGCCCAGTGGGGCTAAAGTGACGTAGCAAAACAAACGATCGGCAATGCCTCTGCCGCACTACCTGCAAGACCCAGAGTAAAGGGTCAAGTCAACCGTTTGCTGGTGTTTGTCCTCAATGTCGCTGAGGTACGTTTAGCACGACTTTCTCCTAAAGTCTGAGCTAGCCATCAGAGGACAGCTGGCTGCAATGCTGCAGTATTGGAAACTAGCTCCATCGCGCTGGACCATAACCTTCTACTGCGGAGGCTAGGAGACACTCCCCAGCCATGAAGGGCCGGGGACCTACGTTATTAGCCGGAACAGAGTCCTATCGTGCATTGCCTTTTCACCCGGGAATCCCGCATGCGGGCCTCACCAGTCCAGCTACACGACGTTCCTAGGTGGAACTTTTCGGATCTGTGCTCCGTTACACAGAGTCACCGCTATGAGGTTACGTAGTATCGACCCTGGATATTGCTACCAGCCTAGGACATAATGTTATAATGTAGGAAAAAGTTTAGTTTTTTTTCTATGTATTATACGCTTCTGTCTTTGCATTTCTTTTAACGGTGAGTGGAATATTTTTTTGTAGGATTTTGCATTTAATATATAAACAATATATACGGCATGTCTGTCAACAACAAAAATTGCTTTGATTTAGAACTCTTTCAGATTTCTCCAACTCTCTTGACTCACCTCGAAATTTACCTCTCGCGATTAAAACTCTCCCTTATCTGCTCAATCAGTACAGCTTCTGTTAGTGTAGTTTCGGCAATTCTGTTCACTCAGTACAGCTTCTGTTGGTATAGTATCGGTAATTCTGTTCACTCAGTACAGCTTCTGTTAGTGTAGTTACGGTAATTCTGTTCACTCAGTACAGCTTCTGTTGGTATAGTATTGGTAATTCTGTTCAATCAGTACAGCTTCTGTTGGGGTAGTTTCGGTAATTCTGTTCACTCAGTACAGCTTCTGTTAGTGTAGTATCGGTAATTCTGTTCACTCAGTACAGCTTCTGTTGGTATAGTATCGGTAATTCTGTTCACTCAGTACAGCTTCTGTTGGTGAAGTTTCGGTAATTCTGTTCACTCAGTACAGCTTCTGTTAGTGTAGTATCGGTAATTCTGTTCACTCAGTACAGCTTCTGTTGGTATAGTATCGGTAATTATGTTCACTCAGTACAGCTTCTGTTAGTGTAGTTTCGGTAATTCTGTTCACTCAGTACAGCTTCTGTTGGTGTAGTATCGGTAATTATGTTCACTCAGTACAGCTTCTGTTGGTGTAGTATCGGTAATTCTGTTCACTCAGTACAGCTTCTGTTGGTGTAGTATCGGTAATTCTGTTCAATCAGTACAGCTTATGTTGGTGTAGTATCGGTAATTCTGTTCACTCAGTACAGCTTCTGTTGGTGTAGAATCGGTAATTCTGTTCACTCAGTACAGCTTCTGTTGGTGTAGTATCGGTAATTCTGTTCACTCAGTACAGCTTCTGTTGGTATAGTTTCGGTAATTCTGTTCACTCAGTACAGCTTCTGTTGGTGTAGTTTCGGTAATTCTGTTCACTCAGTACAGCTTCTGTTGGTATAGTTTCGGTAATTCTGTTCACTCAGTACAGCTTCTGTTGGTATAGTTTCGGTCATTCTGTTCACTCAGTACAGCTTCTGTTGGTGTAGTTTCGGTAATTCTGTTCACTCAGTACAGCTTCTGTTGGTATAGTATTGGTAATTCTGTTCAATCAGTACAGCTTCTGTTGGTATAGTATCGGTAATTCTGTTCAATCAGTACAGCTTCTGTTGGTATAGTATCGGTAATTCTGTTCAATCAGTACAGCTTCCTTTAGTGTAGTTTCGGTAATTCTGTTCACGAAGATCCCCGCTATTTCTTTTAGCTTCTGTATTGTTAATGTTTGTAAAACTTTTCTTTCCAAGGATCAGTAATAATTTCCATTTTTCGACTTGTAGATATTCAACAAAAAGAAAATTAACTTACGTTTCTTATGTGAAGGATACCAACATATGTTTAAGTGTGTTACAATTCTTCCTGGAATAAAAGCTTCAGTATAAGTATCCCGGAAAATTATCCCCCAGACATTTGTGACTATATAACTAATAGAAGCAAACTAGTTGTCTAATTATGACGAAGCTAAGCGTTTAACTAAACTCAAGTATTTTATTCTCTTCTGTGTCCGTATCAATATATTAAACGGCTTAATATATATGTTTCTTTGTATTCTCAGTATATATTTTCTCCTATCGCCCAAGCAGTAATATTTCTTGATTTCTTCTTGTATCTTTGATGTTGATATTTGTTTATATTCTTCTAATTAAGAGTGATGGATTTCTATCTTAGCTTTACGTTTAAAATATATTTAGCTTTTAACTATCCACGCATTTGCTTTTATATGGAATTATTTTACTAATTAAATGGACTTTGACGGTAAATTTTACAGATTTCGCTCTAGCACATAATATTTTTGTTTTATTGAAATGTTGCTTTCAACTATCTGATTTACTGTAGTAAAATGTTATTTGATATTTCCTCCGTCAATATTTACTATTTGTTTTAAAATATGTAGCGCATTATTTTTTTTAATCGTAATTATGGTTTATAATTTTGAAATTATTTAATTTTTATTTTTTTTTAAAACAAAATGTATTATCTGCAAGTTTAAGTTTTGTATCAAATCTAGAAATATTAAAGGTATACTATTCTTATTCTTTTCTCTTAAATAATGATTTATGTTGCATTCATTAAAGTAATATTATAATAATAATCAAACTTAAACCCTTTGTCATATAATGACTTACTTAATTATAGATCTTGCTCACTGGTACCATAAATACGAGATTTACAAACTCTTTTTTAAGTCTTACATTTATACCGTTGAAAATTAGATTTAGAGGATCTTAATAGACATCATTGTATTTATATGAATGTATCGGTAAAAATAAACACATTTAAAATATTTTCATTGAGATTTAGAGTAATGAGAGGTCTGGTCTTCTTTCTACCGATTAGGGTCTGTCTCACTTCATAATAATGCACCCAAGCCACTCGATGAAATTTTAAAGAATTGATTTAATCTCTAATATAAAAGTCTGACTTAGTGAATCATATCTTTTTAGTGTGATCAGTGCACAGCTTTAAAGGAATTTAATCATGGACTAAACTCAACCCGTCAATGAAAAGTTATTTCATGTTTGACATTGCACACAATATACACATGTATACATACGCTGAAGGTCTATGTATTATACAGATTTGCCGACAAGGGGAAATAATAATATAGGCCTACAATGTTACAGGATTAATCAAAATAACCTCCATGTCAAGCCAGATTAGGTTATTTAAGATTTTATACTCAAAAGCGAAAAATATTTTTTTCAGTTCGCATAGATCACCTTCAATGATATCTCGGCTTTTAACTTTCAAACTTAGCAGTGCAGGTGTGGAACCCAATAATAATGTGTAATTAGGACATTGTTCTGTATTTTTTAAGAAAGTATTATAAAAAAAAATTATAATAGACACTTGAAGATTATTAAACGTGTTCTTGAGAAGATATATTACATCAAAATTAAACAATTTGTGACAAAATCTTGCATAATATTGTTATTTTTTTAAATTAAAAGTCAATTAGTAAACATCGTCTGTCATTTACAATAAATAATCACCTGTTTCTATCTTTTACCTATCTCAAGTAACTACAGTTAATGTATAAAGACTATACAACATAATAATTATTTTCTGCTTTATATAAAAATGGCTGAAATAACAATTAACAATATGCCACGTATGTCTTATTAGTTATGTAAGGAATGAGTCACGAGCCGAGCGTCTAGTCTAATTTGTCTCTAGTACAATTAAGATGAAGCTCTTTAAAAAGTTGAAGGCGGCTCAAGTTACGAGACAAACAGGAAAATAATAACGAAAGATCGGCAAAGAAACACTAACAAATATGTGAAAATTTACCAGATATGTCATTTGACCTCTATCTTTATCAGAGCATAGCTTAAGCAAAAGTTATTTGATCTATAACAGATTGCTGTTGATTGGATCGGCATGCATTATGATATCTTCTATGTGTACACATTTAAACAAATCTAGCATTTAGATAACGTCTATTTGTACACATTTAAACAAACTAGTCAATTTATCATAACAAACAACAAAATATCGTAAAACATTAGCACCGTAGAGACAGAAATTGGAATACTTTTGATAAAAATGCATTATACATTAATAAATAATAACATGATGAAAGCAAAAAAAAAATTAGGAATACAAATTAACAAACATCATTTGATTAACTTTGTTATAAGTACAAACAATTTTAAACTGATTATAACACATAATTTAAATTAAAGATAGTAGGTATATACTATATATACGATTTATACCCAACCCACATTACCTAGCCGAAATTATTTTTTTATCATAAAATGTCCTATTTAAGATTAAACTGTGTATCATTTGATGTAGTCGCTTTATCAAACATTTAAAGACGTCTACAGATAATACGGGGCACGGCGACAGAGCGGCAGCGTGTTCAACTGGCGATCCGGAGATTCTGGGTTCGAATTCTGGTGCAGGCTAGGATGTTTTCCCGGGACATAATTCTACCCAGCTCTGATAAATCTGACACTAGTTGGGGTAGTTTGGTAACGGCGGCTGGGCATTGTGCTGGCCACAAATCCCCTTAATACCTTAGCCACAGAAACTTGTGGTCGCTGCTTCACCGGTCGCATGATCAGTTTGGTCCGAAGGGTACCTTACTTTACAGAAAATATGATAGTCTTAAGTCGAGCAAACAAAGATACTAGAAAATGTTGCATCACTTAAAGAACATAAAAAATAGTTTAATTTCTTTTTAAAGTCTTGCTCCATAAATACTAGATACCACCAGAATAAGGAAGTGATCAAATCATGTATTATCTTATATGGGTCTTTAGAGATAGTCAGGTAATATCAAATATCACAGGATACAAATATGCTTCTCAGGCAAAATATTTCTCAAAATCAAAAATAGGCTAAAAAAATTTCTCCGTATAAAATATTTAGTACAACCGAATTAAAAAAAAAAAAAATTAATAGTGTTAAGAGTGTATATCTATACTAATAAAAAGCAACATTAATTTAAATACATTTAGGTATATATTTTTCAAGCAACACAAAACATCAAAAAATACTCTTTAAAGAATGGTAGATCTCAGGAAGAACAAAAATATATTCAATACATGTTATGTTAAATATTAGCTTATAATTAGTTTGGAACCAGGAAAACCAGTAACTTAACATCATTTAAAACACTAATAAAAATTAAAAAATAAACTCGGACCACAGTTGACAAAATAATCTTCCTTTTAAAATGAGCGTCTGCATTATATAAGATAAGATAAGATGATTTGAAAAAATATAGTGTAAAGATATTGGTCAAAATAAATAAATGTGTGTTTAGAACAATTCTATTAAGAAACAAATTAACATTTTCAAGTAATTACTAGGTATGGAAACTGTAATAAATCGAGAAATGTAAAGACACAGCGTATAATTGTACTCAGACTTTATTATGTAATGAAGACTAGTACATTCAAAATGGTAGAACAAGGACGTCGCTAACATACTAGGGGATTATGGGTAAACAACAAAAGGGGCAGCACTCTCACAGTTCACACAATGGAAAACAACACAACAAATAGACATAATGGTTGCAACATTCCTCCTCCTTTAATTTCTAGGTGGCCCAAGATCCAAATCGTTCTGGAACACGCCTAGTACGACCTGATGTTCGACGTACTGGGGATACAGGTGACATCTGATTTTCCAGTGATGGTATTGGTATGTCCGAAACCCGAGGCACCAGGGCTGCATGAGAGACCGACTGATTTAATAGCGGAGCTTCCGTTGCTGGAATGTTCACTATTTCCTCCGGTTTTTCTGTCTGAAACTCAGGCTCTACATTGTCTCTTGAAGATGAACTGGTTGTGGATTTATTATGAACCTTTTCTGTAAGATCAAGATCCGGAATGTCCGCATACCTATTACGAATATGGTCTACATGCCTCTTTACCGTTCTTCCATCTGTCAGTTTGATGGCATAAGAGAGCGGACCGGTCACTGACTCTACGGTCCCCGGCAACCACTCGACTCTAGAACCACCACTATGAGTATGCGTATAAACTTTATCACCTAGTGCGAAAGTGCGTGTCTTGCAACCTTTATCGTGCGACTGGGCCTGCAGCGCTTGTTTTGTCTCTACGCGACTTTTCAAATCAGCCTGGAGCATTGAAATGGGCGTACGCAGGCACCGGTTCATCAGCAACTGTGATGGAGTCTCTTGGGTTGTGCTTTGGGGCGTGGTTCTGTATTTGAACAAGAATTTGTTTAGCCGCATTTCCCACGGAATAATATTTTCCATTTTCCTGATGCTAGACTTGAAAATTTGAACTGCCCTTTCTGCAAGTCCATTGGTGGATGGATGTCGTGGAGCCGAGCGGATGTGTTTAATTCCATGCCTTGTGCAGAATCTTTGGAAATCATCACTAGTGAATGCCGTACCATTGTCCGAAACTAGAGTGACTGGAAGACCATGAGTTGCAAATATTCCACTGAGTGCAATGATAGTTGCCTGGGTTGATGTATTAGGAACATTTATCACTTCTAGCCATTTCGAATGGGCATCAATTACAATCAGAAAGAGTTTACCCATGAAAGGACCGGCATGATCAATATGAACCCTAGACCAGGGAGAACTTGGCCATTCCCAAGGGTGGAGCTCTGCCACCGCTGGTACATTTTGATTTTTGTCACATGACGAACACTCTCTCACTGCTGACTCAATATCATGGTCCATTCCTGGCCACCAGACGTAACTTCTGCCTGTAGCCTTCATCCTTGATATACCTATGTGAGTATCATGAAGTAGACACAAAACTGCCTCGCGACATTTGCTAGGAACAATAATCCTGTTTCCCCATAGGAGACAGCCGTCCATGATTGATAGTTCCTCCTTCCTAATGTAAAATGCATTATAACACTTATCAACTTTGCCTGGCCAACCCCACCTGACCCATTGAAACACTTTTGACAGAACACGGTCCCGTTGCGTCTCGGTCCGAATCTCCCGAGAACTCACTAACGGAGCAGCTGAGTCGATCATGTTGACAACCAAAACCATCTCCTGAGGCATTGTTACAGATTGAGGTAGGTCCGGGAGTGGAAGTCGACTCAAAGCATCCGCATTAGCATTATCAACTCCTCGCTTGTATTCAATGCTGTAATTATAGGCAGAAAGTGTTAATGCCCATCTTTGTATCCGTGCCGACGCCATAGCTGGAATTGTGCAGTCATGGCCAAACAAGTAGGTCAAGGGCTTGTGGTCTGTCACGAGGATGAATCTATCATTTCCTGTTCGGCCATAAAGATATTGATGGAATTTAGTGACCCCAAATACCAAAGCCAGGGCCTCCCTGACAATTTGTGAATAGTTCATTTCAGCTGGATTCAAGCTACGGGATGCGAATGCTATGGGTCGGTCTGTACCATCGGTATACCTATGACTTAGCACCGCACCGATTCCTTTCGGCGAGGCGTCACATTGTACCAGAAGTGGTAAAAGTGGGTTGTAATGAACCAATAAATCAGAAGTACTGATCATGTCCTTTGCATAGTGAAAAACTGTTTCCTCTCGTTTCCCCCATTTCCAAGAAACGTCCTTTTTCGTAAGCTCGTACAATGGTGCAAGCTCAGCAGAAAGATTCCTGAGGAACCTAGAGTAGTAGTTTATGAGGCCAAGAAAACTTCGAAGTTCAGTTTTATTTGTAGGTGTTGGTGCTTCCTTTACAGCCTTCACCTTCGCTGGGATAGGATGAAGACCCTCCGCGTCTATGCGGTGACCCAGATACTCAACTGAAGGTTGCATGAACATACACTTGTTTTTATTCGCCTGCAGCCCTGCTTGCATGAGGCGCTCAAGCACAAGTTCAACATTTTTTAAATGCTCGCAATTATCTCTCCCTGTCACAAGAATGTCATCTAGATAAACGCAGACACCTTTTAGTCCTTTCAATACATTACAGATAATTCTTTGAAAACAGCCCACTGCTGCGTTAACACCGAATGGGAGACGTTTCACTTTAAACAGGCCCATGTGAGTGTTTACAGTCAGATATTTGTGGTACTCCTCATCCACGGGTATCTGTGAATAGGCTTGATGCAAATCAATTTTTGTAAATGTTTGTCCACCTCTTAATTCTGCAAACATGTCTTCAATTCTAGGCAGGGGGTAAGGGTCAACCTTACAGGCTTGATTTATCGTTACCTTGTAATCACCACAAAGCCGTATTGTGCCATCGGTTTTCAAAACAGGCACCACAGGGGCTGCCCAATCGCTGTAATCAACCGCCTCCCATATGCCAAGTTCTACATTCTTATCAATTGCCTCTTGTACTTTGTTCTTGATGGCATAAGGTACTGGTCTGGCCTTAAAAAACCGAGGTTGTGCTTCTGGGTTAATGAAAAATTTGACTGGTGGACCATTGTATTTGCAGAGGCTTCCTTCAAAAATAGCTGAATATTTCAATAGCAAGTCATCAATATTCACGGTTTGGATATTATTGATGCTGTTCCAGTCTAGGCGAATAGCTGTTAACCAATTTCGGCCAAGAAGTGAAGGCCCACCACCAGCAACCACGACTAGGGGTAGGACCGCATGTTGTCCTTTATATGTCACGTTAACGTTTGCATACCCATGCACAACGATGGGTTCTCCTGTATAGGTAGTAATAGCGCTGTGAAACGTCGACAGCTTAACGTCTTGGAAGAACTCTCTGTATGTATGTTGTGAAATAATTGTAAGGGAGGCCCCTGTATCCACCTGCATCCTTATGTCCCTAGACTCTACCTGTAACACCACATCTATTGAAGGAATTTTCTTCTGTAGTAAAGCAACACTGAATAATGAGAAACACTCATCAGAAGAGTGCTCTTCCTGAGATACAATGTTAGTCGGATTTGATCGTGACATGTTGGGGAACCTTTTGAACTTAGGTACCTCAGCCTGTGGTGGTTTGACATCAGTGGTTCTACAGGCTCTTTGGATATGACCCTTCCTATTGCAGCCATGGCAGATGGCATCTTTGAACCGGCAATCTTGCCTGAGATGAGACCCCCCACAGCCGAAACATGTTAAAGGAAACTTGGGTTTTACTTGAACTTGCACTTTGTTGACTTCCTGTAGGCCTACATTAGTCGAGGTAGACCAGGCCGTGGCCGCCTCGAGTATGTCCTTTGCATTATACTCGGCAGCTTCCAATGCCAAAGCCGTCTCCAGTGCCGTGTTAAATGTTATTGTGTCCGGCAGAGACAATAATTTCCTTTGCATGGCCTCATTGTTTATACCAACAATGAAAATGTCCCTAAGTTGCTCGCTAAGGTCAGAAAACCTACAATCTGTTGCAGCCTGCCTTAATCGTACCACAAAACTTGCAATAGTTTCCCCCTCCTTCCTTTTAATTGTATAATATTTGAACCTTGAAACAATGCGGCTTGGTGCTGGATTAACATGGTGCTTTATCAGTGACACAAGCTCAGCAAAGGTTTTAGTAGCTGGCTTCTCGGGGGCAGTAAGCGTTGATATTAAATGGTATGCATCTGGCCCAACAGTAGCTAAAAATACTTGCCGACGTTTTTCATCATTTTCTATGCCATTCGCACCGAAGAAATTTTCGAGTATATCAGTATACTCGTCCCAATTAGAACCAAGTTTAAACTCATTAATATGGCCGATTAAAGGCATTTGAAATATGAACTACTAATAATATACGTAAATATAAGTAAATATACAAGTTTATCCTCGTCGCCAATGTAATAAATCGAGAAATGTAAAGACACAGCGTATAATTGTACTCAGACTTTATTATGTAATGAAGACTAGTACATTCAAAATGGTAGAACAAGGACGTCGCTAACATACTAGGGGATTATGGGTAAACAACAAAAGGGGCAGCACTCTCACAGTTCACACAATGGAAAACAACACAACAAATAGACATAATGGTTGCAACAGAAACCAAACCACATTTTTAATTAAACGTCTCAACATTAAAATTGTCTTTTTGTCTTTACGATTTGATTATGTTTAACTTGAAGACTTCTTACACTGAAGGTTTCAAAAGGTAGGCATCTCTTGTTAGCAGAAAATCTGTAATGAATTAAAAATATGCCTTTAATGTACATTAGCCAATGTAAATTTGAATAAAATATAAAAAACATTTGATTTAAGTTACAAAGCACAATACAAAATATTTGTACGTTTCTAAAAAATGACCAAAGGATGACTTATTGAAAATCGGTCTACCTTCGTTGAAAAGAAAAAGGGAAGCAATAGGCGATCTTGAGCTTACTAACTAGAGAGGGGTTTAGCCTGCTCGACAAATTTCAAACAAAAACAAATGCTTCGAGTGCACTTGCATTTACCGTCAGGTGAGGGTAAGAGTTCATTTTCGTTCAACAATTTATAACTTTCTAAAAAAATACCGGACGAGCCTTCTGTCCATTGTGTAACGATGTTATGGGCTAGATCAAGAGATGGAGGAGAGGAAAAGATCATGTCCGTGAAAAGCCACTCCAATGCACACAGATTAGTGTGTGAAAATATAAATAATCTCCATGTCCATACTATTATCACACCATTAGTTCACATAAATATATATACAGTGAATATTAGCATACTATCTTTCATAATATTACTTTGTGCATTGCATTTAATTGAATATTGTAACCGTAGTTGTGTTGATACGTTAAGACTTGTGCAGCATAATTTGTATTTAAAAAGAAACTTATATGTGGTCAAGACATTCAAGCTTTACAATGGCAGCTATGTATAGTCAGAAAGAAGACAGACTATTGCGTTTAACACAGTAGATTGAACTGTGTTTTCAGTATGGAGTGCTAATATGTAGGGATGATTATAGGAATAGCCTGGTCTGTGTATGGACTAATAACTATTTAAAAAATCCAAATTTTACCCCATAAATCACGTAAACCAGTCGACGAATGGGCAAAAGGTATTAGAATAAAAACTCGATAGTAGCGGTTAGTAAAAAATACATTTGTAGTCAGTAATCAACTGACAAGATTTAGGATCAGATTGGCATCTATTACAATCTAAATCTAATATACATTTATTATTAATGTGCACACTAAATATTTATTCATTTTTCAGCTAATGTTGAGGCTAGATATTTATAAGCAATTGAAACAACTCAGCTTTGTACAAAATAACAATTATTGCATTCATCAGGGAAAACAAGGCAGTTTCCTTTAAGATTTATCTCATTTTGTTTTATTGATTTTTTTTTTAATTTTACAGAAAATGTTTTTGTCATGTAAACTATTCTAGTAATATTAGACCATTATTATATTCAAAGAACGTGTGACGCAATTTTTAATAATGTGAATTGTATATTGTTAACAAAACTAAACAAAGTGATATTTAATTTCTAAAAATTAAAAAAAAAGGAAAAAAATGAATAATTTAAAAGTAATTAGAATGTGTTTAATTTACCTGCACTGTTTTACCAAAGCTATTGCAGGTGGATGTACTCATTCCAAAACGTATTCTGTTCTGAATAAAGAACAATAAAAACGTGTAATATGTAAACTTAGTATGAACATTAAGGGTAGACTAGTATAGACTATAAGTAACACAAAAAAAAATCAGAATTCCGTAAAACCTTTTGTTTGTGACTCGGTTATTAGTTGTTGCTAATTGTATGAACCACTGACATTTAGATCGTCGATACTGGCTTATAATAAATATGTTAGAAGTCTGGGTCTTCTATTGTATATCTAATATATTGTTCACTATGAAATAATAATAATCTAAACTCAAAGAAGATTGTAATGCTTGACCTTGTGCACAATAATAATATTCAGCTGCACTATTTAATAATAAGTAGGCCTAGCTTCCTTGAACAGACTTTCGTGCTCAGGCAGGTGATCGAGCTTTCCCTGAAGTTCAGACAACGCCTATCCGTCAATTTCATCAAGTCATTTGATTCTGTACACCGAGGAATCCTAGGGAAGACAGCCCGAAAATATGGCATCCCCCATAAATTCATTGACATCTTCAAGAACCTGTACGACTGTTTGGAATGTTGTATTAAGAATGGTTACACCATCCTTAAAGATCAAAACGGGCGTTAGACAAGGCTGTATCTTGTCATCGATGGTATTCCTCCTGGATATCGACATTGTATACAACTTAGCGAAGTATGGACACCGATCCAATGGCTGGTGGACTTCGACTTCGCTGACGACATCGCCTTACTTGGACAAATACAACCTGCCCTGCTTGACCTCATATCAGCGATAGAAACTCAGGCGGCCAAAGTTGGTCTTCGGATCAGCAATGAGAAAACGAAGATCCTTCGCTTTGGGTACACCAGCACCCCAGCTCTCATTTCCATTAACGGAAAGCAGACAGAATCTACGTACCTATGCAGTACTACCAGTGCAACCGGTGACTCGTCCCGAGACACAATGTGTTGCATTGGCAATGGCAAAGCTGCGCCCACTATTGACATCGGTAACCGAAAGGCCTCAAATTTGCCAACCACATAATCCTCCAGCCTGATCATCGACTACATTGCACGGCGATCAGATAGCGGACGCCCAATGGACGACGTGGACAGGGGCGACCTAAAACAACATGGCGTACAACGATACAACGATCGCCGATGACCTTCGCTCTGTCGCCATAAATTGGGACGACTTCAATGCCGTAACTTCAGCGGCTTCGGACAAAACCCACTGGAGAACTCTCATTGCCCGATGCGCCCAACGGCGCGGGAGGATCTAAGTCTAAGTAAGCTTAATTGTAGCTAAGCAAATATCAACAGCAACTTTATCTGCTAAATGCGAGTTTTATATTATAGAATATGGTGCAAAAGAAAAGGCGTACTAGAAAGTGGTGGAGACTACGAGAAAATATTAGTGTTATTAGGTCATAATAAATAACCAACTACGCATTTAACCTCGACACAAAAATCAAGTGTAAATAATAAGAAATCGTCATGAACTAGCTAGACAATATCAAATACAAAATAGGCAGTATGCTATACAAACATAACAATTATAATAAAACAGATATAAGATTATTTATAATTTTCAAGTCTTGTACAATCTAAACTTGAGGGCTAAAGATAAAAAAAGGCTAAAATAGTATTTAACGTCTGCAAAAAAAACTAAATTAGGTCTGGAGATATATTGCTATTATGATAATTTTACCTAGATTTTTAACTTTATCTTATCTTACATGTTACAGACGCTCCTTCAATAAAGCTGATTATTGAGTCCTTTGCTAATCCGTGGTTTGAGTAAAGTCAAATTTTTATTAGTGTTTTGATTGATGTTAAGTTTCAGGTTTCACTTATTTGTTCAGGCAACCCATTCCATCCCCGGATACCTATATATGCTTACTGGCGGAATATTCTGGTTACGTTGTTTAGTACGCCTAACTATCGCCTGAAGATCGTCCTTATTAACACACATGCCAATTAAATCCATATGCATACTAGAATAAGCAACATATGTATGGGACCTATTAACTAAAGAAAACGTTAAAAATTTAGAACAATTTCAGAAAAGAACTGCAAGGTTCATTTAAAGAGTAGCAACAATAGTTAAATCACTAAACCTATATATACACTAGAGGACAGCAGGGCGAAGAGTAAAGTAGTAATAATATTTTATCACTATCTTTTTTCTGTCTTTATCGTTCCATAAGTTATAGAATCATCTGCATATAACAATTTCTTTCCTATCTTACGCGTCATTCTATATTTTGTTATTTAGTTTATCAATATATTTCATTCTATATTTTGTTATTTAGTTTATCAATATATTTCATTCTACATTTTGTTATTTAGTTTATCAATATATTTCATTCTATATTTTGTTATTTAGTTTATCAATATATTTCATTCTATATTTTGTTATTTAGTTTATCAATATATTTCATTCTATATTTTGTTATTTAGTTTATCAATATATTTCATTCTATATTTTGTTATTTAGTTTATTAATATATTTCCTTTTATACCTTTATTGTATTTTACTTATGTCAAAATGTGTTTTCTTATATTTATTTTTTATAAGCTTATAGAAACTTAAAATACTTTAAAATATATATTTAAATATTAAAGGTTTATTTACCTGATATGCTTAATCCTATGTCGTTTAGAAATTTAGTCATACTGCTTACCAAACCTGAAAAAAATATTATGTAAATATATATATTCCGATGAAATCTAATTGTTCTTTTAAAAAGTGTATTTGTTAAAGCGTTTTAAATATGTTTGCAGTACTAAAAAAACTATTCAAGCAAAATAAACTGTATATTTATCTCTCACAATCAAGACGAATTAGCATACATCGATCAATTTTATTATGTCTACAAAAATACAACCAAGTGTGTTAAAAAATAAAAAAGATTCACAATTATCGCTTGTTTATTATTATATTGTTTCAGTATTGTTATTTCCTTTTTTTAATAAATAGTTGATATTGGTATAATATATGCCTTAAAAATATACTCATTACCTAAGAGTAAATGCTGGCGTATAGGCCTCAAGGAGTAGGTTGATGATGATGTCTAGTGTGTCTGTACACACTTTAATGTTTAAATGAATAGATAATATATTTGCAATTAATCGTATAACAAAATGCACTTTTGTACACTTTGGTATCATCTCTGGCGAATTGTGGAAAAGGCTAGTACCATTGCATAAAGAGCACAAAGGTGGGCTTAGCCATTTGGGACAGTCCCTGCTGCGCTTACGAGGTCTCATTGCACCGCCAAGAGGCTCCGAGCTTCGTTGGGGGGGGGGAGCAATGTGCGCAAAAATCCCTCCTCAACCCCGACCTCCGTAGAGTGGCTGGCGCATTAACGGGACCTTGGTGTGCCTTATCCCCTTGGTCTACTATTGAATATCTTTACGCCCTATACATAAGAGCTGGGAGGCTCGTCCGATTGTGTGTTTTTTTTAGGCAAGTATAGTAGTATAATACAATTATTCCAAATACATAAAGAGAAAAGTAAAGACGAATGGATAAACCTAGAATTTAGTGTTTTTTTCAATATTCCAACTAACATGTTAGCAAACAATATCAACAATATCGTTTTACCTTGTCCACTCAATTGACTGCTATTTGCATTTATCAAGGAACTGTAAAACATAACTGCAATACAAGCATACATGATTATAGTAATGTTACATTTTCCATTGGTATCCTTAAATTTTTTAGTACATAAAATAATTTCAAAGATTTTTTTTTTTTAAGTTTTGCATCAATTTAAAAAAAACAACAGCACAAACTTCAGGTTTTATATTCATTATTTCTTTATTAATGTTTTTGTTTGCTGTTTGTTCAGACAACACTATTAGACTTTACTTGAGCCTATTTTTGTGTGTTAGGGATCGCTATCTATTTTGTAAACATAATGGTCTACAGTCAAAGTACGATATTTTACATATAATTAGCATATCATGTTGTAAAAAAAGTAAGGAACACCGACAGACCAATTTGACCCATTGATATATATATATATATACAAAAGAAAATTTTAAACAAATTGTGAATGAATAATTGTGGTGGAAATGAAAATCTAATTTAAAATGCTAAACTAATGTAACGATTGCACAGTAGATTTACCTAGACTATTAAAGGTACGATTGTATTCCGAACTCCAGAATTCCTGTACACCTGCAATATACAGTAGCAAGAACATTTTGTGATTTTCTTTTTTGGTTAACATTTGATAGGCCTATACATTTCAAACTTGTTATTTGGTAAGATATGTAAGTTTCGGATTCAATATTAATCATAATATATTAATTGCATTAATATTTTAGCTTACCAATTTATCTTTATGTTGTCTCAGTTTTGTTTTACCAGTTTGTTTTAGCCAAGATATACATTTAATACTAAATACATGGGAAAGAAAATTCCTCAGAAAAATTTGTGGACCAACCAATGATAAAGATCGATGGAGAATGCGCACCAAATGAGAGGTCTACGGGCTATATTGTGGCCGAGATAAAAAAAAAGGCAGACTACGCTGGCTGGACAGGCCACCTGGAACGAATGCCTAACAGCAGAGGAGTGAAAGTGATATATGATCAGAACCCCAGAGGAAAACGACCTAAAGGCAGACCCAGACTGAGATGGTTGGACGATGTCGAGATGGATCTGCGACAGATTGAGGTACAGACCTGGAAAAAGAAGGCGATGTATAGGTCCGAATGGAAGGAGGTGGTGAGGCAGGCCAGAGCCTTCCATGGGCTGTAGCGCAGAGATGATGATGATATATATAAAATATGTTGTTTCGCTAAAAATGCCTTGGTCATTGTACCGATAGGAACGAAGAAAAGAAAAAAAAAAGAATCCAAAGCCAAATTTCCCCTTATAACGGTGGAATTTTAGTTGTTATAAACATTAGCATAACTTGTATAAATCAAACACAAAATCAGTTGTTTTGTTTTTTACTTATTAAATGTTATAATGAGTTCAATAGAATGCAAAACAGTTGGGAAAAAATCATATCAGCCATTCCTACAATATTAATTAGCTTACCTTCATTGTCTAACCCACGTTCTGTTATTGCAAGTTCTATGCATCTCTGGATACCTGAAATGCATAGTGTTATAATGATCAAAGAATCAGCACAACAAACAAGACAACATAAAGTTCCTCCCCCGCAGAGAACAATGCAATATATTCCAGTTGAGAACAGGACATATAGCACTCAACTCACACTTACATAGAATAAACCCAACTCACCCACCTAACTGCAGACTTTGCCCCTGCCCACAAGAAACTGTGGACCACTTCCTGCTTGAGTGCCCTGGGCTAACCTACCTCAGGCGCACCTTGCTCCCCCCTCAACCTACCATTACCAACACACTATAATAAAATATAGCAACTGAAACTGAACAACTGAAAAATACATGTAAATATGTTTGTCTGGCATTGACTGCAAAGGAGCAAACAGCTCTGCAGACTGGCTAATAGAAGAAGAAGAAGAATAGTGATCAAAGTATACAATGACTTTTACAGCTATTAAACGATTTTAATAAGATTAATTAGCAATTTAGCTCTGATTTCTGTGCCTTACTAGATAGTAATTATATTTTAAACCAGTAATAACACTGATGCAAGCACATAACAGGGAAGAGAAATAAGATGATAAAGAAATTAATTAATCTTTGAACGAAACATTGATGACTCCCACTAAGGGTGGTATCTATTTTTAAAGAAATTGAATAACATCAATTTTATATGAGCTTTTATTCAAAAGAATGTTTATATATAAATATACTCTGGTCTACATAACATATAACAACGATTTGCGAAAAAAATAATAATTTAATAACACTTAATTAATTATCCTAGTAACCTTCTTTATCGATAAGTCTAAATATTGTTATTGCTTTCAATGTCAATTGTATAAGTCTTTCGTTGGTGGTAGCTGTATAATTTTGTGAAAATATATATTTGTAAATAATGTAGGGAATCGATTTCTATTTATTTACTATAAATAATTTAGCTGATATTAAACACAATATGAAAATAATATTACATTATTAAAGAATACTATGGCAACTGAAGACGACTTGGTGCCACCGTTTTGGTTCGATGGTTCTTGGCGATGAGGTTTTGGCGCTTGAAGTTTTTGTTTTAATAAATTATAAACTAATGTCATTTTCTCATTTAGAGTTACTGATCTCCTATTGGGAGCTTCCAGGAGAGGATGTGCTCACGGCAGACATGCTCAAGTCCAACCCAGCATTGTGTGCACGGGCTCTGGTGGGACTCTTTAACAAAGTATGGGATAAAAGCAGGTGTCGATTTCATGGAAAAAAGAGATTATTGTGAAAGTCCCCCCAAAAAGGCGACCTAACCATATGTGAAAATTGGAGAGGCATACATCTATTGTTTGCAACAACAAAATATTGTTTATAGAGTCTCACTGATTATTATGAGAACAGGAATAGAGAGAGTCCTACTTGAAGAACAAGCCGGCTTCAGAGATGGAAGATCATGCAATGATCAAATCTTTGTCCTGCGTATAAAAGTGGAACAATCATTGGATCGGAACTCGTCTTTGTACATCTCCTACATAGATTTTGAAAAAGCATTCGAAAGCATCCACAACCCAACGGTATTGAACATTTTGGAATCGTATGGATTACCAGGGAAAGTCATTAAAATCCGGAAAGACATATATACCGAAGCAGGACGTTTGGGCGCAGCCGTTTTGGCGCGTCCGTTTTGGCGCGACGATCGTTTTGGCGCCGCCGTTTTGTCGCGGTACGTTTTAGCTCGATGGAATAAAAACATAAGACATCATTTAAAAAAAGTAACTTAATAACTAAATTTGAGGAAAACAATAAGTTTTTGTAAACAAATAATATCCATTTTAAGATTTTGATACAATTATAAGCTTATTCCAACTTAGGAATCACTGCACAGTAATACTTGAATTAATATTGAAACGGCAACAGTAATCCAATGAATATCAAAATCACTTAATGTGTGCTTGGCAACTCACAATACATTTATTTAACTGTTCGAAATCAAAAAATTGTTTTTCTTTATCTTTTTATTACCCATACAGTATTCTAAAACATCCATTGTTATCATTAATTCCCTGACCATCTTGTATAGGCCTACAATTGACCCTGGTTTTAATCACTCCCAACTATTTTACAACAGTCAAGTTATTTGAAAGGTGTCGCCACTGAGTTACTTCATGAACATGTGTAATTATTAGAATTTTATTGGAAAACTAGCACACGTAATTTTCGCATATTTATAGGCCTAACGTTCTAGGAGTGGAGCAAAAAAACACAACAACAAACAACTTCCCTATTAAGACAACATATGTATAAATAGATACATAAAAATATAAGCATTTTATGCCCATAAATAGATACATAAGTCTTTATGCATACATAAAAAAAAAGTTTTTGAAGTTTAGTAGTCCTATATATATGCAATAATATACATCGTTTTAAATTTTTTTTTTTATTATTAATTTCATTTATTATACAACATCAAAAATTATGTTTTCCTCAATTATTTCCTCACGCCAAAACGTCCCGTGCCGAAACGTCCCGCGCCAAAACGGCTGCGCCAAAACGGTCGCATCAAAATGGCAGCGCCAAAACGTCACGTACCGCATATATACTAATAATCAGTGTTTTGTGCGCCATGAAAACCTCATGTTGTGATGACCCCCAGTCGTTTGTTTTCGTCGCTACCCATATAACTATGTTTTGTTTTTCGATACCTAAGAATCAGTTCAATCAAAGCACATGGCATGATAATGACTCGTTATCTAATTGGGCATTTTTTTGACGTGCGTTTTTTAGCAGCCCTGAAAAATGTCAAAGAAGACGACTTCAAGTCCAGTTCCAGCCTAAGTATAGTCTTACATTTAGGATCTTAAGTTTGTTATATTTCTCAGATTACTGTGTCATGAAAATGTCCCTATTACAGGCATCGACAAGCATTGATTGGAGATATGTAAAAGGCAGGAAGGCATTGGTAACAGAATCTTCTCGTATGCAGTGCCCACATAAACTTGTCACATTCCTTTGTGTCACATGTCATCAAATCGGTCTCACTGGAATACTTTACGTTTCCATATCAGGGGTTTATAATGCCCAAAACTAAATCGATTTTTTTATTCAAATTCAACTCCTCGACTAAACTCACAATTTTAAAATGGATTAACATTAACGTGATCGGTTAATATTGTTTCGTTTGTTTACTAAATAGCAGAGACTCCGTAAAATTATTTAGTTCGAATCCTTATCAATACAAAACAATACTTACTTATTTAAATTTAAAAAAAAAAAATTGGTATAACTTTTTTTTTTTAAAGAGGCGTACCAAAGGTCCTGGGTTCGAATCCTGGTAAAGGCTAATACTTTTTCCCGGGTGCTGGAAGGTGTAACTGAGTCTACCCAGCTCTTATGGGTACCTGAAATTTGTTGGGGTAAAGTAAAAGCATTGATCATTTTGCTTGCCACACATCCCCTAGTAAGCCGTGGCCACAGAAACTGATTAACTCTGCTTTACAGACCATATCATCAATTGGGGCCAAAGGGTACTTTACTTTTAATAACTGTATAACTTTGCCTATCAATGCTTTTTGATAACTTTGCAATACTCTGTTTCGGAATTTCCGATCGCACCCTGTCCTCTAGACTTCCAGTTTAGTAATTCGCTCTGAATTTCTCAATGGAAAATTCAGATTAAAATCGAAAGTTGTATACAGCGGAAAAATGTAGGTATGTTTATGGGTCATATAGGACAGCATTATTGGCTGCGCACGGGAAAAATAACACTTGAATTAAGATTTAAAAATAGAGCAAGCGGACCGTCTTATTATAATTTTATCTCACACATGCAGTTATTATAGCCAAACACTCTTAAAATATATTTACATTTGATAGTAATACATATAAGTGATTTTATAACTAATTTACCTAACCTAGAGTTTCTGTAAGCTGAACAATCTCATTATCTTTTGCTTTTATCTCATCAAATTTACCTTTTTTTTCATTATCTTTGGCTGTTATTTCATTAATTGTGGCTTTTAATTTATCCTCTTTTGCATTTATTACATCATCTTTAGCTTTTATTACATCATCATTAGCTTTTAGTTCATCATTTTTAGCTTTTAGTTCATCATCTTTAGTTTTTAGTTCAAGTTCATCATTTTTAGCATTTAGTTCATCATCCTTAGCTTTTATTTCATCCTTTTTAGCTTTTAGTTCATCATTTTTAGCTTTTAGTTCATCATCTTTAGTTTTTAGTTCATCATTTTTAGCATTTAGCTCATCATCTTTAGCTTTTATTTCATCATTTTTAGCTTTTAACTCATCATCTTTAGCTTTTAGTTCATCATCTTTAGTTTTTAGTTCATCCTTTTTAGCGTTTAGCTCATCATTTTTCGCTTTTAGTTCATCAACAGTTTTACCTGTAAATTTAAAAAAAAAAAGACGTAATCACTATAATTACAGAAAATGAAAATAAATACATAAATTAAATGTTCTTGCAACTAACCTAGTTTTCCTTTTAGCTGAACTATTTCATCATCTCTAGCTTTCATTTCATCAAAAGCTTTACCTGTAAATTGAAAGAACTTCGTAATAAATATCAAAACAGTAAACACATGCTAAAATAACTTAAGAAACTTCTGAATTATTTAAATATTACGTTATTTTTTTTTATTAAGCATTGTTTCTTATTTAACACAGTGGGAATACAAATTTAGGCATATCTATTATATATGACAAGAAAAAAAATATTTTGAGCAAAAATATTTTGAGCAATAATTTATGGAAACATCTTTTAATTTAGAATTTATTAAATTATTCTTTATATATTCAGTATAATTGCCAAAACCAATTTTTGTGTATAATCGTAATGCACACTTATTTATATACTAATGTTATTTCACATTAAAGTATTAAAAGCCTGTATTTTATCTCATTATAAGCCAACTTTCCCGGCTTTGTGGGAGGGCAGTGGGGGAGGGGGGCAATAAATTTTCCTTTATAAGCTACAGATATCCATTTCATAAAGAACAATGAACAGAAAGATATAGGCTAGATGTAATAACTTTAAAAATATAATAATATTTACTGAAAACTTTTAGGAAAGTAATTTAAAATACAGGTAATTATGTTAAAAAAAGGCAAGTCTTTTTATATAACAAAAAAAACAAAAAACAAAATAAATTGTCCGGCGTTGCCCGAGAAAAATAATACATAGGCTTAATAATACATAAAGCTACAGATAAAAAATGTATAAACTTCAATGAATGCTTAATAACTTAAAAAATAATATAATTACTATTTATTTTTTGAAAACATCTAAGAAAGTAATTTAAAATAAATGTCTATTATGTCTTTTTATTTAACAAAAAGTTAGGAATTTTAAAAAAAATAAAGCTTTCCTAAAATGTTTTCAGTCAAAAAAATAAAAGGGAAATTATATTTTTTTCATTAATACCTTGACTCGAATTACTCTTTTTGGAATTTTCGATTCCCTTTTGCAATGTAGCCTAGACTTCGTTTTATTGAATTCGCAATGGTTTCCTCAACGAAAGATTAACATTAAAATCTAAATTTGTATGCAGCGGAAACGAATAGACAAACGTAGAAGTATCGTTATTGGATGCGCACAGAAAAAAAGGAACATTCGCCTTACCTTAAACTTAAACATCGTGTTTACCACTATATTAACAGAACTGAGATTTTAATATCATTTGGCAATTATATAAAATTAGTACATTGGATAAGTGCTTCCTTGAAAATATTTTTGCGTTTTTTTTTAAATAGTTAATAAAAACATTAATAGGCTACTAATACAGACGAACTATCGGCCTCTATAAACATTACAAAACAATATATACCAATGCCATACGAAAAATCTGTAATATAAAATAATCATTAAAAGAAATAGCTCCAATTATTAAGGCTTATTCCAATCTGAATTGACGTATTTGGTAGGCCTAGAATATAGTGTTCTGAATTCGATATTATAATATAAAATAGCCAAATAGCATTGTTTAATCTATTACAATAACAACTATAGGTATTCTTAGCCTGCTGATACACGCAAGTGATAATTAATTATCTTTTCGTTTTTACCCCATAAAGTAAATAATTGTTTAAATTAAAATCTATTAAGCTATAACATAATATGGAAACCATGACATATTTACCTGTTTGCTTAATTTTTTCAAGAACATGTTTGTAACTCGTTTCTAAAGATCTAAGAAAGTGGTTAAAAGCATCGCCTGGTCCAGCATTTAGCAAGGCTTGCAACATAATTTCATTCCTTTCAGATTTTGATTTCTTCTTAGCAATTTTCTCTTTATCATCTGAAGTGATGACATCATATTGAAATAAGTAATCAGCAATATGCAAAGCTTCAAGGTTTTCCTTTAAATACACATAATTTCTCTGAACAGACTTAAAGTCATTGATTTTTAATGTTCCTTTAGTTATGTTCCTTTCCATGAATAATTAGGCTAATTTAATAGTCTAATTACAACTACTAAATATATGACAAGTGATTCGTGTTTGATTATTAATAACCTACAATTTATACAAAATGTCTACCTAATAAAACTTTGTATAGACCAAAGACCAAATAATTGTGGAAAATTCATTTTGCTTATTTTTGTGTAGGTCTAGATATAGATCTCTCAATTGTTGCTTTATCTTTTATCTCAAGTGATATTCCCTTGTTTACCTAATCATCTGTCATTGGGTTTTAAAAATGAGTGTTATTATGTAGCGATATTTCTTGAAAAGAAAAAGTCCTGAATTTTATAGAAATATGTCCGGTATATAGATCGTGGCCTAGTTAGGCTATGTTACTGCCTTTAGCCCAAAATAAATAAATAAAAAATAGGGAAAATCCGAAATTACAATTAGGCCTACCGGTAAAATGATAAAATTATCATCACTTATTCTAAACTTTTAAAAATGTTCGTATTAAAAATAATTTAGATGTAATGCCTGCACAAACAGAACATTATGGTCAACTATCACTCCTAGTAAATTTCGGTAACTTAACGTTCAATTTATAGTTATAAGGCCGTAACGTCCTACAAGTAGACCTGCTAACAATTTGGGGTTACGTTAGCATGTGTAACTTCTTATTGAAAGATGGGTCGTCTATGGGCTTAAAGGACATCTCGTACATGAAATAGGGCGGTGGGTCCAACATTTGTGACGATATCTTACGAGGGATGTGTGGGTTAACTAATCACTGAATCTTTAAATTAAAAAAAAAAATAATTTAAAAACGTTTCACTTAATTAACTACAAAAATGTTGTAGTTTATTTTAATTCTAATACGACAATGACAATAAAAGTAAATTAAAAAATTATAATATTGTAATTGGAAATATGGTGTGTTTCTTTTTCGATGACGGGGGGGGGGAGTGCAAAGCTTTTACGTCATATTATAAGGGAGAGACCACCAAAATCGTGTGACATCATTTATGGACGGCCACAAGCTAGTGTTAACAATTTTAACAATTCATTACTAGATCTATATTTTTTTTTACATTTTATTTCATTTATAATATGATATAATTCTTAACATTAATTTTTAACAAGATAGTGTTATGTTCCAAACAAATGTACAATTGCCTTCATTGAAAAACTGGGGTTATGCTTTTTATTATAAATAATAAAGATTATTTTAAAAACAATCTTCACAAAGGGAGCTATGCTTAAGTGTTAATAAAATGCACTTATGCATTTTCTCCACTGTCGCCGTTTGTCGATCTGATTTCCATTTTTGGAAATGTTACAATTGTGTCACTAGTGTTGAAATGTCGGCAAACTATGTATTTATCTTATCTAAAAAAATACTATAGGCCTTAACTATAAAGAATGCCTGTATTTTATTTCACTTTATCATTATAGACAGCTTTTATAAGTATTAGGCCACGAATATTGCTGAATATGATTTGTCCCCGGGTCTGGAGGGTGTCCCTGGGTCTACCCAGCTCTCATTGGTATCTGATATTACTTGGGGTAAGGACGGCTGGACATTATGCCGTGGAAACGAAATCTTGTGTATTGCGAAGGCTTCTTCACAGACCCCATAGGATATATTGGTCCGAAGGAGATACCTAACTATTTTACTAACTGTATAATTCTAGGCAAATTGTTTAGATACGAAAATGGCTGCTTTGGGATGCGTCAAACTTGGAATGCGTTTGAATGCGAACAAAGGTATTGGTATACGACCATTTTTTGGAATACGCATCCTTTATAGAACTGGTACCGTATTGGTCTTAATATGTCGCAACACTGAGCGTTACCCCTGTTATAATTCAATCACGCAAAGCCGTCGGTAAGCTTATCTTATCTTATCTGTTTACAGACGTTCCTTCTAGATAGAAGATTATTACGTCCACTAAGCCCAAAACTCCTGCAGGGCGACAGGGATCCGTCGGTGGCAGGGATAGATCCCGTGGCAGGGATAGAACCCGCGGCCTGTCAGTTAGTTTTTTGGTTGACAGTCCGGTGATCTAACCGCTGGACCAGCCGGCTTCAGCTACACCGATTGCTTCTATTACTTCCATTCACGAAACAGCCCGTGCAATAACTATGTGAACATTTAAAAGTGATTTTTTTGTGTGTGGGGTGTTTTGTGTAAATGTTTAGTTCATTCATTAGACTGAGTGGTGCTACAAATATAGAGCATAAGAAAGGAAAAAAAAATGGTTAGAGTCACCTTGGACATGAAAAAAAAAGAGAGATAAAAAAGTATGAATTTGAGACATGCGTATTTGGGACTTGGTTGTGACATTATGTGTACACAGAACGACAGTAGTATCCACGAATATAACTACAAAATAGGGCTCTTCCTTCTTTGCACCATCCTAGACACTTGCCTTCTCTTAACAAAATAATTCGTCATTAATTTTACTAAATTGTATCTTCTTTCTTGGCTTTTGTATTTATCTGGTTTGGTTGTTAGTTGTTTTTTTTTTTAAACTTATTTTATAATTATAATACAACCATCATATAATAAGCCAACAACAATATGACTGTTCTTTTTGTGGGAACGGATTAATAATTGTTCCTTTTGTAAAAATGTGTTCGGTATGTATCCTGTGTACTATTTAAAAAGGGTTTGGAACGTAAGCCGAGGTTTCACAGTATTAATAATATTTTTGAACTTTGAGCTTTTATTAGATAAACCAGTAGTAGCCAGGGCCCTCGAGAGAAAAAAAAAGATGTCGGTACAAGATCTTTTCTGCCCCCCCCCCCCCCCCCAACACACTTTTTTTTTCTAACACTAATCATATCTCTAGATGATTTATTTGTATTAAATACGTTTAAAAAATCAGAAATCTTTTTAAAAGGTATGTGGATCATTTTGTGAAACTGTCAAAAATGTTAACATTTACCATTAGAGTGTAATCATTTCAATAACAGCCTTACAGGTCTATTACAAAAATACATTTATCAAGTACATAGTTTGTTTTTTAAATTATTTTAGATATAATTGTTTTCCGCTTCAGTATTAATCAGAATTGATCTTGCAAATATTACACAGATGTGTAAAATGGGAAAAGTGACTCTCGCTGATGATTGATGAGAAATTTGGTTGAAAAGAATTAGAAAAGTATTGGAGGTTTTAAAGTTGGACAATTAAATTGTCAATTAACTTGTCATAATTCATTTTAATATGGATTAATTTGAATGTGAAAATTGAGAGAGTAAATTGAGAATATGTGACACGTGTTAAGGTAAGCTACTTGTAGTTGTCACAGCTACTTGATTTAATAATTTAAGACATACCTATGACAGGTGAATCTCTGTAATAAATAAATAGCACTATTATGTCAAATTGTATTTATATAAAGTATAAACGATTAACAACTTCACAACTTTTCAATACGGTAGGCCTACTATAACAAAAAAAGTTCATAAATATACATCTTAATAGCATTTTTTGCATGTCTGTCGAATCATTAATTATTTACAAATATACCAAAATCATTCATCTTTTGAATACTTACTGTTTCGTGAAAATAAATAGTCAACAGAAAATACATCAATAGGCCTACATAAATGATAAATAAAACAGAGAAGAAAAAGACTAGTTTTATTAAAACAGGGCTGCCTTAAATTGCGTGCCTTTGCTTGGCGAAACTACGAATTACAGTGTCAAAGATGTTTTGTCTTGCAATGCCAGACTCAATAGAAGTAATAGGACTGAGCCTAGTCAACTTGTTTAGGCGATCCTGACTTAAGGTGGACCTGAAGTAATTTTTGATGAACTTAAGATTACTGAAGCACCTCTCTGCTAATGCTACTATGGCTGGTGATGTAAGGGAAATCCTCGAACTGACACTTAGGTTAGGATAAATATTTTCTCATTTGAAATTTGCCAAAGTATTTAACAGTTCCAATGCACCTAACTGCTCTTTACCGAAATTTGCTTAGTGAACCATTGTTAGGTGAATTATTTCCTGAAGAAAGTCTTCACAATTTATGTCATTATACTACTATTCTGCTAACTTAGCAGCTTTATATTTCAAGTCTTTTTCTGATATCTTTTGGTAGTTCCAAATATAGCTGAATGTGTCAGAAATATCTTTGACTGAATTGAACCGAACTGTAAACTGTAAGACCTCCAATAACACTTTCCAATATAACATAAAATATGTGTTTTCGAAAATGGGCTTCCTCAGGGCATTCTTCTGTTTCATTCATCTCATTCACATTTTCTTCAGGTGTATCCTCATCATGAAATCTTATTATTTTTCTGGCAGTTGTATTACTGACCCTAAACAATTGTACTTCTATCTGTAGATTGGCTGCAACAAGCTTAGCTTCATTCCACATTGCTTTCCAACTGTTTTGCAAAGCCCGGCCCTAGTTGTGCATATTATAATTCTATGTTCGCAACTTCCATATCTATAGTCACATCACAAGCGTGAATGACTTTGTTGCAGAAATCAATGGGGACTAGTACACCGAGCCACACAACTGACGTTATGATGCAAGTGAAAGAATCGACATAACAAATAGATTTCATGGATTTCGTTTCTGGTTTTCGGGGTAAGATTCAGCTTTAACAGGTCTTCCAAAGCCAACTCAACCCCTTGTAGATGAGCTACAAATTGTTTTACACTTTCAATTTGATCTGACCAAATGGTGCTAGAAATGCCACGAAGCTTTGACACTATTTCCACCTCTTAAGGCTGCAACTGAATGATGTGTATTTACATTTGTCTAAAATTAGGATACCTTCAATCGCCCCTCTTGGCTACCGCACAGGAGATCATTAAAGTGTAAAAAGATCGACTAACCAGCTTTGACTGCCCTACTAGTATGCAGCGATATAGAGTATGTAGGCCTAAGCTACTAACCTAACAGTGAGAATTTTAAGTCTGTAAGGCTCATATTTGTAAGTGTCTCTGGAGAAAAATAATAATAAATAGATCCTAAATCCTAACGAAAATAATCAGGCCCTATAGGACTACTGCAACTAAAAGTTTCACTGTATATTTAACAAAATGTTCAAGTACACATTCAAAGAATATCAAAATTAAGGCCCCCCAGCGCCACTTGAGATTGTAGGAGGTTTTGGAGCATCTTCTCTTAGCCTAATACCAACAATTAAAAAATACTTGCGTAATTGCCAATTTATAATTTATAATTTTAATATTCATGGGCTTCATGGGCCCCCTAAACTCTCATGGGCCCCGGTAAGAGGTACAGGCTGTACCCCTCTCTTGTGGGGCCTTGTAGTAGTCAATGTACCGGTAGTTATCCCTATAACTATAAAGTTAATTAGATAGCCATATGTCCTGGTGTATTTCACAAGTTTCTGGTTAACGCCACTTTACTGGACTATGTATGACATTGGTTTGTTTTCAAATTTTTTATATGTGTGTGCAATTGCGGTAGTTTTTTAATAAACATAAATATATTTACACATTTTTGCTTTTTCAAATCTAATTTTCTATAATTATAATTTTGGCATAAGATAGTCTACACATTGTCTGGTAACACTAAATCAATTTCAAATTCTTTAAATATCTAATATAAAAGTATGACTAAGTGAATAATATAAGCTTATGTTTAATGTGATCAGAGCACAACTATAAAGAGACTTAATCATGGACTATTTGACTAAACTTAACTCAATGAAAAGTAATTTAATGTTTGACATTATACACAATCTACACATATCTACATACGATGAAGGTCCATGTATTGTTCAGATTTGCCGACAATGGAAAATAATACTATACATTGCTACTTGAATGGTTTTTGGGGCAGATAAATGATACAACAAAAGAGCCTACGAATCAAGCCAGATTAGTTTATTGACGATTTTATACTCACAAGCGAAAAATATATCCTCTAGTTTGCATAGATCTGCTTTAATGATACTAATATTGATATCTCGATTTTTAACTGTTTAACTTAGCAGTGGAGGTCATTGTACAGTTTTTTAGGAAACTATTTGAATAATAACAATTATTATAATAAACACTTAAAGAATTTAAAAAAAAAAAATTTTTTTGGGAGAATGTATAGAATACATAAAAATTACAGAATTTGGGACAAAATCTTGCATATTATTGTTGTTTTTTTAGTTGTTATGTCTTCAGAAATAAGACAAAATAAACTCCAAAAGTACTGATGCAGTGGAAGTAGGAGGAAAGGTGCTGGAATAAGTAGACAACTTCACATATCTAGGAAGTATAGTTGACAAGGAAGGGGGATCTGGAACAGATATTAAAGTAAAGATACAAAAAGCAAGATGAGCCTTTGCTATGCTAAAAAATATCTGGAAAACAAAACAAATTAGAACCAAAACTAAATTAAGAATCTTTAATTCTAATGTAAAATCTGTCTTACTATATGGCTCAGAAAGTTGGAGATTAACAAAGGGGGATTTGAACAAACTACAAACTTTTGTGAATGGCTGCCTACTTAGAATAATGGATATAAAATTGTATGACAAAATTACAAATGCAACTGTATGGGAAAGGAGAGCACATATTCCAGTAGAACAAGAAATACAAAAAAGAAGATGGAGATGGATAGGCCATACATTGAGGAAACCAACGACAAATTTGACTAGACAAGCTCTTTCGTGGAATCCCCAGGGTGCAAGACGAAGAGGTAGACCAAAGAACACCTGGCGGAGGAAAGTAGAAAAGGATGTGCAGGTGATCAGGAGAACTTGGAAGGAGTTAGAGAAGATAGCCAGAGACAGGAGGACATGGAAAGAGATTTTTGATGGCCTATGCTCCACTAGGGGTTGATAATGGCGAAGAAGAAGAAGAAGAATAAGAAAAAAAAATTTTAACAAAATAAACTGGAAATTTCTCTCTCGCAATCAAATTGAATCAAATCGAAACATTTAATTAAGCCTACAAAAAATACAACATAGTGTTTAAAATAAAAATAAGATTCATAATTATTGGTTGTATGTATTGGTTAACCCACATCTTGCTGGCGTCCTTATTTAAGAACACTTCGTAAAATGCAATTTAAGACAGCCAAAAATTAAGTTAAAAGTTTGCAATTTTTTCATTGAATGTGAAGAACATATACTGATCTATCTAATTATTATCTTTATTTGTCTGCTTTTAGATTTTTGTGCCCTCTGAACAAATTTATGTCGTGAGTTTGATAAAATGCGGAAAAAAAAGTTAAATCTGAAAAAGTGATACTTTTTTTTAATGAAAATTATAAAAACTGACTTAAGCTTTAACATAACTTTGTTAATGAATTTTTTTAGAAGATATAAACATACATATTTAGGTTAAAACAATAAAAATAATTACACAGAAGTGTTAAAACCAACTGTCTTTTTTTAAAGACGCCAGCAGCAAATGATACCGTGACTTAAAATAAAGTTTTTTTTTGCGTTTTGTTTGCTAAAACATAAAAAAACGTTCTTTTTTTTATTATATTTTTTTTAAATATATTATGGAGTCTTTAACAATTGAAGATAGTTAAGTAGGAACGATATGTTGTTTGTTCATATTAACTAGTTTTAAAACCACATTGCCTATTTATATACATAAATATACATTATTATACTATTTCTAGTATATATTGTTATGGACTATTACTATGATGACTATTATTACGACTCGTTAAATCGGATTCAATGAAATAGTTGTATCTTTATTAGAAGACTCTCGATTCTGCTAATCTGTAGTCCAAGCTAGGGGTTCCTTGACTGACAGGTCTAGGCAGTAATGTAGTTATATTCGGTATAATTATCTTCACCACCTTTCTCAACAATAATAGATCAAACAACTCCAGTTGATGAATAAACAATTTTATTTAAATTGTAG